>CM075885.1:16056639-16709139 GCA_038021265.1 Cyprinella venusta
CAGAAGCTTAACTGTTGAATTACCTATAGTGCTGATGTCTATACTGGGGAAATGCATTGAAAAGGGTATTATGAGGCATCTGATAAATACTGTGAGTAATGATTTAGATCCATTGCAATGTACTTACAAAAAAATAGTACTGATGACGCAGTGTTAAGTGTTAACATTACCTGTGTTTAATTAAGTTGCTGAACATGTACAGACTCATTTGGTGGATAAAAGATTTCCTCTCTTATTATCCTCAAAGTGTGGTTGTCAATGGCAATAAAATACAGGAGCCCCATTAAGAACAAATTTATCACCTGTACTTTTTTCTTTTTAAATTAATGAGTCTAAAAAAAAGGTTTTTGAAATGTTGTTTTAGGTTTACCACAAATGTTCATGTGGGCCTCTCAACCATCAGAAATATGTCTCGATTATGGTCAAACACATCACTGGAGAAGCCACATACAGCATACCTTTGAAATGATGTTGCCTGGCAACCAAAGGTTCACAGCCAGACTCAATAGAAAACACTTAATGGTCATAATGTCACGCTTCATGAAATATGAAAAAGATCATTTATACAATTTACGCAGTGCGATGAATGATTTCTCGCTTACAGCAGTTCTCCTTATGGCTGGTCTAATGTGGGCCAGGCAGTGTGTGGGTTCCCAACATGTTTAACACACTGTGCAAAGATCATTTCTGGTAATGAACTGTGAAGATTTATGATAAATATATCTAAAGTGTCTGGACCCATTTTGTATGTTACAACATAGCAATATTGATATAAGAACCTAATTGGATGAATATCAAGAACATACCAGGCTCATGTTATACACGAAAATCAAATAAAGAAAGAAAACGGATATATATTTTGCTGAAAGAACACAACACCCCTTTTTAGTAAGCCTACATTACGATTCCACTCATCTGTGTAGTGTATGAACTGAATAAGGTTATATTGTTAAATTATTTAATTTGCTAGTTTAAAAAAAATCATTGTGCTAGAATCATGTTTATGGAATAAAAAATCACAATCAATGTGAATCCCAAAGTTTGAAAAAGGCTGGACACTTTAATGAGGATTGTTGAAGAAAGTGTGCTTAAATGTCAAGATTATAATGTCACAATGGGGGAACAAAAACATGTATTCTTCTAAAAATAGAAGTGAAAAGTTCCCTTTTACCTTAAGTAATTCTTATGAATAAGGCCATAAATATACAAGAATGCAGATGCGTCTGATTAGCCGACACATACCAAGTGTGCTGTCCTGTCATGCATAGTTAACTTGCATACTTGTATTTGTACTTAATGTAATTGTACTCATGTTTAGAGGTATACCATATATCTCCCCGCCCCTTTTCAGCTCTGCGCTCGTTGTGTTCTGTCTTACGGTTTGTATTTCCACGGCATGAAGGGAAGAACTTATGGGGTTTTTTTAACCGCTCTTCCAATCCAGTGACATTTGTAATGGCATCAGCTTCAAACATTACAGAGCCCATGATAACTTTCGTTAACGCTATAATAAGTAAATCCACTTCACCAGCTAATTACTCTTCAATAGCGATGTCATAGAAATATACAGAACTACGGCAAAAATGGAAGTTCAAGACTAAATTTTAAGGATGGGTGGATGGATGGAAGGAAGGAAGGAACAGGTGGATGGATGGATGGATGGATGGATGGATGGATGGATGGATGGATGGATGGATGGATGGATGGATGGATGGAATGGGGTAGGGTGCGTGGATGGATGGATGGATGGATGGATTGGATGGATGGATGGATGGATGGATAGATTGTAACACCTGAACATTACACCAACAGGGGTTGTAATGGCATCACATTCTAAATAGAGTTGACATTAGTATAGAGTTGGTCCCCTATTTGCACTCCAATGGGAGTTTCTCACACTTTCTGTGAGAATTTTTTCCCTATTCATCCAGTAGAGCACTTGTGAGGTCAGGCACTGATAATGGACAAGAAGGCTTGGCTCGCAACCTCTGTTTAAGTCCACCTTAAGGTGTTCGATGTGGTTGAGGTGTGGACCAGTCAAGATCTTCCACACCAAACCCATACAACCATGTTTTTATAGACTTTGCTTTGAGGCATAGCCATGCTGGAATAGAACTCGGCCTTCCCTAAACTGTTGGAAGCATAGCATTGTCCAAAATGACTTGGCATTGATGAAATATGTATTCATCCTATAGAAAACAATTGAAGAACTAGTTGTGAAAGAATGAGACCATTATTAAGAGGTGTGAAATAAAACTGCCACTTGGAGGCTTCTTGCCTCTGGGAATGAGTTGATTGTCCTTGGAAAAAGTTACATCTTGCCTCTGAGAAAGGGTGACCAATCAATTGGCAGGATTCCACAATTGAAGAGAAAAAGCGAGGGAAGTAAAACTTGATTGTGGGAAACAGGAGGGGTGAATACCAGAAAAATAAGTCACTTGGTTATTGTGAAATAACAGATTAGAAAAATGGATAAAAATAGTTCCCTGCGAAGAGACAAGTTCAGATGTCCTGCAGGCATCTCAGCTTTTTCCAATAAAGTCTGAAATGAATTTTGACCTCTGGAACTCTTCCCCTTGAGCTTAATTTACAAGAAAGAGATGACTTTTCTTCACAACAGTATGCTGAAGCTCTGGAAGTAAGTGGCCTATAGACCAACCAATGAAAAACAGCCCGTATACTTATCTCTCCTACAACAAACTAGAAAGTTAGCTCAATGCAGTCTGACAGGTAACTTTCTCCTGGGATCTGCCAAACCCAGACTCGCCATCAGAGATGTGTGATTCATCACCCCACAGAACACATTTCCACTGCTTCAGAGATCAGTGGCGGCGTGCTTTACACCACTCCATCTGACGCTTGACGTTGGACTTAGTGATGTGAGGCATCCATGCCGCTTTGGATCATGGAAACCCATTTCATGAAGCTCCCGCCGCACAGTTTTTGTGCTGATATTGATGCCAGTGGTCTTAGATTTAGCTGTGTTTGGCTGAGCAGTAGCCTAGTTTGGCTGGCTCGCCAATCTATTAGAGAAAAAAGTAAGCTTGACCCAAGTTCATGTGGGGAAAAGAATTTATTAAAGGTAGTTGTGTAGTAATTATTTCACAAAAATGTTAGCGTCAGACTTCAAATATTCAGTGGAACTACGAATAATAGTGCATCTGACTAAAGATACCTGAAATACACTTAATCTTTCAGTGGAAGTTTGGAACTCATCAGCTATGGAATCAGCATTGGTGATTTTACGCAGTATGCTCCTCGCCACTCAGTTTCCGGTTCGCTCTGTGACTTTACGCGGTCTTCCGTTATGTGCTACCAGTTTCCAATAATATCACGAACTGTTAACTGTGGATTATCTAGCAAAGATTAATTTTCACGAACTGAGTTATTGCAAACATGGCATCCTATCACAGCACCACACTTAAATTCACTGAGCCCTTCAGATTTACCCTTTTTCCCAAAAATGAACTCAATAAGAGAACTCAATGTGTCCATTCAGTGTACCTTCAATTGTCTGTGCCAAATAACAACCTTCTCTTAGGGGATATTTACACGACTCTGTTTTCAACTGAAAACATAGTTTATTTCATGCGTTTTGGCCGTTCGTTTACATGACAACGGTGTTTTGGGTGCCCGAAAACGCAAACTTTTGAAAACGGGTTCAAAGTGCAAGAGCTCTGTGTAAACAACAAAAACGTGAATCTCTGAAGATGATGACATCATGCACATGCGTATTACGTGTTCAGTCTATAGTGTTTCATCACCATCTTCTGAAGCAGTAATGCAAGTTTGAGAGGAACGCCCCAGGCAAATCTCGCGAGAACGGCAGCTTTATGGCAACGACGTCACTCTCATCAACAAAAACACGAAGCACGAAAGACACTTGCGCGCATTTCAAACATGATACTCAACGATGAATAAAGCAAAGAAAACGTGGTCGGAAGAGACTAGGAAAAAGAAAAGAGAAATAAAATAAATAAATACATCGATCCGCAAGTTTTGTTTGAGTTCTTTAATGGTCTAGTGGTAGAGCTTTTGTGTTTGTGTTTGTTTTTGCGTATTTTATTTTGTGATTTCACCGGAACGTCCAGACCGATTTATCTGCAGGCTGATATTATCAGCCGATACTAGGCATTTTCCAAACTATCGGTATGGGCAGTTATAATGGCCGATAAATGAATATTTTAAAAATAAAATAAAAACAGACGAAAAACGCTTCAACCATGTCATGAGTGTTGGAGTTGTATAGTTTGCCCACCAGAGGGCACTCTACACCGTCCCTTTTGGCAACACTCGTTGAGTTGGTCACGAGACATACATTGTTTGAATAACAATTAAAAGAACATCCGCATTGGTTCTCTTAACACAAATAAGCATGACAAAATTTGACTATCATGTCCAGTTTTGCTGCTTTTAAATAAGCCGAGAGTGAAGCAGAATTAGCTAGTAATACTTACGTTACGTTTTTACAGTGTAGTTGACTGTCCTATTAACTTTTGACAATGTGACTAATGTATTTCTTTTATAGCACGTGACAGTTATAGCAATCAAGTCAAGTCAAGACGTATCATCTCTCCTTGGCCTGTTATATTGAAAATGTATGTTTTACAATTTGCAGTATGACATTATCCATTGCTAAATTATGGCTCATCATAGACTAGCTAACCACAAAGCTAGCTAAAAAGTTTCTTTTTGAAATGCATTATCATATTAATTTAATTAACACTCATAAATAACTATAAATAACTAATTTTAGGGAAATCTGTTAATGTTTTGTTGCACGGTTCTGAAAAATAAATAAATTAATAAATATCGGCCGATATATCGGAATATCGGATTTTAAATCCAATAAATATTCGTATCGGTATCGGCCTTCAAAATCCTTTATCGGTCGGGCTCTAGAATCAATAGAGTCTCCGCAACTGCGATAGAGTGAAGGCTGCACGCGCGCCTCCACAAGAGACACTATGTCCATGACACTGATAGTAGTCGACACGAGCGCTCAGCTTGAGTTCAAAAACACATTTTAGCGCTAGATCTCTTATTTAATCCAAAAAAATGCACACTATGCAAGATTTGTACATTAATAGTACCGCTTCAAATGGGTATCAGGCTGTGAATGCAGAGACCAGTCTATGGTTGAGTATTTACGACAGTAACGTTAAATACAAATACTCCACAGCGACTCTAGGGGTCGCTGTTTGACAAAAACGGAATTCCTGCATAGTGTGCCTTTAAGCATATCGTTGTTGTGTAGAGTCAGACATAGCCTTAGAGAAATGTTAATGGCAGAAAAAAAACTCTAGTTGTTATGTAATATCATCTGAGTGTGTGAGTGCTGTAAATAGGCCACGTAATATTGCCTAATGTTTCCCGGAAATTACTTGTGACTTAGTTTACATTTGTTTCAAATTCTCTGGAAATCACAGTCAAGTATAAACTATGCAGTTGTATACTTTTTATTATCGAAGGAATGTTCCGGGTTAAACACAAAATCTATGGAGAGCATCAGTCTTCATAGATTAGCCACAGAAAATAATTTCGACACTGTCAGTTTGAAAAAAATAAGCAAGTCACATTTACATTGGAAATCTACGGGGCAAGACATTGCACTGAGATGAACATTAAAATACACACTGTTACTACTATTAAACATTATACATGTTAACGTAAAACTAGATTGATAAAATAACTTACCCGCTTGTCCCATAGACTTCCAATGAAAGTGCACTTTACATGCAATTTTTGTTCATTTTTACAAACTACAGTAAGTCTAATTTTTTGTTTGTGGCAATGGACATCTGCAGGTATTTCATTTGCTGGTACAAACATTTGCAATTTTTAATTATTGCAAGAATGGAAATGAAAGTTTATGATTGCAGACAATATTTCAATAGCAGTTAATCAAATTTTAATACATTCTACTCGTGAAGTGATCCAATTGTGTCGGAAAACAGAGAAGTAAAAAATATATCGCTATGACAGCGTTTACAAACCAAAAAATAGATATAGAAAACATCCAATGTTGCATAGATCAATAACACATTTACATAAAATATAGATAGGCCCCATGACAAAAGGCAACTCTTCAAAAATTCACTTGCCCTTGTATTCTAAATGCGTTACAACAGGCTTGTACGTTTGGGAAAACAAATGTGTGTATAGTTACGTATGCAGCCAACATTCATGCACATGTATATGTACATCTCAGCATACACACACGATATGTTTATATCAAATATCAGTCCTGATATTAATAATAGTCCGTAATTCATAATGCCCAAGTTGCCCAAAGCAGATTTAAAGGTGTTAAATCTCCACTCGCCTGACGAACACGACAAACTTTATAAAAATAGTTTATCAGAACAAAATAAATACTACAAATATATTAGTTCACTTCCGAAGTTAATACTTCATATATAATTGGCCATTATAAATATAATTTGGTCTTGAAAGATTTCAGTTCTGCAGTGAACTCTGGATGGACTGGATGGTTTTTTCACAGTTTAGACGTATCCTCGTTCCCTCTCGTTGTCTTCTTCCTATAGAGACTTTCTTCCGGAACCAACCCTAAATCTTCTTCAGGGATTCAGCACACCACTTTGCTGAAAGACAAAACTCTTGAAGCTGAGACCAGTTAGTCTGGTCTATTTAGATGGCTTTAGAGAGATTTTGGGAACTTGACCAGCAGGCCAACCAGCTAAATCAACTAAACACCAGTTTGACTAGGCTGGAAGACCCGCAGCCTTCACCTTTAAACTTCTTTCATGTGCAGGGAAAGCATATTCCTTGACTCAATCTCATATTCCAATCCATTCGGTATGAGGCAACCTGAGGTTTCCTGATGGATGGAACGACTCCTTACATCCCCTGAGTATCATAGGTGTCTGTTGGTCGGCGTACGCCGAGGCTAAACGTTAGCTTAGTTAGCGTACTGGGAGTAGAAGGCCACTTTGACTCGCTCGATTTGATGGCACAGTTTGATGGCGGGGCCGAGCTTTAGGTCCATGCATTCTTGGACTGTAGGAAGTGTCAGCAGCAGCAAGGCCTGTCCATCAATGTCCTTGATGGAACAAACATGTACGAGTTAGCATGGATATTAGATTTTATTTGACAGATTTAGCTTGTTCTTGTTTGCTTCAGTTGTACACACCATGATACATGTATGATTTGAAAGTAGACCAAGAATGTTTATTAAAGGATAATTCCGGTATTTAACACCTTGAGTCTATTTTGTAGCTTGTTTTGAATGAAATAGAGTGGTGGACTTAGAAATTTTGACAATGGGTCCTGTCTCGACTTTTTGAGTATTTTAGAACCGCCTGTGACAGCGTTAGACTGGGTGTCTATGGGCATGCACAAACATGTCCATAAAACAACCCTTAACGCTCATTTTAAAACTGTGCAACTCACCGAGTGGTTGGTGGTGTTCGTTGATGATTAAAAACAAATATATCGGCACAATGTATGCTTTCAATCTGTGTTGTTTGTAGAGCCAAACCGATATATCGGCCGATATTAGGCATTTTCCAAAATATCGGTATCGGCAGTTATAATGGCCGATAAATGAATATTTGAAAAATAAAATAAAAACGGACGAAACACGCTTCAATGATCTCTCCTTGGCCTGTTATATTGAAAATGTAATTTTTACAATTTGCAGTTGGACGTTATCTATTGCTAAATTATAGCTCATCATAGACTAGCTAACCACAAAGCAAGCTAATGCCACTAATATCAGTGGAAGACCGCGAACGTTAACATTAATGAGTTTGGAAACCACAATGAACTTTTTCTGCCTTAATAAACTAATGATTACTGTATTTATAACTACCATATCTCTAGTTACAGACCTTGCATTGTAAAATGTAAGTTATACTTGCGAGGAGTTAAGATTTAGATAGAGATAAAAAGTATCAAACGTATCTTGTGCAGAAAAGTTAGCTTTCTTTTACACGTGTGTGAAATCCAACAATATTTATTAAAAAAAAAAAATACCGGCCGATATATCGGATTTTAAAATCCAAAAATATTTGTATCGGCCTTCAAAATCCTTTATCGGTCGGGCTCTAGTTGTTTGCTATAGTGGAACTATTTTTTCAGATACTTCGCAACTGCGTATAAACTTCCGCTTGATGTTTGAGTCTGAGGCGTTAGCACACTCCCGACCACTTGATGGCGACAACCAGGACGCTGTACGGAACACCGTGTCTAGCGCACCATAAAAAAAGTCCGGGAGCACAGTCGTTCTGCTCACGCTAGCCTTCTGAGAGACGGAGAACCGAGCGAAAAGACTACAACCAAATGTAAACAGACCCGTTTCAGGTGGCTAGCGCAGTGGTATCAACGCTAAAAATAGCACTGAGTCCTCCAGCAGACATCAATACGATTTTAAAAAATGACAAATAAAACACGACAGAAACGGTATTTCGCTACGCTACTTGTTTCGGAACATCAACAAACACCAATCGGTGAGTTTCACAGTTTTGAAAATGAACGTTAAGGGTTGTTTTAAGGACATGTTTGAGAATGCCCATAGACACCCAGTCTAAAGGCGATTCTAAAAAAGTCAAAAAGTCAAAATTTCTAAGTCCACCACTCTATTTCATTCAAAACAAACAACAAAATAGACTCAAGGTGTTTAAATACCGGAATTATCCTTTAATAAAGTAAAAAGGGTCAATTTTGAGTTTCTGTTGGCTACATAGAAAGCAAAGCCAACGAAGCCCCCATTAAAAAAGCCATTAAAAGTCAAAGAAGTGCCACGTAAAGGTGGGTGTCCTGTACCTGCTCTTGGAATATCTTTGCTAGTGAGGCACAATCTGTGGACGTGATGAACTCAACCACATCAGATACACTCCACTCCAAAGGATTCCTCTCCAACACCAGACGATCTTCCTCTTCAAAACTCTCCGTCTACACACAAGCACACTTCGCTTTAGCTAATATAAGTTGACTCTAGGCGTTCATTATAAATGAAAGGTGTTATGTTTAGGGAATAATTCACACAAAAGGTTCTATACTGTACCTTTGTGTTTGCGTGGTTGGCCGTCTGGTTCTGGCCGCAGGAAACCGAGCGTGTGGTTCTTCTGGGAGAGGACCTGTCGGAGGTGTCCGGATGGGTTGCCCTGCGCTGAAGAGCCGCACGGCGGGGAGGTCTTCCTCTCCTCGGGGCGTCCTGGGCAGAGGTCTCCTCACGGAGCGAGTTGGAACTGGCCTCACTGCCCCACTCCTCAAAATCCTCGTCTTCATCATCATAGTAATAATCACTATCCTATTAAGACACAGTGGAGGAACAGTGTTACGTGTTTTCATATTTACGTTTGCTTTTGTCATAATGGTGTGATATTTCCCCATGCAGATTCTGCTTCAATTTACATTCATTTGTCTTCTGTGTGAGCAATGCTTTGTGCATTACTACACTATTGACAGTAGACTTTTTTTAACCAAATTTTGGTAATGTGACCACGCCTTTAACGAGGTTTGATGTGCTAAAGTATCGATTACTCGTATCAGAAACATTTACTGTGTAGTGTGCAGGTGCCTCAAACATTATTTAAAAAGTATGCACTTGCATACTTGAGTAGGTTTCATGAGTTACAATTGAAAGTATGTGTTGTTGTCTGGGTTGAAATGGTTTGGCAGACCTGAGGTGACTCTGTGGTGTGGTATCCCACAATAGAAGAGCGCCGTTTCTTCTGGACAAAGATGGCTTTGCGTTTCTTTCGGCGTCGTGCTGGTTTGGTCATGTCACCATCCTGGGCATTCTCTCCTAAACTTGGGCGACCAACTTTCCTCTTCTTGTAATATGCTACATCAGGGATAAATGTACATAAACACACACACAATTATCGCCAGTTAGAAAGAACTACATGTAAGTCTGAGAGCATCTGCGTGTGTTTTTGGAGAAAATAATACCTTGCGCTTGTGAAACCTGTCATTTTAATTCCAAGTTAGAGAAAACATGACTTTTCATTGTTGTAGGAATAAAAGACTCACTGTATTTGGTCTTGGTCTGACTGGAGCAGTTTTCAGGGCAAGTGTCGGACACGTATGTTGGGCCAAACAGATTCTGACAACACTGGAGTCTCTCGCATACTCGACGACAAAACTCCGATACTTGATCCGCTGTTCGGACGATTCTCATGGTGGAGCGATAGCTTTTCCCTTTATATCTAGAAACAAGCAAATGTGTTTCACTGCAAAACTAGTTTCCACTTTCAAGAACATTATGAAAATACATTTTACATATTCACCACACGACTATGCTAATCAGCTGGCTTAAAAAACCTCATTATGCAAACGAAGGAAAGCTCTCTGTTCATTATGATTGCACAATTCAATTCTGTTTGTTTGCTAATATATAAGTAATATTATTGGCTGGATTTCTATGTTTTACTGGGACTTTCCATAGACATAATAATTTTTATACCGCACAAACTGTATATTCTATCCACTAATCCTAAACCTACCATAATAGAAAACGTTCTGCATTTTTACATAAAAAAAACATAATTTAGGATGATTTATAAGCTGTTTTCCTTCCTTTTTTTGATGGGATTAATCTGTGAAAATTCAAATTAGCTTCATGGTAAAAACGTGTGTGTGTGTGTGTTCATACTTGGCTTTCAGGGTTTCCTCCTGACAGTTCCACTGTGGGTCTTCCACCATCTGTAGTTCGCGGAGCACACGGCCGGGTTTATATGCTGAGTTTATTAACATTGTCAGAATCTGCAAGAAAATAACATAACATCAGGCTGTTTATTTCATGAATCATGCAACATAAAAATATATACAAACAAATTCAGACACACAACCAATGGATATACACTACAGCTAAAATAACCACATGTGTACCTTCTGTAATATGAATTAATCGCGCATTTGCACTCGCTATAAAAACTAATTAATTATATTAACGCGTTAAATCGACAGCCCTATTAATAAGATTTTACTTGTTCTTGCTTAATTACTGTGTATGTATAACTTTTATGACCTACTTTTAATGAAATCACAATTTTTTTCTTATATATTCATGTACATAAAATAAAAAAAAGGTAATATTGATTTAAAAATTCGCAGTGCGTCAATTTCCTATATTAGATCGTACCTCTTTGAGGACTACAGCACACTTTCCGGGCCCCACGGCCTTTGGTAACTCAGCGATTCGGCCCTTGTTGAGATACGGACCAGAGAAACAGCGATGATTGATGAAGAGCTGAGAACAACAGTACTTTCCATTCACCAAACCTAAACAACACAAACACACAGTAGATTTGCGATATCAGCACAAAATCCATTTGTGAAGACAATGGTTATATGACAAATGCAATGGTCGGATGAAGTTATTGGTAGAATATGTCGTAAATTTGTCAAACCTGTATCCATGGCCATGGATGGGCACGGGTTAAGAGGGGCATCAGGAGGCTGTGAGGGAGCCAACCTAAAAAATCAATCAATCAATCAATCAATCAATCAATCAATCAATCAATCAATCAATCAATCAATCAATCAATCAATCAATCAATCAATCAATCAATCAATCAATCAATCAATCAACCAATAAACCAATAAATCATCAAATTATATTATGGACAACAAAAACAACAGATTAAAATGGGAAGAAGATGAATCAAATGCAAGATATTTAGGTTAAAAGTCCTATCGTTTCTAGTGACACAAACACAAAGGCTCATGGGTAAAAATGTCCGCCAGTCTACTCACTGTTTCTCAGGCTGAACAACAGCAATCTTTTTCTGAAGCGGACCTGAAAACACCATAAAAAATATATATAAAAAAAAACGACGCACAGGGAAACATAGGGAAGTTTCAAAGATTTTTGTGTGTTCTCTAAAAAGAAATACCATGAAATTCTGAGAAGTCTTGTTTGGATTACTTTCAAGATGCAGAATAATATATGCACCACATAAGGACTGGATAAATGACTTTGAAAGCTACACTGTGTAACCATTTTAGTTTATTCTTAGCTAAAAACACTTAGTTCTTTCAAAAATATATGTGCTCATTAATGTATATTTACTTCGTTCAAGTAATAAAGTATTCTCGTGACTGTATAATATGCCATTGAAAATACATACGGGTAAGGGGTTCTAATGTCGGTCGCCATGTTGTCCCTCCATCTTGAAAGTACATTAGCCAAAGAGGGACATACCCGCTAATTTAAGCTTCGCCTTTCGCATTTACGTTTGAGTTAACACTCATGGACGAGGTCGAACTGGAAGCTATGTTAATCTTGGACTACATTGGCCACCGTAGGAGTTAAAACGAAATTGGAATTGAGAGGAACAGAAACTAATATTTACTGGATGGTCATATACCTTTTCACTGCTAGATGGGGGTAAAAATCACACAGTGTAGCTTTAACGAAATTATATATATATATATATATATATATATATATATATATATATATATATATATATATATATATATATATATATTTCTGGGTCTAGCTGTGGAATATATATATATATATATGTGTGTGTGTGTGTGTGTGTGTGTGTGTGTGGAATATATATATATATATATATATATATATATATATATATATATATATATATATATATTAGGACTGTCAAACGATTAATCGCATCCAAAATGAAAGATTGTGTTTACATAATATATGTGGGTGCACTGTGTATAATTATTTTGTATATATATAAATACACACACATGCATGTATATTTAAGAAAAATATATTATTTATATATTAAATATTTATATATATATATATATATATATAAATCTATATATAGTATGTACATGAAAATATTTCTTAAATATATACAAGCATGTGTGTGTATTTATATACATATATATATATATATATATATATATAATTATACACAGTGCACCCACATATATTATGTAAACACAAACTTTTATTTTGGATGCGATTAATCGCGATTAATCGTTTGACAGCCCTAATATATACATATATGGCCTTTATAATGTTTACATTTTTTCCATTGATATCACCAAATTCCACGCCATTCTTTTTGCAGCATTTAAACATTTTTCTTTTTGATGAAGTAAATGTTAGACTCAAAGCATACGTTTCCATTTGTGACACAAATGAGTCCATTAGTATGTGACACTCACGGACAGTCTTTTGTACATGTGTTAATGGATAGCCGTTCGCTTCACACCAGCCCACAGGGAAGATATCCATACTCTCAACATCCACTATACAATCTGGTAATGGCTTGGTCAGACCTATAGACAAAGAAAGAGAGGGGGGAAAAAATGTGTCAACTTTTCATTCTTTTGGTATTCACTGTCATGTGCTCGAAATGTCACAGGTCATGTGCTCGAAATATTTCAATTAAATAATATGAAAAGAATGCGAACATACATGCTCTATTCATTCCTACCTTCCAGTTTGAGCCAGAGAAGACGACCCTTGACCTGAGTGATTCGAGCGACACAGAGTTCAGCAGGTTGATGTGGATTCACAGCTTCAAGCCACATATCCTTACAGAAGCCCTTGCTTTGATAAGCCTGATCGCACACAACGCAGAAAAAAGAGGTCAGTGGAAAAGCCTCATGTGTCCAATTACACAAAACAATGAATCTCACAGTGAATGCAAACAAACAAGGATAACAAGGGAGATGCATAACCATGAAAATTGCCTTTTAACTGGAAATATTTTAATGAAAGACATTTATATAAGACTTATCACCATTTACATCCGATAATTTGTGCAAAATAAACAACAAACAAGCCGCGCAGTCATAGCTTTTATCTCGAATCCCAATATAATTAAAGCTGCAAGCAGCATTTATCGGGGTTCAAGCAGTTAAGGCCTTTAAGCACAAAAGCATCAAAAGGCATTCAATTTTATTAAACATACATTTACACTGGCTGCAATTAGTGGAATTTGGCTTTAAAATACCACTGCTGGATGCTGATTGGTCAATATATCATTCCAATGGTCCAAACGCCCACGATACAGTAACAGCTATGATGCAGCATTAGTTATGAACATTAGTTAACATGACATTAATTAACCTTAGTTTACATGTCACGGGCTAGGAATTTCAATGTTGTATTAAGATTATACTGAATTAAATATTTACAAACAATATGAACACTAAAAACATGTACTTTTATTCTGGAGAGCACAATATGCACACACACACATCATAAAATGAAATGAATAGTGACTCTCATTACTGTAGATAGTATTGTAGATATTAGAGAGAACTAGAGAATATTTTTAAATACATAATTTTGAATATTGTTATAAGAATAATTGAATAATTTTGAATAATTATATAATTAATATAATTCATTTCATGATTTGTATATATATATATATATATATATATATATATATATATAATATTGAATAATTTTGAATATTATATAATTAATATAATTCATTTCATGATTTGTATATATATATATATATATATATATTAGGGCTGTCAAACGATTAATTATACAATTATACTGTGTATCATTATTTTATATATATATATAAATACACACACATGCTTGTATATATTTAAGAAATATTTTCATGTATGCTGTATATATATTTATATATAACTTATATATAAATATTAGGGCTGTCAAACGATTAATCGCGATTAATCGCATGCAAAATAAAAGTTTGTGTTTACATGAAATATGTGGGTGGACTGTGTATAATTATTTTATATATATATATATATATATATATATATATATATATATATATACATATACATATATGTATATAAATACACACACATGCATGTATATTTAAGAAAAAAATACTATTTATATATAAAATATTTATATTTATATATAATATAAATTATATATAAATCTATATACAGTATATACATGAAAATATTTCTTAAATATATACAAGCATGTGTGTATATATATATATATATATAAAATAATTATACACAGTGCACCCACATATATCATGTAAACACAAACTTTTATTTTGGATGCGATTAATCGCAATTAATCGTTTGAAAGCCCTAATAAATATAAATATTTTACATATAAATTAATTTTTTTTCTTAAAAATACATGCGTGCGTGTAGACAAATTTTGCACTGTCAACTTAAAATGAAAAAAATAAATAAATAAATAAATAATTAATAATTGTTAAAAATAATAATTAAATAATAATTAAATAAAAATAATTAAATAATTTTGCAAGTGCATATTATCTTTAAAAAAATTACTATTCATATATTTGCTTGCATATTTTACTTTTCGACCAAGAACAAAATTCATAAACTTTAGAAAGCCTCTTGCAAGGAAATCATCATATTGTAAAGCCCTTGGCATCAAAACCATTTGGAAACCACTGGGTTGGCACTTCACTTTATTAACCTAATGCGAATATATTCAAAATATAGTGCCCAATATATTTGAACCTAACTTTGAACTTTAATAAGGAACTGGAAACACAAGAGGTGAGGGGTATTTCTCACAAAAAAAACATAGCAATCTTATATTGCATCTCATGCGTGTCAATGTGACCAGGGTCGCAATGGGAAAACCCAATAGCTGGGACACTTTCATCAGACTTGATCTAATTATCAAAAAATCCCCAAAGCCTCTTTCAGATAACATCACAACTGCACACGTGGTCATCTGAAGACAAGGGGAAATCGAGAGAGAGTGCCTTACGTTTGGGAAACACGCATCTGGAGCGGCTTCAGTGCCACTGTGTTTGAGATAGTCCGCCCAATTGAAGTCCTGTGACTCAAAACCTGACGGAAAATGAGACAGATAGAGAGGTAGAGCGAGTGAGAGAGAGCGACATATTATAAGCAAATAAGTCATCCTCAATTGTTTGTATAATGATAGTTCATTTTTATATTAATATTCATATTCGTTCTATATTTTATTTTTATTTCAATGCTTTTTTCTTACTAACTTTATTCTCAGACGCTTAAGCGATACAGATCCATTCTACACCAATAAAGCACACTAAACGAAAAATAATAGTGAGATATATCTAAGGTAAACAGCATGGATAGACTCTTATTAAGTGAATATGAATTGAATCCCATTAGCACACAGAGATATCGCAGTCACACCCACCCCGTGGCCTCTCCAGTCCAACACCATTCTTCAGGCACCACTGGACTGGTAGGATCCCCGGTGAGTCAGCGTGACACACCATACAAGTGGGCGGGGCTTCGGCAGTGAGGTCATCAACTGTGATCTGAAAGTAGTGTTCATTGTAGATCTGCAGATCAGAGAGACTTGGTGTGAGACAGAGAGAGAGACAGAACGCCTGATGTCAGGGTCGGTGGCTAGTAATTATATCCTCAAGCATAATAACCCTTCATCTAGAGTGTGTGCGAGTGTGTGTGTCAGAACGTACTTTAGTTACAGACACAGGGAGAATGTGGAATGGTTCCACTGGTGAGACAATTTCAAGCTTCATTCCTGCCCTGAAGGAGTGTGTGTTTAAGTCAGCGTGATCCTGAAACACACACATACAGAGATCAGATGTGAATGTTATCAAGAGATTTGTGTAAAAAATGCCTCACTCCTTTTAACTTTCTCAAAACACACACACACACACACACCTTAAAGACCTCCAATGGTAGTGGACTGTTTATGGCTTCAGCTTTGGCTTGATCTAAAGCTTCAGACCATTCTGAGCTGCTCCTCAAATCACAGTGATCTGAAAGAGAAAGAAAGAAACACAAGCTCATCCATCTATCTATCCACCTATTTAATCACCCCACTATTTATCAATCCATCCTTCATCCACCCATTCACCTTATCCATACATACATGCATACATACATCATCCATGCATCCAAACAAGTCTTTATTCAACTATGTATTAATCATGTATTCCATCCATCCATTCCTTTATCTATCCATCCATTTAATCAACTATCCAAACAACTGTTTATTCAACCAATTATTTATCAAGCATCCACTGTCCATCCATCTGTCCATTTAACCAACTAGCAATACACTTATCCATGTATTTGTCCGTCCACCAATCCATTCATTCATCCATCCAAACAAGTATTTATTCAACTAACTGTTTATCATTCATGTATCATTCATCCACCAGTCCATTTAACCAAGTACCCATCCATCCATCCATCCATCCATCCATCCATCCATCCATCCATCCATCCATCCATCCATCCATCCATCCATCCATCCATCCATTAATTTAACCAAGTATCCATACAGTTATCCATCCATCTCTTTATCTATCTATTCATTTAATCAACTATCCATGTTCAAGCATTCATCCATCCAGTGTTTATTCAACTAATTTATAAAGCATCCATCATCCATCCATCATCCATCCATCCATCCATCCATCCATCCATCCATCCATCCATCCATCCATCCATCCATCCATCCATCCATCCATCCATCCATTTAACCAAGTATCCATACAGTTATCCATCTATCCATCCATCCCTTTATCTATCTATTCATTTAATCAACTATTCATGTTCAAGCATCCTTCCATCCAAACAAGTGTTTATTCAACCAATTTATCAAGCATGCATCATCCATCCACTATCCATCCAAACATACATTTAACCAACTATCCATACAGTTCTCCATCTATTTATCCATCCATTTGTCCATCCACCCATCCATCCATGCATCCAAACAATTATATATTCAACTAACCGTTTATCATTCATGTATCATTCATCCATCCGTCCATTTAACCAAGTGTCCATTTAGATATCCGTCTGTCCATCCATCCATCCATCCATCCATCCATCCATCCATCCATCCATCCATCCATCCATCCATCCATCCATCCATCCATCCATCCATCCATCAATTTAACCAAGTATCTATATGGTTATCCTCCTATCCATCCATCCCTTTATCTATCTATTCATTTAATCAACTATCCATGTTCAAGCATCCATCCATCCATCCGAACAAGTGTTTATTCAATCAATTTATCAAGCATGCATCATCCATCCACTATCCATCCACCCATACATTTAACCAACTATCCATACAGTTCTCCATCTATTTATCCACCCGTCTGTCCATCCACCCATCCATCCATGCATCCAAACAATTATTTATTCAACTAACTGTTTATCATTTATGTATCATTCATCCATCCGTCCATTTAATCAAGAATCCATTTAGTTATCCATCCATCCATCCATCCATCCATCCATCCATCCATCCATCCATCCATCTGTTCATTTAACCAAGTATCCATGTGGTTATCTGTCTATCCATCCCTTTATCTATCTATTCATTTAATCAACTATCCATGTTCAAGCATCCATCCATCCATCCAAACAAGTGTTTATTCAACCAATTTATCAAGCATGCATCATCCATCCACTATCCATCCACCCATACATTTAACCAACTATCCATACAGTTCTCCATCTATTTATCCATCCGTTTGTCCATCCACCCATCCATCCATGCATCCAAACAACTATTTATTCAACTAACTGTTTATCATTCATGCATCATACATCCATCTGTCCATTTAACCAAGTATCCATAGTTATCCATCCATCCATCCATCCATCCATCCATCCATCCATCCATCCATCCATCCATCAAATATCCATGGTTAGCCTTCCATTCTGTTAGCAATCTATCAAAGCATTTTTTCATTCATCGAGCCTTCCATCTATCCCACTGTGTATTCAACCAACTATTTATCAGTCCATCCATCAATCATCAACAATTATTCATCTAACCATCCTTTTAACCAATTATGCATCAAGTGCATCATGCACCATTTTATCTATCCATCAAAGTATTTTTTTCAACCTAATAGTCATCCATCCACCCAGAACTAACTGTTGTACAATATATAATAATGTTAGTGCCAATCAATAATTTATATTACAGATAAGGAAATACACTATCTCTCTTGCACACACAAGGACCTTGTTGTCAACGCTACACTGATACGTAGTCAATAAAATATGTTAGCTACCTAAAAGCTATGTGATTTTAAAATGTCATGCTATCACCTTGCTATTGTGACATATAGTTAAACTAATTGCTTGGCTATTTGTAGCATCGCTACCTCTTAACACTGCTGAGTCACAGTAGATCACACACTAGCACAATCACACTCTCTCTCTTCTCAAAATAACTGCTTAGACAGCTCAAGTAATCAATACGAATTCTAGACTGACTTTTGAACCAGTAACTGCCTGAAAAATGTCTTGAGATAAACATTTACACCTTTTAATACATTGACTGATATCAATTATTTCTTATGCATTACTTAAGCATAAATGTATGACTATGAACTGCCCTGCTTAAATTTAAAACTTTAACTGGAAAATTGAAAAAAAGTTGAGGAAAATTGTTACTATTTTAATTTAAATGGCTATATCATTTAAAATCAACAATGGCTACATTTTAGATTAGTTGCAAAGTCATTTATACCGATCAAATACAGGTTAACGCTCTCACCTGTGGGCGGTTTCATTGATAAATTATTCTCTTTGGCCCATCCCAGGGGGCGGAGCCTGTTGTCTAGGTAGAACATCCATCTGTAGTGGGCGGGGTCATTTAATCCAACATAGCTAAGGCATAAACGTCCACCGACGTTACACTGGACTTGTGCGGCCCAGTACACGCTAGGTTCGGAGTCATCACGCACTTCCAAAACACAGCCTACCACGATCAGATCCACTGTGTTTTTACCTTTTAATGGCTGAGATGAGAAGATGAGAGAGACAAAGAAATAATATTCTTCATTTAGGTGAATCATTTGCAACTTAACATGTAACTCTTGATTCTGTTGCTGCCTTTGAATCCTCTGGGGAAGACTTAGCTTAAATGATGTGCGTAATTTCAGATTAAATTTCTTTTTTAGGATTAAACGCATACATTTTTTCCCATAACTAATATTCTTATCACATGATCTATTTCAGTCTTGTTTCATTCACGTCAAATTAAATGTCCTATACCCTGATTAAGGCCATTCCAAATTTCAATTTCACCATAATTCGATGGTTTTCAACCAGTGGGTTATGACCCAAGAGCGATACTAATGTAGCCAATAAACAGAATTATGTTATTGTGGTCATTTTGTATAGGCTGATATCATCATCATATTTGGTCCGATGTTTTTTCCATGTGATAGGCTGGTAAATCTCATTTCTGCTGTTTACGCATTTACAAAATTGTTAATGTTAAGGACATTTTGGTTGTTCTTCACATCATTCTCACCCCTTCAAGAAGGTTAGCCGGTGCCGTCCGTGAACCTGTGAGCTCTTTGATAAGAAACTCGGCCCAGTCACTGTACTTCTCTTTAATAGCTGAAATGAACCAAGAAAGAGCAGATAATGAATTTCACACACTATAAATTCAAATACACAGACAGTTCCATACTTTTGTGACTGGAACTAATGTATTTCGTTGCTGTTTGATAATATCTACCATGCACATGTTTGTGTGTGTTTGTGCAGAATTTATATAAAATCAACACATGCAGGCATACATACAATACAGTCAGATTCAAAAGTCAGAGACCACAGTGAAAATGTTTTATTTTGCATTTTTTGTCTAATTGCATACCAAGTTCTTCATCAAATAATACATTAAAGTTGAACCATATATATATATATATATATATATATATATATATATATGAAGAGTTCAGATGCAAAAACCTCTAAATGCCATTTGAAATTTTCTTCTAAAATGACCATTTTTATCAAACTTGTATATTTAAGTTCGGTAATTTCCCATAAATAACAATTAATAGGTAATCTTCATTGCCATTTAAGTGAAATCACTGAACTTAAATATACAAGCTTGATAAAAATGGTCATTTTAGAAGAAAATTTCAAATGGCACTTAGAGGCTTTTGCATCTGAACTCTTCATATATGTGGTTCAACTTTATATATACCAAATATACATATATATATATATATACTTTTTTTGGTCAACATTTCTCTAACATCCACAGATTTATAGTTCCACTGTTTAGTAGACTTCCTCTCCCAAACATCTTGCTACTTCCTTCCCAATGGTGTCAGCCACATAAATTATTCATACATGCATTACGCAAAAATATAACAAGAAGTCAATTTTTGAATTTCAGTGTCTAAACGGACACAAACCTCCTGCTTTCTGCCTTATTCTACATGGTACCGCCACAGAGAGAAGTGCCAGTTAGTTACATGTTAGAGAAGAACAACAACACATTAATCATGACGACTTGTGCACCGTTTGCACAAACTGTGTTTGCATCAGCAGAATTCACACTGCTGAAGTCCTACAAGGTGGCCAGCATGGTTGTTGACTGTTAGCTTGACTTTAAGAGCCAAATACTGTCTCTGCCCCGTTACGTCACAACCTCTTCGCACAATAACACATGACACCACTCACAAGGGTGTGAGCTCTGCCCTGACAGAGAGAGAGAGAGAGAGACCGTTGTAGGGTGAACAATTGGCCAATGATCCTAGTGATGTTATGTGATTTTTGAAGATCATTTTACATCAACACAAAAATTAATGTTCTTGATCAATATAGTCAACTTCACTGTAAAAAATAAAACCGTAATTTTTACGGTAAAAAAACGGCAGGTGTGGTTGCCAGAACTGTACCGTTAAAAATATGTAATATAAAACCCTAATGAACATAACTAATTAGAAAAAAAAAAGAAAACTACGAGGAACCATAGTATATTTAAAAAATATATATATATAATGTGAAGTTTCACACAGGGAATTGTGGGAGTGTCAATTTACGGTTTTTCACTGTAAATTATACAATGAGTTGTTCTTTTTCACTTTCAAAAACTGTAAATTTAACGGTATTTTACAGTAAAATTATATCACACACTGTAAAAAAATTGTTGGTTTAACTTAATAAATGAAGTAACCTGGTTGCCTTAATTTTAAGTTTGTTGAAATGGAAATGGAGTTAATGCAATGAAGGGGATTGATTTAATCATCAGAAACTCAAAATATTATGTTATCTGAACTACATGAATTATTTAAGTTTATTTGACAAAAGAAAAAATGTTGTGATTACGAATCATGAAAACCTATTTTTACAGGGCAGTTATTTACCGTATATAATACGGAAACTTTCTGTTAACCAATTAACAGGTTTGCACTGTCTTTTACCGTTAAAATCACGATTATTTTTTACAGTGTTCTTTTCCAGTAAATCATTTCCAAATTTACCAGAAAAGCTAAATTTGCATAAGATGGATCATGATACGATTATTACATAACTATACAATAATTACATGATTATTACATAATTATACGATTATTACATAAGTATTACAATCATTTAGGCTTCTTCCATTTAGTCTTTCACAGTGTAAAAAGTGATCAGTTGACTTAACTTCAAAATTTGAGGAAACCCATTAAAATGAAGTAGTAAATAAACTTCACGCTTAGAAAAAAATTAATGCGGAATTGTCAAGTTCACGTAACTTAATTTTTTCAATTAAGAATTACGGTTATTTACTTAATAATTATTTATTATAAATAATTTATTTAAGTAAGTGAACCGAACACTTTTGTTACATTATGGGACTGATATATAGTAGAATTTGAGTGAACAAAAAACAGGATTTTGTTGCAGTATAATTGAAAGTGTTTTCTGCTCTGTCATTGCATTGTGTGCCTTTCAACTTGATGTGTTACAGACATGAATAGAGCAACTACTTTTATAGATACACTTTAAATTCATCACCAACGTTTTTTACAACAAGCCTGGTTTAACTTAAGAATTTCCATTTAAACGATACGATTAGTAAGCATTTGCTTCGTTTAATATAATTGCTGTCTAGAAACAAAAAAAAAGATATTAACAAGATCTCATTGGGGGTTTTCCCGCCCTGTGATGTGTAATTATGGCTTCAAGAGATTTTTGTAGATATTTTTAAATATGTTGCAAAGTTGACTTAAAATCCGTTGTGGCGCATTTTCTTAAATTGCTCTTGGCTGCACAGACTTGTTCGGATCACATAAATAAATGCATAATTTACCACAACTCAAAGAGACACGAGCCGTTTGCATTTCCTTTTTTCCGCACTAGGGAGTCTCTATGCAAATATTCATTATGCAAAAGTAAATTTGCATATCTTCCAACAACTCTTGTGTAAACAGCGGGCCAGATTTAAAGAGTTTCTCTCGCTCATGTAATCAAGGCAATTATTCAAGAGAGGAAGGGGAACCGAACACTGTGAGTTGAAGGAAGAGCAGTGTTGTGATACTGACTCACACTGTTACAGGAGAAACCTGTCCTGTGTTTCTGAAGTGGATAACACCATTTCCTGTGTGCCTGCCAATAGTACATCCAGGATACTATTTTTAACAGCAAAAGGTCATTGCTTAATCAAGTTAACTCAAGGATATTTGTCTGGTTTGTGTTTTTAAAATAATTCATCCAAACACCCTATTCTTCAGTATTATGTCCTACTGAACATTTAAGCGGAATTAGTAGATTAAATTATATATATATATATATATATATTAGATTAAAATTTAGATTAATAAAGATTAAAATGTAATATATATATATATATATATATATATATATTATTGTTATTGTTATTATTTATTGTATAGTAAAGTAATTATACAGTATTTTTTTTCCAATTACAATTAAGTTATTATGTAAGCATATAGTACCAATAAAGCATTGTTATTTCTTAAATTGTCTGTATATATATATATATATATATATATATATTTGATATATATATTAAAATTTACATCAAAAAAGTACAAATTAAAAACATTATTATGGCGTAACAAATGCATTGTTTTAATGTTAAGTTAAGGTTTATAAAATAATTTTAAATAATTTTATATTTTTTTTTATAATTTACTTTATAATCTTAAATTATTATAATTATAATACAGAATTATATATATATATATATATATATATATATATATATATATATATATATATATATATATATATATATTAAAAGTTACATAAAAAAGTACAAATTAAAAACATTATTATGGTGTAACAAATGCATTGGTTTAATGTTAAGTTAAGGTTGCTTAAAGTTAAAGTTGCATAAAAAACCTTTATAAAATAATTTTAAATAATTTATAATTTTTTATAATTGACTTTATAATTTTAAATTATTATAATTATAATACAGAATTATAGATAGATAGATAGATAGATAGATAGATAGATAGATAGATAGATAGATAGATAGACCTATATATATATATATATATATATATATATATATATATATATATTTATTAGGGCTGTCAAAACGATTAATCGCGATTAATCGCATCCAAAATAAAAGTTTGTGTTTACATATGTGGGTGCACTGTGTATAATTATTTTATATATATATAAAAACACACATGCATGTATATATATATATATATATATATATATATATATATATAATTATACACAGTGCCCCCACACATATTATGTAAACACAAACTTTTATTTTGGATGCGATTAATCGCGATTAATCGTTTTGACAGCCCTAATATATATATATATATATATATATATATAGGTCTATCTATCTATCTATCTATCTATCTATCTATCTATCTATCTATCTATCTATCTATCTATCTATCTATCTATCTATCTATCTATCTATCTATCTATCTATCTATCTCTATATATATATATAATTCTGTATTATAAATATAATAATTTAATATAGAAGCCCTAATATAGATATATACACTGAAACACATTACATTTAGTTTGTATTGATATTCAGGGTTTAATCATTTATCTAACTTTAATATTGAATTTAATACACTGCAAAACAAATAATAATGCACTACAGAATACGATTTTATTTAACCACCCACAAGAAGCCATTATACCACAGAAATATATGAAGGATCTGTCCCATATATTCTATCACTATATAAAACCATCTCAGAAGTAGCAATAAAATAATGTGAAGCATCATAGTACTAGGCTACAATATTATTGTGTGTAAGACCTACTGTAATTCAGCTCAAATTGCTCCAATAAGAAAAAGTTGAGTCTGACTGTGTGTGTGAAAGAGTGCTTGTGGCAAAACGCCGCTGTGTCCCAGCGTGTAATCTCTGCAGCACGAGTGTGTACGCTAATCGCTCGAGTACGGGAGTGTGCGACCGTTACCATGCCAACAACCCCCCAGCGTCTAAGCGCTCGGCTCAGGCCACGTGTTCGACACTCTTCACTGGAACGGGATCATTTCATCACATTAGCCCATGACAATGAACTTAAACACATATTTATGCGATTAATCTTTATATTCAATGTGTGCTTGAGTGTGTGTGTGTGTTTAGGAGCTTCCTGAATGTTCAATAGCTGTTAAACATCCACCTTTATAAATGAATGAATAATTGATTCAGTTTATACATAACACAGGTGAAGCGAAATTGACCTTATTTACTTTGTAAAAAGTAAAGCCATTATGTTAAGACTGTCTAAAGTAATAGTACGACCAACAAGGGGCGATCAGTCTAACTTTTTAGTGTCAAATTAGGCCTAGACTACGTCAAATTAGACTACGACTACTTCTATGTTTTTATGTAAGTAGCTTTAAATAGTAATGAACAACAAACCTTTAAGACAAGTCTTAGCAGTTTATGCAACCGGCCCCTGTCCAATTATACAAAAAGTGTTTAAAATTTTATCAGAATTTAATCATTTGTTGGTTGATGTCAGAAATCTTTGTAAGGTATTCCTCTTACTTTGCTTTTTGGCTGCCTATATATATATATATATATATATATATATGTATTTTGATAATTTTTCCTGATGTGCACTTATGATTTGAACTAGTACTGTCAAATCGATTAATCAAGATTAATAGCATCTAAGATAAAAGTTTGGGGTAACACTTTGAAATGATGTTAAATGCTGGGTTGTTTCAACCCAAATTTGGGTCAAATATGGACAAAATGTTAAAAATTACAGTTGAAAGTGAAAGTTGAAGTTGGGTTAACATTTTAGATTTTTAACCCAACCCATTTTTAACCCAACATTTTGTGAGCTTAGATTTATAAAGTTCTATCTCCAGTTTTGGTCGAAATTGAGTTTTTGACATAATCTGATCCATTAGGTGTTCATTAATGCCTGTGTGGTGTTATTTTTGTAAAAAAAAAAAAAAAAAGATTAATAGACAAAGCCATGATAGAAGATTATACTACATAACAGTTTTGCTAGCTGGCGGGGTGTAAAAACTTTGATGCTCAATATCTCAGAACTACCCTAAACGGAGATAGAACCTTATAATTCTAAGCTCATGTTTTGGGTTTGTCCATATTTGACCCAAATTTGGGTTAAAACAACCCAGCGTTGTTTAGAGTGTAATCTATTATATTATTAACTAACATGAACTAACAATGAGCAAAACATGTGTTACAGTACAGTATTTATTAATCTTTGTTAATGTTAGAAAAAAAATACAGCTGTTCATTGTTTGTTCTTATTAGTTCACATTTCATTAACTAATGTTAACCAATACAACCTCTGATTTTAATAATGTATCATTAAATGTGGAAATGAATATGAACTAAGATTAATAAATGCTGTAGAAGTACAGTTCATTCTTAGTTCATGTTAACCAAGGTAGTTAACTAATGTTAAAGGAGCTGTATGTAAGATTGTGGCCAAAACTGGTACTGCAATCAGTTTCAAATTACTGTAGAGCGGTGTATCCCCTCCCCCTCCCCCCTGACCCCAGGTTGCCAGATATGCTGCAGGATCCAACTTTTTTTACAACACACGTTTGTAGCTGCAGCTGTGGTAACTAGAGCAGAGCTGGCAACCCGAATGCTGCAACACTAATGACTTCATGATTGGTAGATCGGTGGAGGGTGGAGCATCAGACAAAAACACAACATGACAGTTGAGGGCTGCAACAACACTTTTTAAATGACAATATCCTGGCCGGACTACTGTTGTCAGTGATAAAAGTATTTGAAATGAACATGATTTCTTAATGTCTAGTGACACATTAGGGTCATTTTATGATTATTTGAAATAAATTTCTTACATACAACTCCTTTAACTAATGAACCTTAGTGCAAAGTGTTACCAAGTCTCACAAAAGTGAGTAAACCACTTCAAACCACTAAAAAGTGTGTCACATTTTTGCAAAAAATTTAGTATATCTACTCAAGGAAATGAAACTTGGATATATTTTATAGTAGTCATTGTGTTGTTTGTATAGCAGGATCTATTTACTGTCCTCAACGTACAGCCATTATTGTCAAAATAGCTGGCAACAAAAGTGTGTACACCCTTAGTGAACATGTGAACATGTCCAAATTGTGTTCAAGTGTCAATATTTAGTGTGAGCACCACTATTATCTAGCACTGCCTTAATTCCCCTGGGCATGGCATTCACCAGAGCAGCACAGGTTGTTGCTGGGATCCTCTTCCACTCCTCCATAATGACATCATGGAGCTGCTGGCTGTTAGACACATGACGCCTCTCCAACTTCTGCTTGAGGACGCCCCACAGGTGCTCAATAGGGTTCAGACCTGGAGCAGCGCAGTCTCATCCCAAGACGTCATACAACTGACGCTTTTGACCACACGTCAACATTCGCCTTTTTAGGGTACCCTTAAACGTCGGTTAGATGACGTTATCGAATCCTAACCCTACCCCAGACCTAAACCTACCCCGTCACCTAACTGACGTTAAAGGTAAAGCATCAGTTGGATGACGCCCCAGGATCGTCATCTAACCGACGTTTAAGGGTACCCTTTAAGGCGAATGTTGACGTATGGTCAAAAGCGTCAGTTATATGACGTCTTGGGATGAGATTGTGTTATCTGGAGACATACTTGGCCACTCCATCACCTTCAGCTTCCTCAACAAGGCAGTTATCATCTTGGCCGATTGTTTGTGGTCGTTTTCATGCCGTTCGGCCCAGTTTCTGAAGGGAGCGCATCAAGCCCGTTCTCATCCTTTGGCGTCATATACGTAGGTGACGCCATATGACATTTCGTCGAAATACTACGGACATGGCACCCTTTAGTGTCAATATAACACACAGAACCCAAGGCGTTATACAGGTGAATGGCATCCTTTAGCGTCGATATGAGGTGCAGGCCCTACCCCAGACCTAAACCTACCAATAACAGTGTGTTATATTGACGCTAAAGGGTGCTATGTGCGTTGTATTTCGACGAAATGTCATATGGTGTCACCTATAGACCCCTTTTGCGCCGACGTCACAGTTACGTCATGGCGCTAGCTGGAGGTAAAACAAAGTGCAACCTGGAGGCGGCCAATACAAACCAGCACAGATTTGGCTACATAATAAGGAGCTTAAATTGTTGTTGCTATCATTAAATGTCATCTTGTTGTGTTGTTTGGTGCAAGAATTGATGAAAAATGAATATGCTGTATCTGGAATTTTTATTTCTAGAAAATATTCCCATCATTAAAATTGCACCGTAATGTCACTCTTTACATTGTCGTGGTCTCGGCGCTGGCTCGGCAGAACTGCGGATCATACACACAAGTCTTGTACAGGACCATCTAAAGATTTATATGCCCTCAGTTTCTCTTTACGATCGGTTTCTCTATGAGGTAGGTGTAGAAGTCAGGCCACTCAATCGAGGTAACGTAACGTTAATCCTGTCAGATCGTCCATGCATTGAGTGAGCGTGTAGGCGGTTACGGGTCGGCCGATCTGGTTCCGTCCGTTAAAGATAACTTTTGGAAATAACAATCACAGTCCTGGACACTGAGTGACTTTACGCATTAAGATAAAATCGGATTTTCTCCAGTCATTGTTAAAAAACAAGCTAACAATACTAGCCAACTAGCGTTAGTGAAGCGGCCAGAGGGATTGTTCTGCCTCCACCTAAAGTCACCATGTTTACCAACTGAAAAGGGGTCTATATGACGCCAAAGTCACAGTACATGTTGGAATCCATGTTTCTCAATGAAGCGCAGCTCCCCAGTCCCAGCAGCACTCGTGCAGCCTCAGACCATGTTGCTAGACTGTAGGCAAGACAGTTTTCTTGGTATTCCTGGACACCATTTGAGCCAAACAAGTTTATCTAAGTCTCATCTGACCACAGGACATGGTTCCAGTAATTCATGCTCTTGGACAGGTTGCTTTGAGCAAACTGTTTCTGGCTTTCTTGCGAGCCAGCTTCAGAAGACGCTTCCTTCTGGGACGACGGCCATGCAAACCCACTTGTTGCAGTGTGCGGCATTACCCTCGGTTTTTAGGGTGTTACCTTTGTGGAGAGCAACAATTCAAATTCACAAATCCTTAGAGAGTTCTTTGCCATGAGGTGCCATGTTGAACATCCAGAGAGAATTGCACTCAAAGCGCACATTGTAACTGCTCTAATACAAGATACAACAATTTGTATGGTCCTGTCAAGCAGACAAAAAACACAAACATGATGAATAGGACACGTGGCTTTGCATGGTTAAACGACGCACAGCTATTCTCACGTAGGGTGTACTCACTTTTGTTGCCAGCTATTTTAACAATAATGGCAGTATGTTGAGTGATTTTCAGAGGAATGTACTGCTATACAAGCAGCACAATGACTACTCTAAAATATGCCCAAGTTTCATTGTCCCTTGAGTAGATATACTAAAATATTTATTAAAATGTGAGGGGGTGTACTCACTTTTGTGAGATACTGTCTATACATATAATCGATTTGACAACAGTCATTTTTAAATCAAAAATTCTCATAATTTACGAATAAAAGGTAGGTAATGTTATGCCTGGTTCAGATTACACAATTTTTTTTTGTCTGTTACGATACTGTGTCAGATTATGCAATTTTGGCTCCTAAAATCTTGTCGTGGACAAGACACATGTCATACTACACGTTACTTCCTGACCAGTCATCGCATGCCGTGTTTAACGGCGTGCGTGATGTCATCGAGAAGGCGAAATTAGTTGCGAGTGAGTTCCTGGATTGCTCGGCATTGCCTTTTCAGCGTGAGAAATACACGGTGTGGCGTGTGAGTGTGTGAACTGGTTGAATTGCGTGTGTCTCACGGCCATTGTGTGAGACTTGAGAACCCTGCTCGAAGAGGACAGTATGGGCTGTCAATCCTCCAAAGAGAACTTGAGGTAAAATATTGTTTTCTTATATATTTTTACTTCTAGTTTTAACGTTAGCACCATCGTCTTTCTTTCGTTTTGTCTTTTTTGAAAGTTGTATAAGGAAAAGCTTGTGCTCCTATTGGTCAACCGCATACATGTGACGGAACCGTCGTGGACGACCGTTAAAAAAATTAAACATGCTAGTCTTTTTGTCGTGATGTCGTGAAGCATGCGGACGCGACGTAGGTTGTCACACACTATACGAGATGATACAATCGAATCTTGCGTCCCGTTGTCGTTTACAAATCCCCACGACACCTTACGTCAAACGGATCGTGCCAAAATCGGGCTAAAATCGTGTAATCTGAACCAGGCATTATATACTCAGTTCTGTTTTCATGTAATATCATCCGTCACGTGTTTCTTCGTCTTAGTTTCCCGCCAGTCATCAGTTGACACTCATCCGATAATCAAACCTATTCGTCATCTCCTCATTATTACTTTATATTTATGATTGTTTGGTTCTATTTAATGGTTCTTCCAACAACCAAAAAAGAGAAAAAAACTGGCAGGATTATCCGTTAAGTTTATGGACATTTCATTTAACCCTAAAAAACAAGACAATCCAATGTGTTTTTGTCATTATTTTGTCATTTTGTCATTGTCCAGAATCTGTTCTTGATATAACGTTGTTTTACAGTTATTTTCCACGTAAACATGCCATGTACTTATTGTAGTAATAACAATACCTGGGTAAAAACAAGGTACTAACCCTGATCCTATACCACTAAACCATAACCTTAACACAAGTACCTTATTTTACGCAGTACTTTCCTGGGTAAGTACACTTAAAATAAAGTGCAAACATTACTTTTAATGAACAAATAGGCTTGAATCAGCCGAAACTGCTGTCGCGTCCTAGTCGAATTGAAACCAAGAGAAGTGAGGGGGCACTTACTTTAAAAAATAGTTTCATTTACATAAACAATCTTTTTCAAAACTTTACATATGCCTGGTTCTTAGTATCATGGCGTCTCCTTGAGAATCAATGACTGCTTTCAGCCTTTTGTAACAGTTCTGTATGAGTGCTTCAATTGTCTTGAGTGCCAAAGCTGAATTTCGACATCATAAAGTCACTGTGGGGAAGAAATCAAATGTGCAGGGCATGCTGGGAAACCAAAAAACTTACAGGAGCTGGAGGCTTTTTGTCAAGAACAGTAGGCAGCTTTGCTACTCAGGGGAAACTGAGGACTCATACAACATCACAAAAGACGATAAACAGAAAAGGAGAACCAATGGTAATTATTTGAACAGAATAGTCTATATAAAAGTCTATACATAAAAGAAAAATCAGTTATTATTTGTCTTGTGAAATATATGAATAATAAATTGTAGGATCCTTTTTTATTCAAACATGATAAATCTTATTTTGCAAGATTTATTTACATTTTTGAACAGAATTGTGGTTTATCGCTCAGTGTTGTTATTAACTAAACTATTAAAAATATTTTTTAATGGAAATAAAGCTGATTAACACATAAATATTACACACACACACTTTTTTTAGAAATGTTGCTTAATACATGAAGTTGAACTATATGACAACTAAAATAAAAACAAATAAAAAGATAGAAATATTTAAATAAAATATAAATAAACTATTGACAAATGACAAAAACAAAATTACTATAAAACTGAATTATATATATATATATATATATATATATATATATATAACTGAAAATATAAAAATAAATGTTAATAATAATAATAATAATTAACATAATAATAATAATGATAATAATACTAAAAACTAATATAGATGCAAAATATATCGGTACCAAAAAGGTTATCAGCCTATTTTAGAGATATTTTATTTATTTCTGGTTATACAATTGTGATTCCCCCCCCCCCCTTAGCTGTACATTCATTATATTATTTAATTTTATAGATTTTTACAATTTTCTGGTTTAAACCTTTCGCCTTATGCACTGTTAAGAAAGTTAACGTGCCATAAGCTACGTTCACACTGGATGCGAATAGCACGTCAAATTTGCGTCTACCACGTCTAGTTTGATGCTTGACCACTTTGTGTTAATTTGCGCGTCAAATCAAAAGTTTGAAGCGAAATTTACGCGCGTCTCACGTCAAAATCGAAACCCGTTGGCGGCCCGTTTGTGTCTACCGGAAATGTCAATGGGTAATACACGAATTGAAGCCAAAGTTCAGATTTTTCAACTCAGGCGGCAGACGCGAATTCGCGTCAAACGCGTGAATGCACAAATGGCACTAACTAAATCATTCGCGCTTAACGCGGCAGACGCTCAATTCGTGCCAATTTTTTATACGAGTAACGCGTCTTTGCATTGACTTAACATTGAAATCATTCGTGCCTGACGTGCTATTCACGTCCGGTGTGAACGCATCATTAAACGATGTACAATCAACTTGGATGTTTGAAGTAATTTTAACTTAAATTACATAAAACTGACTTAACATTTAGTTGAATCTTGCATAACTTTTTAAATATAATTGTATGTAATATTTTGATGAGTTCAAGAAATGTAAAAACATACGTTGTCACAACTTACTGATCATATAATGTTCTTTTTACAGTGTAATTCCCCTCCGCCGACAGCTACAGAACTGTTAAAATCATGTGTACCGACGGACAAATGTACAAATATTTAACTCCATGGCCACAGAAACAGAAAAAAAACATGTTTAAAATAATATCCATGCAAACGTGTGCGTGCATCTAGTGAACCATGCCAGGCTGAGTACTTTACATATGACCTCCAGAGTTGCCTTAACTTTGTGCGTCTCGGCTACACAAATGCATGCAAATACACAAGCTCACACTGACACTATACCATGAACTTCACACATCTCTCTCACACACTCGCACATACTTCACCTAACACATAGAAGACACAAACAGGCATAAGGAACAAGGAAGGAAGACAGAAAATCGTTGAGGAATGAAAAAGAATAACTCTGGAGGGTTTCTGAGAAAGATTGAGCAAGAGATATGAAAAGATCCAGAACGGGATAGACAAAGAGATAGATCAATCATGCATCTTGATACATGGGCGTAGATTTGAGTACAGTTGTCAAGTTGAAGAACTAGACTTTCATCCATGGAACACGGAGAGAGTTATTTCGACTTACTCTTTTTCATGTAATTGTAATGAATGTATAATGAATATAATAAATGTCAATGTGATCAGTGTGCCATTTTTCACATTTACTCAAGCCATATAATAGCTTTGTGTGTGAAGAGACTGAATCTTATCTAGTTCTAATCTTAAAAAGGAAAAGTAAGCAGAATTAGAAATAAAATAACAATTTGTTAATAAAACTTCAAACTTTAAAACTTTAAAACTTCAATTTTGTCTGTTCATCAAACAAAACTTAAGAGTGGCTAGAATTTTTCACAATTTCTCATTTTATGTTCCATGGAAGAAAGAAAGTCAAACCGGTTTGGAGGAATTTGAATTCTTAAGCCATTTAGAAGAGACTACTGAATAATAGATATAATACAGTTTGTTTAGAACAGTTCTGACCTAATCATGCTTTTAGTGCTTTTAACAAACCAAGCAAGTCATCATTATGCTTTTTTTGTTGAGCAGCTTTGACATTTTGATGCCACAAGAAACATAGAGTGGGTAGATGATGACAGAATTTACAGTAAAATGTAAATAATCTGTGGGAACTGTAGATTTCTGCCCCATTGTTTTTAGACAACACATTTTTATATTATTTTAAAGATAAATGCTGGGTTGTTTTAACACAACTTTGGGTCAAATATGGACAAACCCAAACGTTGGGTTAAAAATGTAATTACAAAATTTAACCCAATCGCTGGGTTTGTCCATATTTCACCCAAAGTTGGGTAAAACAACCCAGGAATTTTTTGAGTGTACAAATAATTTACATTGACATACAAGTCCCTATCTTATGGAAGCTTGTTTCTGCCACAGAATGAAAAATAAAAAAGGTAATTGCGACTTTTTATCTCACAATTCTGAGTTTTTTCCTCACAATTGCGAGTTTACATCTCACAATTCTGCCATTGCCATTATTTCTCAGAATTGCGAGATATGAAGTCAATTGCGTGTTATAAAGTCAGAATTGCGAGATATAAAGTCAGAATTGCGAGATATAAAGTCGCAATTACGTGTTATAAAGTCAGAATTGCGAGATATAAAGTCGCAATTGCATGTTACATAGTCAGAATTGCGAGATATTAACTCAGAATTGCGAGATATAAAGTTGCAATTACGTGTTATAAAGTCAGAATTGCGAGATATTAAGTCAGAATTGCGAGATATAAAGTCAGAATTGCGAGATATAAAGTTGCAATTACGTGTAATAAAGTCAGAATTGCGAGATATTAAGTCAGAATTGTGAGATATAAAGTCAGAATTGCGAGGTATAAAGTCAGAATTGCGAGATATTAAGTCAGAATTGTGAGATATAAAGTCAGAATTGCGAGATATTAAGTCAGAATTGTGAGATATAAAGTCAGAATTGCGAGATATTAAGTCAGAATTGAGTGATATAAAGTCAGAATTGCGAGATATAAAGTCAGAATTGCGAGATATAAAGTCTCAATTGCGAGATATAAAGTCAGAATCGCATGTTATAAACTAAAGTCAGAATTGCGAGATATAAAGTCAGAATCGCATGTTATAAAGTCAGAAATGCGAGATTAGAATTGCATGATATAAAGTCACAGTTGCGTGTTAAAAAGTCAGAAATGCGAGATATTGTGAGATAAAACTATTCTGAGGGGAAAAAAGTTAGTCTTTTTTTCCCTTAGAATTGGCCTGATAAGTCGCAATTGTGAGTTTATATCTCACAATTTTGAGAAAAGATGTCAGAATTTCGACATTTAAACTCGCAATTGTTTATTATAAAGTCAGAATTGCGAGAGGTAAACTCGCAATTGTGAGAAAAAAAGTCAACTTAATATCACACAGTTCTGACTTTATATCACGCAATTGTGAGACAAAAAGTCACAAATATTTATTTATTTATTTTTTATTCAGTGGAGGAAACAAGCTTCCATACTATCTACATACATACACATATGCAGAATTTTGGATTAAATATAAAACCACATGATTAAATAACAAATGTAAGATTTATTTTTAGATTATACTCTATAATATAAACAAGAGCTGTGTTTACAGATTTATTTTTAAATAAAATAATCATAAGCGTATAAATACTTAAAAAGGCCTACTTGTACAGTATAAGTACTCATCATATGGTGAAAACATGATGCTTCTGCTTATTAGATATATGAAAATGTTAAAACCAAAGCTATGCCCTTGGTCTGAGAGAAGAGAGAGAGAAGTAGAGGCTCGGCTTACCTGCTCTGAGGTAAACGTTATCTGAGAAATAAACAGACAGGAAAAAAAGATGACCAACAAATACACACTAAACATGCACACCCGCGCACGTACAAACAAACCACTACCTTTTTTGATGCTAATCAAACATGCTTAAATAAACAATATTCCTGGTTGCGCCTGCACATTTTTTTTATTAAGCTTCTGTACACACAATAAAACCTAATTAATGGGGTTTACTCACATTTGCACGACTCATTTCATTTAGTCATGTCTTCTGGCACTCACTGAAATTAACTTTGCTAATGTAAATGGTGGATGAGGACAATAGTTTTCCATAAACCATTTGATTAAACGCTTAAGAACTATTTCTATCATCAGTTGCTTTCCTTTCAAAAACACATGATGTAAATTAAAGCGCTACATGTTGCAGTTGTTCACTGACTGAATGATTCAAATGTATTATGATGTCACATCCTCCTCTAATCACTTTTAAGACTTCTGAAATCGCATATTGTGAAGTAGATACAACATTTACTTTGCGACTGTTAAAAATGTACTTTCCGTATAGTGCGAATGTATGATGTGAATGAAATTCGGATGTACAACATTCGCCTTGTTGTCGTTGTCATGTGACCTACGACATCATTCATAAATCCTCTCCCGTGGCCTTATGGGATTGTAAAGTGTCCATTGAATGCGCATTTCAGAATCTCAATCACAAAAATCACATAAAAAAGTTGCTGCCTTACATTTTTAAGTTTAATCAACTTGGATGTTTAAGTAGCTTCAACTTAAATTACAAGAAACTGACTTTAAAAAGTTGAGTTGGGATAATTGCTTAACTTATTTTGATTAGTTAAAGTAATGAAAAAACATGGTGTCATAATTTATTGATCATATTTTTTTTTACAGTGTACTTTTTGCTTGGTTTTTTTTTCGAATGCTGTATATTCGGACATAATACTCTCTGTAGGCGTACTGTTTTTCACATACTATATAGGGAAGTGTTTGATATCAGAGGATTTCAGGAAATTCAGTCCATGTCTGTTAGCTTTTAGGCTATCATCTGTATGCTAGAATAATCTCTACAAAGAAAATTTCAATTTAACCCTATAAATTATAAATACGTCATGAATCAATACAATCTGTCCCTGACATAAAACAGCAAATTATGGTATATCTCTGCTTATGCTAATTGTCATACATTATTTAATTTATTAATTTCCTTTTGCAATTCAATTTTCAATTGATGGTTGGGAAAGAAATGTCTTTCTGTGGTTTAGAGCTGTGATAACAGTTACAAAAAACGGGGGAGGAGTGTTTTGGTATGTCCCGCCTCAACTTCCTTTTTCAACATATCAACACAGGAAAGTAAACAAAACCTGTAAAAGCTTTTTATGGGTTCTTTATGGTTCTTTATTCTTGAACATTAGTTCCATTTTGAAGAATATGTCAACCAAAGATTCTGTATATTTAAAGTATAAGTGTGAACATTGAGTGTGTTTGTGTGTCAAACTTCATCTTATCTTAGAAATGCAAACACAGATTTTATCTTTTTCTTGAGAAAACACACACACACACACACACACACACAGAGAGAGAGAGAGAAACAGATAGACCACTTAAGCAACTTTAAACTAAAAAAGAAATAAAGAAATGGCCATACACTCTCAGAAAAAAAGGTACAAAAGCTGTCACCGGGGCTGTACCTTTTCAAAAGGTACACTTTTGTACCCAAAGGCTGCATATTTGTACCTTAGTGGTACATATTAGCACCTATAATGTACCTGAAATGTACATATTTACACTTAAAATGTACATATTAACACATAAAATGTTCATATTAACACTTAAAATGTATATATTAACACATAAAATGTTCATATTAACACTTAAAATGTATATATTAACACATAAAATGTTCATATTAACACATAAAATGTTCATATTAACACTTAAAATGTTCATATTAACACTTAAAATGTACATATTAACACATTAAATGTTCATATTAACACTTAAAATGTATATATTAACACATAAAATGTTCATATTAACACTTAAAATGTACATATTAACACAAAATGTTCATATTAACACTTAAAATGTTCATATTAACACTTAAAATGTACATATTAACGCATAAAATGTTCATAACACTTAAAATGTTCATATTAACACTTAAAATGTACATATTAGCACCTAAAATGGACAAAAGTTTACCTTTTGAAAAGGTACAGCCATAGTGACAGCTTTTGTACCTTTTTTTCTGAGAGTGTAAAGTAAACCTAAATGCATATTCATTATAGCTTAAAATAAATATATAAGGGCTTACATACACTTTCATATACATTAAGTTATACTATTTTAGGAATGTTTCAGATTGAGCTATATAGATAATAAGCTATATAGAGAGCATTTGTAAAGCTGATACAAAATTATTTCTACGAATACTTTCCCTCTTGCAACCGTATACAGTCATTTCATCAAACTGACATAAAAATGAACATATTTTCAGTGGTGTAATAAGCTAGGTTTCCATCCAAAGTTGTGAATTTAACTTGGAATATTGCATAAAACATTTGCGACTAAAGTATATAATAAATTACCTGCGCCTCAGAGTGCGAAACGATAAAGTTATCTTGCTGCGCAGCGAGATGGGTCCGCTGGTTGGTTCAGTTATGCCGTTCCATCGCCAAAGTCAAATGGTTTTTTGTATTTCCATCGTAGTTTATGCGCATATTTTCTCATCCGATTAAAAAGTTTCTCCATATCAGTTGAGTCCATACGTTTTTTATGCGCATTTTTAGAATTTATGCGCATTTTGTCCTTTCCATCAAGCGTTTATTTTATGCGATATCCTCAAAGTGTGCATAAAAGTAAGTGGATGAAAACATGGCTACTTACATCTTCCACAAATGATTTCCATAGAGCTGAATTTTTCATTATGCATATGTATTCCATATGGATTTAACATGGATTTAATATGCACGACTGAAGGATGTATTAAACAGATACATTTTAAATATAAATGACAAACATCCAACACTGCAAATTAAATACAAATGGCATAATTTCCTCATTGTTGAAGATATGCTTCCTACTAAAAATATACGGTCATCTGATTATTAACGCAAAAAAAAACCTTCAACATGATTTTGCAATAATCAAAGAATGCAACACATGACTGTTTGCAATCAAGTACATGAAATAAGGTTGGAAGAGAAAATATGAATGTGCTACTGACACACACCTCAAACCTTAAAGGGTTGGTTGTAACATAATATTATACCATAACTGGGATCAGCATTGTCTGTTATTGTTGTTAGACCTGTCAAGCATGCGTCTGTCAATTATCTTTAGCTCACAAACTTTTCTGCCAAAATAACCTTTTCTGATTTGAGCAAAACCGATACGGTCAGATTCTTCTAGAATAGTTATAAAGTATTAATGAAACAGAGGTTGAGATAGTTTTTTTATGTTAGAGTAAAACTGTTGCCTTACCATGAAAAACTGTAAGTATAACAGCACATTATATGTAATTTTTCTGTAAAACTCTGTCAAATTTATGGGTTTTTTTTGCTTTAAAGTTCCTGCTTTAAATTTGTAAGGACAATCAACTTGGTTATTTAGTCATTTCAATTTCAATTACATTAAACTGACTTTAAAAAATAGTTGAATATTGTATATTGAATACTTAAAGCAATGTAAAAACAGTTGTCATAACTTTTTTACAGTGAAGTGAAAACAATGAATTATAATGTACGATCAAAAATAAGTAAAAGGACATTTCCAGAAATCCCTGCATTATCACATGTGATTCATTTTTTATACATCATTTTCTTTATTTTTATTTTTGTAGTAATGCACATTTCTATGTTTTGTGTTATATTTTATGTTATTTAGTTAAAGGAGTAGTTAAGTCATTTCTTTCTAGTTGGGGCCATTCACACAGAATGCGTTTTTGCTTTGAGATGCATTTAACTTGAGCGTTTTGTGGAGTCAGTGACATGCGCGCAGTGGTCAAAACTTGTCTGTCTAGTGTGTTTACATTGAAAAACAATGGAAAAATAGCACAGTGGAATGTAAAAACGCATTCTGTGTGAACGACCAGCGAAAATTATTTGCAAAAATCACAAACGAGTGGATTGATTGGTCAAAGGTGGGGGAACCTTAACACATGTATAACTGTTCTAAGGCCACAGGCCGGTCATGACCATTTCAGGATTATAGACATTCATTGAGGTACTTTGGTAAAGCGGAACTTTGCCGTTTGCCTACTGCAGATACTACAGATTTATGATGTGTACCCTGGAACGTGTGGTGTTAATAATATACACAGTGCTCTTAGATGTACTGTATTTGATTATATCTTGCAATTTATATAAACTTGTGGCCTGATCTCTTCCAAGACATCTAAAATCATAATTTGGTGGATTAACTAATAGTTGACAGACTCATTATCTTTACAGGCGGGACAACCTGTCAATCACATGACATCACAGCAATAGCAAATGTTCCAACAATCCTCAAAATCAAGTCCCGACTTACTTTTTTTTGTTTTGTTCAAAAGCCGTTTCATTCAAATGTACGTAATAATACACTGTACAAAAAAAATAACCCAGTTTCCAGGTTTACAGGATGCATGTATATTTTACAACTTATAAACATATATTTCATAGAGTGATACAATGTTAATATGCCTACTTTAAGTACCAAAGCTGGTAATTTCTTTCTTCAGTCGAAAAGAAATTAAGGTTTTTGATGAAAACATTCCAGGATTTTCTCCATATAATGGACTTCAATGGGAACCAAACGGTTCAAGGTCCAAATGAGAGTTTCAGTGCAGCTTCAAAGGGCTTTAAATGACACCAGACGATGAATAAGGGTCTTATCTAGGACCCTTCAAGTCATGACTCGAAAAAAGATTTGTTCATTTTGATGTCACAAACGTGTGTCACAGAACAGAGCGAGGCGAGCATTTGTGCTTATATAACGTCAACTTTTTTATTTATTTTTTAAAATGAGTGATTATTTTGCTTGATAAGACCCTTATTCATCGTCTGGTGTCATTTCAAGCCCTTTGAACAGTTTTTAGTTTGTACTAAAAGTGTCTTTTGGACCTTGAACCGTTTGGTTCCCATTGAAGTCCATTATATGGAGAAAAATCCTGGAATGTTTTCATCAAAAACCTTCATTTCTTTTCGACTGAAGAAAGAAAGACGTGGACATCTTGGATGACATGGGGGTGAGTAAATTATCAGCAAAAGTTTTTTAAAAGTGCACTGTAAAAATATATATATATATATTCTTGATTTGTAATCACAACATTTTTTCTTTTGTCAAATCAACTTAAATTATTTACGTTGTTCACATAACATAATATTTTGAGTTTCTGATGATTAAATCAATATCCTTCATTGTATTAACTCAATTTTTTTTCATTTCAATGAACTTAAAATTTTAAGGCAACCAGGTTACTTCATTTTTTTAAGTTAAACCAACAATATTTTTTACAGAACTTTAATATCGGGATTTTCATGTTTATAGAAGTCATATTAATGAATTATAATTCATTTATATGACTTCTATAAACATGAAAATCCCGATTTTAAAGTTCTAATCCAAATCTACATTCAATTATCAGTTTGTTTAATGTTATACATATATATTTAATGTTATACATATATTTTTTTAATTTCTTACATTATTACTACAACTTGTGGTTGTAAATCAAAAATATGAATCTTTAGCAACGGCATTAATAGCATTAATTAAAAATGAAACATTCAAATAATAACTTTTAGTTTTAATAATTCATTTCTCCCCCATGTACACTGTAAAAAAATATTTTCAAGATTTGTTATCACAACATTTTTTTTTCTTTTGTCAAATCAACTTAAATAATTTATTTGGTTCAGATAACTTATTATTTTAAGTTTCCGATGATTAAGTCAATCTCCTTCATTGTATTAATTCACTTTTTCCAGTTCAAACAACTTAAAATTTAGGGCAATTTAAATTTAAATGTTTAAGTACAATCAACTTGGATGCTTAAGTAATTTCAACTTAAATTACATTAAACTGACTTAAAAAGAACTTAAATTACATTAAACTGACTTAAAAAGAACTTAAATTACATTAAACTGACTTAAAAATTACATTAAACTCAACTCATAAAAAGTGATGAAAATGTATTAACTTATTTTGACGAGTTAAATCAATGTAAAAACACATGTTGTCATAACTTATTGGTCATATAATCTTTTTTTTTTCAAGTCGCACAGCATATTAACTCCACAGACAGACATTTCCGAGAATTTCCCTTCTAATTCTAATTCTATTTTATTCTACTCCAATGAATCTGCTACTCAGGATGGTGAACGTCTTCAACAAATGAGTAACTTGTCCATGTGTTCTTCACTAAACATTTACCTGACCAGAATCCATTCGAATAGAACATTTTACGTACCTTAACCCTTCTCTAACTAAATTTGGGCCTCGTTCCTGCCACACACTGTCTATAGCAAGGGTTCCCAATCCTGTTCCTGGAGATCCTGCAGAGTTCAGATCCAACCCTGATCAAACACAACTGAAGATCTTCAGAAGCACTTGATAATTTCATAATTTGACAGATGAGTCTGATCAGGGTTGGATCTGAAACTCTCCAGGAACAGGATTGGCTATCCCTGGTCTATAGCAAACAAACAATTTCACCGAGACCAACATGACAAAATAAACATTGTGAGAAGCGTTCAACTATATTTCCGAGACTACAATAAGAACTTCGCCAATAGCAGCAAGTGACGCAAGCGGTGGATTGATATAAAGAAGTGTGACTGATTACCAGTGCTGTTTTTGCCTGAACATTGATATCAGGGGGTTAAAGTTCACGAAGAAATGATATGGTCCACTGAATAACATTGATAACAAAGAATCAATCCATTCGTTGGGAGAAGATGGATGGATGGATTCATGGAATGGATTCATTTATACCTAAAGACTTTCCAGCTGTTACAGAAGCTATCTCATGGTGCTCACAATGGAGGACAATGCGTGTATTTTCATACAACTTGCATTGTTTGTTTATTAGTATTTAAACCCTTTCTGCCGTTGATTATTAGAATAAACAAGGCGGGCCGCTCTAGTCAGGAGAAATGCATGTGTGTGTGTGTTTGAATGTCAGTTGTTTAGACGGGAGGGACTGTTTTAAAATGACCTTAATCTGTGTTTAAATAGACATGTATCTCTGAATGTGTGTGCGTTTGCGCCTTACCTTCAGGGGGCTGAAGCGTTTTGTTGTTCTGAGCGCACCAGCCGACAGGATGAAGTTCGGCTGTCATGACGTCACACCAGAAATCAGCCTTGCGGTCGTCTCCATAGCCACAGTAGCGTAACAATAGCAACTGACCACATGTGGTTATGATGGTGGCCACCCAATATGTATCCAGACTGCCCTTGTTAGCTACTTCAAGCTTCATTCCAGGCTGAAAACTGCTCTGAAGACTGAGCTCCACCTGCGAGGGGTCAATCAGAATGGGTATTACGAAAAAGTTTGGGCTTATTGACGGCTTTAAATTGTAAAAAAAAAAAAAAAACAAATCTAATAACCGTTGTAATGGGTGTGATTCTCAACTGGTTTTACTTCTGGGCTCAAATTTGGCATCAAGTAACAAACCAACACAGCACCAAATCTAACCTGTATTTCGTGTTGTCTGGGTTATATTTGTAGTGTGAAAGAATGTTACACGTCAGCTCATGTATAGTATATATAAAGTAGTCAACATTTGAAGTGGATCAAAACCTTGCATTAAAGTTGTACATGAATTTTGAACGATACCCGTTCTTGTCTTAGGACAACTTGTTTGATCCACTTAAAGGAGTAGATCACTTTAAAAAAAAAAAACCTTTTGCTGATAATTTACTCACCCCCATGTCATCCAAGATATCCATGTCATTCTTTCTTCAGTCGAAAATATAATGCACTTCAATGGGAACCAAACGGTTCAAGGTCCAAATGAGAGTTTCAGTGCAAACTGCAAACTGTTCAAAGAGCTTTAAACGATTTCAGACGATGAATAAGAGTCTTATTAAGCGAAACGATCACTCATTTAATAAATACATAACAAAGTTTAAGTTTTATAAACTTAAATGGACTCAAATGGACTCAAATTCTCTGTTCGTGACTCTCCTGTTGGAACTCGTTCATCAAAATGAACGAATCTTTTTTCACGTCATTTGGTTATTCAACAAACTAAATGAACGAGTTGACTCGGGAGGAGATTAGTTCATTTTGATAAACGAGTTCGAACAGGAGAGTCACGAACGCTCATCACAGTACAGAGCAAGGCGAATATTTGAGCTTATAAAACTTAAACTTTGTTATTTTTTTTTAAATGAGTGATCGTTTCGCTTGATAAGACCCTTATTCATCGTCTGGAATCGTTTAAAGCCCCTTGAACAGTTTGTAGTTTGTTCATAGTTTTCATCAAAAACCTTAATTTATTTTCGACTGAAGAAAGAAAGACATGGATGACATGGGGTTGAGTAAATTATCGGCATTTTTTTTTTTTTTTAAAGTGAACTACACCTTTAAAATGTTGACCACTATATATATTTACAGTATATATATACACTGCCCAACCAAAAAAAGTTGATGCTTGGATTTTAATAGGGAAATGCTTAATCTATGATTGGATCATAATTGCTGTAATTATTATGTTTCTAGCATGTTATATGTTTGTCAACCTTCTGACCCTAATTAATGGAGTGTGTAGCTTTTAATGTAATATTCTAGGATGACCACGATGCATCAGGCTCAAATTGTGAATGGATGGTTGGGAGGGAGCATGAAGAACCATTTTCACACATGAATTAGCACCTCTGAGTCCAGACCTTAAACTCATTGAAAGTCTTTGGGATGTGCTGGAAGAGACTTTACAGAGTCCTGGACTCTTGTATTGCCCATACAAGATCTTGGCTAAAAAGTAACCTCACAACCATTGGCGGAGGGTGAATCAAATCTAGATGTGATTCCTCTATAATATCATAACATACTTAAACAGAATGTCATGAAATACCCCTCTTGTTATTAAAGTAGTTATGTTCACATTCACAAACCACTATAATTTCAACAGGGAAACATGATTTGGCATGCCAAACAGTTTGAACAATAAATAGCCAAACAATTGCCTTAGCTAATGCAGTTTTCTTCAGATTCTGAACGGATTCTCGCCTGGAAAGGCGTACATAAAAAGAAAGCGCTCCCTTTAATCACAAAGCTGTCGCTCATCTCAATTCATTGCAATCTCTCAAAGTTCTGCAAATCAATTAAGCGGACTGTACAATGCACATCTTATTTAGCCTACATAATGTCATAATGTCAAACACACTAGATTTTAGTTTAAATGTGCAGCTGCATATTTGGCCTATTAAAAATTTGGTTCAATAAATAAATATATAGCGTGATCTCACATGTCTGAATGAAGTGTGAGGTGCGGCAGTGGCTCCAGTCTCTTCGAGGTACTCCTCCCAGTTAAAATCCACCTCCTCCTCTGCACAATCCATGCCTGTTAGGAGACAGAGAAAGAGCGTTTCTATATACATGCACGAGTTTGTTGAATGGTATGGCAGGAAATAGGATGAAACATATGATATATTATGCAAGTAAGTACAGGAATTACAGAAATGCGGACTAGCTCAATTTCACGTGTTATTGTGTTTCAAAACGTCCCAATGCAATTCTTAAAGTCCCCCTGCAGTCGTTAATTTTATCCCTAAAAACTCATTTTTAATCACTTTGAAAAAAAGAATCGTCATGCCTTAAAATGTCTTGAATGTAACTCTACACCCTTGCTTCATTTAGAATTTGCGGTTCTATGAATATGCAAAGTAGCCCCGCCTCCACTCACTCGCACCAGCTCGGAGAACCACTCGATCACACAGAGAAAATACTCAGCAAAGCAGTTGGCTTATGAATTTGCACATGGGTTGTCATATATATATATATATATATATATATATATAAAAAAAAAACATTAAAATTTTGATTTTCACCACAGGGGGACTTTAACTCATAGCAAGTAAACTGTAAACCTGTAAAACTGTAAACATTAAATCAAACTTTGCCCAACATTTTTTTTTTTGCATTGAATATGTTTCACTCTGAAATGTGACATTATGAGGTTTGTTGTTTGTGTACTTGTACTACAAATAGCCTAGTTTGTTTCTGGTCTTAAAGAAAATGGTCTGTGATCACTATCACTAATCGTACAATCTCCACATCTCTTCTGCTAACTAGCTTGACCAAAGAGCTAATCTCATAAACATAATTATACTAAATACACCAATGACTTAAGCTTTTAAATGAAGCCATTTATAAGTCATCATATGTTTCACAAAGAAAAAAAATCGTGTGGGAAAGTCTAGTGTGTTTTCATAGGAACACTCCGACTTTTGGGGACTTTAGCTTATTCACCGTATCCCCCGGAGTTAGATAAATCCATAACTAGATTTTTCATCTCTGTGCGTGCTGTAGCTCTGTCTGACGCACCCATTGCTAGCCTAGCTTAGCACAAAGACTGGATGTAAATGGATACAGCTAGCATACTAATCCTAATAAGAGACGAGAAATTACGCAGGTGTGTTTGGATCTAACGCTATATCTAGAGCAAGTAATTTAGCCATTGATTCATCAGGTCAGCGTTTTTGGTTGGAATTCTATAAAACAACATGGTATTACCTGGTCTCCCCTTACAATACAACGAAGACTCATGATTGTAAACTATGCTTTTACTATCTAGTAATTGCTGACTTTATTACTCCAACTCTGAACGAACTCTCTGCTCCTCACCACGGTGCGTCTCAGTTGCTGCGGTTATCACTCTGCCCAAGTAGCAGTGCTTCGCCTTCTGAGAATATATAGTTCCCAATGTCTATACGGTTATAAGATGGCTGTCTCTCACATGACCTTGTTATTTGTACACTCTGTGACTATACAAATCACAACATGTAAATAGGAAAATGTTCGCGTTGTTTTGTCACTTATCTGGGATTAGTATGCTAGCAGTATCCATTTACATCCAGTCTTTGTGCTAAGCTAGGCTAGCGGTGGGTGCGTCAGACAGAGTTACAGCATGCACGGAGATGAAAAAAGCATGGAATTATCTAACTGTGGGCGATATGCTGAATAATTCCCAAAAAGTCGGAGTGTTCCTTTAAAAATCCTCTAAAATATTCAACATAAACCCCTCATACATCTAATACCAAGGATAAGATGGGCCCTTCTATACTCTCCTAGCATTCTGACTAACAATTTTCACCTGGCAGACCAAAAAATCCCATTGATTTAGAGTAACAAAGGTTTTTTTTCTCTCAGATTACAGATGCAAACTGTTTTTAATTCTTTCACGTGGAAAGATCAGATCTATTTTATATATTGATTAACCAACGGGTCTTAAAACATCCATTCATAATATTTTAGCATACTAACTAGCCTAGCCACAAAGGTTAGAAAGCAGTGAAGCATATCTAGCAAGATAATTACTGTATAGCACAGTACAATCCTGTAAAAAAAAAAAAGGTAAACTACTGGAAACTGATTGCCAGCGCCATACCGTAACAATACAGTGTGTTACTGTTTTTGTGTTAGAGCATATGGCTGTTAAATTAAAGTTTTATACCGTAGCTGACAAAACAGTATTTGGCTGTTAATTTCAAAAACAGTAACACACCGTATTTTTAAGGTATGATGCTCGCAACCACAGCTGCCGACATATAGTTCACTCCATTGTTATTTCGCATCAAATTAAATACAGTTTCTATCCTGACTATAACCTGTAGAAATGCTGGATTATTAACTCGGTTAACAAGGATCATTTTAAAACAAAACGGCAAACAAATAGACTATCTTAATTATTGTATAGCACAATGCTGTAAAAAACGGTAAACTACTGTGGTTGCCAGCACCATACCGTAATTATATCGTGTGTTACTGTTTTTGTGTAAGAGCATTTAGCTGTTAAATTAAAGTTTTATACTCTAGCTGACAATACAGTATTTGACTGTTAATTTCAAAAAACAGTAACACCGTATTTTTATAGTAAAATATGGTATTTTGCCATATATTTTATTTTACATTTTACATTTATTTTATGGTATGGTATGGTATGGTATCTTAAAAAATTGCAGTTATTTTAGATCAAGCACTTGGTGAGAAGAAGGACTGTGGATTGGATGTTCTGCACTGATGATGTCATTACAATCTCTAGTATGTGAAAAGCTGATGATTGCATCCTTCAAACATATTGAAGTCTTCAAAAAACAGCATGTTGTGTTTCCCTCTACTTTTATTGGCTCTAAAACTGAACCAGATTTGAGTAATGCCACTTTTATGACACTTTTAACACATTTATCATTTATTTTAACTCAGACTCTCTTAAAGGGATACTCCACTTTTTTTGGAAATAGGCTCATTTTACCACTCCCCCAGAGTTAAACAGTTGGGTTTTACCGTTTTCGAATCCATTCAGACGATTTTTTGATATTTAGAAGAATATCAGTAACCAGACCATTTCTGGTCTCATTGACTCCCATAGTAGGAAAAAATATATACTATGGAAGTCAATGAGACCAGAAACTGTCGGGTTACTGATATTCTTCTAAATAGCAGAAAATCGGCTGAATACAATCGAAAACTGTAAAACTCAACAGTTTAACTCTTGGGGAGTTGTAAAATGAGCCTATTTCAAAAAAAAAGTGGAGTTACCCTTTAACAAAATAAGAGTAAAATTTTTGCTTCGCTTATGCTAGGCCTATGATGCTCGCAACCACAGCTGCCGATATCAAATCTAACATTATTGTTCACTCCATTATTAATTCACATCAAATTAAATACAGTTTCTATCCTGACTATAACCTATAGAAATGCTGGATTATTAACTCGGTTAACAAGGATCATTTTAAAACAAAAGAGCATAGCAAACAAATAGACTATCTTAATTATTATATAGCACAATGCTGTAAAAAAAAAACGGTAAACTACTGTGGTTGCCAGCACCATACCGTAATTATATGGTGTGTTACTGTTAAAACTCAACAGTTTAACTCTTGGGGAGTTGTAAAATGAGACTATTTCAAAAAAAAAAGTGGAGTTACCCTTTAACAAAATAAGAGTAAAATTTTTGCTTCGCTTATGCTAGGCCTACATTTAATCTAATGAATTCAATTCCAAATAAAACATTCTTTAAAATTAAGGTTCCAATTGGGGCTAAAACAAAACGTTTTATAATGTCAAATAACTTTTTATTCTCTAGTTCTTAGATGGAATTTTCCAGATAAAAAACAAACGCTTGGATAAAAGGTTCTGTTTCTTTCTTTTGATATATTGCTAGTTCAGATATCCACACAACAAAATATTCTGGTGGCCATGATTGTTTTTTTTTTTTGTTGTTGTTTTGTTTTGATTTTTTTTTTTTTTTGGAAATGATCAAAATGCTGCTTGAAATAAATAAATATGATCTGAAGAATAATGTAAGAATTTTTCGCACCTTATGAACACCTTTGATTATTATAAGAAAAAAAGATAAGGTGCTCCAAAGAACTATTAAGGAACCTTTATTTTTAGAAGTGAAGAGCAATGAATAATGCATACATTGTGACACTAATGTATTTTTCTTCTATTGAAGTCCCTGGTTTCAGATGGAACTATGAACAAGAAGTGCACTTTAACACCGAAACCACTTCCTTGCAAATGACTCACTCAATATTTGCCATGATGACAGTGTGTGTGTGAGTGTTATGTTATTAACACAGCAGATGAAAAATATTATGGTTCTGTCACTCATTTCTGAGACATTTTGGGGGGTGTTTCGCACAAACCTGGTCGAGAAAAACAAGACCCGAATAAGAAATTGACATGACAAGAATTCATTTTGACCTGAGTGGGCTTTAAATGAGGGAAATATTTTGTTCCAGTTGACCAGAATCTGCATCCAAAATTCTGTCAGAAAGAAATTTATCATAAACTGGGCAAAAAATAAATATATATACTGACCGTTATAAACATAAGCAAACATTTACATTATTAGTATCAAAAAGTAGGTTTGCTTTTTCTTTTTGGCGATGAGTAATTTTCAAATGACGAACAAATACATTCATTGCTGCTGTCATTTGGATGTCTTGATTTGTGTGGGTTCTTTGTGGTTCAGCCAGCACAGTTGGGCCTGTGGGTGGAAAGACACCTCCGGATTGAAGATGCGGGATTAAAGTGAATTATCAACCCTAATAATCTATGATGTGGGCTGTTTCCCAATAAATCCAGATTTTAGATTTTAGGCTGGCCGTACTATCGATTAGCTCATGTTGAGCCAGATGCCCCCTCTCGCTCTAATCCAGGACTTGTTCAATTGTGGAAGGGAGAATTAAAGGATTATTGGAACACAATGTAGTGCTGCGTTTCTTATTAAAATAAACGGCTCTGGCCTTTTTCGGTCTCAGACGCATTTAATAATCCCATTTAATCGTGCAACTTAGAGAGAGAGAGGAATTGTTAAGTTAAACTGATGGTTCATCTGTCCATTGTTTAGTTTAGCAGGTTTTAATACTTTTTTTTCCTGATAATATTACGCATCAACTTGAAAACTTGAGCTTTCAGCCGCACAAATTGCTTTTATTCGTGATTTGACTATGTGCCTTATTATTTGCCTAATGTTTTCCAGGAAGTTCCATGCTATTAGGAATGTAGGAAATGCGTATGGCAAGAACCCTGAAATAGCCCAGTTGAAATAATGTGAACGGACTGAGAAATCTCTAAATTACTGTATTCAATTACGCATGTATATCAGCACTTAAAGCACAAACTTCAATAATGGTGCAGAGTGGGGAAAAAAGAGCTCTGCACTTTCAGACAAAATGGTACAAAAAGGTTAAATATGTACCATTTAGGTACTAATATACTTTTGGTACACTTTAAAAAAAAAAATTTCATGATTTGTAGTCACAACATTTTTTCTTTTGTCAAATCAACTTAGATAATTTATGTAGTTCAGATAACATAATATTTTGAGTTTCTGTAATCTCCTTCATTGTATTAACATTTTTTTCCATTTCAGTGAACTTAAAATTTTAAGGTTGCTTATTTTTTTTTCAAGTTAAACCAACAATATTTTTTCACAGTGTACCAATATGTTCCTTTAAGGTAGTAAAATGCACTCTTTAGGTACAAAAGTGTACATTTTGAAAGGGTATACTTTTTTTCTAAGAGTGTGCACATAACTGAGAGTGACGACAACAGTGCAACTAAAAGCAGCAAACAATAAAATTAACAGTAATCTGTAGGCTATAGGCTAATTAAAGCTGCAGTGCATGTTGGGAACCCAAGCAGGTATCTATATGGTCTTATATTAAATGCGAGTCTTTAAAATGTGGAAATGAGAGTATAGCTGTTTATTTCTCTCTTTTTACACAATTTATCACAATAGTGTTAAATTCAGTATTTCTAATCCAATCACTTAATTTACCTCAGTTAAGTTGAAAAAAAAAAACAAGTTGAAACTCGTGAATGTCAAATAGATAACAAGTGTGTATAATAACAAAGCCTATGAAAGCATCTTATGCCTCTGAAATATGATGGCATCACTTCTCAAAAACATAACATGATGACGTCAAGTTATTCAGTTATTTACGCTTTACCGCACAAAGAAAAATACCCATGACATCATTCTCTGTAAAAACACCTTTTTGACCTTATAAAGGGAAATTCATGCTGTTGGCCTACTCAGAGAAGTGATGCTAAGGCTATAAAACGTCATGAAGGATATTATCCAAATAAGCATTCATTCCTGCAATGCAAGCCAATGTGTTTACCTAGCAAAAACTTCGCCCCAAACCTACTTAAATGTGTAATTCTGTCTAATTAGTATTGGAGGCCACCTGTATTTGTTTGCATGACGTCCAATGACATTACGTCACAACGGCCTGAATGTAAATGACATTATTCAATCCACAACGGACGGTCACCCGATCTTTGCGACCCGAGGCTAAACTATCTTGTTACCTTATGACATATCGCATATCTCAACTCACTCACATACTGCACATCTAAGTGTTTATGCGTTAACGATGCTTTAATTATGGATTACCAGTCCTTAACATGTTACATAATCACGACGTATGCGAATTATATAGCCTGCAAATGACTTCTAGAGACCTTTCAAAGCAATTTCAGCCTATTCGTTGCCACCCCAAAATCCTCCACTGATACATTTTGTAATAAATAGCCTGTAGGCTAAGTAGACTACTTACTGTCCGATACAGAATGTACTCAAGCTGCGTGCTGTTGCTATGGCTACCTCCTCAGAGGAGAGCAACTTCTGTTTAGCTTCTATTTGGCCGCAACAACTCATACAGCCTAAACTTTTGTGGCCCCTAAAAGTTGTAACCTATAACGCGAGCACACTTGTCTAAATTTGGACCACTCATCCATCTGTTTTTGACTTAGGCAACTTTTTGGGGGTTCATGCTGTTCATAGCCGCTCAACATCTTCTCCTCAGGTGTCGTATAGGCTAGTCTATGAACTCGTATCTCTTCTGCACTTATTTTTTTTTTACCCAAATGAAAAAAGGTGTTCTGTCTCAACTGAAGGCATAATCTATTCAGATGTCAAGCTTTATTGAATGGTACGTCAGGCTGCTTCAACACATCGACGATATGATGAATTTCATTAAGGCTATATTGTTGAATTGTGTTGTCTAGGCTACTCATAACGTTTTATTAAACAAATGCTTTTTAATGGGGCTGATAGTCTAAAAAAGGCTATAAAGAGCCTTATTCGAGCTCATCTTTTCCAGGTCAGACAGAGAATTAACGGGAAATATAATTTCATATCAATTCATCTCGTCGTCAGCAAATGCGTGACTCCATTTCCGCTTCATTAATGCTGCGAGTTTAATCCGCCCGTATGAATTAACGGATAAAACCCTAAAGGATTTACGGTGACATCCACTATACGTAGAGGCTAATCAAATAAATAACTCGTATTTTAATTAAAATTAAACACCTTTAATACAAATTCACCATATTCGATTTTATTACAAACATTGGTTTAGGCTATTCCATGCAGCTTCTTGAAACTGCGTGGCTCATGAACTGTTTGATAAATGAATAATATGTGAATAAAATGTTGTCTCCCGCATTCAGCACAGCACAAAGCGAAACAGGAAATATTGTATGAGCATGTGAGATCCTACTGTACTTTACACACTCTAAAAGTATTGCAGCGGAAAAAAACGACACCGACGTCGGCAAACGACAAGTTTAAATTTAATTCATTAAACCACGTCCAGGTGCAGCGAAAGAAACGAAAACGGGATGCGTAAACAACGCGGTTTTATTTTTTCCTTCTTCAAAGATTTTGCATGGCAGTTTTAACACACCTTAACCCGCCATGTTGAAAGTGGATTTGACACATGAGGAACGAGGATTTCGGACCATATTCCGCGCACCTGAATCGCACGTACACCGACCGGTTCGTGACGTTCAAAAACATTTCTATGAACACCACCCGAATGTGTAAACTTAAGTCTTGATATTCAAGCGTGAACATTGTGTCCTTTGAAATCGAAAGGAGGTCAAATGGCAGTTTGAAAATAAAGTCAATAGTAACAGGGCGAGAGTATCTTTGAGGAAGAACGCGACACGAAAATATCGCTTGTTACATAAACGTTATTTTTCAACATTTTCAGCGCGCGTCTCTTCAGATCGTAAATATTTTTATCGACATAATCGAAAGTGCGGTCGCTCGACATTCGTGTTATAAAATAAGGTTACTTTATTGTTCGGACCGTTTTATCAACTCTTGCGCAGAAGCTTGTGTAGCCTATATTTCTGACTGTTACAAACAACCTCCAAATGTTTTTAACGAGGAAAAAGCGTCTGTACGCGGAAATTCGCGCATAGAAGCACGAGTCCGTGTCAGACACGATCACTATTACAGAATGAAGTTCATGCGGATAATGTAGTTTTTACCTTATGCGAGTTTTTTTTTCCGTCTATCCGAATTGAGTGATCCGGTGTTCTGGGTGAAGCAGGAGCGGTGTGTGTGTGTATATGTATGTGTGTGTGTGTCCAATATGGCATCATCCCGCATCTGCGCATGTCTCTACATCTACAGATTATTTTCAAGCCGACTCCTTCATTGACCTTTACAGTTGCAAAATTTGTTCTGCCCATTATAAATAGAAATAGGCCCGAGCCCCCGCCTCCCTCGTATGGGGAAACTCATGGCTGTGTCTAAAAACCTCGCGAGCCTCCCGAGTGGACAGCATTTGGGCATTCATGCGTACATCACTTTTGGGCATTAGTGACGCGTGCATCGTTTTCGGAGCTACTGACTATTTGATGGACAAAAAATACTGTCCAAGAGATTGAAGGTCCAAAAAATACAGATAAAATGCTTTCTATCTAGGTAACTCACTAGGTTTTGAAACACTGACCGTGTAAACAAGAGGGGGCTGCTGTTGCAACCTCACTTGTTTTCACTTGCGCAAAAATTATTTGACCGCTTTACATTTTCAAGCGTCTTACAGACATAATTTAATGTATGGTTCAAAGTGATATTTTATGCTGAAACCGCTCAAAAAATAAAGAGGAAGAAATAGCCTAACACTATCCTTGTTTCTAATTTACATCACAGCCTAAACAAGAGCACAATCTATACAAAACAAAAACCTTCACAAATAATATAGAGACATTAAAGTCATGTTTTCAGTTCATTAAAGTCATGTTAAGTAATTGAAATAACTAGCCAACTGTGTAAGTTTAGTCATGGGGGAAAAAACAACAAAAGTAATTTTCACAGAAAATGAAATAGCTGCATCATTCACCTAAAAATATGACTAGGCTACTTCACTTTTAAAAGTAAAGGTGCCAATTTTACAACTTCAATGCCATTTTTTTCCAAGAACCATTTTTGGTTCCCCAAAGTACCTTCCAGTGAAAAGTTCTTACACTAACCTTTTTGTTAGAGTAAAAACTAAATCTGTTCCACTAAAGAACCTTTTGTGCAAAAGAAAGGTTCCATGGATGTTAAAATTGGAGTCATCAATGCCTAAACAACCTTTGTTTTTTGAAGATAGGAATTTGACAATAATATTATGTAGAATTATGTAATGCAATCCTAATGGTTTATACATTTGTTGTGGAACCAATGAGGTTTAATATGATAACACGACTGATGTTTTTACTTTTAATAAAAGCTTTTAATTTCGTTTTTTAGGGTTAACTAACACAGCTTATTCTAATAAACATCACAGTAGGCTACATCTTTATAAATGTAAATTAACTGATGTATACATGATAATGTATTATTTTTATTAATACATAAAGCATGAATTTATTATTGCAACAATGCTGTTTAGAAAGACACATAAATTCAGTTGTCATATTGTCCTCCGTTGCCCTCCTGTGGTAACCACATTTATTGCTGACTTGAATTTAAAGTCAGATGAATATAGTTGACACTATAAATAAGTGCACTTTAATGGCTTTCAATAGGACTGGTGCAGAAGTAGGGGGTTAGTTTAACAGGCAACACCATAAACACTCACCCACACATATAAACACCCTCCTACACATTCTGTACAAGATGAAATTCCTCGTCCAGGAAGAAAAACTGATCTGATCTAATAAGCACCTCTTAGTGATGTTACAGTAACAGATGGTTCATGCCTTGGGCTTAATCTACAAGAGGAGACTTTGACAAGCTCTTCCAGGGACAGATTACCATGAGACCTTGTGAGAGGAGATAGACAATGTGGGTCAATGCTTTATCCTCTCTCCATGCTGTGGTATGGTGCTAAAAAGTTTTGACTAGGAAATTAGCTCTGGATATTATCTGGTTAGCCCAGTTGTTACCTTAAAAAGCTAATTCTACACTCTTAAAGAAGGGTTTATTGGGGTTCTTAACCTCTTGACCTAATTTTAAAGAATCCTTTATGCTAAAAAAGTCTTAACGATTGTAATACTTTCATGTTTAATGAGTTTTTTTCTTAGTGGTATAGTATGTTTATGAGCTGTTTAATTCATAAAATTCAATCTAAATAAATGAAATGAACTGAAACAACAATTAATTCATTGATTAAAGCCAAATCCATAAAATGATCCCTTTGGATATTATGAAGTGGCTGACAAGACTGTTTAAAGTTCTATATACAACCTTTTCTTTTCTTCTGATAAAACACTTAAAATGAATTTCATCTGTGTAACCAAATCAGTTTGATTATTATACAGTAAATAATTTTTAGCTAATAAAACAGTTAATTTAGATGTTAACACGTGAAACAAATTAGGTTATCTGAACAAATATTTTTACTGTGTATATTTGCAGCCACTTTTCTTTTATGACCACCTCCATCAAAATCAGTTTTAGTGTGCATTTTTTATGTCCAGTCTATAAAATGTTAAAAATTGGGTTATTAAGTAATTACTTTTATTCCGCAAGGATGTGTTAAATTGATCAAAAGTTACAGTAATTACCTGTACTATTAATGTTACAAAGGATTTCCGTTTCAAATAAGCAGCACGACTGTTTTCAACATTGATAACAATAAGAAATGTTTCATAACTACCAAATCAGCAAATGATTTCTGAAGGATCGTGTGCTGTTTTGGGGTAATTCGAGTTATGTAATCAGATTACTTTTTCAAGTAACTGGTAAAGTTATATTACCTTTAAATTTACAGCAAAATATCTGAGTTACTTTTTCAAATAAGCAATGCAAGTTAATTTGTTTTTCCATTACTGGTAACGCTTTCTTTTACAGTACAGTACTTACAGTGTACTTACCTAAAAAGTACTGTCTAATATAATGTAAATACATGGAACAGGGGTAGGTTTAGGGGTAGGTTCAGGGTTAGTACTAGTTATTACCCAGTAATTGTAGTTACTAAAATAAGTACATAGTATGGGTAACTGGACTGTAAAAGGAAGCGTTACCGATTTACTCATCTCTCTTGGACAAAAGCAGATTCACTATTCCTCAAAATGAATAAAAACAGTCAAATGCAAACTCTGAATATTACGTAATCCTGCCATGATGTTAAATTAATGTTAAAATATTATGCTATTTTAAAGGTTTCTAAAAAAAAATATTTCTCAGGACTTACATGCACCAAAAGTAAAAAAAAAAAAAAAAAAAAAAAAAAACTTTAATTTTCTCATAATATTGCATGTCACCTAATTTCTTAGGGTCTGAAAAGTATTAATTTGAAGATTCAGTCTTTATCAACCCCTCACTTCCGCGATCCTACTCTGCTCGGAAATGACCTGATCTGTTCACTGTAAAAAGTAAATAAAAAAACAGGATCAACAAGTTATGACAACATATGTTTTACATTACTTCAGTTTAATAAATGACTTATACAGCTTAGTTGGTTGCATTTAAAAATTCAAGGCAGATTTTTTTCCCTGGTGTTTCTTGTCGTAATCTTCAATTAATCATAATCTTCAGTTGGATCCTGCTCTCCCTCGTCTCTGAGTCACCAAACGTTACAGGATACCTGACCAATACCCCTGGATCCAGCAGATTAGCTTGTGTGCCTTCGGCAGAGGAGGACACCACTGAAGGCTATACAGAGCTCTTTTGTGCTCTTGCCAGCTGTGTGGACTGGGAAGATAAAGTCCTTCGGGGCTTGAATCCCTTTGGACTCAGCAAGCCTGTAAAATCATGTCCGCCAAAAGGCAGATGTGACTTAACATTGGAAAAGTTAATTAATTATGCTCTAAGACTCTGCCTCTCTTCCTATCTTCCTACAGTGTGGGATACATTGCTTCTCCCACATTGGGCCTCTGCAATTCCCACCCAGGGGTGTCACCCTGTGCCACCTCATGCTCGCTCCTTATTATGGCTCAAAAAGGAGAGGGAGAAAGCTCCCTAGCCCGGTGGTCTCAACGGTGGTCCCAGCACTCCCTTGCCTGTTGGTGCCAATGCTCCCTACTCCGCTGGTACCAGCACTCCCTCGCTCAGTGGTCCCAATTCAGATGGTCTCAGCACTTTGTTGTCCAGTGGTCCTAAGTCCTGTGGTCCCAGTGCTCCCTAGCCAGATGGTCCCAAGCCTAATAGTCCAAGCCCCCTAACTCTTGTGGAACCAGTGCTACCTTGCCTGGTGGTCCTAGCCCAGTGTTTGTAAGCATATATTTCCCAGCACACCCAAGTCCAGTGGTACCAGCACTTCCTTGCCCAGTGGTTCCGGTTCCAATGCTCCCTAGCCTAGTGGTCCCAAGCCTGATGGTCTCAACCCCCTAACTCCAGTGGAACTTAGTGCTACCTAGCCAGGTGGCCCTAGCACTCCCTAGCTCAGTGTTCTTAAGCATATTAGTCCCAGCACACCCAAGTCCTGTGATCCCAGCACTCTCTAGCCCAGTGGTCCCAATCAGGTGGTCCTAGAACTCACTAGCCTAGTGTTTGTAACATATTTTACCCAGCACACCCAAGTCCTGTGGTCCCAGCACTCTCTAGCCCAGTGGTCCCAATCAGGTGGTCTTAGAACTCACTAGCCTAGTGTTTGTAACATATTTTACCCAGCACAAGTCCAAGTCCAGTGGTACCAGCACTCCCTTGTCCAGTGGTCCCAATTCAGATGGTCTCAGAACTTTCTAGCCCAGTGGTCCCGGTCCCAGTGCTCCCTAGCCTTGTAGTCCCATTCAGGTGGTCCTAGCACTCTCTAGCCTAGTGGTCCCAAGTCTGGTGGTCCCAGTGCTCCCTACTCTGGTGGTCCCAACCCCCTAACTCCAGTGGAACTTAGTGCTACCTAGCCTGGTGGCCCTAGCACTCCCTAACCAAGTGTTCTTAATATTAGTCCCAGCACTCTCTAGCCCAGTGGTCCCAATCAGGTGGTCCTAGAACTCACTAGCCTAGTGTTTGTAACATATTTTACCCAGCACAACCAAGTCCAGTGGTACCAGCACTCCCTTGTCCAGTGGTCCCAATTCAGATGGTCCCAGAACTTTCTAGCCCAGTGGTCCCGGTCCCAGTGCTCCCTAGCCTTGTGGTCCCAATCAGGTGCTCCTAGCACTCTCTAGCCAAGTCTGGTGGTCCCAGTGCTCCCTACTCTGGTGGTCCCAGCCCCCTATCTCCAGTGGAACCAATGCTACCTAGCCTGGTGGTTCTAGCACTCCCTAGCCCGGTGGCAACATATGTTCCATGCCTTGCAAACTTTGCTTCAGTGGTCCCAGAGTTCCCAAGTCTGACGGTCCCTTCTTCAAAGAGCCCAAACCCAGTGGCCCCTGCTCCAGTGGTCCCAAAAGTGCTACACCTGTCCTTACTGCTTCCTGTGGTGGATACTATCATTTTGTTTGTCTAAGAACTCACACAGTTCTGCATGCAGAACTCATTTCAGCGCTGGAGCCACACATGCACTGCACTGTCTGTTCTGCCATGGCCAGGAATGCAGTCTCCAAGTTCCCTGTGTTCCCTACCTGTATTGCTATAGCCAGGAGTACTGTCCCTGAGTTTTGTGAGTTCCCCTATTATGCCATGAAGTCTGTCTCCGAGTTCACCCTTAAGTGGTCTCCAGCTATGCCATGGCCTTCAGTTTTCCCTTCCTGCACCAGCTCGATTTTCTGCTCTGTCGGCTTTGCCTTGGCCTCCCTATTGTCTGTAGTCTTCTAATCTGCCATGGTACTCGTTTCTGATGATTCCATCTTGGTCTCCATCTCCAGGCTTCACCATGGAAGGCGAAAAACAGTAGACAAAAGAATATATCAGTATTCATGAAACAGTTGGCAAAAAGTAACCGGTACTACTTCTGTCGAGATTCTGAAGTGCAGCTGATCGACACTTTACTATCCCATGAGGTCATGAAGCGACGCAACTGGTACGTCACATGACAATGACAACATGTATGTCCAGATTGCATTCATACTACACATTCATACTACAACATTCTTTTTTTACAGTCACAAATTATTCAAAACAAGAGAGTATGCCATTTCAAACATGGCAAAAGACTATGAACTTGATGATTAAACAAACTAAATAAAATGTTTATGATTAAACTTCAAAATAAAAGTATGAATTCAGAACATGAAACGTAACAAAATCTACACAGACGTGACGACAGCTCAAATGCACATGGTATTCTACGCCACATTGTAAATAAAGTCAACCTTAGTGGAAAATATGGCACACAATATCAACAAATGAACATAGTTTACATATAGTCAGTTATTTATTGTAAATATTGCTGATTACACCTCATTGTCCTAATCTGTTTATACTGTATGTCATATGAAACGGTTTAATCTCTTCTAAGTGAAATCTATTTATCTGATTTTGACCCATATCTATTTTTTTCTGTTTATTTATGCTTCAGTTGTACTCCTATGCTCATTTGTCATGTTGCATGACTTCTTTAGAGTTATGATTCAGTGAAGCTGAAACAACCAAGCTGTCCCACCCCATTACACTCCTTTTACTGTGCGTCATGGCTGAGAAGAGGCTTTATAGAAATAAAAGAAAAAAGGAACATTGAATTGAGATTGACTGAGATGCAGCAGATGTTTTGATGAGAGGTTATTTGCATGGTAACTATTTTCCAGTGTTTCTTGAATGGTTTACTAATGAAGATGGATTTTATAAGGTTCAAGAGTTAACCTGAATTGATGCGTCACACATACAGTGGATTTGATTAAAACAACTGACTCCCTATTTCCCCATATATTAGGCCCAAAACATTTCCGTCAATAACTTTTATGTTTAGCTATGGATACATATAGGTACAATATTCATAAGTAGGCTATATGATGAAACTTTTTGTGCATGTAGTATGGTTTAACCTAATTTGAATTATAGTACAATTCTAAGAAATGATCTAAAATAAAAGTAACTTGTCACATAGGCATTCACATTAGGGGGACAAAGGGCTCCAGGAGATTTCAGCAGCAGGATGGGACGTCAGCAGAGCCTCTTTTCCCCTTGTTGACTCAATAACACGAAAGAAAGAAACTGACCTGAGTGAAATGCTTTAAATGCCACATCGCTCAACTCCGATACGACGTAAACGGCTCGAGCGGTGTGCGATCTTGGTTCATCAGCCTGCCGTGCGAATTTCTTTGTCTTCTGGCTTGCGAAGTTATATGGAAAACCCGTTTAAGTCGAATTCCCGAGGATTTCTGTTCCACAACGGATCCTATGACTTTTGTTCTGGTTTTTGAGCGCAAACATGTTCGTTTTTACGAAGAGCAGAATAAATATGAGTGATTTGGTGAACCCGGACTATCAGGGCTGTGTGGACGGATCTCTGATGGACGGATTCAGTGTTTTTATTCAGGGTCTGTTGGCTGTTCTGGCTTTCAGCACTTTAATGTGTAAGTTGTCTCCGCATTTTAAACTGTTTCCATGTGATGTGATGGCGTTTTCTATCGTTTTCTTTTAAGGATATGATACAGCTTGTGGTTTGTTTGTTTGTTTGTTTGTTTACAGTTCTTTTGTAGCTATTAGTATTGCGGTATACTATGGAAAATGTTGTGTGCCTAAGTGGTAGCCTACTTATTCAGACCATTTTTTGTCATCTAGTGTATATTGTAACATTAATAACTTCAACGTTGACTTTTAAAATGACGTTCGTTGATGTTAACAAAACAAAAATGCAGGGTCTTAAGTGTTTAATCCTCGAGCAATAAAGAAACCTCATGACAGCGCTGCACGTTACAATATCATTCAGCGACACACACACACACACAAAAAAAAAAAAAAAATAGCCTAATAACTGCATGTACACCCATCTAACGTAAACTTGGGGTGTATGAAATGTATTTGCCCATCTTAATACCATATTTCAGTTCTTTTCTCATAGCCTACATCATCGTTTTCAACATGACTCATACACCAGCATCTAATATTTCAGTCACCTGGCAACAAATTGAATGGAACAGTGATGGAAAAGGTGCAAATATTTGAATGAATTAACTATAGTTATTATATTTAATAATAAAAAAGTAGTTTTAGGCTATATCGATTGAATTTTGAGTAGCTATTATATCTATAAAATATGTTAATCACAAACTACTGGGAAAGTCATAGAAATGATTTGGTAAAAAACATTGTGGGAACATTATTTCATAAAATGTAGTTGCTAGTGCATCTAATAGTCCAACAGAAATAATTGCCTAGACTTTGTCACTGAAGGTAAACTTGAATTATGCTATTAATATATTCAGAGAAAATATTCAGGGCAGGAGTTGATTTTATCAAATTGAAAAAAAAATGATTGGATCTTGAACAAACCAGAGTTTGCATAAACAAATCTTAAAGAGCTGTTCGACTATTGATTGATATTATCCAGAAGTTAAGAGGCATCAGCAGAAAAGGATGAAGTTGTTACAACCTTCTTTTTTATCGAAATAACATTCATTCCCATTATAACATTCCCATACGGAAGTCACATATTTTGAAATATATTAGTAATAAATACATTTCCATGTGTTTAAATCTTTTAATTTTAAATTGAAGAAAATATATGTTTCACTTGTATTGAAATACATTTTGAAATGTATGTTATAAATATATTTAAATATTTGATTTTGGCCCCTTTTTTAATATTTTTCACACATATTAAGCATATTCAATTTTTTTCTGCAAATATTTAAATATATTCAATATGTTTAGATATCCATCTATGTAAATACATTAATGCTCAATATATGTGCATATATTAATTTATAATATATGTTAATATCCTAGTTATCTGTATGTAAATATATAATGTATCATATATATTAATATATTCAAAATAAGACCAGAAATGTGAATTAAAGGTGCGCGCACAGTACAAAAATGTTCTGGGCAAAAAAACAAAGCAAAACAAAGGATCCGTTGTCTATAGTTTAGTGAATCACAGCTCACACAGATGATACTTTTTGTGAAATATTTCACACATCATTCCCGATGTACTCCCGTTAAAGGAGCAGTTCACTTTTAAAAAAACTTTTGCTGATAATTTATTCACCCCCATGTCATCCAAGGTGTCCATGTCTTTCTTTTGAAAGTCGAAAAGAAATTAAAGTTTTTGATGAAAACATTCCAGGATTTTCTCCATATAATGGACTTCAATGGGAACCAAACGGTTCAAGGTCCAAATGAGAGTTTCAGTGCAGCTTCAAAGGGCTTTAAACAACACCAGATGATGATAAGGGTCTTATCTAGGACCCTTCGAGTCAAGACTCGAAAAAAGATTTGTTCATTTTGACGAATGAGTTTGAACAGGAGAGTCACGAACGCGCATCACCGAACAGAGCAAGGCGACCATTTGTGCTTATAAAACTTAAACTTTTTGATTTATTTTTTTAAATTACCAATCGTTTCGCTAGATAAGACCCCTATTCATTGTCTGGAATCGTTTAAAGCCCTTTGAAGCTGAACTGAATCTCTCATTTGTACCTTGAACCGTTTGGTTCCCATTGAAGTGCATTATATGGAGAAAATCCTGGAATGTTTTCACCAAAAACCTTAATTTCTTTACAACTGAAGAAAGAATGACGTGGACATCTTGGATGACATGGGGGTGAGTAAATTATCAGCAAAAGTTTTTTTTTTTTTTTTAAAGTGAACTACTCCTTTAAAATAACAGGATTTCGTCCACGAGCGTTCGCCAATGAACGCACCTTAAAAAGAAAGCAGCCTTTCACTTTCCACACACACAAATCTGTTCTTCTGAGGGTACAAGCTTTATTCAAAGATGAGATTCCCCAGCTGTGTGATAGCACATGATAACAGCCCTCACTCCTATAGCTCATGTGATCCCCTGAACCCAAACTCGCGCTATATCACCATTTCAGCTGGAGGGTCCGAGTCACGTGACCTGCCTTACAAGTTTGAACCCTAGTTGTTTCTTTCCCAATATTTAACTATGTCATGTGCTCGTTCAGTCCAAAGATACAGTAGCCTATAGTGTTTTCTTGGTTAATATTTGGTAATTGTGAGCTGATATAACTCAAGCTGCTACTAATCAGGGAAAGTGGTGGTTGTAAACAAAGCCTTCTCGCTAAGGATATTATTTAGCCTACAAAGGTGCTAATTTGTGGCGATGCTCTTTAGCGTGTAACTTGTCATGACATGAATGATAATTCAATGCGGCTTGTTGAGGAGATTTGGGATTTATACCTGCTGGATGATTAAAAAAAGGAAATTTGGGTAACACTTTACAATACGGGTGCACTAATATGCATTAATTCATGCTTAACTAATGCACAGATAATCGTGAGTTAATGTATAACTAATGAAGAACTAAACCATTAATTAATGATTACTACATCAGCAATTAATAAAGTGTCTATATGATTTATAGATTAAGTAATACATGAATTGCTATTAATTCAATGTGTCATTGTGTATTAATTTCTTAATAACATAATTTATTAACTAATAGTGTAAATTAATGTGTTAATTACCATAATTAGTCAAAGCTATCCACTTCAACTTCCAGTCGTCTGCTTTAATTAATCATTAGCTAATGATTTGCAAAGGTATCATTATGTTATGACTTTACTTGTTGGGGCACATCATTATTAACTAGTCATTTAGTAATTTGCACATGAATTTGCACTAACAATGAAGTAATTAATCATGTATTAATGCATATTAGTGTACCTGTCATATTAGCTGGAAGTTGAAATACAAGGCGTTGGCTCATTCTGCTAATTAACATATTAATTAACACTATTAGTTAAAAAAATGAGTTATTATAGAATTAATCCACAATTACATATTTAATTAATGTAAATATGTTTGTAAATATGTTTGTAAATTACAAACATATTTACTAACATATTTACAATTATAAAATGTAAATATGTTTGTAATTATTTTTTCTTTTCCCATTTGTTTCTCTTTTTTTACTTAGTTATTTAGTTGTTTTTGTCATCTTATTTTATTTTAATTTTTTTTTCTGGTTTAATTATTTTTTGTTTTATTGTTATCTAAAAATGTAGCACCACTATGGGATATGTTAAGATGTCAATTGTAAGATTGACTACAGTATTGTTTATAATGTAACAGTGGTGCTTAAAAATCAATAAAATACTAATTATAAAAAAATGTATGAACTAATACATTAACCCTACAAAATCTTAATTAGTTCCTAATGTGGTAATCATTAATGAATAGCTCATTAGTTACACATTAATTCAGTATTATCTGTGCATTAGTTAAGCATGAATTAATGCTTATTAGTGCACCCGTATTGTAAAGTGTAACCGTGCTCTTTTGACTTAGACCACATAGCAACATACTAAATACCATAGTGATGGTGAGTTTTCGTATGTAAAAATGAACGTTTTCTAATTAAACCTCCCAAAAGCAGTTTGTTTGTTTTGTTATCATGCATTGAATAATCCCCCAAAACATGGTAAGTGACCATTGAGTTACTAATTAATGAATCCCTGTTTATTATTAATCTTTTTGCTGCGTACAGAGAAAAAAATCCCCTAATCGTGAGTTGTATTTGTTTGTTTATTGAATACCGAAGTTACGTTTTATTCATGTTTTCAGGAAAGTCTGAGAGAAACTCTTGGCCCGTGCTTATGCTTGTGTTTTTACTGTACGCACTTCCTCTTTGTTATTCTGGGAGGTGGGCACTTCCTCGCTTCTTTTCTTTCTTCTTTTTTTTTTTTTTTGGTGGTTGGGGCTGCTTATCTTTCCTAACGTCATCGCTGTTAGTTTCCTCAGACGTTCAATAATGCTGCTTCTGTTTGGCTGTTGATTACAGACCAACCGTTTGCATTTGTGGAAACATCCCTTAGATATGTCTTGTGTAGGTTTGTGAGCTGGTTTGAGACAGAGTTGTGCGTTAAACACAATAATCCTCTCCCTTGAAAGTCATTTAGTCACTAATTTTGGGTCTGTTTAGTTCAATTTCTTTGATTCGGTCTTGGCATATGTGTGCTAGACTATTACAAAAGGGCAGCGATGGAGTTGGTCTCGAACTCCAGTTCATCCAAGTGTTGGCGTTTCCATTTTTGATATTCAACATGTTCAAAATGAGCATAATTGATTGATTTCTGAAGGATCATGTGATGCTGAAGACAAAGTTCAAGTTATGCTATATTAAACCATATTAAGAGTGAAACTCACATGGATGTCTTTGTCTTCACAGTGAAGAGGTTTCGTGAACCTGTTGGAATTAGAAGACCTTGGAGGATCTGGTAATTAAAATGAAACGTTAGTAAATAATTATGGTCATATAATAGCACAAAACAGCAGACTCTCATTGTTTCGTTTTGCCTGCAGGATCTTTGATACGTCTAAGCAAGCCATCGGTGCTCTTTTCATGCATTTTGCCAACATATTCCTGTCCACACTCACCAATGAAGATCCCTGCTCTCTGTGAGTCGGTTATTACTTGTTTGTCGAGTTTTATTGCTTTAGCCTGCAAGTATACTAACTGTATCGCACTTTTCTGTTTTACAGGTATCTATTGAACTTCCTGTTGGATGCCACATTGGGAATGCTGGTGATCTGGGTGGGGGTGAAGGTTGTTTCCAAGATAGTGGAACATAAACAGCTAACACTGCTAATGTTCGGAGAATATGGTGAGTTACATTAATGGAAGCTATTCACTTAAAGTAAAAGTTCTTTACTGGTATCTATAGTTCCATTCCCCGTTCGATTGACAAGGTTCTTTAGATTTTCCGGGGGAAAAAAATGGCCCTTTAGAGAACTGTTTGCTTAAAGGGATAGTTCACTTTGAAATTAATTTTTTGATATGTTTTATCTTACCGCAAGGGCATCCAAGATGTAGGTGTCTTTGTTTCCGCAGTATTTTCAATTTTGATATTTTTAGGTCAAACCGTTCTTGTCTGTCAGTCATATAATGGAAGTCTATGGTCACCACCTCAAAGAGCATGCACTAGAAGTCCAAATTAAACATGATTTAATGACTCATAAATGTAAGTACACATTGATGGCCTAAGACACGAAACGAGCGGTTTGTGTGAGAAAACGAACAGTATTTATATCGTTTTTACCTCTTGTAAAAACAGCCACGTCCAAGTGATCTGAAGGCGAGGACGCTTCGGTCTGCGCAAGCGCCGGAAGTGATCTCTCATGCGTGTCCGTACGAGATTTCAGAAGTGTTATCCTTCACTTTGAAGATCTTAACATATACAGGAAATCGCAATGGAAGATGATTTCAATAAATCATCAGAGACTTCTCTGTGCATGCTCTTTGAGGTGGTGACCATAGACCTCCATTATATGACTGACAGACAAGAACAGTTTGACCTAAAAATATCAAAATTAAAAATACTGTGGAAACAAAGACACCTACATCTTGGATGCCCTTGAGGTAAGCTAAAACATCAAAAATGCATTTCAAAGTGAACTATCCCTTTAAATGTTCTTTGGGAAACCAACTGATGGAGGAAAAAAACAAACATTTGTAACCTTTGTTTTTTGAGTGTTTTGGTTGAACTGAAGTTTAAAGGGGTCTGTTTAAATTTCCAGTCTGCTATCATAATGACCAGAAATCATAAACCAAAGATTTAAAAAACAAAAGAGAAACTATCAAGCATCAGTTTGTTTTAGTCTCATGTCACCACCAGAGGGCGCTGTATGTTATATTTTTCAAATGTGTTTGGGTAGTTTCCCCACACTCGCTTTTTTCCCTCTCTGGGATTTCCTTGGCAAAAAACACCATAGAAAATGAAAATTACACACACACACACACACACATGCACGTAAAGCAGATGGAATAAGTCCATCGTTTCACATTTTTGGCCAAACAATTGTTCATGAATGCTTTTCTGCTTAGGTCAGCTTTTGAATCCCTGTTTTGACACTTTGCCATTTTTATATTTACCAGAACTTGTGGAAGCTGGCTACTTAAAAGGGCTCACATGCTAAAATAAATTAAATTAATAAATTAATTCAATTAAAAATACCAACATTGTTACATTCATTAATGGTAAATAAAAGTTAATTCACAAAATGTTTTATGGAAGAAAAAGAGTGCCTTATAAATAATATTAATTTCACTAAAAGCATAAATATATTTGCCAATCTATATATTTAAATTATAATTTGTCAATAATAAAATTACATATATATATATATATAATTAAAACTCAATATACATTAACATATATATATATATATATATGTGTGTGTGTTAATGTATATTGAGTGTTAATTAAATGCAGCTCGCGATCTTCTTCTTTTCTACATCCCGTTGTTCTCATATGTTCATTTCATACATGCTTTGTTGTTCTTATATATTTTTGTCTTGTGTTGTTATTTGATGTCTTTAGTTTGTGCTTTTGCTATTGATGCCTTTGCAAAAATAGACACCATTGCTATGTATTTGCTAAGACAAGCACTTAATTAAAAACGTAAATAAATTGTAATTGACTTGAGTGTCTCTTTCTCTGTTTTAGGTGATCCTCCTCGGGTTGCGGCCTGGTTGTCTCAGTGCTCGGTGTATTTAGTCATCGTTGCTCTGGAGAAAAGTGTGGTCACTCTGGTGCTGCTCGTTCCCGGGTGGACCAATGTAAGATAAACTTTCACACACTCACTCAGAGTTTCTGTTATTGTTACAAAGACTCACCCCATGGGCATCATTTTCCTCTACAGTATAAGTAATACCAGGATGGACATACTAAAATCTGATTTTGTTATATATACAGTATATAGTACTGGTCAAAAGTTTGGAAACATTGCTATTTTTAATGTTTTTGATAAAAATCTCTTATGCACATCAAGCTTACATTTATTTGATAAAAATACATAAAAAAAGCAGTAATTTTATGAAATATTTTTTTTCAATAAAAATAATTTTCTATTTTAATATACTTTAAAATATTATTTATTTCTATAATGCAAAGCTGAATTTTCAGCATCATTTCTCCAGTCTTCAGTGTCACATGATCCTTCAGAAATCATTCTAATATGATGATTTATTAATAATTAATCAAATATTAAATATGCTGCTTAATATTTTTTTGGAACCTATGACATTTTTTCATTGATGAATAAAAAGTTTAAAAGCACAGCATTTATTAAAAAATAAAAAATATGTACTATCACTTTTTATCAGTTTAACACATCCTTGCTGAATAAAAGTAAAAATAAAATTTAAAAAATAATACATAATTTAATAATTTAAAAAAATAACATTTAAAAAATAAAAAGAAAAAAAAGAAAAATGATGGAAAAAAATACAGACCCCAAACCTTTGAACGGTAGTGTATATTGCTACAAAATATTTCTATTTTAAATAAATACAGTTTTAAAAACTTTTTATACATCAATAAATTCTAAAAAAACAAAAGTATCACAGGTTAATAAAAAAAATATTAAGCAGCACGACTATTTCCACCATTGATAATAATTCAGTGACACTGAAGACTTGAGTAATGATGTAAAAACTTTAGCTTTGCGTCACATAATTAAATAATATTTTGAAGTATATTCAAATAGACAACCATTATTTTAAATTGTAATAATATTTCACAATATTGCTGTTTTTTTCTGTATTTTTTTCACAAATAAATGCAGCCTTGATTAAAAATAGTAATGTTTCCAAACTTTATTTCTCGATGCGTTTGACAAAGAGAAATGTTTTTTAGATATATTCCTATGGCATTCGTAAGCATGACTTAAGTGCCAAATATTGTCTGACCATCGGACGTTTTCAGTGCTTGTGGTTTTCCTGCTAAGACAGAACACGAGGTTTAACACCCCTGCAATAAAACAATAAAACTCACTAATCTGAAGAGGAGATCTCAAAGAAAGAGCACAGGCCTTGCCCAAACTTCTCTCCTCGCGTATATGCATACCCCTCTTCCCACTCCGTCACCTTTCGCCCTGACTCGGGTCACTCAAAGTTCACCAAGAATGTCTACGTAACTCATATTATGCGTCTTGTGACACTATTGTTTTATCCCTTTCACGTTTGGTTTCGTTTTAAATGTCTCAGTGGCCCAATGAAAGGGAGCACCATCTGGGACCTTTTGATTTCTGTTTATCACTTAGAAAGCTGTTTAAACGTGACTATGAGCATGCGTATAGTAGCTTAATGGAAATAGTTAACCCTGAACCCTCTGACTAAGATAAGAACTGGCGAGTTTGTGTCCGTGAGAGCGAGCCCCGACTGGCTTTTGACTCTAATGCGACACTGGGTCCTTCATGAACGAATAATTGAATGTATTGGATACCAGAATAATCAAATGTGTAAATAAATATGTAGTTCCTAATTAGAAACACAGTCTAAATATAATAATCATATTGATTATTGTTTGTTTATGAATGAAAGCAAATAGACAAATTATATACTATTTTGAGTTTTGACGTCCTAGTGTGGAAGGGTGAAGTGGAGACGTGGGAATAATGAATAGATAATGTGTTCTATTTCCTCTATAGAAGGTTTTTTAACTATTTATTTACTTCCTTAATACATACAATTTCAGACTTGTTTATGTATAATTGTGTGTGTGTGTGTGTGTGTGTGTGTGTGTGTGTGTGTTGTAGCTGGAGGAGGTGGTGCTGGACTACATCCCAAACCCACAGCTGGAGTTAGCCATCGTCATGCTGATTGTGCCCTTCATTGTGAATGTGAGTCATTCAGGAATAATGCATGATATTTGTCCATCCATCCATCCACTTATCCATCCATCTGTCCATACATTCACTTATCCATCCGTCTATACACCCATCCATCCATCCATCCACCCATCCAACCATCCATCCTCTTATCCATTTGTCTATATACCCATCCATCCATCTATCCATCCATCCATCCATCCACTTATCCATTCGTCTATACATCCATCCATCCATCCATCCATCCATCCATCCATCTGTCCTCTTATCCACCCACCCACCCATTCATCCACCCATTCATCCATCCATACACCCACCCATTTATCCATCCATCCATCCATCCATCCTCTTATCCATTCGTCTATACACCCATCCATCCATCCATCCATCCATCCATCCATCCATCCATCCATCCATCCATCCATCCATCTGTCCTCTTATCCACCCACCCACCCATTCATCCATCCATACAACCACCCATTTATCCATCCATCCATCCATCCATCCATCCATCTATCCAATCACCCATCCATCCATCCACTTATCCATTCATCTATACACCCATCCATCCACCCACCCATCCAACCATCCATCCACTTATCCATTCGTCTATACAACCATCCATCCATCCATCCATCCATCCATCCATCCATCCATCCATCCATCCATCCGTCCATCCATCCATCCTCTTATCCACCCACCCATTCATCCATCCATCCACCCACCCACCCATTTATCCATCCAATCACCCATCCATCCACCCACCCACTTATCCATCCATCCATCCATCCATCCATCCATCCATCCATCCATCCATCCATCATCCATCCATCCATCCACTTACCCACCTACCCATTCATCCATCCACCCACCCACCCATCCATCCACCCACCTATCCATCCACCCAATCACCCATCCATCCACTCATCCATCTATCTTTCCACTCATCCATCCATCCATCCATCCATCTGTCCATCCACTTATCCATCCATCATCCCATCCCATCCAATCCATCCATCCATCCAATCCATCCATCCATCCATCCATCCATCCATCCATCCATCCATCCATCCATCCATCCATCCATCCATCCATCCATCCATCCATCCATCCATCCATCCAATCCAATCCAATCCAATCCAATGTAATGCAACTTAAATATGTAAATGTATGTGTTTCAGTCTATAATGTTCTGGGTGGTGGACAGTTTAACAATGCGGAAATATAAGAAGATGACATCTCTGGAAGGCTCACATGACTGTCCAAAGCAAGTAGAGGTGTTGACACATGAAAGCAATGATGAAGCTGAGGTGAGAATATTCATATCACGTCTCAATAAATACACATAACACAAAAAAGCGTCTCATTCACAAATAATTGTGTGGATACTTCGTATTTATAAGCACAGGAGAATGCTCACAATAGCATGCTGTACAAAATAGTTGAATTTATGTTTTTTTTAATGATAGATTCAACTTGGATGCTGTACATTACACCAATGATAAGACTAAGATCAGGTATACATAGTTCTTTAAGGTTACAAATTCACACTGTCATCCCTCGTGGACGACTGCCGCTTAAACTAAAACAAAACAACAGCATGAATTCCCAGTCCTGGTCCTCCCTTGTCTTTCACTGTTGTCACTCCTCTTATCCTTCTAAGCTCCTCCATTACTTTGCTTCCACCAAAAAAGGACTGGTTCGGAACTGGTGCTGGTTCAAAGTTGCGAACCTTCTCAGAACCTGTTTGTTTTTCCACTGACTAGAGAGCCCAGTGAACGACGTTGTTACGTCACTGTGTACATCGCCATACATCTTAGCTTGGCGTAAGCATGATGTGGTAAAAGAACGGTTCTAGTCCAGCAAAGAGTTGGTGCCTCTTTGGAACCAATTTTCCTAGCCGAGGACCGATTATTTGGCTGTCGAAACATGAAGAACTGGTCTCCGAACTGGTTCTCAAAATGCTTTGGTGGAAAAGGGGTACATGAAACTCGAAGCTGAGGCTCAGTAGCACTCGTGCCTCCAGCCTCGATCCTTTCCCGCGGCTCATGGCCCCACCCTACTTGCCTAATAAACCCACAACCTATTTTTTTACCATCACATGTTTTTACTCACTAAATTACACCAGCATAAACATAATTTGAAGATATTATTTAATTTAATTGAAAAAGCTGTCATTATAACGTCACTCAAGTGCATTTTTATATGCTGAGTTTAGCCATCCGTATGGAGATCCAGGAAAAAATGAGTCAGTAACAGTTCCTTATGACCTTGTTCCCCCTATCTGTCCCTGTGGACATTTCATCCAAGTTAAGTTTAACTCAGTGGATCTCAGCTGGATTGTCTTTGGTCTGTTTTGACTGGGTTGCACAAAACAGGAAAAAACAAAGCTAAATGCATAATGCAACCATTGTAGTGAACTTTTTCTTGTGGAGAAAATCCAAAAGCACAGACCAGGAGACGTTGAGGTATCTTTCACACAGAAGTTCTTTATTGCTTCGCTGTTGTCGTCTCAAAAATCATCATACTAAAATTAAAATTCAGAACTGTTCTTATACAGTACGTTTCGAGGGTGAGGAGTTACATAGAGGAGGGGACTCCTGAAACAAAGCAAATGTAAATGCAGGATTCAGCTGGTTACAGGAAATTCCTCAGCCCTGATTTCATCAGCATAGAAGTTATTCAGAGCCTTCAGGAGCTAATCCAATCAGCCCGACTAGATTGGTCAAACCTTTACATTATCATTGAGACAAAGGGTGGGCGTCTCAGTAGGCATTAAGAGTTTCAGCAGTCTGAAAGCAGGATTAGCCAGATATCATCCACCTCCTCTCCTTGAATGCGAAATTCAATGTTTCTTAAAACTTTCTCAGTTTATATTGGAATCTTAATTAAACATTTGAGACATTTGTAGTCCTTCACCATCCATATAACACAATAAACCGATTTACCTACTTTTAAAAGGGAGGAGAGTCACATCTTAGATTATTGACCTGAAAGAGCATGCGGTCAATCAAAATCCTATGGTATTTTTGTGCAAATTCATCATGGATTGGTAAAAACTGTCCAAATTAGGACAAAATGTTTACACAGAAACGATCTGAAGAGAAAACGCAAAAGTGGCGTTGAGTTATCACTTCTTATTCTGTGTTTAGATGAGCGTTATGGGTGGGAAATCTGCGTGCAAAGGGTGACGCAAAAGTGTGTGAAATTCAATGTAGTGTGCACTCCAGGCGGCTAGGTGGCGATGTAAAGCACTGCCACACAACAACACCAAGTCTGTGCGCCTGTGTACAACCTTCGCTGTCTAGCAGACTTTTGCGTTTTTACCCTTTACTCGGCGGTGGAGCGTTTTTAAGATTTTCTCTCTGGTACCTTTCGTTTAAACGGTGATGGCGTTTTTGGGGCTTAAAAACGCAGAAAAAGTGAAACCACCCTCCAGAGTGGAAATCTTAAAAACCCTCCACCGCCATGTTCCAGTCTAAAGGATAAAAACGCAAAAGTCTGCTAGACAGTGAAGGTTGTACACAGGCGCACAGACTTGGTGTTGTTGTGTGGCAGTGCTTTACATCGCCACCTAGATGCCTGGAGTGCATACTACATTGAATTCCACACACTTTTGCGTCACCATATGCACGCGGATTTCCCACCCATAACGCTTGTCTAAACGCAGAATAAAAAGTGATCACGCAACGCCACTTTTGCGTTTTCTCTTCATATCTTTTCCGTGTAAACATAGCCTAAATACAGATTAAATATGATTAAATAAAATAATTTTAAAAATTGTTTTCTGCCGTGAAATGTTTTCTGTGAAGATCGTGAAACCATCAAAATTCAACATATTTTCCAATTCTGCCTATTTTAGAATAATAATTTAGCATATTGCCGTTTTATGGTAATATTAGTAAATCAAAATGTTTTATTTGACCGATATTATTGTTTTTGTTTTTACAACAAAGCATTTTGGGTGTTGATCACCGCTATAAAATCTGTCCTGAAGCATTTGAGAACAACAGGACTAAGTTTGGTTTGTTTGTATTAGTTTGGCTTTATTCTTGCATATCATTTAAAGTCGCTCAATTGAAATGAATGTTTTGTTTCTAGGGCTGTATATGAATAGTTTGATTGTGTGTTTGTATTCTTCTTCTTGAATGGTGGGATTGTGCTCTATGAATGTGATTACAGGACAACTTTTCTTTCTTTTTTTCGCCATTTTGACCAAAGACCTTTCCAAAGGCCGCTGGCCTCTAGGGTCAAATTATCTCCAGTTGTTGAGCAATATGGGGTCTTTCCAATCTTTTTTACTTTGTTTTTCTCCTCTCGTCTTTTCTTTTTTTTCTCATCCCTTTTTCCTTCCCTCCTCCAGTACTGGTAGAGCGCCAGCTGCTCACAAATCACTCATTTGTTCAGCGATAGCAGTGACATTTAGAACATGTTTCCATAAGCTCATGCTATGGAGAATGAATCCAAATCTGTGGAAAAGTGTGTTTGACGAGTGCCAATATGAACGAGAATGTATAAAACTGGTCAATCTTCTGCTGTATGCTTATGGTTTTATAATCAGTAGATTTATGCTATACCTATAAAATGATCCAACTCACATAAACTGGAAAACAATCATTTGTGAGATCTGGCCAGGCTGTTCGGTTGACCTCAAACTGTGTTTATATGTTTGTGTAGGTGCTGCTAAAGGAAGATGAAGATGATAATACAGTATGTTCTGAAGAGGAAGAACACAAGTCAACAGAAGAAGCATTAATACGAGTGTGTATGGAAGTTTAAAAAACACAAAGTATACCTATCAACAAGTAAAATACCTTATAACTTTGTTCCTAAACCTAAAGAGCTGCCTTGGTGTTTACTAGCTACCTTCTGAGGCAGATTCCTAATTAAAATGGAACTCAGTTGACTGATTTAGAACCTTCTAATAGGTAGAAACTCCGTTATTGAACTGTTCACGCAAAGTACACAGGAGACTGGACTCAAATGATTCCAATAAAGTGAGGTGTTAGCATGGTGCTAAGCTAGCAACACGATACTCAATACTTGACACAAGACTATGTACACATAAAATGTTGAGTAAAATTCCTTCTTGTTGAGAGAGTGCCTTAAGAGCTTTTCAGAAGAAGTACACTTAGAAAAGTATTACAGTTGATCCCATTACAATGTGACGTTAGCGTGTTGCTAAGCTAACAACACAATGCTTCAATAAGTATAAAAATTCCTTTTGTTTTAGTTAGTTAACTTTTAAATTGGTGTTGAATGAAATATAAGTATATACCGTCAACATCTCTCTCAGATAATTTGCCATGTTAAACATAAATTTAAAAAAATAAAAGTGTTTTGGGCACATATCTATGATAACTTAACCCAGCAAATAGAGTGTTCTTCTAACGTTAGTGTATGGTTCCCAATTGGTTATTAAAGGGTAACATTATCCTCCCTCCACGTCCTTTAAAGTTCATACTTCTAAGTTAATTAAAAGTAAAGAAACCGAGACAGATGACAGGAGGTCTAGTGTTTCTCCTGATTACAGACATTCAGACTTTTAATTTGAAGTCGAAAAAGCTCATGTCACTCTACCTGTGATGAACAACACCTCACTGTAAACGCACAACCACTTTCCAGCTCTTGACACACATGCTAGAATCTTTCAGATCTGCAAGGCTCACTCAAAGAAAAAAAGTTCTCTTGAAAACAATTCTCGTGATCTTTGTGTTTTAACCCTGTAAAGTTTAAACAATGTACAGTGTAATTTTTTTTTTAAATTGTGTTTTCGTACTTTTACGCATGCGTTCGTCATGCATTAGTTCTGATGATCAATTTTGTACAAAATAATGATGTACAGACTAGTAACTGTAAATATTCAGCTGTTAAATTATATTGATTCATGCAGTCAAGTTTATTACGAGCTTGAAACTAAGTTGTGAAATGCTAAAAAATACTGCTTGCAATAAAAAGAGAATCTAGTACAAAATTTCCAGCAGATGGATGTCAAAGTAGATTAACGATTTTTTTAAAAAAGAAGATTTGTGAGGGTTTTTTTATGTACTAAATGTTTAATTTAAAAAATAAGGCACTTAATGGCATTTTATTTTGCTTAATTTGTCCTGTGGGGTCAGTGATGTGTAATTTTGAGGTTTGCACATATCTTTTTTGTATTGTGTGCGGGTGCATTTGCACATTTTTTCACAATCATTAAGTTAGGGTCACGTCTCCAGAGCACTTTTAAGAGCACCTGCCAACAAAGTCCTGTGTGACAAAGGGGCTCTAAGAGTTAAGCAAACTTAGGTTTAAGAGCACCTGGAAGGGGTGGGTCCAGCAACCATTTGACCCCAGTCTAATGACAGGGGCGAAACAGGTCATACTCGACTAGAAATTAGAAAAAAAAAAGGTTTCTCAGCTGTTATGGGTAAAAAATCCACTTGGGATATTGTGGTTTGTTTAACATTTCTTTCTCTTTAATAGAGTGACACAACTGCCCACTTTTTACAGTATGTAGTCATGGTTCTGGAAGTATTCATTCTATTAGTTTTCAATGACTATTTTATTTTTCAATGCTACTTGATTTTCAATCTGATAACCAGTATGGTACCAATATGTAGTGTATCCCAAATAATGAGTATTTTTTTACGTTACTTTATTTCTTTAACTTATTTTTTTCTTTCACCAAATCAAATTTAATAGCCAAAAAAAAAAGTATCCATCCATCGCGGTTTGTGCACTGGACAGTCGCTATTGAGTTATATTTCTGTGATTACCTCTTTTATAACAGTGTTGTCTCTTGATTGGTGGATCTCATTTAAATGGATACTCAATTTTTTTGGGAAATAGGCTCATTTTACAACTCCATCAGGGTTAAATGTTTGAGTTTTACCGTTTTCGAATCCATTCTGCCGATTTTCTGATATTTCGAAGAATATCAGTAACCAGACAGTTCTGGTCTCATTGACTTCCATAGTAGGAAAAAATATATACTATGGAAGTCAATGAGACCAGAAACTGTCTGGTTACTGATATTCTTTTAACAGAAAATCAGCTGAATGGATTCGAAAACGGTGAAACTCAACTGTTTAACTTGAGGAGTTGTAAAATGAGCCTATTCCAAAAAAACGTGGAGTATCCCTTTAAGGATTATGGGTAGTGTAGTACTTCAAAGACAATTCAACGATAAAATGCTGTTATATGACGTTAAAATTAGAAACATATTTCATAATCTCAGAGGTAGTTTTTTCTTGTCTGTAAATAATCAGTTTCTCTATGGAGATTCTCACTTCTGCAACCTAGCTTTTCTAGTCTATAGTTAGTACAAAATTAAGTTCCAAAAACTTTATTATATTAACTAAAAATATACAGTATATATTTGTAGATGACTACAATAAAAAAAGTGAAGTAGTATGTCCACACATCATCACTGAATATAAATCATGTACTTAAAATACTGCTTTTGGATCTTTGTGATGGTTTTTAAAGTGTTTGTGTAAGTATATTCCTATCATAGTCTCTCTATCTCTCTCTCTCTGTGTGTCTCAGTGTGTGTTGGTTCCATTAACCCAGTCTCCTATGTCAAACAGATGTGACACAACATAATCTGCGTATTGTCCATCGATCAGTTTAGCCGCATTGTTTTTGGCAAACCAGCAGTCTACGGTCTGCTTTCCAGAGTAGATTCGTCTGCTTTTCTTTATGACGGCGACAGTACGATCTTTCACCTTTAGTGCGGGGTAATTGTGTAGAGTGATATTTTCCCCTTGTGTTTCCCGTGTGATGTTTTCCCCGGCCATGCTGAAATTTCCAGGAAGCTGTGTCAATCCAATCTCTTCATACAGGAACTGGCCTGTAAGTACAGAAATATGTCTCTCTTTTAGTATGTATACAATCTGTACACAAATCCTTGTTTTGTAGGATCGCAACACTTCTGAGCGCAAGGTTTCCTATTGAAACGACTGGATTTCGGACACAAGATTTTGGAGAGCAACGGTATGTGAGTGCAAGGCAGCAACACATGTATCCTTTGTGTAAAAAGCCAAACCAGAATTCACTGCTACAAACTCAATGAGAAAGTTAATCTAAAATGGCCAACAAAGTGAGAGAAATGCGGCCTAATAAACTTTGTCGGCCATCTTGGATTACGTTTTTTAAAATTTAGCACTAACAAGTAACAACAAAAAAGGTTGACTCATTCCAATTGACTATTTTATTTCGTATACTATGTTGTCTTTAGAGTATCACATTGTTAGCTTAGCAACATGCTAACATCAAACTGTAATGGAATCAATAGTGCAACAGAAGTCCTAAAACCAGGCTGAGACACCTTGCCTTGGCAGAAAGATAGCTCACTAAGTTTGACAACAATGTGTATGCGTGCTTAGCTTACCTAGCAACCCGTGTGTATCCTTGCTCAATCCTTTGCTGTTAGCGATGTAAAATCCCAGGTGATCTCGCTGATAGGGCGCTGGGTTTTTGTAATGGTGGAATAAGATGACAAATTGGATATTTCCTTGGATGGTTACAGTCAGGTTTGTGTTAGCAATGAGGACCACAGCCAGGTTGGTGGTTTCAACTGAAATGCTGGAGCTGGTTGGAAGGATCATTCGGTCACGGTCGTCCAGTATGACCTTTTGTGGGGTCGCCTCAATGTAGGAGCGCCTCGGCTTATTGGCTACTATAGTTATGCTGTTGAAATATGTCCTCTGTTCTTTATGACTGCCGGGTGGCGCTGGAGCACCAATCAGCGCACCGTTCACAGTCACGCCTATTGGAGACAAAATATGTACATTTTTATGGTTTTATAAATTGGACACGTAATACACGTGCGCATGACGTCACCATTTTCACAAATTTTCGTTGCATTTTGAAACACGCCTTCAAAAGTTTGCTTTTCAGGCTCCCAAAAGTTATTTTCGTGCAAATGAATGGCCAAAATGCATAAAAAGTATTAAAGGGATACTCCACTTTTTTTGGAAATAGGCTGATTTTACAACTCGCCCAGAGTTAAACAGTTGAGTTTTACCAATTTCGAATCCATTCAGCCGATTTTTTGATATTTAGAAGAATATCAGTTAACAGACAGTTTCTGGTCTCATTGACTTCCATAGTAGGAAAAAAATATACTATGGAAGTCAATGAGACCAGAAACTGTCTGGTTACTGATATTCTTCTAAATATCAAAAAAATCGGCTGAATACTTTCGAAAACGGTAAGACCCAACTGTTTAACTCTAGGGGAGTGGTAAAATGAGCCTATTTCCAAAAAAGTGGAGTATCCCTTTAAGTTTTAAGCTGTAAACAGTGTAGTGTAAATGATTAAATATTGATTTTGGTATAAATCTAACACAAGCAACATGAACATATCAAACCACAGTGATATATGGCCCACTGAAGTAATTAAGCAAAATTAAATCATTAAATTGAGTATTGTCATTGTACTGAAGCCAAAGAAAATTATTATTAATAATAATTATTATTATTTCTAACCTAGTCAATTTTATTTAATCTATAAAAAAAAATTATATTTTTGTATGGGTTATGTATGGGTTACACCATTTTTATACCATAACTATAATTATTATAAATTAATAAAATCATTATACATATATAATATAAGTTATTTATAATTATATTTATTTATATGCATTGATAATATTAATTATTTTTATTATAACTATAGATATATATATATATATATATATATATATATATATATATATATATATATATATATATATATATATATATATATATATATATATATAATAAATATAAATATATATATAAATAATATTTATATATTCTTATATAAATATAAGAATATATAAATATTCAATATTTATTTGGCCAATATCTTGAAAATCCCTGTAATGCCTAAAATTGCAATAAAAAATAAATAAATAAATAAATAAAAATACAACTCTTTAGTATAGTTCTGTTGTTTACCTGAGTGTTTATGGTCAGTCACCAGTCGCAGGATGTTTCCTGGCTCCCCATTAATGTTGAAACACACAGTCAGTTTACTTTGAGGAATCTCCACCACAAAATGAGGGTCGCCATCAGCTAAAGACAGATAAAATGATGATTAAGGAGGGTGACCCCAATTTTGCCAAGTAAGACATGTTCTTGGATCCTGGAACAACATTCCTGTCTGAAAATTTAGTCCTATCCCAAAACCTAACCCTACCCATAAGTTATCCCTGAAATCAGAGAGGAATGATATGTGAATACCACTAATGTAGAAGAACCTCATCCAGGTTCTAACCCTAGTCTTGATGTAAACAGTAAACTTGTCCATCAAATTTGATTGGTTGTTGAAATGCTGTTCCAGGATCAACAAAGATGTTTATTCAGGAACATGTTGCATTTGGTGAAAAATCACCTTCACAGACTTGAAAATGGACCATTTGTAGAACATTGCATAAATATATGATCCCACCCCTACCCCATTATTGACTTGGAATTGTTGCATCATGAAAATAAATCAAATTATGCAAGCTTGTTGGTTATGTGCAACCCAAACAACCCCTGTGAATTATATGAGATCACAAATCATGCCAATAGAAAAGTGTCTTTTCAAAGCTTTCAGATTTAACTGGAATGGAGGGCAGTTTAACTCATCTTAATGTATGAGTGCATGTATCCATATTACAAAGAGTGAAGAACGAGTTACACCCTGAAGTTAAATACTTAGGGGTTTGCCTTTTTTCCCATCAGCCCCTCAAACACAGGCATGTGAATTAGAGCCCGTACACAACTCTCAGTAGCAATTAAATGCGCTTTGACGAGGCCACTTTACCTGAACGCAACAAATTACAAGCCGCACAGTCTGAGTGAACAGACTTTCAACTACACACACACACACACACTGAAATGCAAAACAGATGTAGAAAAAATGGAGAAATACCGGATGTTTTGGATAAGGTGACAGACTTTTTGGCGGGTTTGCTGACGCCACCTGGAGATAAATGGAAAACAGTGAAATCGTCATGGATTGTTTGAGTCACCTTAATATTTTCAAGACCGATTGTGTAATGGCGATTCGTAATGACCCTAAATCTGATCTAAAACAAATGTTATGCTTGCTGTCCAATTGAAATAAACACACTTGTTGCTTTGGCGACTGCAGAAATCGGCTTGGGCGGTTCATTTCTGTGCAGGCTCTGGGGTGTTAGACTGTTGTCGTCTTCTGACAGCTGATTGGACGACTCCGGAGTGGGCGGAGCCTCTGTGGCCTCCACCTCTGTCTGTGCTAAAGTTCCGTCGGCCAGCACTTGTGGTTTCTCCACGATTATTTGCGTGAGCGGCGTGAGGAAATGATACTTTAACGAAAGATTTGTAGCGTGTTGCGTGTAGTTTTCCCGCTCTCCGCTCGTCTGGCTTCGCAGTCGTCCTTTTAGCCCGTCTTTAACGCTTAGATATCCCCACAGTCGCTCCACATAACCGTCCGCGTTCGGACCCACCTCTGCTTCCGCCAGCCGCCGTTCTGTTTCCTGTTCTCGCTCGTGTAGTGACACGTCTTTCTCCAGCACGATGCTCTTCTCGCTGTTGCTGGCGGTCACCTGAACGTGCAGCGAGTCTGCGCTGCGATTGGTCAGTTTTCCCGCTACAACGAGCTCAGAGCCGTTGAAGTAGTTCGTGAATAGGTTCTGGGTGATGTATTCCACTGCATCCTCGGAGTATTCCACGCGGATGTCGGATAACAGCGGAGTGCCAATCTCATCGTAGAAGCTATAGAGAGTTAGCAGATGACAGAAAGGAGAGGAGGAAATGAATGCCTTAGTGTTGCTTCAGATTGTGGGTTAATAAGTCATGTATTCCTTACGTTAAACTTGTTGAGCTTTTAGAGTGGGGCCCACTGTGTAAAGATTTCTGACTCCTAATGGCATCTCATGGAACTTTTGACCTTTAACCTGGACTTTAAGAGGGGCTTTTTGTCACGAAACACCAGTCGACATACTTGACCCATAATTTTAATGGTTGCAAGCAGGGCTTAAAACTAACTTTTTTGTTACACCCGACAATGGCCAGAGACTTAAGAAAATTTACCGGCCAATGCACCCATAAATATTTTTTTCCCAGCCATGAAACTGTTTTTGCAAAAACAGGCAGTTATGACAACAAATTTGTAGATACCAATGAAAATACACATTTTCCAAGTACAGAAATGTAATAAAGTAATCCAATGTAATTACACACAGATTAATCTTAAATTACAAAAGTTAAGTCAAGAGCAGTGAGTGATTTTTCTTTGTCTTTAGTTGTTTAATTAACATTACGGACAGGCGGCTGCAGGTTTATATTAGGCTGCTGTCACTTTAAGGCCTAATGTATGGATCCAGTATACTGATACACATGTGATTTCTCTGTGAGTTTGTTCTCTTAAAAGGTTAGTTCACCCAAAAATGAAAATTGTAAACTGTCATTAATTTCTCACCCTCATGTCGTTCCAAACCTGTAAGACCTTTGTTCATCTTCGGAAAACAAATTAAGATATTTTTAATAAAATCAGAGAACTTTCTGTGCTTCCAACATGACATCATGACTTTTGCGTAAACATACGCGCCACTTTCGAGTCAAGTGGCGTGTTATCTCTACGCATTTTGAGCTATCCGCGTGTATCCGCGTGTATGCGTGTATGTCTACGCTAGAGCCCGACCGATAAAGGATTTTGAAGGCCGATACTGACATAAATATTTTTGGGGTTTTAAAATCCGATATTCCGATATATCGGCCGATATTTTATTTATTTATTTATTTTTTAAACTAGACATGATAGTCACAAATTTTGTCATCCTTATTTGAGTTAAGAGAACTGATGGGGATGTTCTTTTAATTGTTATTCAAGCAATGTATGTCTCGTGACCAACTCAACAGGAACGGTGTAGAGTGCCCTCTGGTGGACAAACTATACAACTCCAACACTCGTGACATGATTCAAGCGCGTTTCGTCCGTTTTTATTTTATTTTTGAAATATTCATTTATCGGCCATTATAACTGCCGATACCGATAGTTTGGAAAATGCCTAATATCGGCCGATAATATCGGTCTGCCGATATATCGGTCTGGCTCTAGTCTACGCCATTAATGTTCGCGTCATTCCGCGTGTCCGTACACGCCATCAAATGTCCAGTCATAAATGCCATTAACCACAGTGACGGTTAAGTTTAGGGATGGGGTTGAGGTAAGTCATATATTTATATAACGTTAAGTCAACGGCGTTCATAAGCACGCTGAAAAGCGATTATGCGTCTTGATAGCACGCCAAAAATGGAAATACGAATTGGCGTGTCATACACACGCTACTTCATGAGATCAGTCTGGTGCTTCCATTGATAGTCTATGCAACTACCACCTTCAAGCCCCAGAAAGGTAGTAAAGACATCATTATATAATCCATGTGACTCCAGTGGTTTAACCTCAGTTTCATGAAACAACGCAAGTACTTTGTTTGCGAAAAAAAACACACGCTTTACCACATTGTTTACAAATTTTCGCACATTCACGAAAGTACCACAACAGATGCGCATTGTGTTGACGCGAGAGCAGACGTTGTGTGAATGCCCGTTGGAGATTAATATTTTGTAAATAAAGTGGTAAACAAATGTCTTCTTTTTTAGAACGACATGAGGTTGAGTAATTAATGGCAGAATTTTCGTTTTTAGATGAACTATCCCTTTAAGATATAACTAACTATGCTTATGAGGATACTTGCCAATATGGGCATTTTAAAGCGCAAGAAGACGTGAAAGAGAGATCAATTCAGTATTCGCACTGTCTGAGACATCTGGCACGTGCTTCAGATGTTTTAGGCCATCGATATGTACTTACATTTACGAGAATCTGGATCCTGATTCAGAGGGGTTTATTTTCCGTGCGTTTTTTTAATTTCTCAAATCTCATTTGTGCTTGCATACTGTATGTATTCAAACAGGGTGCGCCAAGTTTGATGTCATTGGTAGAATCAATTGTTGATCCTGACATGACAATTTTTTTCCTCGGAAGAAAGTCTCATGGGTTTAGAACAACGTGAGGGTGAGTACATGATGACAACATTTGTATTTTCGCCTGAACTTACGCTTAAATTAGATTAGTTCACAAATGTTGTTAATGGTGGTGACCACATGTTCCTCACCCTTTGAGCATGACGCTGGCGTCCGCGTCCTCTGGGATTCTCCTCATTGTTCCACAGTTCTCCAGGGACATCCTCTCCAGGAGCCTGTAGTCCACATCATCCCCCATCCCAATAGTGAAGAGGCAGAACTTCTCCTGCACTGCTGCTTTGGTGTTGCCAATGATGGTTGGACTCTGAACTATGCCCACCGTGGGTCGCCCATCGGTCAGGAAGATGATGAGCGACACGCTGTTGTGATGCGACTCTTCTTTGCTGGACAAGTAGTCACTGAGCAATGCCGAGCCTGTCTGAATTCCACCGTTGATGTCGGTCCCTGAGGAGGTTTAAATAAAAGAGAAAGTGAGCTCAATGTTGTGTAAGACTGTAACAGGGAGTGTTTAGGAGTGTGTAAGATTCTCTACCTCCAGTGGGTGAGATCATGTAGATGAACTTCTTGGCATCACGTATGTTGTTGGGTGTGACGGGCACCAGTTTGCCCGGCTGCCACACGCGGATGCGATTGGAAAAAGTGACAAAATTGAAGTGATCGTTGGGCCGCAACTCGCGTAGGATCGTAAACAGAGCTTCTTTGGTCTGCGTGAGAGATATTAAAGAGAGAACTGTTGAACTCTGTCATTTTGCTATGAGATGGGTGTGTGTGTCTGTGTGTCCAACTATGAGATCACAAGAACCAGCTGGGGGAAGGGAAAAAAAAGTGGCACAATATCATTCCCTCTTTGAGGGAACGGCGCACTGCAACTCTGAAAACTGAAATGCTGAATATAAATGTGTGGAAAATTGATTGCTACTGTAGTATGTTACCTGTCTGATTTTGGTTCCAACCATGGAGGCGCTGGTATCAATCACAAATACAACATTCTTTGGCACGACAGGCAGGTCTCTGGGAGCAAAATAGTGCACAAAATGTCCATCTAGTACCTGAAAGAGAGCAGGCTTTTAATATTTGTAATGTGTGTGTGTGGACAAGCAAGCAATGAGCTCAGTGAACGGGAGGAGTTTAAAGTTTTTAGTGACTTCTGAATTAAAAAATGTTGGGAGAGAAGAAAAGGCGTAAAGAAAAACTTGTACTAAAATACTAATGGAAATCCCTGACACTGCATGGATGAAGACAATAAATTATACAATAAAAGTACACTTCTAAAGCTGTAGTACGCAGCTTTCCCTCTTTGTCGCCATCTCTGTTCGAAATCTGCAATTGCAGTCGTTCGCCGAATGATCAACTTTACGTGAGTTGTACTTTGACACCCTTGACACGGCACAGCGTGGATGAACACAACCGTCGAGCAATACGCCGCCGAGCGGCATCATAACTATGCCAAACCTATTGGCGGCAGTGTAGGGGTTAAGGATAAAGCCATGCGAGCCAATCAGAATCTTCAGAATCGACAAGAGCGAACCTAAAACATCGTTTTTCCCAGTTCACAGGACAACACATAACCCGAAAAACTTTGGCCTAATTTTTGGCCGGAGTTTTTAGAAATAATCGTTTTCTGTGATAAAAACTGGGTTTTCGTGTAAACGAGACGCCAATCCGCTGGGAAATATCTACGTTTTCCCTTCGTGTAAACGGGGCCTCAGAATCACAGATTATTATTTTTGGAAATCTGACCAACATAATAATTTTCACTGGAAAATGTCATCTGAACAAGTGAGTAATATCCACTTTTGTTCTGGTTCTGACATTGCATTACGCTGAATCGCATATCATATCACGCAAAACCGTGCAAATTATACTTTGCTCTTCAATTGTTAATGTTAACAATGTCAGTATTGCGTGACTACATGTAATGTCCTTCCGAAATGTATTCTTGTAAAAAGCAACTTTTGAAAACTGGTTTTAAATTCTTTGTGTAAACTATAAAAACTCAAATATCTGAAAATGGTCATTTTTCTTTACAAAGTGACATCGCCAACTACTGGCCTGGCATGAGTAATACATCGTTTTAAACGTTTTCACGGATCCGTGTGAACGGGGCTCGTTTTTACAACATTGTCGTCTGTATGCGAAATGCAACTTCAAACAACTTTCCTGTTTTCAGTACATCGTTGTCATGTAACGCCAACTGCGTGATGCTATCATGTCAACATGGACCAAAATCTCCGAGGAATGTTTCCAGCACCTTGTTGAATCTATGCCATGAAGAATTAAAGCAGTTCTGAAGCCAAAAAGGGGTCCAACCAAAGCGGTCGGTGAGTGTATATTTTTTGTAATGTTTATTATTATACATATATTAATATAATTAAATTTAATCTTTTTTGTTTGATATTATTTTATTTTAATCCACCAGAATGTACAACATAATAAGTTGTTTTATGCACAGCAGCTAATCTATAGGTAAAATAGCAAGAAAAAAATATATACTATTTCTAATTTAAGTAATGCTTTGTAAATATCTGTTAATAATATAGAAATATTGTGTGAATGTGTACCTGTATATCGCCAATGCCATTTTCTCTCTCTACATCAAAGCGCACCACAAATTCTCCCAGCATGCCATTGGTGGCAATTTTGGCTTGCTGGGCGATGTTGGGAGTGAAGCTGATCTTGCAAATGGATTCATTTTGCTTGACAACTGTGGAAACTGGCGGTCCTACTTTACCTGGGGCAGAACAAGATGTAAACAATGGTAAATCATACACTATTTTACATTAACAACCTGTCAAAAACGCTGAAAAGTGGAATTTTCTTGCAGTTCTTGAGGCAAAATTTTGCAACGTTGTCAAATATTTTAATCCATACCAGTGACGGCACGTCTAAATACAAGCTTAAGTCTCAAATTGGATGCAGCTGTTTACCATTTGGTTTCCCAATGCCATTGGAAGGTGGAGTTTTGCCATTTCGTAGGGGTAATACTTCCAGATAAGTGATACGGGAATGCTCTACAATAGTAACGCCCACGCTGAGTCTGCTGACCAATTGCATTGGCCTAACACTGGTCACATGCTCGTAGCGGCCCAATCGTCTCTGCAGCAGCTCTTCGTAGATCAGGAAGAACACCGCACGGTTGCGTCCAGGAATTGTGACCTCCATTCGAAACAACTCCATCTCACCCTCACTAACAGGGAGAAAGGAAATCATTACCCTGGAAATGTGAACTTCTTGCCAAAGGAATCTGTCTCAAAGTTTGCCAAACCACATTACGATTTTTGGGGGGAATATATATCTCCGATTTTGCTGTCATATTTCTCAGTCACCCACAAGTAAGTGAAATACACATGTAAGAATTTGAATAATAAACATTGCATTGCTTCTTTAATAATGCAATGAAAGTACACAGGCTTCGCCACAAGGGGTGCTATAGCATTAGCAAGTACGCATACTGTCTTGCCACATTACTCTTTTTGTCATGGAGCGACAGCTTAAAGATAATCTGCATTTTGTTTATTGTAGAACAATTCCCATTGGTCTCAACAATCAACTTAGGCTTACGATGCTTTTGGGAAACGCAGCAGGTAAGTTAAACACCAGGTTTTTAACTCGATGAATCACAGCACATCCAGTTTAATGGTATTTGATGTTTGCACGCTTTCTTCACCTCTGTTCGGGTGTGTCTTTGTTTTTCTTGCCATTGTTTTCTCCTTCCTTCTTCATCTTCTTCTCCTTTGCCTTCACCTGGCTTGGAAAGACTCGTCCTCCCACAATCCTTTTGCCACCATACCAGCAGCATGAAATGGGAATTTTTATTAGTGCCATGGAACAATAAGTTGCGGCAATAGGCATATAAATCTTTCTTGTGGTTAATCATAGTACTCGCTCAGGCCCATCAATAACCTCTCTGGAGTTTCTTTGGAGACTGGGGTCAATGACCACCAATTAACAGCCCAGTTCCAATAGCAAAATTTAGTGTATTATCCATAAAGTGAATAGACCTTAGTCATTCTCATGGTCATAATTAAAATGTTTATGTGGTCTAAGCAATTTTTTAAAATAATGTATTTTAAAACACACACTCTAAAAATGCTGGGTTGTTTAAACCAAAAGTTGGGTCAAATATGGACAACCCCAACTATTGGGTTAAAAATTTTAATATAAGACTTAACCCAACGGTTGGGTTTGTCCATATTTGACCCAACTTTGGGTTTAAACAACCCAGCATTTTTTAGTGTAGTGGTGCCATTTTTCTTTGAGTGACCCACAAGAGACATTTCAATTACTAGAAATCAAATGGCTCTGGTATTTTCCAATGATGTATGTATTTCCACACTTACATGGTAAAGTTGGAGATGTATGCAGCAGTGGGGATGTGGAACTGAAAGACGCCCTGAGTGGCAGCTGAGTGTCTGTTAAGCATGCTACAGGACACCGCAGTGAAGGCATAGCGGGAAATGATGGTGGTCTGGACCGACAGCTCCTGAATGTGAGGTTTAGTTTCCTGGCAGAGGAAAGCAAGTTATGAGCATCATTAAAATTTAGCCTAGATGATTATTTAGAATAGTTGCTCTGAAAACATTTGACTAAAGATCTGGGCTGATTTCCAAATAATTGTTGGGTTATGTCCTTAAAAAACATAGTTTCTGCCAAAATACCAATTATTCTTGATAAAACAGTAAACTTTGGTTCAGAAAACAGTGAAGAATGTAGCCTACTCACACTAGTAATTTACCACAATATAACCTTTCATTGAACAGTTTAGGCTTTTCAGCCAAATTTAACTACACATCGTTCAAAGAATTGGCAAAACAGCAAAATGTAAAAGGTAAGATACTTAAACAAATCATTGTTTGGGCCAACACATATAGTAATTATTTCATTTGTATACATTCATAACATGGTAAAACTTTACAATAAGGTTCATTAGTTAACTACATTAGTTAACATGTACTAAGAATTAACAATACTTCTTCAGCATTTATTAATCTTAGTTAATATTAATTCCAACATTTACTAATACGTTATTATTAGTTAGCATTAGTTAATGCACTTTGAACTAACATGAACGCACAATGAACAGCTGTATTTGTATTAACTAACATTAACAAAGATTGATGAACACTGTAACTAATGCATTGCACATCGTTAGTTCATGTTAGTTAATGCATTTACTAATGTTAACTAATGAACCTTATTGTAAAGTGTTATTTAAAAACTCATGTCCCCCAATAAAAAATGTATCAATTTGCCTTAATTTGTTTTTGTTTTTTTATCATCATGAATGTTAAAAGACTAAACTGGTATCATCCGAATCACCCTTTTGTTTAATTTGATAGGCCTACAAGGTATGTAAACTTTTTATCTATACACTGTAAAAACATATTGTTGGTTTAACTTAAAAAAAGAAGTAACCTGGCTGCCTTAAAAATTTAAGTTCATTGAAATTGAAAAAAATGAGTTAATACAATGAGCGTGATTGATTTAATCATCAGAAACTTCAAATATTGTGTTATCTGAACTACATAAATTATTTAAGTTGATTTGACAAAAGAATTAATGTTGTGGTTACAAATCATGAAAATATTTTTTTTCAGTGTATCCTACCTACATGTTAAAATGGTAATATCACACTCTAAAAAAATGCTGGGTTGTTTCAACCCATGTTGGGTCAGAACCTAAGGTTTAAAATGTTTCTTTAAAATTTTAAAACAAAGGTTGACTCAAACATGGGTTGTTGTAACAACTCAAAAAAAAATCTAGAGTGCAGGATTGTAACACTTTCAATGTGCATAATGGAAAGATTGAATAGAATGGGTCTAAATGAAACTGTCCTTGGTTTTCAATTGTGTTACAGCTTTACCACCTGTTACCCTTCACTCCGGTTGTAGTTAGTAACAACTGCACTGTTTGAAGACGAGACGTGACGACGATAGTCAACTATACAGATAAGTTGTTAATTTCTAACCTGCTCTCCTTTATAGCAGACAAATATGGGAATATAATATAAAATACAAAGCCTGAAACGGATGAGAGTGGGAAAAAAACTACACAGATAGAAACGTTGAAAAGACTGTAACACGGTCAGCCGCTGAAGCGCAAATAAACAAGCGCGCCCCCGATAAAGCGTTGAGAGTTACTATATGTTGCCTTAATATATTAAAAGGAGACGTAAATTCAATATTTCCTAAATCAAAATGACTGTTTAACAGTCTCACGAAGCTTTAAAACAGGTGTCGCGCGCATTTACCTTAGGTAGTAGCGTTTTCACCTGCCGCGGGATTCTGAGAGGAGCCTGAAGACAAACATAAGAATGGTGAGATCCCTAGATATGATTGGCGATGTTCTCATGTATGAAATTCAAGAGAAAAAAACATACTGCAGCATTTGAATCCATGTCAGAAGTCATGTATTCTTCTTCAAAGTCAACATCCTCTGAAAATTCAGTATCCTCAGTTTGGCACTGAAAAACCGGACACAAACACAAGACGAGGACTGTGAGCAGCATCTTATTCTCCTGCACGGCCACTGGCTGGTCTCTGGAGTGGGTCAGTGTGCTCCTCAGTGGTCCTGGAGTGTAATTGGGGCGGTTATTTGCGACCCACCCATCCGAAGACTGTGTAGTGAAGTGTTTGGGAGGGAGCGCCAGTGTTTTGGGTGTCTAGACCCTTGCGACATTCTCACTCATTTGTTTGGCAAACATGAGATTGGCCTCTAAACTATATAGTTTTAAGGCTGTTATGGGCACATTGGGGAATAGCTAAAGAGCTGGCAAGGGTATCAATAATTTTAATGCTCTTTTTTTTGGCAGTTCCACATGTCTTTATTGGATATCCATAATACTTTAATGTCATAGGCTAAAAAAGAACAAAAAACACTTTTGACTTGAGTGTGTTAATGTAACCAAACCTTAGGCTATGCACTTCTCGCGAAGCACAATTATATTTATTCATTTTTTTAATAATTTTTTCCTTTCCTATTTTTAATGCATTTTGGAGATATTTTGTTGTTTTAATCTAATTTAAGTATAAATTGAGTTATATAGCACAATCTTCACATTCTTTCTCTTAGATACAAAATAACTCTATTACATGCAGAAACTTTTGGGTGTCTCTCTCGACCTCGTGTGGAAATATATATGTATAGCATGATGTTTCATGACTCTTGCCACTAGATGGCTTTATAGATCTATGGAGCAAATATTGCTCTGCATTGTAAATGTGTTCAAATCCACTTCATATCGAAAGACGTGTTACTGTTTTTGGTTAAAACCACATAAACTCCCCAAATCCAGTTTTTTTTTTTAAGTGTGTATTCCAAGTTCAAGGGTGAAAAAGCCCTTTGGTGTTGAACCATTCCAATGAACACTCATTTTTTAAAAATAATTTAAAGATTAAAAATAAAAATTTCGGGTCAAAATGAGCCGAAGAGAGCATAAGGGACTCACTATTACTTTTCGCAAAAAATATCTTAGGTTGGTGCCTCAAAATATTATGTAAGCTTGCATATTTGAATGATTTAATGTATAATTGATCATGTTTTACTCATTTGGTGGCATTTCATAAATTCATACGATCAAAATAAATAATTCGATTCGATAACAATTCGAAAAGATTTGATCATAATAATACACTCGCTTTAACGTTGGCAGTCCTAAGCTTTATTGCGTAATATCAAAAATTGTATTATGCATCATCAATAGAAAATGCAGTGTATTCAGTAATAAATGCAAAGTATTTTAATTAAATCGTTATATCACTTTACAATATAGTTTTTAAGGAGCTTCACTCATCTGTTTCCTGGTGCATATATCGGTCAGCTATTCTTACATCTCCGGCTTCCAATAGATGGTAAACAATCCGGGATTATGAATAATTATGTTTTATGCAATAACATCATTATATTAATATGGGCAACGTGTCTAAAAAAGTTTCATTTTGAACATATTGGTTGATCAGTTTAAATTGAACAAGCTTCAATTTTATGTTTAGCTTAAGTGTGCTTGTGCTGTCTTTCTTTAAATACCACTTTGTTTAGTATGTTGGATGATGCAACATTCAGACATTTTTAACGGTGTCAAATATACTTATTGAGGTCACAGATATGAATGCAAATATGGTGTTGGGTGGGAACACACAAAGTAACCCTTTGCCTAGAGCAACCACAGAGTTGCTGGGGCAAGAGATTGGGCAATAATCGGGGTAATATTAACTAATTAACTCTTGAATTGACCTGTATGCCTTTATTGATTTTTTATCTGACGGACTTATGAGGGTCACTCTCACAAAATCACATATCCTGGTCATCTTTCATCATAAATTCAAAGAAAAAGACTATTTTAAAGAGTATCAATTGATTGATTGACCGATTGATTTAATCATTCATTTGATTTGATAATGCACATATTCATTCAATAGTCATTGGCACTATATTATTATTCACATACAGAGACAATATTTTTTAAATTATTTTATTTATTGAAATAAATATGCTGTATATATAGGTGCTGTCAAATCGATTGATCATTATTAATCGAATCGATTAATCGCGATTAATCACACCTAACATAGTTTATGTGTGTGTATAAATAGTATATACACATATAAGTGCTGTCAAATTGATTAATCGTGATTAATCACACCTAACAAAGTTTATGTGTGTGTGTGTGTGTGTGTGTGTATATATATATACTATATATATATATATTGTATAAATATATATAAATAATATAAAAAATAAACTGTTATATTGTATATAAATAAACTGTTAGGTGTGATTAATCGCCATTAATCGATTTGATTAATCATGATTAATCGATTTGACAGCACTTATCCACAGCATATATATTTAAATAATTTTTTTTTTATTTTACAATTTTTTTTTTACAATATATATAATATATTGTAAAAATGTCATCTGACATACAGTGACCTCAATAAGTATATTTAGACACTTATAAGCCACAGTTAAAAAGGTTTGAATGTAGCATCATACAAAATACTAAATATATAAAATACAAAATACTATATATATATATATATATATATATATATATATATATATATATATATATATATATACACACTCTAAAAAATGCTGGGTTGTTTTAACCCAACTTTGGGTCAAATATGGACTAACCCAGCCGTTGGGTTAAATTTTTACATTACATTTTTAACCCAACATTTCGGGTTTGTATATATATATTCGGGTTATATATATATATATATATATATATATATATATATATATATATATATATATATATATATATATGAAGGGTTTGATATATATATAACCCGAATATATATATATTCGGGTTATATATATATATGAAGAGTTCAGAATGCAAAAGCCTCTAAGTGCCATTTGAAATTTTCTTCTAAAATGATCATTTTTATCAAGCTTGTATATTCAAGTTCAGTAATTTCACTTAAATGCCAAAATAATAGGTAATCTTCATTGCAATTTAAGTGAAATTACTGAACTTAAATATAAGCTTGATAAAAATGATCATTTTAGAAGAAAATTTCAAATGGCACTTAGAGGCTTTTGCATCTGAACTCTTCATATATATATATATATATATATATATATATATATATATATATATATACTGTATATATAGAATTAAGAAACAAAAAAATTGTTAATATCCAAAATAACAATAATTCTCTCACAACATATGATCAAAAGGGTGTGAAATGTGCCATTCCATTCCAGGGATTGTGTTTGTGCATCTGCTGGTCAGGTTTCAAAGGTTCCTGCCTTCGGGTTTTTGGGATATTTGGGACACAACAAATATTGACGAGGCTCAGAGGTCTCAGACACTGCAGAGGCTGATCATTGAGCCTCAGTCAGTGTGTGTGTGTGTATGTGTGTGGCTTGTGCTGGACATTTTGTTGTGTGTTAAGAGGACTTTTCTCTGGATCCATGAAGACTCCAGTTCTTCTGTGCGTCCTGCTCTTTTCTCAGAGCTGGGCTTTCGAGTTTATCATCGATGGGGAGTGGGAAAGTGAAACGGTAAGATGCAAATTGATTTGAATGCGTGTTTATGACAGTAGATTGAATGTGTTTCTAAATTGAATTGTGTATTGTGTGTTATTTTGTTAGTCAGGTCCTCGGGATCAGTCTGGGAGATACAGGGTAAGTTTTCATATATTCAGACTCAATATGAAATCGAAAATGTTCAAAGGAGGATTCTGAACAAAAATGCACTCGAATATACTGCAGAATATATTAATTATGATAATTTATGCGCTTGTTTTCAATATGTTCAAGCAATTTTTGAGATGTTTTAATGTGATGACGGTGTCATTGAGGCCTTCATTGATTACCATTGATCAAAGAGTCAGGTGTGAGTCCACCAGTCCATGCGCTTGTGTCAGTTGTCACGCAACTGTTTTTTTTTATATAAATAAAACAAATTAAGTTGTTTTTATTTGGAAAAGGTTAAACAAAATAATTAAAATGAATTAACTTATATACATATTTATATTTGCACATGCCTCAAATGTCAGTAACACAGTTGCAAAAATTTAAAAAGGTTTTTTTTTTATCCTGGTGTAACAGGTTTAATCAATGTATCATCATTTGAATCACATTTTTCTCTTTGTATGTGTGTAGAGAAACGCTTTGACCAGTGAAGAAGAGGATTTTGAGGTAATCATGCTCTTGTTGTTCCACTTTAATCTAATCTACTAATCGATTTGTTCAAAGACACAACGGTTATTGACATCCCCTCTGCTGCTGTTCTACTTCTAAAGACATTTTTTTCTCCAGATTAGTTTGAGTTTCTAAATTTCTACATATATTATTTCTTTGGTTTCCATCAGTTCAGGTTACTCTAAAAAAGGAATCAATTATAGCTTACACTAGCCTACTAGTAGGCTAAATAAACTCTCTAAAAAGTATTTAATTACTTCCTGAATCCCATATCAAATAAACAATATAAAATTGCATATTATTCTTGAACTGACCAAAGTTTTTAAAGGGAGAAGGTTATGTTAAAACATATATTAAAAACATGAAATTTTGATGTTAAATCCACTAATGTTTTATTTAGAATTGTTAGACAGAAGTAACTCTAATTAAATAAAAGAAAAATGAAGAGTAATCCCTTTATCTATCTACCCATCCATCGTTCTGTTGTCTGCTGCTTTTAATGCGTGATCTTTTTAAATTAGGATGGATCATGATTGGCTGTCAATGTTTTTATCATTCTTTAGCTGGAAATGTTAATTTTGAAAGTGACAAAAATATTATTTCTCTGTGACGGTGTTGTTAAAGTGACTCTACTATTATTGACATATTTAGAACGGTTTTTAAAAATATATCTTTATCTATTATATTTACCATCCTTGATGTGAACAGGCCTTTAAAATGAAGATGTACACTGTAAAAAAATATTTTCATGATTTGTTATCACAACATATTTTTTTTGTCAAATCAACTTAAATAATTTATTTAGTTGAGATAACTTATTATTTTGAGTTTCTGATGAATAAATTAATCTCCTTCATTGTATTAACTCACTTTTACCAGTTTAATCAACTTTTTAAGGCAATTTTAAGGCAACCAGGTTACTTACTTTTTTAAGTTAAACCAACAATATTTTTTTTTTTTACAGTGTAATGCAAAAAGTTTACATGTTGCAAGTTTTAATAGTCTACGGTTGGCAATTTACTACTTTTACACAAGCCTGTAAAAAAAATCTTTTCATGATTTGTAATCACATTTTTTCTTTTGTCAAATCAACTTAAATTATTTATGTAGTTCAGATAACATATAATTTTGAGTTTCTGATGATTAAATCATTATCCTTCATTGTATTAACTCACTTTTTCCAGTTCAATGAACTTAAATTTTTAAGGCAACCAGGTTACTTACTTTTTAAGTTATACCAACAATTTTTTACAGTGTAATTTCACAAAAATAGCATTTTAAAATTGAAAAGAAAATGACAAACAAAATATTTTGTTACAAAAACATTATTTGATCAATAAGTGATGATAACATATGCTTTTACATTACTTTAACTCTATTTTTATAAGTTATACAAGATTCAACTCATTTACAAAAATCAGTTTATTTAAATTTAAGTTAAACTGACTTAAACATCCAAGTTGCTTGTATTTTTTGAACAGTGTAGGTGTTCAAATGGTCGCTTGACAGTTTCTATTTATTTAACGTTTACAGTTTGATTTCTGTTTTGCGTTCTGTTTGTGTTTGTATGCAGGCAATTCAGGGCAAGGACATCACAGTTAAGAGCTATAAGGTGGAGAGCAGAATCACATCGCGGTTCGCTCACACCACAGTCAAGAGCTCTGTGCTCAACTCGGGCCCCAATGCCCAGAGCATCGGCTTCAACGTGCAGATTCCCAAACGGGCCTTCATTAACAACTTCACCATGTGAGAGCAATAACACTGACACACATACGCATACAAACACATGGAATGCCTGAATGACAGGCGGCTGCTTTTCAGGAACGTCAACGGGATCACATTCGTCGGCTCAGTGAAGGAGAAGACAGTGGCGCGAAACCTTTACGCTCAGGCAAGAGCTAGTGGGAAAGCAGCCGGCATCGTCAGGTACGGCTTTTCAATCAATGCTGGAAGTTTTACTGTATTTGGCTATATATATTAAAATGTGCAAATGAAGAGTTCAGATGCAAAAGCCTCTAAGTGCCATTTGAAATTTTCTTCTAAAATAATCATTTTTATCAAGCTTGTATATTTAAGTTCAGTAATTTCACTTAAATGGCAATGAAGATTACCTATTAATTGTCATTTAAATGAAATTACTGAACTTAAATATACAAGCTTGATAAAAATGATCATTTTAGAAGAAAATTTCAAATGGCATTTAGAGGCTTTTGCATCTGAACTCTTCAAATATACATTCAGTATTTATTGTATATTATGTTCTATATTGTATATTTACATTGCTCTTTCAATTAATAATCAGAATTATAACTATTTTTTAATTTATAGTTACATATTTTTTTTAATAAATAGTCTATGTATATATATTAGGGCTGTCAAACGATTAATCGTATCCAAAATAAAAGTTTGTGTTTACATAGTATATATGGGTGCACTGTGTATAATTATTTTATATATATATATATATATATATATATATATATATATATATATATATATATATATATATACATACACACCCATGCTTGTATATATTAAAGAAATATTTTTATGTATATACTGTATATATATTTATATATACTTTATATTATATATAAATATTTTATACATAAATAGTATTATTTTCTTAAATATACACGCATGTGTGTGTATTTATATATATACAGGGCTGTCAAAGTGATTAATTGCGATTAATCGCATCCAAAATAAAAGTTTGTGTTTACATAATATTTGTGGGTGCACTGTGTATAATTATTTTATATATATAAATACACACACATGCATGTATATTTAAGAAAAAAAATATTATTTATTTATAAAATATTTGTATTTATATATAATATAAATTACATATAAATCTATATACAGAATATACATGAAAATATTTCTTAAATATATACAAGCATGTGTGTGTATTCATATATATATAAAATAATTAGAGTGCCCCCACATATATTATGTAAACACAAACTTTTATTTTGGATGCGATTAATCATTTTGGCAGCCCAAATATATATATATACAAAATAATTATACACAGTGCACCCACATATATTTTGTAAACACAGACTTTTTATTTCGGATGCGATTAATCGCGATATATATATATATATATATATATATATATATATATATATATATATAATTGCTTTTACGCATGACATGTCAATTTTGAATCTACATCAAGATTTTATAAATAAATGTCAATGGTAGTTTATTTTAAATGGTTCTGCAGTTTAACAAAATCACTTTTAAAATGGCAAATTTTCTAATTTATCATAATTAATCACAACTACTTTTTTTAGTCTATAAATACAAATCTAACACGGATGGATCTCTACCTGTCGTGATAATATTAAACTCGTCAGATTTTAGAGTAACAATTACAAAAGAATAAAATTAAGCATATATTGTTACCTATATATATATTAGGCCATATATATATATATATATATATATATATATATATATATACCTAACCATATATTACCTTTTTGAGCTAGGAAGGATTTAGTTTGAGCAGATGTTTTACACCATCATCACTGTCCTCGTCATATCTCATTTCCCATCTGGCTCATATTCATGATCTCAAACATATTCACAAAACTGTCATCTTCAACATCTTCAAAATCAATATTTCACTACACTGTGTAACTCTTTTAGTTTATTCTTAGCTAAAAACACTCACTTCTTTCAAAAATACATGCCCACATTAATTAATATTTACTTCCTTCAAGTAATAAAGTATTCTCGTGAGTGTATAATATGCCATTGAAAAGACATACGGGTAAGGGGTTCTAATGTCGGTCGCCATGTTGCCCCTCCATCTTGAAAGTACATTAGCCAAAGAGGGACATACACGCTAATTTAAGCTTCGCCTTTCGCATTTACGTTTGAGTTAACACTCATGGACGAGGTCGAACTGGAAGCCATGTTAATCTTGGACTACATTGGCCACCGTAGGAGTTAAAGCGAAATCGGAATTGAGAGGAACAGAAACTAATATTCACTGGATGATCATATACCTTTTTACCACTAGATGGGGGTAACTTTAAGTTACAGTGACACTATTTGATTGCGTTCAGTAAATCTAGTTTTGCTGATGATTCTTCCTATTCTTTTGTTTTCTGCCTGCGGTAACTATGAGTGTAACATCACCACATCATGTGTCTCTCAGGACTAACTCTCAAGCAATGGAGACCTTTAGGACAGAGGTGCATGTTCCTCCAGGCAGCAAAGTGGAGTTTGAGCTACACTATCAGGAAATGATGCAGAGGAAACTGGGCTCCTACCAGCACACTTTACACATTCAACCTGGACGCCTCGTTCCACTGCTGCAGGTCAGTTACACACACACACAGATATATTGTGTCATGAACTGACCAGTGTGATGTGTTTTTGCAAATGTTTGTATGTCTTCAGGTTGACGTGTATATATTTGAGCCAAAAGGTATCAAGTTTGTCACGGCCCCTAACACACTGGGAGAGCAATTTTCAGAGTTGATTAAAATCACCCACACGAAGGAAAAAGCCCACGTCGTGTTCAAACCGACTCTGCAGCAGCAGCGAAAGTGTGAGAACTGCACGGGAAGCGCGGTGGATGGCGTGTTCACTGTGAAATATGATGTGGAGAGAGAGAGCAATGCTGGAGAACTCCAGGTGTGGATCTAAATTCACTTTTACACACTGTAAAAAAAAATATTTTTCAAGATTTGTAATCACAACATTTTTTTCTTTAGTCAAATCAACTTAAATCATTTATTTAGTTCAGATAACTTATTATTAGGGTTGGGTATCGAGAATCGAGTATCGATTGGAACCGGAACTAACTTTTCGTTTTTCCCGGAATCGTTCAAAAGTTAAAATTTCGATTCCTAGTTTCGATATTCCAACCCGATCTCACGACCAAGTCCTACGAATTCGACGGATGATTAAAAATTCGTAACAATTCATACGACCTCACTCGTACGAATTAGTAAGATTTTGCTAAATCGTATATATTTTACGAATTGGCCAATTCGTATGAATTCGTACGAATGAACTACCCCTTACCCCGTCACGTGCGTTTAGACAAATCAATTAGTACGAATTAAACGTTTTTTAATCATTCGCCGAATTCGTACGAATCGGGCGTGAGATAGTGTTGGATATTCACAGTCCGCCGACCAGAAGAAGAAACCGCTGAACAACCCCAATGAAGAAGCGTCTACCGGAAGCGTTGGCATAACTGCGCGAGTCGAACATGAGTAGCTTACGTCGGCGGTCCAAAGTGTGGCTTCACTTTTCTAAAAATAACAAAATCTCATCAAAATGCAAAATTTGTGACAAAAAAGGAGTATTTCCCTTTGGAAAGGAGTATTTCCTTCAGAGAGACTGCTGGTTAGCAAGGTTAGCTAAACTTTTTTGACCCTATGCCTCTTAAAAGAATCGGAATCGAGAATCGTTGGGAACCGGAATCAAAACAAGGAATCGGAATCGGAATCAGAATCATTCAAATGATACACAACCCTACTTATTATTTTGAGTTTCTGTTGATTAAATCAATCTCCTTCATTGTATTAACTCACTTTTTCCAGTTCAATCAACTTACATTTTTAAGGCAACCAGGTTACTTCATTTTTTAAGTTAAACCAACAATAAGCACAGTTAGGTGGCAGTTCATCAGTTGCTTGTCTGGTGACCTCTATTTCTATTTCTCAGGTGTCCGACGGTCATTTCGTTCAATTCTTTGCTCCGTCTGATCTCTCACCTCTCTCCAAAAACATAGTTTTTGTCATTGATGTGAGTGGAAGCATGTGGGGGCTGAAGATGAAACAGGTATGGATTTGTTCAACTGAGTAACCTGCAGATATCAGGAGACTATAATCTAATCTCTCACCAGCATGTGGTTTTTGTTGAATACAGTATGTGATGAATGAGCCATTAGTGAAAAATTCTTGGTATGGTTGTGCCTTCTTGTGGACTCAGTGGAGAACTGCATTCTTATTTGTATTGAAACTCCTATGTTGCCACCATGTGGCCATCAAGTAAATTGTAGGGCACTTTTTTAATGGGGTAGTTGGCCCAAAAATGAAAAATCTGTCATCATTTATTCCCCCTTAAGTTGTATTAGTTTATTTCTGCTGCTGAACACATAATAAGATATTTTGAAGAATGTTGGTAACCAAACAGTTGATGGTCCACAAAATAAATGCTATATAGAAGTCAATGAAGACAACTATTCTTCAAAAAATCTTATATAAAGAATTTCAAGAAACTCAGAGGTTTGGAACAATTTGAGGGTGACTAAATTATGGCCAAATTTTCATTTTTGGGTGAATGACATTTTCAACCTTTAAAGTAATCATGAAACTTGATTAGCTGTATAAACTAGATTTGCTTTGTGAAAACTCAATTTTGTTCGGTATTCCCAAAAAAGAGGTACATTTTTGATTTAATGGTGACTTTAAAGGGATAGTTCACTTTGAAATTAATTTTTGGGATGTTTTAGCTTACCTCAAGGGCATCCAAGATGTAGGTGTCTTTGTTTCCACAGTATTTTGATATTTTTAGGTCAAACCGTTCTTGTCTATCAGTCATATAATGGAGGTCTATGGTCACCACCTCAAAGAGCATGCACAAAGAAGTCCAAATTTAACATGATTTAATGACTCGTAAATGTAAGTACACATTGATGGCCTAAGACACGAAACGAGCGGTTTGTGTGAGAAAACGAACAGTATTTATATCGTTTTTACCTCTTGAAATCACAACCACGTCCAAGTGATTTGAGGGTGAGGACGCTTTGGTCTGCGTTTGGAAACCGCTCGTTTCGTGTCTTAGGCCATCAATGTGTACTTACATTTACGAGTCATTAAATCATGTTTAATTTGGACTTCTCTGTGCATGCTCTTTGAGGTGGACCCCATAGACCTCCATTATATGACTGACAGACAAGAAAGGTTTGACCTAAAATATCAAAATTAAAAATACTGTGGAAAAAAGGATATCAAAAATTAATTTCAAAATGTGAACTATCCCTTTAACTTTCCCTTTTACTTTGTGTTTTCAGTTAGCAATCGTAACAGCTTAGCCTGTTAGCTTAGCATAATTCCAACTTCTTATGAAAAGTTCTTTTGATTATCATGATAATGTATGCTTTTGAGCAGGAATTTTGCCCAGTTAATGCTGTTGTATGTTACTTTAACCCTTAAAGAGAGAGAGAGACTTATAACAGCCATTGTTTTGTAGACAGTGGAGGCGATGAAGGCTATTCTGAACGATCTGTCAATGGATGACTACTTCAGCGTCATAGATTTCAATCACAATGTCCGTTGCTGGAGTGAAGATCTGGTCCAAGCTTCCTCCATCCAGGTGGACGAAGCGAAGAAGTACATCCAAAGCATCAAGCCCAGTGGAGGCGAGGGAGACTTTCCAATATAGTTTCTGCTTTGTTTCACTGCTTTGAAGAACGTTTGTCCCCTATAATATGAAATAATTTGACTTCTTAATAATTCGAATTTCTTAAACATTAGTGACTGACCCGTGTACAATTTGTCCTCAGGCACCAACATCAATGAAGCTTTACTGAGAGCTGTGCAGATGCTGGTGAGAGCGTCCAATCAGGGACTGATCGACCCTCGTTCTGTGTCTATGATCATCCTGGTATCAGATGGAGATCCAACAGTGGGTAAGACCAAATAACATTTACACCATGCAACAGAGTTTCCTATAGTGCTTTATTGATCTACTGTTTCTCTCTTCATGTCTTGTTTAGGAGAAATAAAGCTGAGCACTATTCAGAAAAATGTGAAACGCGTGATGAGGGAGGAGTTCTCTCTGTTCTCTCTTGGTATTGGGTTTGACGTTGACTTTGACTTCCTGGAGCGAATTGCATTGGAGAACAGGGGAGTCGCCCAGAGGATTTTTGCCAATCATGATGCTGCGGAGCAGTTAAAGGTTCGGTTTGATATAGATAAATCCCGTGGCCCTGTCCCAAATGGCACCCCAAGCCATTGGTATCTTCCTCCGAGTCCACACTTTTGCTGCTATGACTGTCGGGTAGAAAAAAAATGGGGAACCATCTGAAAAAATGTGCATCATGGGCACATATCGGCCAAGAAGGGGGTGATATTTAGCCTTCTGAAACCTTAAAAAACACATGGAGCACCCTAGATTGTAAGTCCACTTAGACTAAACACAGTGCATATGAAGTGTGCCATTTGGGACGGAGCCCATCCAATCCATTTTAATGCTTTTTTTCTTACAGCAACAGGACTTTTTAATTGATCACTTGGTTTCTATATCTGACGTTTTGCACTTGCTAACCCCGCCCACAGAGAAATCTCATTGGTTTAAAATGACGTAACTATATGTTAAACATCAAATTCATCAAAGTTGTGCCACCTTGTACTACATTTTCACTTAAATTATTTATATTTCATGTATTAAAGGAGTAGTTCACTTTTAAAAAAAACTTTTGCTGATAATTTACTCACCCACATGTCACCCAAGATGTCCATGTCTTTCTTTCTTCAGTCGAAAATAAATTAAGGTTTTTGATGAAAACATTCCAGGATTTTTCTCTATATTATGGACTTCAATGGGAACCAAACGGCTTTAAACAAAGGGCTTTAAACAATTCCAGACGATGAATTAGGGTCTTAAAATGAACAAATCTTTTCCAGAGTCAACTCGTTCATTTCGTTCGTTGAATGAACCAAATGACACGAAAAAAGATTCGTTCATTTTGATGAACGAGTTCGAACAGGAGAGTCACGAACGTGCATCACAGAACAGAGCAAGGTGACCTTTTGAGCTTATAAAACTTAAACTTTGTTGTTTATTTATTTAATGAGTGATCCTTTCGCTTGATAAGACCCTTATTCGTCGTCTGGAATCGTTTAAAGCCCTTTGAACAGTTTGCACTGAAAGTGTCTTTTGGACCTTGAACCGTTTGGACCCCATTGAAGTCCATTATATGAAGAAAAATCCAAGAATGTTTTCATCAAAAACCTTAATTTCCTTTCGACTGAAGAAAGAAAGACATGGACATCTTGGATGACATGGGGGTGAGTAAATTATCAGCTAAAGTTTTTTTTTTAAAAGTGAACTACTCCTTTAAGACACATTTTATATGGATAGAAATAAATCATTATATTATAATGACAAAAAAATATATGCAATTTGTTTTTTCCTTACAATTACAAGCTAGGTCAGTCAGTATAATGAAATAATTATATTGATTGAAAATGATTAATCGCATAGATTTCAAAGCAGAATGAGACATTAATAATATCAAATGAATTGAATGTGTCAAAATTTCAATCAACATATACATATAACATTTTAATTTTGCGAAATTCACTCCAATTTCTATAAACACAAGTTTAAAACTCCCAATAAATAATATTGTCTGCAATAAAAAGGGATTTTAGAGTAAGAAATCAAATTCTTCCAAGTCCAAATTTTCTGATATCCAAACTCATTTTGTAGCTCTATATTCTCACAATATGTTAACAGTTTATAACGTTTTATTTTATTATATGCTCTCATTTGAGTCTATTGTTATTTCTCTGAACTCTCATAAGAAGCATCTGAGTTGAAGCTGATGTGAAGTCCTTGAAAAAATATTTTTTGTTCACTCCATTTGTTCTCAGACGTTCTACAGCCAGGTGTCCTCTCCTCTCCTGAGGACCATCACCATTCATTTCCCTGAGAACACAGTGAATAACGTCACTCAGAATCGTTTTGACAAGTTCTTCAGTGGTTCTGAGCTGATAGTGGCTGGAAAACTGGAACCGACGGATCTCACCACTCTGCAAAGCTTCACCACCGCCTCTGCTGTGAGCCCCACGTCACATTTGTCTCGGTTCAGATATTAAAATTTGGTTTTCAAACCATCTTCAGTCATGATGTTATTCTTCTCTAGGCCAACATGGACCTGAACATTCAAACAGAGGCAGATATTCCAGAGCTGGACTCTGAGCTCAGCACACATCAACATTCCTTCCCCGGCTTTGCTCGGCAAATGTGGGCCTACATTACTGTCAATCAGCTATTGGCCGAACGGTGAGAGAAACAGCTGTGTTAGATTTGAGGCCATCTATATATATCTATATAATTTGTTTCTCGTGGATCAAATTGGAAATTGGACCATGTATACTGATTTTTATTAATAACTTACTTCTCACTGCTTCATTCACACACATGCTTGGAGGATCTCACGATTCTTGGCTCATTTTGAGTCAGACATGAAGACAATTGAATCAGTGAAAACTGCTGCAATTGGATGGCTCTAAATCACAAATGAAACCTTAAGTGTGATATGCAAACCGTTTCAACAGGTTCATTGAAAAGAACCAGCTCATTCATGTTTCATGAAATTATTTCCCAAAAGGGAGTTCAAAATTCAAGAAGCGGGACATGTTTTGCCCGAATGTGACGTAAACTGAAGGCAAATGGCTTTTTTTTGGCTACACGTCCCTTTGGTCATGTATTAGTGTGTAGTATTTTCGTTTTATTAAAGGATTAGTTCACTTTAAAAAAAAAAACTTTTGCTGATAATTTACTCACCCCCATGTCATCCAAGATGTCCATGTCTTTCTTTCTTCAGTCGAAAAGAAATGAAGTTTTTTGATGAAAACATTCCAGGATTTTTCTCCATATAATGGACTTCAATGGGAACCAAACGGTTCAAGGTCCAAAATACACTTTCAGTGCAAACTACAAACTGTTCAAAGGGCTTTAAATGATTCCAAACGACGAATAAGGGTCTTATCAAGCGAAACGATCGATCATTTAAAAAATAAATAAAAAAGTTTAAGTTTTATAAGCTCAAATGGTCGTCTTGCTCTGTTCTGTGATGCTTTTCTGTTCGTGATTCTCCTGTTCAAACTCGTTCATCAAAATGAACAAATCTTTTCCAGAGTCAACTCGTTCATTTCATTCGTTGAATGAACCAAATGACACGAAAAAAGATTCGTTCATTTTGATGAACGAGTTTGAACAGGAGAATCACGAACGCGCATCACAGAACAGAGCAAGACGACCATTTGAGCTTATAAAACTTAAACTTTTTTTTTAAATGATCGATCGTTTCGCTTGATAAGACCCTTATTCATCGTTTGGAATCGTTTAAAGCCCTTCAACAGTTTGAAGTTTGCACTGAAACTATCTTTTGGACCTTGAACCGTTTGATTCCCATTGAAGTCCATTATATGGAGAAAAATCCTGGAATGTTTTCATCAAAAACCTTAATTTCTTTCCTGAAGAAAGAAAGACGTGGACATCTTGGATGACATGGGGGTGAGTAAATTATCAGCAAAATATTTTCAAAAGTGAACAACTCCTTTAACGTGTAGAAATTCCCAGACAGCAATATAGTGTTGGCCCAGATGCGGATTTGGGCCGGATGCGGGCCGACACTATATTGCTGTCTGGGATCAGTCTTTGAAAAGAGTCCCTCGTGCTGATCGTTGCCTTTGTGGAATTCCTTTCACGCAGCTCTCTAGCTCCGACTGCGAGTAAGAAGCGTAAGATCACTCAGCGGATCGTGGCGCTGGCTTTGGAGCATCAGTTTGTGACCCCTTTCACTGCCATGCTGGTGGAGGGTGAAGACGAGGGGAAGACCGAACGACTGATCGCCGACTCGCCCAAAGACTCCAAACACGGCTGCTGCTCAGGTAACACATCCAAACGGGTTGTCTTGAAATATATCCATATTGCAAAAGGCATTATTAAAGGATTAGTTCACCCAAAAATGAAAATTCTGTCAGTATTTATTCACCCTCATGTTGTTCCAATCCCGTAAGACCTTCGTTCATCTTCGGAACACAAATGAAGATATTTAAGATATTAAGATGGCTCCTGCATACTAGTCCATGGGCTTCTTGAGGGAATGACACTTGCTGGCCTCGAAAAGTCGTTATAGACATCGTTAAAATAGTCCAAGTGACGACAGGGGCTCAATCTTAAGTTTATCAAACGGCGAGAACACATTTGTGCGCAAAAAACAACAAAAATAACGACTTTATTTCAACTATTCGTTTATTTCTCTCTCTGCTCGAGTCAGGTTACTAGTTTAATAGCGTAAGCTTCTGTTATTGTACGTCATGCATCACACACATGACCAGCGTCGGCCAATAGTGAGCCTACGTGTGACGTAGACTACAGGCCCATAGAGAAGGAAGTGAATAGTTGAAATAAAGTCGTGAATTGGGATTGAGCCTTAAAAGAGTATGGAAAAAATAGCGTTATTTCTCTCTCCCCCCTCCTTTTCTCAGCCACGGCTCCTTTATCGGGATCAATTCCAGTGCAGCGGTTGGTCTATGAGACTCCTCCATGGGCTCGGCCTACCAATGCTCCAAGATCCCCAGAAGAAGCAATGGGAACACAACAAAGTATACTTCCTGAAGTTCCTGGGCACATCACTGTTGGTAATGCAGCACATTTAAATTTCATTTATGTTTTCATACTTGGGGCGATCCCATAAAAGTGCATTTGGGAGTGGAGAGTTCTGCGGGTGGCACATTATACAGCACAGACACAGCCGGATCATTTACTAGACCAACGCAATCTAAAGAGAAGAAGCACAAAAATCGCACAAAAAAAAGCACAAAATGGGTTTAGGCATGCTTGTTTTAGCGTTAAATAATGCCGGGAATACCATAAAGTATTCATTTTGCGTGTGAAAGGGAAAGTCGTACACTTGGAAATGCAATATGGCTGTTTCTACGCCTTTACAATCTCTAATTTGTTTCCCGGTGTGTGTTTAGAAGTCCCGATGGTGGCTTTTTACGCGGACTGTTAGTAATTCTGCACACTGTAAAAAATTAAATGATCAATAAGTTATAACTAAATATTTTTACATTGCTTTAACATCAAAATAAGTTAAAAAAGTAGTTCACTTTTAAAAGAACTTTTGCTGATAATTTACTCACCCCCATGTCATCCAAGATGTCCATGTCTTTCTTTCTTCAGTCGAAAAGAAATGAAGGTTTTTGATGAAAACATTCCAGCATTTTTTTCCATATAATGGACTTCAATGGGAACCAAACGTTTCAAGGTCCAAAAGACAGTTTCAGTGCAAACTACAAACTGTTCAAAGGGCTTTAAACGATTCCAGATGATGAATAAGGGTCTTAACAAGCGAAACAATCGCTCATTTAACAAATAAATAACAAAGTTTAACTTTTATAAACTTGTCTTGCTCTGTTCTGTGATGCCCGTTCATGACTCTCCTGTTCGACCTCGTTCATCAAAATGAACGAATCTTTTTTCGTGTCATTTGGTTCATTCAACGAATGAAATGAACAAGATGACTCGGGAAAAGATTTGTTCATTTTGATGATGGTTTTATCCAGTGTTCAGATTTCTGTTCTTGAAATGTATGAAAATAAGTGCATAGTTAACTAATACCACATTTACATATTTAAACAACTTTTTAGAAAATTTGTTAAATCAGTCACTTTGATTGTTAATTTAAATATAAATTTAAAATAAATTCAATTACATTTTTACCCTATTCACCTAGGGTGTCTTGCTTTAAGTTTTTTTGCTGTGATCTTATCTTTTGATTTGACTGCAGTGGAAGGTGACCCACACTTCATCATTAACTTACCTAAAAGCAACATGGACATCTGCTTCAACATAGACTCCAAACCTGGACACATCCTTAACCTGGTTTCAGACCCTGGGAGAGGTAACTTCTACAGACGTCTTCCATCACATGAAAAAAATAAATAAAAATAGGCCTTTTATTTGTTTCACATGTGTTTTTTTTTCTTTTTCTTTTCTTTCCAGGAGTAACAATCAACGGTCAGTTGGTTGGGTCTAAGAAGATGAAGAACAACAAACTAAACACATATTTCGGCACCCTCTCCATATACTCTAAAACAGACGGTGTGCAGGTTATAGTAGGAACCAACAGAATCGACCTGATGGAAGACAGGAACAATCACTCCTTCTCTTGGGGAGTCACAGCTGAACTGATGCTTAACAGGTATAACAATACAAACCTTCAATGAATCACTTGAATCACTTGAATCAGTGACTGTAACAATGGATCACTTGAATCAGTGACTAACAATGGATCGCTTGAATCAGTGACTGTAACACTGAATCAGTTGAATCAGTGACTGTAACAATGAACCAGTTGAATCAGTGACTGTAACAATGAATCAGATGAATCAGTGACTGTAACAATGAATGACTTGAATCACTGATTGTAACAATGGATCACTTGAATCAGTGATTGTAACAATGAATCACTTGAATCAGTGACTGTAACAATGAATCACTTGATTCGGTGACTGTAACAATGAATCACTTGAATCGGTGACTGTAACAACTTGAATCAGTGACTCTCTAACAGTGGATCACTTGAATCAATGATTGTAATAATGAATCACTTGAATCAGTGACTGTAACAATGAATCAGTTGAATCAGTGACTGTAACAATGGATCACTTGAATCAGTGACTAACAATGGATCACTTGAATCAGTGACTGTAACAATGAATCACTTAAATTAGTGAATGTAACAATGAATCACTTGAATCAGTGACTAACAATGAATCAGTTGAATCAGTGACTGCAACAATGGATCACTTGAATCAGTGATTGTAACAATGAATCACTTGAATCAGTGACTGTAACAATGAATCACTTGAATCGGTGACTGTAACAATGAATCACTTGAATCGGTGACTGTAACAACTTGAATCAGTGACTCTCTAACAATGGATCACTTGAATCAGTGATTGTAATAATGAATCACTTGAATCAGTGACTGTAACAATGAATCAGTTGAATCAGTGACTGTAACAATGGATCACTTGAATCAGTGACTAACAATGGATCACTTGAATCAGTGACTGTAACAATGAATCACTTAAATTAGTGACTGTAACAATGAATCACTTGAATCAGTGACTAACAATGAATCTCTTGAATCAGTGATTGTAACAATGAATCACTTGAATCAGTGACTGTAACAATGAATCACTTGAATCGGTGACTGTAACAATGAATCACTTGAATCGGTGACTGTAACAACTTGAATCAGTGACTCTAACAATGGATCACTTGAATCAGTGATTGTAATAATGAATCACTTTAATCAGTGACTGTAACAATGGATCACTTGAATCAGTGACTATAACAATGAATCACTTGAATCAGTGACTGTAACAATGAATCACTTGAATCAGTGACTGTAACAATGAATCACTTGAATCGGTGACTGTAACAATGAATCACTTGAATCAGTGACTGTGGATCACTTGAATCAGTGACTGTAACAATGGATCACTTGAATCAGTTACTGTAACAATGAATCACTTAAATCAGTGACTGTAACAATGAATCACTTGAATCAGTTACTGTAACAATGAATCACTTGAATCAGTGATTGTAATAATGAATCACTTAAATCAGTGACTGTAACAATGGATCACTTGAATCAGTTACTGTAACAATGAATCACTTGAATCAGTTACTGTAACAATGAATCACTTGAATCAGTGACTATAACAATGAATCACTTGAATCACTTAAATCTTTCTTTAGTAACATGCTAAACAAGATCAGATACATGTATATTTCATGTTTTATTTAATACATATCTCTCTAAATTTGGTTACATGCCTTCTCTTGCTTATCAGAATAAAGGTCACCATAGTAAAGGAGCAACATGTTACAGTGATGATTGATGGGAAGATTTCAGTGATGGTGCTTTTGCATCGGGCGTGGAAGAAGCATCCAGTGCAGGTCGACTTCCTGGGCATTTACATGTCCAACGACAACCAATACTCTGCAAAGGTTCATGGTCTCATTGGTGAGTCACTCAACGTTTAAACGCACCAACATGCATGTGGGTCTTTTTCTCACAAATGTTTCTTTCGTGTCGGAACAGGTCAGTTTGCACAGGAACCAGAGGTGAAGGTGTACGGTGTGCATGAAGGAGCAGACCCAAAGAAGAAAGAGGCAACAATGGAAGTGAAAGGCAACAAACTGGCTGTTACCAGGTACTGTCACACACCATCACATACTAATATCTTTCCAAAACACAACCACAGGAAGACATTTCAGACAGCACGCCAATACCAACTCGAGTTTTCTTTTGCACTTGAACAGACACCAACAGAAAGTAATGTCAAAATGTCTGTTGTTGTCAAGTATCCTCATAAACACAGTGCACACTTAGTAAAATGAAGTCTTAAATGAATATTTAGAGAAAATAGAACATGCATCAGCTCTTAAAGTGACAGCAACCTAATAAACCTGCTGCCGTTTGTCATTAATGTTAATCAAAGAACAAGACAAAGAGAAAATCACTCACTGCTCTTGACTTAATAACTTTTGTAGCTTTAATAAGGATTCATCTATATTTTACATATACAGTGAAGACTGTGAAGTGTTATTTTTAGGGTGCGATTAATTGCATACAAAATAAAAGTTTGTGTTTACATAATATATGTGGGTGCATTGTGTATAAATATATATATATATATATATAAATACACACACATGCTTGTATATATTTAGAAATATTTAATGTACATACTGTATATAGATTTATATGTAATTTATGATTTGTAAATATAAATAATTTATATATAAATAATATTTTTTTCTTAAATATACATGCATGTGTGTGTATTTATATATAAAATAATTATACACAGTGCAGCCACATATTTTATGTAAACACAAACTTTTATTTTGGATGCGATTAATCGTTTGACAGCCCTAGTTATTTTATTCAATTTCTGTATATTTCCCACATGAATATTACTGTTAGACCTACTTGAAAATCAAGGTCACAAAAGTCAACAAAATAAAAAAATACCATTAAAAAAATATTTAAAAGTCTTTATGAAGTTTCTACATTAATTTGGCTGTTCAATCTAAAATTATTTCCATATAAAGGTTTAAACATTTAAATTAAGATTAATCGTGATTAATTACAGAATAATGTGTTTAGTTGAATATTTGAGCAATTAAAAACACTAAAATTATATATATATATATATATATATATATATACGTACACACACACACACCAATTTACGCAGACTGTTAGTAATTCTGGCCTTAAAACAGCTCACATGCATTTTGATTCATACGAACAAACAAGTCCACTGTAAAAAAATGATATGATTATGTTATAACTAAATATGGTTTTACAATGCTTTAACTAATCAAAATAAGCAGATTTTTGTAAGATATCCAAGATTAATTTTTTTAAGTCAGTTTAATGCAATTTAAGTTGGGATCACTTAAACATCCAAGTTGATTGTACTAAAAATTTAGGGCAGCAACTTTTTTTTTAGTGTTAGTAGTGAAAATCTACGCACGATAGATAACATGAGTGTTTAATAGCTCTTCATCTATGTACACTGCTTTATTCGCAAATGTTTTATGCAATATTCCAATTTTGCGCATAAATTGTGCAACTTTGAATGGAAACATAGCAAATTTCATTGAAAAAAAACCTTCAAAAGAATCTTTACACAATATAATTCATTCTTGAGATCCAACTTATCACTGAAATAAGGCAAAACCCTAGCATATATCATATTTTAAAGTTCTGTAATGTGCGTTTATCAATCAGGGGCTGGCAGAAGGACTACAGACTTGACAAGAAACGAGGTTCAGACGTCTACTGCTGGTTTGTCCATAACAATGGGAAAGGCTTTGTCGATGGGAGTTACACCAACTATATCCTCCCTCGTCTGGACAGCTTCCTGAGCGCTCTCTGAAACCACGAGTGTGCCTTGTGCTAGTTGCTAAGATGGGTAGATGGGTAGAAATCTGTTATTTTATATAAGCCATACGAAAAAACTGAGTTGCGATTTAGAAAAAAAGTTTTTAATACTACAAGAAAATATATACAAAACATTGGGAAATTGTGCTGTACATCAACCAATTAAACTGTACTTAATTATAAATTAAGCCAATTAAACCTCATTTGAATGTATTATACCACTTCTGACTTCTGTTTGCAGTGAAACGTTTAATTGAATCACTTTAAAAATTGGATTAAATAATTGAATCGTATGCAACTATTTCCATTGACAATGGTAACAATAATAATAATTTAAAAAAGCAATAAAAACCATTGGTCGAATTGATTCAGAATGTAAAAGTGGTCATTTAAGAGTCTTTATTATGCACTCTGACACAGTAGAGTCGCCCTGGAGAGATGACGAACATCAGGCCAGTTTGGAGAAGTCCTCGTATGCAATTCCCTCCACTGTCTTTCCTTTCATCCGACCCTAAAGACAAACATGCTTTAGATGAGTGCTTCTCAATCCTGGAGTTTCATTTTCGTTTTGTTTTCCCTAAAATCTAACGCTGATTTCTTGAGCTGAGTCTCAATGAATTATAGCAAGCATCTTTATAGTGTTGTGGAACACTATAAAAGCACATGGTCAGTTTTCTAAGTGAACTTACCGAGTCTAATATGAGTGTGGCAGAGAATTTGTGCTCATTTATGCTTTCCAGGATGGCCTCCGTGTCTTTATATTGACCATTCAGGATCAAAACTCGCTTACCTGAGACAGAAAGAGAGATTCGATTGAAGAACAGGTTCGGAAAACATGACGGGTAAGTAATTTGGACAAATATATCTTTAAGCGAAAAGAGTATCATGTTTAACAACAGTAATGCAGTACCAGGAGCTGGAATGACTGTCTCCACGTGACTCTGGTCCAGTTTGAGTTTGTCCCCAGAGTCGATCATCCTCACCATAGCTGTGTATTTATTCTGCACCTCCTATGTGATCACACAGTATTACTGTAGGAAATGTCTAATTCACTTCATTCTGGATCACAACAGTCCAGTAATGAGCGCTTAAGTTACCCGAATAACTGCTTTCTTCTTGTAATACTTCTCTCCTAGTCTCTTCGTTATGACTTTCACGACAATGTTTGCTTGAATCCAGTGATCGGATCTTACAGATTTCTTCTTCTGTTCCTCCATCTGGATGACACGCGAGGGAAATGTAACAAAATTACATGTATTCAGTCAAAATGGATGCATTAATGAAATTCGATCTGGTTGTGACTACGGGTGTAAACCGCAATTATTTAAAGAATAAAATATTGATATTGTGCTAATACTACACGTATGATAATATTGTAAATGCACCAGCTTCTGTATGGTGTTTTTCAAAATTTATTTTCAAAATTTCTATACAGATCACGCTATTGTTAACATGAAATTTCATCCACAATGATCTTGTAGTGAAAATTTGATATTGTGTTTGTCAGCCATTGCTTTGACACTATTCATATGCGTAATTTTCTGATCTAATCTAAGCTTTGGTTGCGTAACCGTTTGCGACCACCAAACAAAACGTGAGAGTTACATGGGCAAAAATGGCCGGTTATGAATAATTATTGTGAACTGAATGTCGGAGAAAGTGGAAAGGTGGCTTAATGTTGCATGAGTAAACATTAACCCTCTGGGGTTCTTCGTTTAAAAGTCACACTCAGGACCTTCGGGTCAAAATTGAGCCGAACGGCGGGATTCATATTTAAAAAAGAAAATCATAATTTTTTTTTAACTTGTTTTTTTATCATATTTTTTCTTTTCTTTTTTTGGTGTTTTGAGAAAATTAAAAAAAAAACACAATTATAATTAGTATTAATGCAATAATTATGACCAAATTTTCCCCCATTGAATATAATTAAATATTGAATATTTTAAAGCTGTATTTCATTTTAGAGTCAAGCCCAGGCCTCATAAAAGCATCTCGTGGACAAACTGAGCTTTTTTAAAAATGCAAAACACATGTATAATGTGAATTTTTTGGTGTGTTTGCGTGTAAAAGTGTGTGCGTGTGTGTCTGTTTTGCACTCTTGATGTTTTATAGATTCACCCCTTCACTGTTGTGTGCTTTTTTTCCAAGATCGTGGCTGATTTGTAGATTGTACGCACAAAAAAACTCAGTATTTTCACATTTTTGCCAATTTCCCATTCATTTCCTATGCGGGTCATTTTTGACCCGAAGGTCCTGAGTGTGACTATTTTTTTTTACGACCACTTAGACTTTTCAAATCCTGTCCCCAATTTTTTTGGGTGTTGTACCAATTACCAATAAAGTCACCAAGTTTCGGACCATTCCGATGAAGCTACGATTTTTAACATTTTTTTTTATTTAAACGCTAAAGAACCCCAGAGGGTTAAAAAAGAAAACGTGCCTCTATTATCTCATCCAGTGCCGATTTCTTTTTCTTGTCCTTGGAGTCTCCGCCGTGGGCAGACTCTTTCCTTTTCACGGAGGCTGCCGCTTTAAGGGCGCTAGGACCCAAAGTGTTGCTATAGAAATAAAAAAACATGGTTATCATCGCATCCTTGTGGATTACTTCCCCCAAACTACAGCTATAATGCTTCACAACACTGCTTACCTTGTTTTGGAGGGTCCCGCTAAAGCAACGTCCAAGTTAAAAGCTATTTTCTCATCTTCGTTCTTTCGCTTCAGTTCGGTGAACACTGGTTCCTCCTGTAGACGCACGGACATTGAAAATCTGACCCAGAAAACACTCTGAAAACGCTTTTTTTCTTCGCACTAACACACCTCCGGCTCCTTGCCCTCGCGACCACGGCGAACTTGGTCTTCGATGAACTTGGCGCTGCGTTCTTCGTCGTCCAGATCCTGTTTCTTCTTCCTTTCCAGCTCCTCCTGTCGGCGGATTGTCTCCGGATCACGGTCGATCCACTGGATGTACCAGCCTTTGGGGGTCTCATCCACTTTGCAAAAACCTGGACACAGAATCTGAATGAGACATCTAATACGGCCTTATATATATATATATATATATATATATATATATATATAAAGCACTAGAAATAATATAAAAAAATAATAAGTGCTTTCTATTTTAATATATTTTAAAATTGAATTTATTTCTGTGATGCTAAGCTTAATTTTCAGCGTCATTATTCTAGTTATTCTAGTCTGATTTGCTTATATTATGATCAATGTGCAGCTTAATATTTTTGTGGAAACCGTGATTTTCGATTTTTTTTTTTTTTCAGGATTCTTTGCTAAACAGAAAGTTTAAAACAACATAGATTTATTTTTTTGTAACAATTTAAAAGTCTTTAGTGTCACTTTTGATGAATTTAATGAATAAAATAAATAATTTCTTTCAAAAAAATAATTAAATAGAAATTTTATTGACCCACCCCTCTGCACAGTAATGTATATAATGCTTATATGAGGAAGATGATTCTGCCCAATGCATTTAACGCTTGCCTTCTCTCCCGAGCCATTTGGTGAAGTCGGTGAGTGTCTCCCACTGCGTAGAGTTCATGTGAATGTGTTCCCGATGACTGATGTACTCATTATACACAATGTTATTGTGAACTCGCTTGGTCCCTGCAAAAACAAACACAGACCATCTCAGCGTTCATTAATAGAACAAGCTCAAATTTGTAGGATTTGCAATAAACTAATAATTCAAAACAGCAATGACTTACCAAAACGTCTTCGGAGCAGCTCTAAGAATTCACTTTTGAACTCCCTATAAATTAGATTTTCAAACACATTTGAGTTCAACGATGGATGGATGTGTGGATATATGGACAAAATAATGTGTTGACTTACTCTGAGAAGTAGTTCATGAACTGGTTGGGGTTCTCCGAAGCCAACAACAGCTGTCTCTGATGAGACTCAGACATGCAGTGACATTTAAACCCATTCTGCAGTCAAGAGAGATTATGTTAGTCAAGCTGCCCAGGTAGACGGTACACTAGGTTTTGAAACACAACCTATAATGCTTAGAATAATCACTAGTAGACCAAAAAAAGGTGCCTGACGAAGACCTGATGACCTCAATGTTGCAATAAATACTTCTCTGTGGCAGTCATATCAGTGTGTGGGCATAATGTTTGTTTTTTGCTTTAGTTTGTCTAAATAGACAGCTCATTAGGTTGAGATACAGCCAATGATGCCCAACACAGTCATAGCCTATAATGCCCAAACATGCTGTCTATCCAGCTCCAGACTTTAAGAAAGCTTATGGTGTCCAAAAAAAATGCTGTTTAACATTTATATATATTTACATTTAGAACATTCATTTACATTTTACATTAGAATTCCGAGAAATATGTGACAGCCTACATGATATCCAATAATGCTGTCTAGGTAGGGAGCTCACTAGGCTGAGACAGTTAACGTTATGCCCAAAAGTGCTATCTAGGACACTAAATAAAATATAGGATTCATAATCGGCACTTATATTCATAACTGACATTAGATAACATTAAAATTATAATAATAAATACACACCATTGAGTGTTCTTGAAGAATGAAAACCACATTCACGTAAACTTACTTCATCTCGACACTGTTTCTGGCACATTTGACAATACCAGCGCAGTTTCTGGAGGCCTTTGGCTTTGATTCGGTTCCCAATCGCTTTAGGACTCAGAAAATCTGCTTTACCCATTTTAAACACCCAAAAAAATCACGGGAATTATTGAGGAAAATAACACTTTCCAGTGTCTCAACGCTGCTTGCGCTTCCTGGCGACGTGACGCATACACCTCTGCGTGTTCGTTCGTCACTGATCTATGTGTACATGTAATATCGCGAGATTACAGTGAGTCCGCGTTTGGGGTCTGAGCTTTATTTGCGCATGCGCAAACTGGCGGCTCCGACCGACCTTCAGTGAAGTGAACATGTTCGCCAGGACCAGCGCGGCGGTGTTCCTCCCACAATGGTGAAAATTGATGGTTTTATATGATGTCTAAATATGTAAAAGAATGAATTTATGTAGAACGTTTACTTTATATGCCAACATTGTGTCATTTGGTCAATGAAATGCTGTTGAAATAGAGCAAGGACGTGCTGAACTTTAGGCCGCAGTGAGCTTAAGCCTATGACAGCGGTGCGCGACTTGACATTTCTGTTTATATTAAGTTTACATTACTGTTAATAAGCTAAAGAAATACGTGTTTATATACCAACGAGTTGAATTGAAACTGTTTGTATGGAAGTTAAATCGTGCTATCTTGTCGTGTAATGGCATATTGCTACTTAGCAGTGTTCTTCTGCAGGATTTGCTCTGCATTCAATGTAGTGTGTCATATTTATGGATGTATCATTGTTCAAAGAGCTATTGTGCTATGTTTGTTGATGAAAGTAACCTTTATAAATGTCTTTTGCAGTGGGCAGGTCAGGAATATGGCTACCTTGAAGGACAGTAAGTAAAGTTTCCTTTATAAAAGGTCAACCTTAACCTCTTTATAAATGCAGTTTCTTGCTATATATATTAGTGCTGGGCAACGATTAATTTTTTTAATCGCGATTAATCGCATGAATTTCTTGCGATTAATCGCGATTAATCGCATTGTTACGCGGGAAATTGAATAATGAATTCTAAAGTAATGTATTGCACACTTTTGATTTAAATGTACTATACATACATGTCTATATACATAAAAGTGCAATAACATGTGGTTTGCAAAAACTTTAAACAAATAAGGTGCTTTATACCAGCAGTATTTTCTTTTACAGTAGCAATAAAATATTTATTGTAAATCTCAACTTAAATATTAATGTAATCGAATCAAATATTAAAACAAAGCTATTTGGCACAGGGGATTACCTTTTATAGTTAAAACGAGTCCAGTTTTCTTTTTTTCTGAACAGGTATCAACAGATATCTGTATCAACAGATAACAGGTATCTTTTATCAGGGAGCAGCAGAAACAGTCAATGTAGTCAGAGGTCATGACCACTACTACAGATATAAGTCTACCAACGTTACTTCTCTGATAGTAGCTTAGGTTTGGTCATGCTATGGTTTCCCACGTACACTAGGCTACATTAAACAGAGGTAAAGCCTAATACTTCTGCATCGAACTTACGCCGTAGGCTGTGTGTAGCGCGCGTACCCTGACGTGCACCTCTCCAAAAATGTAACAACGCGTCAATACCTCAAGCGATGTGATCGCTAGAACCGCTCCCCGGGTTTCACATGCTCCCGTAATTGCGCGTCAACGCGGACAACGATGCAGAAGTATAATGAAAACCACGTAGAGGTTCTGGCGTAGGTCCGACGCAGAAGTATAAATCAGCATTTAGAGTGAGGTGAAGTGGTCAAGCACAAGGTGCAGCGACAAGCGGGACGGGCGCGTTCCTGTGAAACTGTTGCGGTCAAGCTCGCCTCACGCACGCGCCCACCCGTTGCAGACGTTGAATTATAACTTTTTTTGTACATGACGCGCAGCCAGCACAAATCATTGGAAGACAGACTGATCCTCGGTTCGCTGTTTGTGTGTTTCCAGAATCTAAATAGTTATCAGGACATCAACAGACGGGAATTCACATGCAGAGCACCCTTTCTTTTACTGTCTATGAGAGCACCCCCGCTAAACTAAACGTTGGCTTTTCAGGTAAAGTTATGTATAATTTTAATTTAAGTTAAAAAGGCTACAGCTGCGTAGCGCACAGAAGCCGTTGGTTACTGTCCGCACAGTCTCCCTTTCTATTCACCTGAGAGAACCTGCCAAAGCCTCTCTCCACTGCTTGTTTGGATGGGTTATTTGCTGGCTGACCAACATCCCACCCCTCCTGTTATCCATGGTTTGACTGTAGGCCTGTTATTCAGAGCCAGTCAGCAACGGACTTTAAAAAAATATTGAAAAAAAAACTGCGTTAACGTGCGTTAAAAAAATTGTCGGCATTAATTAAGAAATGCGTTAACGCGATAATAACGCGTTAACTTGCCCAGCCCTAATATATATATATATATATATATATATATATATATATATATATATATATATATGCTTGCCTTTGTATTTGCTAATATTTATGTTGCAGTAATGTTAAGTTTCTGACCAGTGTTTCGTTCTGTAACCAGTCACTTTGCGGTTGAAGTCCATCAAGAACATCCAGAAGATCACCAAGTCCATGAAGATGGTGGCAGCAGCAAAGTATGCCAGGGCTGAGAGATCCCTGAGGCCTGCCCGGGTCTATGGCACCGGCAGTATGGGTATGCAGCTTATAATCCACGAAAGTCAAGTGCAAAAACATTGTAAAATTAATTTTGAATGAACTTTTTTTTTCTTCATATTTGTGTTTAGCGCTCTATGAGAAGGCTGAGATCAAGGCTCCAGAGGAAAAGAGCAAGCACTTGATCATCGGCGTGTCATCCGACCGTGGTCTATGCGGTGCCATCCACACCAGTGTGGCCAAAGCCATGAAGAGTGAGATCACTAAGCTCACTGGTGCCGGCAAAGAGGTCATGATAGTCAATGTGGGTGACAAACTCAGAGGTCTGCTCTACAGGTATCCCTCATCTCAGTCTTGCCTCTGTAATTCCCCTAGGTTTTTTATTAGGCACATCACTTTAATCGTTTTCCTTCTGTAATCCCTCAGGACTCATGGGAAACACATCCTGATCAACTGCAAGGAGGTGGGCCGCAAGCCTCCCAGTTTTGTGGATGCTTCCATCATTGCCACAGAGCTGCTGGACTCTGGTTATGAGTTTGACCAGGGAACCATTGTATTCAACAGATTCAGGTTTGTCACCCAATGCACTTAAAATAAACCCGAAGCAGTGCAAAATATTTTTCTCTTGGTTTTGATGTGGATTTGTGTCCTCTGCAGGTCTGTGATTTCATACAAGACAGACGAGAAGCCTCTGTATTCTGCTGACACCATTGCAAACTCAGGTATTGTTTCATTACTCTTAATTATCAAAAGAATATCTGTAAGGCAGCATATAGGGCAGTTTTCCCTGACTTAGCCATCACTAACAGCTCTAAAATGTAATCAATTGACACTGAAACCCAAATCAAATCCATTATGTGTGTGTTGTTCAGAGAACATGGGTATCTACGATGACATTGATGCTGATGTGCTGAGGAACTATCAGGAGTTTTCTCTGGTCAACCTCATTTTCTACGGGATGAAGGAGTCCACCACCAGTGAACAGAGCGCCAGGATGACCGCTATGGACAACGCCAGCAAGAATGCTTGTGAGACATCTTATGCCATCGTCTTTGCAGTTTCTAAGGACTTTTATGGCCTATGTTCCTATTATTAATAGGAATGTGTTCCCTTTCGTAGCTTTATCTGTCTTTCTCATTTGCAATCTTGTTTTTTTTCCTATTCATCAGCTGATATTATTGAGAAACTGACCCTGACCTTCAACCGAACCCGCCAGGCCGTCATCACCAAGGAGCTCATTGAGATCATCTCTGGAGCTGCTGCTTTGTAAGAAGTTTTTTTTTTCTATCTCTCTTTATCCTATTAATAACCTATGCATGCCATCTCTCCATCTCTCCTCCTTTATTCTTTTCATTGACGGAAGCATCCAATGGGAAACCATTTTTGATGCCTAGTTCTGTTACAGTCACTGTTTCAATTTCTTTACTTCATAAACGTCTTCTTTTTTAACATTTTAAAGCGTTTATGATCCCACATTAATCAAATATCCATCTTCCCCTCACAAACTTTCCATGATTTGCATGCATTCATCATTCACAGGAACTGAGGCATGATTGAGGTAACATCCTGCAGCAGACTAATATTAAGTGCTTGTAGAGAAATGGCATAGATAATAGATTTTTGTTTTCCTGTTTCCTGTATAAGTTTTTTTTGTTGCATGCAGTAGGTTCTTTTAGTGGGTTTTGGTGTGTTTTAAAGGGTTAGTTCACCCAAAAATGAAAATTCTGTCAGTATTTATTTACTCACCCTCATGTTGTTCCAACCCCGTAAGACCTTCGTTCATCTTCGGAACACTAATTAAGATATTTTTGATGAAATCTGAGAGCTGGATCACTCCTCCATAGAGAGCCTAAGTCCCTCCCCTTCCGGTCGCCCACCATGCGACCTTATTTCGGAAAAATATTGAATGGTAGTCAATGGCGAGAGACAACAAATATTTTGATCTCGTTTGAATTGTGGCCTGAATTACACATATGATGTTTGTCAATTTAAAAGATATATTTTAAAGTAAAGAAAGTCGCAGTTTGACGTAAAACCGTTGAGGTATAAGACTGTAAATACGTAATTACAAAGACTACAAACCCCCAAGGCGCACATTTTCTCTCAATGAATGAAGCTAACTTTACTGAGGCTAATGTCTGTCATTGTTTCTATAATCTTACGATTTAATCGTAACGTTACGCCGTCATGCCTGAGTGTTTTGTACCAGACTGCACGTACACGAGCAACGGATCTCGTTTCGCTTCCCGGGAGATTTCACATAAAACTAAACGTTACTCTTCTGTTGTATGACAAACTGTGACGTTTTTGACTTTGAGAATCATCTTTTAAATGGACAAACATTATATGTGTAATTGAGGGCACAGTTCAGATGGAATAAAAAGATAAGTTGTCTCTCGCCATTGACTGCCATTCATATTTTTTCCGAAATAAGGTCCCATGAGCCGGAAGCGAAGGGGCGGGACTTAGGCTCTCTATACTAGTCCATAGGCTTCTTGAGGGACTGAAACTTGCCGGCCTCGAAAAGTTATTAAAGATGTCGTTAAAATAGTCCAAGTGACTACAGTGGCTCAATCTTAAGTTTATCAAACGACGTGAATACATTTTGTGCGCAAAAAACAACTATTCATTTACTTCTCCCTCTGCCTCGAGTCAGGTTACTAGTTTAATAGCGTAAGCTTCTGTTATTGTACGTCACATGCATCACACACATGACCAGCGTCGGCCAATAGTGAGCCTACGTGTGACGTAGCTCTACGCAATCACACTACGTTAACTGACTACAGGCCCAAAGAGAAGGAAGTGAATAGTTGAAATAAAGTCGTCATTTATGTTTGTTTTTGTGCACAAAAAGTTTGCGTCTTATATATGGATCAATTGGTTAATTGAATCGCGCTTGGTGGTTAGTCTTCCCATTTTCTTGCTGAAGAAAACACAGTTTTACTCAAATTCATTAAAATGGATTTATAGCGTTTTGGAACCAAACTCTTCATACGTAGCGTAGGGTTCTTTACTCAACTCCAAAGGACATTTTATGCTAAAAAAGGTTCTATAATGACAAGAAAGAACACTTTTGGCACAAAGGTTCTTTAAAGGCTATTATTCATTCATATATTACATCATTCTGCACCATTTTGTAGTTGTAATTAAATTATTGTTTATTAAACTGTTGTAGTAACTTAATATCACATTTTAATCATGCAGATTTTTGAAGGATAAAAACTGAAATGTCACTCTTCGTGTGATATTGATTAATTACATTTTTAACCCCCGTATCTTGAATTTTGTGATCATTCACACTCATTGCATTTTAGGGGTTCCAATATAGGTCACTCATTGAAGGTGCGCCTTATAGTGCGGAAAATATATGTTGAAGTGATCCAGCTCTCAGATTTCATCAAAAATATCTTAATTTGTGTCCCGAAGATGAACGAAGGTCTTACGGGGTTGGAACAACATGAGGGTGAGTAAATACTGACAGAATTTTCATTTTTGGGTGAACTAACCCTTTAAAGTAGTTTGGTTCTGGTCAAAATGGTGATTGATGGCAATTAAAGCGCCTTCAATGGAGTAAAATAGCTTGTTAGACGGTGATGACTTTGTCTTATCGATTTGGCCCAAAACGCACGTTCCTTTGGGTTCTATATAGAACCCTGGGGTTCCGTACTTGGCCAATAGAACCTTTTACCAAAAAAAATGGTTCTATTTTGGAGTTCCATATATGAAGCGGGGGATGGAACCATTTGTGTTTCTAAATAGAACCATTTCTTCTAAGAGTGCAAAGTAAGTACTCGTTCTTCTAGAAATCATACGATTTCGGACTGAGCCAAGGACTTGTGTGTGCAAGTTTCTCTATTTCCTGTCGCTTAGCACAGTTGTCTGTTCGTGAGCGCCACCAAATGACCCTGTGCAAGTGACCATTGGTGCAAATCCCATTGGTTGGCCAGGTTTAGTCACTGCGATGAATGAAATTAGAACAACTCTCCATATTAAATGCCACATTGATAAAAAAAAGACGCATTAACATTCAAATAAAAAAAAGAGATTTTCATTCTGAACATTGTCTTTGTGTGAACAGGCCCTCAGAGTGTTTTTTTATGACCTTTAAGATGGTTCGGTTTTATTACTTTCCTCAAGGTTCATACGTCTACAGTTTATGTTTGAAATGTACTAAATGTGTGTATTTTTCTGGTTACAGATAAAGCGGAGCCCTGCAAACTTCCGGTGTGGTTCTGGCGCTCATGCTCTTCAATTCAGTCACCTGGTGTAAAATTGAGTTATAAATGTGCTTCTGTTTGTACACTATCAGTGAAAATAAACCTCTTACAGAGAAATACCAACCATTTGATTTCTCCAGTCTATTTCTAGTGCATGTACTGATCAGCTTTGATGTCCTCTTAAGAAAATAAATACGTTTCCAGACTCGTGCTTGCTTTCCTTTGGAATTAGAGCTTGTGAACTCCGCTTTGAAGACACTGGCTCGGCTACGCTCCGAGGTTATCAATACACGGAGCATTTGAAGAGAAGACGTCTGCCAAAACAGTAGGTCAATCCTTCCAATAAACCCTCTCTGGCGTTTACGTAGTTTGCTTAAAACCGTATTAAGTTACTCTGAACTGATTACTGATAAACCCAATTGACTTAACGGCATCCTTATTGTTCTCTCTTATAATTGCCAATCAAAACAAGTTTAGCCTCCTTGTTATCCATTTGAAACTCAAGCCCGGCCAGCCACCACAGTATCAGATTAAATGATCGAGCTGCGGTGTTGGGTGTCTGGATCCATGAAAGGGTGGACTTGGGGGTCACTGATTTTAGAAGAGGGTCTGATCTATTAAAGTAATGGACGAGTTGAAAGTTTGACCATATGGGTCACTCATGTATTATTTAATCAGCTGCCACAGGAGCTCAGATTCTGATGGTTATCATCTGAAAACTGATGCGCATCACCATACCCAGACGCTTTTTTTTTTTTTTCTGAGTTGAGTCGTCTGAGTTCAGTGACAATTGTTTAAAAATGTTGTTTTAGTGCACAATATTTTTTTAGGCATGATTATTTGGGAAAAAATAGTTAATAATTACATTTATGGCATTCCATCTATTCCTCATTAATAATTAACTTTTTAGCATCATAATTTGCTTGAAATTTGCATACAGTAGATTTTTATTATATTAAATTTACAGTGGTGACATGGATGTTTCTGTTTAAAAATATAAAATCTTTCTCATACAACTTTTTCAGAGTAAAAAAATGTAAATTTAATTTGAACTTTTACTCTAAATTTATAAAAAAAAAAATACCATAATTATTCAGTAAACTGCCATAGCAGGTTAGTACTAATAATTAATATTACATTAAAATGATTATCACACATTTGTGTAAATATGGATGATGATGTACTAAAAGCACAATATTCACTTTTTTTTAATACAAGATCATTCACAATATTTTTGGGTAAATCCTACTAATACACTAAGATACAATAATAAATATGTATTCAAACAAGAAAAACAAAACAGAGAAACAATAACCCAGAGCAAAGTACAATACAATAATGGAAATGTAAAATACAAAAGAAAAAAATCGGTTTCACTTTATTTTAAGGTGTCCTTATGGCCTCCTAAAGAAGTTTATGGGTTAATAAAATATTAATAATAATTTAACGTTGATTGTAGTGTGTAGGCTATGAACTAGAATATTAATTTTATTAGCACTCGTCAACCTGCAGCAGCCAAGATGTTCTTGGAAACAATACAGACAACAGCATACACAAACTAGCCTATACAACCAACTAAACACTAAATTACAAAACATTATTATGTGAACACGAATAAACTTATGCAGTTTGTGTGTATGAGTGTGTGTGTGTGTGTTAAGTTATAAATATGTGCTGTGTAATTTAGCCTAAAATACTTTTGGAAATTATAACTTAAAACAAATAATAACCCATAGATAAAGTGTAATAATATGGATATTTAGCACTTAATTTAGGCTACATTGTAACATTACTTTACTCTAGCACAGTATTCAGTAAAGCAATACCATAATAAACTAAAGGATTAATATGTAGACATGTCTGCTTTTTAAAATATTACACTGCAATACGTACAGAATGTGCGCGTTAAGAAACACGTTCAAATTGATCGCCTTAATATGTAACGCGACGACAACTGACGTCTTAACACGACATGAATTAGCGTGTCTACGCGTTCAAAAGAAACACGGACAAACAGTGCGTGTCAACGCGTTCAAAATTGCCGTGTTAACACGGACAAACACTCTTAGAAGAAAAGGTTCTAAGAACCTTAAACGATTCTAAATCGCTACGTATTTGGAACCCCTAAAATTTTCTATATCAAAATTAAAGATATGGGGGTTAGAAAATGTATAGCCTATATTTATATCATTTTATGTAGTTAATCAATATACCAAGTGCCATTTCAGATTTTCTCCTCCAAAAATCAGCATGATTAAAATGTGATATTAAGTGTAATAAACCACAATTTAAGTAAAACTACAAAATATTGAAGAATAATGTAAAATGAATAAAAAATAGCCTACAAAGAACTTTTGTGCCAAGCGGGTTATTTATTGTCATTATAGAACATTTTTTAGCATAAAATGTCATTTGGAGTTGAGTAAAGAACCCTATGCTACATAGAACCCTTTTTTCTAAGAGTGACAGAACTTCGTGTCAACCTACAGTCTATGGTGTCAACGCGTTCAAAATTGCCGTGTTAACACGGACAAACAGTTCGTGTCAACACGGCCATTTTGAACGCGTTGACACGCACTGTTTGTCCGTGTTAACACGGCAGCAAACAGTCATTGAAACAATGTTAAATCAATGTTAAATTATCAACATTAAATCATTGAATCAACATTGAACTCTGATGTTGATTCTACATCATTTTGCACCCTGTTTTAATATTGAAACAACATTGAAATCCTGTCCATAGATCAACAGAATTTCAATGGTATTTCAATCATAAGGAATATTGAAACAATGTTGAAATTTCAACTGAACTATGGATCAACGTGATTTCAATGAAATTTCAATCATTTTTAAATGTTAATTTTATGCTAATATAATGCCATAAATTAAATACCCTGCTTTATCTACAGCCAGGATGTTAAAAAGTAATGGAACATTTGAAATCTCGTATAAAACACTGAACAAACCACACAAACAAATTCATTTTTATTAGCGTTTTTTATTTAATTAATCTTATTTACACTTCAATGTCCTCTGACGTCTGAATATTTTGCCGTCCAGTCCCTTCTGGCACATGTGAATTGGGTGACGGCGCCTGTCCCCATCTGCTGAGTAAGAGCACCTAAAACAGAAAATAAAATCACAACGCAAAAATTAGTCTTAAATTAAACATGAGATTATATTTATTTGCATCGGTACATTCGCCCCCGTCCACACTTATAAATACAAATGTCACACACTTATAAATACAAAAAACTAGACTTTCTCATTCAAAGGCAAATCCTTATTTTCTGCACAAAAGAGCTTGTCAAACGTGTTGCTGCTGCAATTTTACAGGAACTTTAATCCAAAGTCTCACATGTGATCTCGCCACTATAAACCGACGAGAGTAAAGTGCAGTTTTCCTCCGCTCCTCAAGGCGGCAGAAGCGGGTTCTCCTTCAGTCTCACGCTTCTGCTGTTTGACAACATGACGCTTGATGACAATCACAACAACACATGCAGATCCTGCAGATGAGAAGATGACAGCTCTTAATGTCACTTTAACAGCACATATTACAGCTCAACAGCAAATAAAACCGACACACAGACGCAATCAAACGACACATCAATGAGGGAACCGAGTACGGCACAAGACTCACCTGTAAGTAACTTTTCTTTTAGCATGAAGTCAAGTTCTCTTGTCAGTCGCTGTTGTAGCGTTACCTTTTTAATCTCTGAATGAATCGCCCTCTGATATTCACACTGTAAAGTGTAATAAGAAGGACTAAGTGGATATTGCAGTGTTTTCTGGGTGTATGTGAGAGTCAGCAGGAGTTGTGTCTTGTGTGAAGCTCTGATGTTCTCCTGTTGCTTCCTTCTTCTATTCTACTTCCTGTTATGACTGGGATCTGAGAGTGAAAACTGCCTTTAAACTGGTATTTAATTAAAATGTCATTCAAGCATGAAACAATACAAGTAGAGAGCAGTGACTAGACACTTTTCAATTGGTTTTCTTTGCATTGCATTTCTAATATTGCTCTGATGTTTTGTAGGTTTGGCTTTCTGTGAATGGGGAGTTCGATTTTAGTTCTGTGTGTTCAGTGTTTTTATAATTGTGTGGCCCTGTAAGACAGTGATTAAGTTGAATCTCTAGTTGTTGTTACATGTATAAGCTTCAAATGAATCGTCCTCTGATTTATGTGTAGTGAAGTAGAATAATTAGCAATTGTTTCTAGTCTCTTTTGTTATTAGTTGTCTTACTGTATGTAATAATCTAGAGGATTGATGCTTGTTAATAGAATCAGTTGGTGTGTGTGTGTGTCTGCTGCTTCATTGTATTGTATAGATGCAGTGCTTTTCTTGTAATCAAAACTGTCGAGATCAATCCTTGTGCAGGAACATGTCTTTTAGGGTTACTGTTGTGTGAAGGAAGGTTTCATCTTAAAGTTATAACTCCACTTGGGCAGTTCTTTACAGTCTACATGTTTAAGCATCAAGCGTCAGCACTCACACTGAAGGCTTTATTTCTATTCAGTGTTCGTGTCCATTTGTAAACTGTAAAACTAATTCAAATCATAGATTATTATTGATACAGCCTTACTGAACTATACTATATTATTATAATAGTTATATATTTTCACACTGTACAACTTTAGGCTTTTAATTTATTCCATTTCCTTCTATTAACTAGTCTTTAGACTGACTTTCACATTGTCATTTATAGATGTAGAATATTGAGTATTTCTAAAACTATTTTTTTTTCATGTCTTTCCTTACAGAAGGCATGTGTTTGGACCATTACATCCAGTCATCAGAAGCAGAGCTGTGGGACGTGTGGACAGACATTGACTGTAATGATGGACGTCTGCTGATGGACAGGTAATGTAAACGCTTGTTTTACTGTGCTAACCATGTAGGTTCCCATCATTTTCTTTTTGGAGGGTGACCCCTTTAAAAAGCAAATGATGGGAACCTAAATAGGTGGGGAAGGTACGGCGGGGCAAAATTTTTAGACAGCTGAATTTTGAATGTATAAAAAAGCATAACCACTGCTGTTCATTGTGGCGGGGCTCGGGGGGGGACCCGAATCATCCCCACCCCTTCACACATACAGCATTCACTCATATCGTAGAGATCTGGCTGGGATCGAACCAGCAACCTCTGAACCCGTGAGGCAGCGCTCTTACCTGTGAGCCACAGATCTCTTGCTGAGACATGTGCTGGAACTTATATTTGACTCTTCAAGCCCTGTGATTTTACAATAAATCATGCTGAGGTGGGGATCGAACCCTTGTCTCCAGTGCAACCCATCAGCTGAGAACATGTGTTTAACCACTGCACCACTGTGGCTTTCACACTGAGATCTGGTGATTTGTCCACTTTGTTTGATATAACAACTATTGATAACAATTATATTTAAATTACGGGGTGCAAATAGCTGAGCTGGGATTTGAACCTTCACTTCAGCGCATCCTTACCTTCACAGAACGTGTGTTTAACCACTGCACCACTGTGGCTTTCACATCGAGAGTTGGTGGATGAACAATCCATATGTCATATGTGGTTGCAGCGTCATTGGCGCATAGGTCTATGCACTAATGACGCATAGATATATGCAGTATAGATGTAGCACTGTGCTATATCTATGCTGCATATATCTATATATATATCACAGTGCTACATATATACTGCATATGTCTATGCGTCATTAGTGCATAGACCTATGCGCCAATGACGCTGCAACCACATATGACATATGGATTGTTCATCCACCAACTCTCGATGTGAAAGCCACAGTGGTGCAGTGGTTAAACACACGTTCTGTGAAGGTAAGGATGCGCTGAAGTGAAGGTTCAAATCCCAGCTCAGCTATTTGCACCCCGTAATTTAAATATAATTGTTATCAATAGTTGTTATATCAAACAAAGTGGACAAATCACCAGATCTCAGTGTGAAAGCCACAGTGGTGCAGTGGTTAAACACATGTTCTCGGCTGATGGGTTGCACCGGAGACATGGGTTCGATCCCCACCTCAGCATGATTTATTGTAAAATCACAGGGCTTGAAGAGTCAAATATAAGTTCCAGCACATGTCTCAGCAAGAGATCTGTGGCTCACAGGTAAGAGCGCTGCCTCACGGGTTCAGAGGTTGCTGGTTCGATCCCAGCCAGATCTCTACGATATGAGTGAATGCTGTATGTGTGAAGGGGTGGGGATGATTCGGGTCCCCCCCCGAGCCCTGCCACAATGAACAGCAGCGGTTATGCTTTTTTATACATTCAAAATTCAGCTGTCTAAAAATTTTGCCCCGCCGTACCTTCCCCACCTATTTAGGTTCCCATCATTTGCTTTTTAAAGGGGTCACCCTCCAAAAAGAAAATGATGGGAACCTACATGGTTAGCACAGTAAAACAAGCGTTTACATTACCTGTCCATCAGCAGACGTCCATCATTACAGTCAATGTCTGTCCACACGTCCCACAGCTCTGCTTCTGATGACTGGATGTAATGGTCCAAACACATGCCTTCTGTAAGGAAAGACATGAAAAAAAAAATAGTTTTAGAAATACTCAATATTCTACATCTATAAATGGCAATGTGAAAGTTAGTCTAAAGACTAGTTAAAGTAAAAGAGACTAGAAACAATTGCTTATTATTCTACTTCACTACACATAAATCAGAGGACGATTCATTTGAAGCTTATACGTGTAACAACAACTAGAGATTCAACTTAATCACTGTCTTACAGGGCCACACAATTATAAAAACACTGAACACACAGAACTAAAATCGAACTCCCCATTCACAGAAAGCCAAACCTACAAAACATCAGAGCAATATTAGAAATGCAATGCAAAGAAAACCAATTGAAAAGTGTCTAGTCACTGCTCTCTACTTGTATTGTTTCATGCTTGAATGACATTTTAATTAAATACCAGTTTAAAGGCAGTTTTCACTCTCAGATCCCAGTCATAACAGGAAGTAGAATAGAAGAAGGAAGCAACAGGAGAACATCAGAGCTTCACACAAGACACAACTCCTGCTGACTCTCACATACACCCAGAAAACACTGCAATATCCACTTAGTCCTTCTTATTACACTTTACAGTGTGAATATCAGAGGGCGATTCATTCAGAGATTAAAAAGGTAACGCTACAACAGCGACTGACAAGAGAACTTGACTTCATGCTAAAGGAAAAGTTACTTACAGGTGAGTCTTGTGCCGTACTCGGTTCCCTCATTGATGTGTCGTTTGATTGCGTCTGTGTGTCGGTTTTATTTGCTGTTGAGCTGTAATATGTGCTGTTAAAGTGACATTAAGAGCTGTCATCTTCTCATCCGCAGGATCTGCATGTGTTGTTGTGATTGTCATCAAGCGTCATGTTGTCAAACAGCAGAAGCGTGAGACTGAAGGAGAACCCGCTTCTGCCGCCTTGAGGAGCGGAGGAAAACTGCACTTTACTCTCGTCGGTTTATAGTGGCGAGATCACATCTGACACTTTGGATTAAAGTTCCTGTAAAATTGCAGCAGCAACACGTTTGACAAGCTCTTTTGTGCAGAAAATAATGATTTGCCTTTGAATGAGAAAACCTAGTGTTTTTTTGTGTGTGTGTGTGTGTGTGTGTGTGTGTGTAACGTACTGACTCGATCGGACTCAGTTTGCAACGGCGTGATTCACACAAATCATCACTTTTCTTTTACTCTCTTTTTGTAATTCACACAAATCACCACAGGAGGGCGCAGTTTTTAGACTTTATTTGCAACGGTGTGATTCATACAAATCACCACAGGAGGGCGACACATTTATGTTTTTTAGACTTTATTTGAAACGGTGTAATTCACACAAATCACCACAGGAGGGCAAAAATAATTTTAGATCTGACATTTTTGCATATACATTTATATAGACAGACGATAGGACACAACACAATTCACAACACAAAGTGAGATACAGTTGATACAAAGAACAACTTAAAAATAAAAAACAATTTTTTATAAGAATAGATCTGAGTAGTCAAGGAATTATTAATCAATGATGATAATAAACTTGAGATCTTAAAAAACATGATTGACTCAGCGGATAGTTGTCAACCTTACCAACCAGAAAGTCCTGGTTCAAATCCTAGGTTCCAATTTTGTTAAAGTTATTCATCGTTTAACACGAAACTCTGGATCAAACCTGTTGAAAACGCTCATCATCTCAGCAGACTCAGTGGCTCAGGAGAGAAAGAGTTGCGTTTCAATCACAGCGTCCTGAGTTCAAGTCCCACTATTGCTGACTTTTAATAGTTCTCATTAGACAAGGAGCGCCAAAAACCAGCCCTCAATGTGAAATCCAGCAAGAGATCTGTGGCTCACAGGTGTGGGCGCCGCCTCATGGGTTCAGAGGTTGCTGGTTCGATCCCAGCCGGGTCTCTGCAATAGAAGTGAGTGATTAAGTACACACAAAGGCTTTCCTTTAGTAAATGAGATTTGAGTGTTAAATTGATGTGATTATATCAAACAAAGTGGCCAAAACACCAGTTCTCAGTGAGAAAACCACAGTGGTGCAGTGGTTAAACAAATGTTCTCAGGTTATGGGTTGCACCGGAGACATGGGTTCGATCCCCACCTCAGCATGATTTACTGTAAAATCACAGGGCTTGAAGAGTCAAATATAAGTTCCAGCACATGTCTCAGCAACAGATCCATGATGGGTGAGTGGATAAAAACGCACTCTCTGAGGACACGACTGATGAAGACATGGGTTCGAGTGTCATTTTAACTGCTTTATCGGAAACTCTCAGGATAACACTGAAATTAAATTCCAGCACACATTTCAGCAAGAGATCTGTGGCTCACAGGTATGAGCGCCGCCTCACGGGTTCAGAGGTAGCTGGTTCGATCCCAGCCGGGTCTTTGCAATAGAAGTGAGTGATTATGTACATGTGAATGCTTTCCTTTAGTAAATAAGATTTGAGTGTTAAATTGATGTGATTATATCAAACAAAGTGGCCAAAAACACCACTTCTCAGTGTGAAAGCCACAGTGGTGCAGTGGTTAAACACATGTTCTCGGCTGATGGGTTGCACCGGAGACATGGGTTCGATCCCCACCTCAGTATGATTTATTGTAAAATCACAGGGCTTGAAGAGTCAAATATAAGTTCCAGCACATGTCTCAGCAAGAGATCTGTGGCTCACAGGTAAGAGCGCTGCCTCACGGGTTCAGAGGTTGCTGGTTCGATCCCAGCCAGATCTCTACGATATGAGTGAATGCTGTATGTGTGAAGGGGTGGGGATGATTCGGGTCCCCCCCCGAGCCCCGCCACAATGAAAAGCAGTGGTTATGCTTTTTTATACATTCAAAATTCAGCTGTCTAAAAATTTTGCCCCGCCGTACCTTCCCCACCTATTTAGGTTCCCATCATTTGCTTTTTAAAGGGGTCACCCTCCAAAAAGAAAATGATGGGAACCTACATGGTTAGCACAGTAAAACAAGCGTTTACATTACCTGTCCATCAGCAGACGTCCATCATTACAGTCAATGTCTGTCCACACGTCCCACAGCTCTGCTTCTGATGACTGGATGTAATGGTCCAAACACATGCCTTCTGTAAGGAAAGACATGAAAAAAAAAATAGTTTTAGAAATACTCAATATTCTACATCTATAAATGACAATGTGAAAGTTAGTCTAAAGACTAGTTAAAGTAAAAGAGACTAGAAACAATTGCTTATTATTCTACTTCACTACACATAAATCAGAGGACGATTCATTTGAAGCTTATACGTGTAACAACAACTAGAGATTCAACTTAATCACTGTCTTACAGGGCCACACAATTATAAAAACACTGAACACACAGAACTAAAATCGAACTCCCCATTCACAGAAAGCCAAACCTACAAAACATCAGAGCAATATTAGAAATGCAATGCAAAGAAAACCAATTGAAAAGTGTCTAGTCACTGCTCTCTACTTGTATTGTTTCATGCTTGAATGACATTTTAATTAAATACCAGTTTAAAGGCAGTTTTCACTCTCAGATCCCAGTCATAACAGGAAGTAGAATAGAAGAAGGAAGCAACAGGAGAACATCAGAGCTTCACACAAGACACAACTCCTGCTGACTCTCACATACACCCAGAAAACACTGCAATATCCACTTAGTCCTTCTTATTACACTTTACAGTGTGAATATCAGAGGGCGATTCATTCAGAGATTAAAAAGGTAACGCTACAACAGCGACTGACAAGAGAACTTGACTTCATGCTAAAGGAAAAGTTACTTACAGGTGAGTCTTGTGCCGTACTCGGTTCCCTCATTGATGTGTCGTTTGATTGCGTCTGTGTGTCGGTTTTATTTGCTGTTGAGCTGTAATATGTGCTGTTAAAGTGACATTAAGAGCTGTCATCTTCTCATCTGCAGGATCTGCATGTGTTGTTGTGATTGTCATCAAGCGTCATGTTGTCAAACAGCAGAAGCGTGAGACTGAAGGAGAACCCGCTTCTGCCGCCTTGAGGAGCGGAGGAAAACTGCACTTTACTCTCGTCGGTTTATAGTGGCGAGATCACATCTGACACTTTGGATTAAAGTTCCTGTAAAATTGCAGCAGCAACACGTTTGACAAGCTCTTTTGTGCAGAAAATAATGATTTGCCTTTGAATGAGAAAACCTAGTGTTTTTGTGTGTGTGTGTGTGTGTGTGTGTAACGTACTGACTCGATCGGACTCAGTTTGCAACGGCGTGATTCACACAAATCATCACTTTTCTTTTACTCTCTTTTTGTAATTCACACAAATCACCACAGGAGGGCGCAGTTTTTAGACTTTATTTGCAACGGTGTGATTCATACAAATCACCACAGGAGGGCGACACATTTATGTTTTTTAGACTTTATTTGAAACGGTGTAATTCACACAAATCACCACAGGAGGGCAAAAATAATTTTAGATCTGACATTTTTGCATATACATTTATATAGACAGACGATAGGACACAACACAATTCACAACACAAAGTGAGATACAGTTGATACAAAGAACAACTTAAAAATAAAAACATTTTTTTATAAGAATAGATCTGAGTAGTCAAGGAATTATTAATCAATGATGATAATAAACTTGAAATCTTAAAAAACATGATTGACTCAGCGGATAGTTGTCAACCTTACCAACCAGAAAGTCCTGGTTCAAATCCTAGGTTCCAATTTTGTTAAAGTTATTCATCGTTTAACACGAAACTCTGGATCAAACCTGTTGAAAACGCTCATCATCTCAGCAGACTCAGTGGCTCAGGAGAGAAAGAGTTGCGTTTCAATCACAGCGTCCTGAGTTCAAGTCCCACTATTGCTGACTTTTAATAGTTCTCATTAGACAAGGAGCGCCAAAAACCAGCCCTCAATGTGAAATCCAGCAAGAGATCTGTGGCTCACAGGTATGAGCGCCGCCTCATGGGTTCAGAGGTTGCTGGTTCGATCCCAGCCGGGTCTCTGCAATAGAAGTGAGTGATTAAGTACACACAAAGGCTTTCCTTTAGTAAATGAGATTTGAGTGTTAAATTGATGTGATTATATCAAACAAAGTGGCCAAAACACCAGTTCTCAGTGAGAAAACCACAGTGGTGCAGTGGTTAAACAAATGTTCTCAGGTTATGGGTTGCACCGGAGACATGGGTTCGATCCCCACCTCAGCATGATTTATTGTAAAATCACAGGGCTTGAAGAGTCAAATATAAGTTCCAGCACATGTCTCAGCAAGAGATCTGTGGCTCACAGGTAAGAGCGCTGCCTCACGGGTTCAGAGGTTGCTGGTTCGATCCCAGCCAGATCTCTACGATATGAGTGAATGCTGTATGTGTGAAGGGGTGGGGATGATTCGGGTCCCCCCCCGAGCCCCGCCACAATGAAAAGCAGTGGTTATGCTTTTTTATACATTCAAAATTCAGCTGTCTAAAAATTTTGCCCCGCCGTACCTTCCCCACCTATTTAGGTTCCCATCATTTGCTTTTTAAAGGGGTCACCCTCCAAAAAGAAAATGATGGGAACCTACATGGTTAGCACAGTAAAACAAGCGTTTACATTACCTGTCCATCAGCAGACGTCCATCATTACAGTCAATGTCTGTCCACACGTCCCACAGCTCTGCTTCTGATGACTGGATGTAATGGTCCAAACACATGCCTTCTGTAAGGAAAGACATGAAAAAAAAAATAGTTTTAGAAATACTCAATATTCTACATCTATAAATGACAATGTGAAAGTCAGTCTAAAGACTAGTTAATAGAAGGAAATGGAATAAATTAAAAGCCTAAAGTTGTACAGTGTGAAAATATATAACTATTATAATAATATAGTATAGTTCAGTAAGGCTGTATCAATAATAATCTATGATTTGAATTAGTTTTACAGTTTACAAATGGACACGAACACTGAATAGAAATAAAGCCTTCAGTGTGAGTGCTGACGCTTGATGCTTAAACATGTAGACTGTAAAGAACTGCCCAAGTGGAGTTATAACTTTAAGATGAAACCTTCCTTCACACAACAGTAACCCTAAAAGACATGTTCCTGCACAAGGATTGATCTCGACAGTTTTGATTACAAGAAAAGCACTGCATCTATACAATACAATGAAGCAGCAGACACACACACACACACACACACACACACCAACTGATTCTATTAACAAGCATCAATCCTCTAGATTATTACATACAGTAAGACAACTAATAACAAAAGAGACTAGAAACAATTGCTAATTATTCTACTTCACTACACATAAATCAGAGGACGATTCATTTGAAGCTTATACATGTAACAACAACTAGAGATTCAACTTAATCACTGTCTTACAGGGCCACACAATTATAAAAACACTGAACACACAGAACTAAAATCGAACTCCCCATTCACAGAAAGCCAAACCTACAAAACATCAGAGCAATATTAGAAATGCAATGCAAAGAAAACCAATTGAAAAGTGTCTAGTCACTGCTCTTTACTTGTATTGTTTCATGCTTGAATGACATTTTAATTAAATACCAGTTTAAAGGCAGTTTTCACTCTCAGATCCCAGTCATAACAGGAAGTAGAATAGAAGAAGGAAGCAACAGGAGAACATCAGAGCTTCACACAAGACACAACTCCTGCTGACTCTCACATACACCCAGAAAACACTGCAATATCCACTTAGTCCTTCTTATTACACTTTACAGTGTGAATATCAGAGGGCGATTCATTCAGAGATTAAAAAGGTAACGCTACAACAGCGACTGACAAGAGAACTTGACTTCATGCTAAAGGAAAAGTTACTTACAGGTGAGTCTTGTGCCGTACTCGGTTCCCTCATTGATGTGTCGTTTGATTGCGTCTGTGTGTCGGTTTTATTTGCTGTTGAGCTGTAATATGTGCTGTTAAAGTGACATTAAGAGCTGTCATCTTCTCATCCGCAGGATCTGCATGTGTTGTTGTGATTGTCATCAAGCGTCATGTTGTCAAACAGCAGAAGCGTGAGACTGAAGGAGAACCCGCTTCTGCCGCCTTGAGGAGCGGAGGAAAACTGCACTTTACTCTCGTCGGGTTATAGTGGCGAGATCACATGTGACACTTTGGATTAAAGTTCCTGTAAAATTGCAGCAGCAACACGTTTGACAAGCTCTTTTGTGCAGAAAATAATGATTTGCCTTTGAATGAGAAAACCTAGTGTTTTGTGTGTGTGTGTGTGTGTGTGTGTGTGTGTGTGTGTGTGTGTGTGTGTGTAACGGACTGACTCGATCGGACTCAGTTTGCAACGGTGTGATTCACACAAATCATCACTTTTCTTTTACTCTCTATATGTAATTCACACAAATCACCACAGGAGGGCGCACCACTTGTTTTTTCAGACTCGCTTTGCAATGGTGTAATTCACACAAGTCACCACAGAAGGGGGACACTATTTTAAGTTTATTAGACTTGATTTGCAATGGTGTAATTCACACAAATCACCACAGGAGGGCGACAATAATTTTAGATCTGACTTTTTTTGCATATACGTTTATATAAACAGACGCTCGGACACAACACACACACACACTGATACAGTTGATACAAAGAATAACTTAAATGATAAGACATTTATTTTAAAGTTTGTTTAGAGAATACATCAGTTTGCAAATTTAAATGTCAAATAGAATTTTGCACATGACTCTTATAGAAATAAAAACATTTTTTTTTATAAGAATAGATCTGAGGAGTCAATGAATTATTAGTCAATGAAAATCTTTCATCTAGTCTAAACACAAGAAGAATGTGGAATAGAACCCACGACCACTCGCTACAGAGCCAGTATTGCAACCACTGAGCCACTGAAGACGACACAGTTCTATTGGTTCTCTTTGTAGATTTATCTTTCGTCCAATGACGGGGGCGCCAAATCCGGAGAATTCGGGAAAATTGGGGGGAGTTTTCGGGGATTGGCACACAGCTTCCAGGAACCTGGGGGCCGCCAAGTCCTTGAATTCTCCGCAAATTCTCCCCGAAATCCCTGAATCCTGCAGGATTTCTCCTGACTTGGCGCCCCCCTCAGGAGTGAATTGATATATGCAGCATAGACGGATACACAGCTACATCTGTGCTGCATATATCTATGCAGCCGAAAGCTTCAAGAGGCTCAGGGGTTTGAGCATTGCTTCATCATGTGGATGATTTAGGTTCAAGCCCCACTCTTTGCATTAAAATGCTTTTTTTATGGTTTTGTCCAAATAAAAAAGACATGCCTGCAAAATAAAGTGAACGAGTGGAAGCTTGAATGGCTCGGAGGTTAGAGTGTTACTCTATCATGTTGAGGAGTTGGATTCAAGCCCCACTCTTTGCATTAAAATGCTTTATTTTGACTGGTTTTGTCCAAATAAAAAATACAAACCTGCAAAATAAAGTGAACGAGTGGAAGCTAGAATGGCTTAGTGGTTAGAGTGTTACTCAGTCATGTTGAGGATTTGGGTTCAAGTCCCACTCTTTGCATTATAATGCTTTATTTTCACTGGTTTTGTCAAAATCATAAAGACATTACCCCAAAATAATAGAGGAGTAAGCGAAGATGCTCCAGTGGCTCAGAGGTTTGAGTGTTACCCAATCATGTGGAGTATTTGTGTTCAGATCCAACTATTCCGGTTCTTTTCCAACTTCTTGTTGCGTTTAGACTCCGTTTAAACGTACAAAGAGAAAAGTCAGAACCGTGTCGTTTTCAGTGGCGCAGTGGTAGCGGTGCCGTCTGTGAAGCGAGTGGTTGGCGATTCTAGACCAGCTTCTTGTTGCACTTGTGCGTTTAGACTCCGTTTTGAAAGATAAACATACGAAGAGAAGTGTCTCCGCTACCACTGAGCCATCGAAGACAACACGGTTCTGACAGTTGAAAGTCAGTCTGCCGAGTCGGTTTCAGAAACGTGGCCTTCCAAAAAAAAAAAAAAACACTTAAACAATGTTGAAGTTCCTCCATAAAGATAAATTTACGAAGTCAAGTGTCAGAACCGTGGCGCTGTGGTAGCAGAACCGGCTCTGAAGCGAGTGGTTGGCGGTTCTAGTCTAGCTTCTTGTTGCATTTGTGCGTTTAGACTCCGTTTCGAAAGATAAACGTACGAAGAGAAGTGTCAAAAGTGTGCAGGCTCTGGTGGCACATCGGATGAGGCTTGGCTCTGCCTTCAGAAGGTTCACGGTTCAATCCCGGGTCAGAACCAATGGCCTGAGGGGGCATCCAAGGTAGTCACCCAGTCGCCGAGTCTGCACACCCAAAAGACCAAACTAAAGGGGGGGGTAGTGTGTGTGTGGTCCCCCCCCGAGATTTCGGAACCCCTGTCGCTGCGGTTATGGTGCTTAAACATTCATTTTCGCGACGTTTAATATATATAATAAATATATAATATATATATAATATATATAATATAATAATATATACAATAAAATATATAATATATATAATATAATTATTTACTTGGAAAATTAATTACTTAATTGGATAATTACTTTGATAATTAATTACTTAATTGGATAATTACTTAATTGGATCATATTATTATAATATTTTGATAATTATCTACTTACTTTAATTTACTTGGATACTTGGAGTAATTTATCCAAGTAACTTGGATATTAGATTATATTAAAAAACCTTGGGGGGGGGGGGGCACACACACACACACACACACACACACACACACACACAGGATGCCCACTCAGGTCATTGGTTCTGACCCGGGATTGAACCGTGAACCTTCTGAATGCAGAGCCAAGCCTCATCCGTTACACCACCAGAGCCTGCACACTTCTGACACTTCTCTTCGTACGTTTATCTTTCGAAATGGAGTCTAAACGCACAAATGCAACAAGAAGCTGGACTAGAACCGGCAACCACTCGCTTCAGAGCCGGTTCTGCTACCACAGCGCCACTGCAGACGACACGGTTCTGACACTTGACTTCGTAAATTTATCTTTATTAAAGAATCTTAACATTGTTTAAGTGTTTTTTTTTTTTTTTTTTTTTTTAGACAGCACGTTTCTGAAAGCGACTCGGCACGCTGACTTTCAACTGTCAGAACAGTGTTGTCTTCGGTGGCTCAGTGGTAGCGGAGACACTTCTCTTCGTACGTTTATCTTTCGAAACGGAGTCTAACGCAACAAGAAGCTGGAATAGAACCAGCAACCACTCGCTTTAGAGACGGCACCGCTACCACTGCGCCACTGAAGGTGACACAGCTTTGACACTTCTCTTCGTACATTTATCTTTATGGAGGAATCTTAACAGTGTTTTAGGAGTTCAAATATGGAGTGATTAATCACATGACAATTAGTTTTGTTTTTTTTCTATCAAGAAGGGAAAGAGGGAAAAACATAATAAAAAATTAAATTTTAGTTTGATGGTTATATCTCCGGTCCACACTCCAGCACAGTAGGTGGCGGTAATGCACCATTAAGGTTGGATGCCAACCGCCGTAAAACGACAAAGAAGAAGAAGAAGAAGAAGAAGAAGAAGAAAAAAGAACATGACAATTAGGACTCAGGTGAATGGCTCAATGTTCTGGAACCATGTGACCATGAAGTAAAGATGGCCGAAACCAGGCCATGCGCTTCCAAAGCAGCATGTGGAGCTTGAAATGAACGTGAATCCTGAGTTAATGTTTGATAAAGATATCAGGTCTGATTGGTTTTTAACCAAAACTCCTAAGCAGAAAAAAACAAGCTCAGTCTAAACAAGTGCTAATTGACTTAAAACATAAATCTGTTGCACATCCCTGACCCTTCTGAACATCTTCAAACAAGGTAATGCTGTTTGTTTTTTGTGAATATATATATATATATATATATATATAAACGATTAGTTGAAGTCAGTGCTGGGTAGTAACTGATTACATGTCATTTAATTTCCTAATAAATTGTGCTTTAAAAAAACAATCAGACTATAGTTACTTTTAAACTTGATTCTCAGAGTTTGATTTAGAGAAATAACTAGTATTTTCAAAACATTACAGCTCCAGACGAACATAATTTATCATTTTTTTGGTCAGTAATACTCTTTTGATGTAATATATTTGCTTGAAGTCGCCCTGAAATTTTAAGAAGCTCAATAATTCAACATTAGCATGTTCATGTTTCTCTGTCGTACAATGCAAGTAAAGAAAGCATTGCATCAGTGTTTTAGTTTGTTTTAAATTTCTTTAACTTTTTTATTGAACTAACTATTAGTTAGAACTAACTAACCCTAACATTCGGTAATAGGACAAAATTTGGTATGATATGGTATTATCTTCAAATATTCAAATCTAAGTGTTTAGAAGTTAGGTCTAAAAATGACCCAAATAGCTTACGTTACCAACTACACAGGGATGTAGTGGAGGCTAAACGCACGTAAACGCCGTTTACGCACCTCCCAAATTTGGAAATAGCGTTTACCCACCTCCAAAGTGCGTTTATCCACCTCTCAATTGCGTTTATCCACCTCAAAATATCCTGGATGTATTTCCTAAGACATTTTAAATTAAGCTTGTGTCGTTTTAGTTTCATATTGTTCATTATTAGTTTCATAGGTTGAAAAACCTAAGACGAACTCTTTCATATTGCTGCATTACTGTCAGTGTTTACTATTACTGACGGTAAGGTTGCACTGTTGACCCTCGCGCAGCCTCTCGAGCAGAAATCTACACAAATGAGCGCAGAACACACTCAGTTAACAATATAGGCTACTGCCTATAAAAATCTAAATAGAGTTTTTATAATTCTGACATATGTAAAACAACCTAAATTATTTTTTCCTGAACACCACACCATCACGATAGAAAATGTGACATTGATTTCCTACAACAGTTCAATAAACAGTAATTAAATCACTTACATTTTAGATGCAATATTAGCTGTTTTTGTTCTATTTCAGCAGCGAAAATAGTTCCAAACAATAATCACAGCAAAACCACGGCGCATCTCACAGGAACACTCGACGTGTTTTCATTACTGAATGATTCAGCATTTTGAACGAATCGACTGAGTCAAAGATTCAATGAGCCATTCATAAACATCATTCTTGATCAGTCGTTTGAACGAATCGTTTGAATGAATGAATCAATGACTCACTCGTTAAGACGGTCGCCTACCACCACCTACTGGCGGTTTAGTGTTAAATGTTTAAAAGTAGTATCATTCTTTCCAAGTTTCTTATGTAAATTTAAATAAATTTCATAACATTATTTTATGCAATTGTTATTTTTCAGTGTAAATGATTTAATTTGATCAGCCCCTAGAGTAACAGCCCATGCCATAGTGTCTTATTATTCGAAATAATTGAATTTATTGATCAAATATAAGAATTTAAAATGAAAGATGAAGCATACATTTACTAAAATTGGGTGAGGGGATGCCCTTTAAAAGTGCAGATAATAAAATAATGTGATTTAAATATCAAAGCTAATTGAACACAAATATTGTTTCAGAATAAATGAACACACAAAATAAAAATAAAAAAAATCCGGACAAGCAACTTTTTTACTTAGACAAATTAATGGCAGATTTACTTGTCCAAAGGACAGGCGTATTAAAAGGGTTAATGTCGAGGCCTCCCTATAGCAATGTTATCAGGATACACATACACCGGTAGACAGTGGCCCACCTTACCTGGTGACCACGTCGTGGTCCACCAGAATTTATAGTTTACCCACCTCTTTTTTTACCACTACACCTCTGCAACTACAGTTTAGTCACGTACAATGCATTCAGCAACAGACCAAGTATTGTAAGTAATCTACCCAGCACTGGTTGAATTATAACTTCGCAAATGTTTTTGTACTTGAGTCATGTGAGCATTTAAGACGAGTCTCTAAGCAGTCCTAGTTTGCGTAGCACGTTACGTCTGGCCTCATCTGTGGCTCCTCTCCCAGAAAACTGGACCGTTATTCCCTGAGCACAGAAGGATGGCTTTGGCAAGGGCCGTGACCCGGTGGGACTCATTGGACTCTGTTGACGCACGGTTCTTGGAGTCGCGATGGATGGATTAGCATTGGATCTGTTTTCACATACCCCTTTTCCACCGAAAAAAGAACTGGTTCGGAACTGGTGCTGGTTCAAAGTTAGTTCGGAGCTGGTTCAACTTGCGAACCCGTTCAGAACCTGTTTTCTTTTCCACTGACTAGAGCGCCCAGGGAACGACGTCGTTACGTCACTGTTTACGTCGCTTGCAAGTAGGCTACATTGCTTTGGGATTATCTCTAACTCGTGTACCAAGAAAACTTTAAAAACAATTGAAATATGTAAGTCTTTTAATCTTTTCGTTTGATATGTAATCTTTTCTGATAAGTTATGTACCCATGTCTTGTGTCTTTTTTCTTTCCATTTATTTGTTCAATCGCGACTGTTTTCTTCTTTGCTTATGTTTAAATAAATAAATAAATAAAAACGCTTGCGTGTTTCTGCAGTTTCTCATGGCTTTGCGATGGTCAGAAAATATGTTTAAAACACATCTGAAGCCGCCCCAGCCCCCGACGTAAACATGACGTGCTAAAAGAACGGTTCTAGTCCAGCAAAGAGTTGGTGCCGCTTTGGAACCAGTTCTCGCGGCCGCGAACCGGTTCTTTGGCTGTCGAAACACAAGGAACTGGTTCGCGCGCAGGCACCGGCTCCGAACCGGCTCTCAAAATGCGTTGGTGGAAAAGGGGCTACAGAGCAACGCATTCCTCTTGGGTAAGTCTTCCTTCACAGTCCTGTTGGAACAGGAGTTGTCCTCTTTCACAGGGAAGGAGGTTCTGGATCGGGCTTCGTGGATTGGCTCAGGTGTACTCGTGATTCTTGATCTGAGATGGACCTCCGAAGCCTCTGTTTTGGCTAACGCACTTGAGGCGTGCTCAGTCCTAAAGGACATTGAGGAGTTCAACTTTTAGCTCTTCCCGCCATAGCAGTTAAAATCACTATGCGAGACTTCGGCGCTCGTCAAATTTGGTGCAGGGCTTGATTTGGTTTGGCGGTGATCTGTGGTGTCCATAGCGGGGGCGACAGGATTAGCGTTAGCTGGTAAGCTAGTTTTGAATGTGGTGGTGGTTTTAACGCCTTCTGTCTCCCTTGGAGAAGTGTGCTCTCGTGCTCGACAATCTTGTCGCCGATTATTGATGAAGCTGAAGGCGGATGGTGTCCAACTTCTTGTGGTGGGTCTCGTTTCGCCTTTACCTCGTAATGAGTAGTGGATCAAAAACGTTTATCAAAGTTATCCTAAGACAAGAACATGTGTTGTTCAAAATCCATGTATAACTTTGATGAAAGGTTTTGATCCACTTCAAATGTTGACTACTATAGTACAAGAAAAAATTGTTTTATTCTGACAACAACATTTAATTCAAAAGAACCAATCGCAATCCTCCTTAACTGAGAATCACTTGGTTTGGTTAAAGGTAGCACTGTGTAGTTTCAGTATTTTATCAGCTAAAATCAGTGTCTATTTATAAATATGTCCTCATTGGTGTACAATTACCTCTGCCAATGATCTGACTTATCCTCATAAGCAAAGAATTTCTTATCTTTAAAGGAGTACTTAACTTTTAAATCAAACTTTTGCTGATAATTTACTCACCCCCATGTCATTCAAGATGTCCATGTCTTTCTTTCTTCAGTCGAAAAGAAATGAAGGTTTTTGATGAAAACATTCCAGGATTTTTCTCCATATAATGGACTTCAATGGGGTCCAAACGGTTCAAGGTTCAAAAGACAGTTTCAGTGCAGCTTTAAACGACATCAAAATGAACAAATCTTTTTTCGAGTCATTTGGTTCATTTAACGAACCAAATGACTCAAAAAAGATTAATTCATTTTGTGGGGTCAGGCTTAGCTGTAGTCATTATTATCGGCTTAAACGATTCAGGTTAAGTGTTGTGTTTTAATACTCACAGAGAAGCCATTCGGACCATCGTTCCGGCCGTAGTGAAGCGTCCGACTGTTGTGCATGTGAACATCCATTACGGCATCCAGGCCACGGCGTCTTGTGAACAAAAGGTAGAGTGTAAAAGGTCAGGGGTCGTGTGAAATGGTCCGAACATTTCCACGTACCCGATTGACTTGTTTCACATGATGCACCTGGAACACACACACAATACACAGTCAAAATCAATCCTCCATCCTAACTGCTGTTCTCAGATCACTGAGGAATATTGTGTTTGGTCACACAGATCTCCTGAGGTCTGACTACAGCACTTATCAACACCACACAGCTTTAAGCGTGTTATGAATGCTAGAAAATTATAGAATCTAAAAATATTTACTTATACAAGATAGTGATGCAAACAAATAAACATGGTTGGTAACAGAACGTTCTGGCAAGGTTCTCTCAAAGTTGTGAACAGACGTTTTTCCAGTAACATAAATAACAGAGGGTTTGTTAAGATTCTGGTTGGTAAAACTTGTAACATATTCCAATAAAGTTTGTAAAGTGATCAAGTTTTAAGTTCTATTAAACGTTTTAAACAACTGGACGCTGTTCAGGGAACATTCAGAAATAACGTTTTCATAATTTAATGGGAATGCTAGCAAAACGTTTTTAGAATTATTTAATGTAACGTTAATTTATTTATTTATAATTGGTTATCTAGAAAGAAAAACAAAGGTGTATCTACTGTATAATAAAAAAAACATAAATGTATCTTTATGACGAAGTTTTTTTTGAGAGGTTTTTTTTTTTGTTAAGAGTTTAATGATAAATACATGTCGTTTTAATTACCGTAATCAAAATCAAGTGAAACTCGGCATAAATAAATACTGATGAGTAAGAGACTTTTAAGAGGGAGGAAAAAAAAACTTAAACTTACCAAAACATCCTGAAACATCTGACCAGAGCGAGTTAAACGAATAAACCGAGTGTCATTCCAGTTGTTTCTATACGCTGAGAGTGAATGTGCTTTAAATGAGTCTGCGCGTGAATTGGCTCATCGGGTTCTACGGGGGCGCGCGCTCGTGATGATGAACACCGACTCCTCATTTTCTAAGAAAACGTTTCCAAAACTTTAATAATTGATAAACACTAGGCGGGTTTTAGCAGGGAAATGCTTGTGTCTTTATCAGAATAAATCAATGTTTACTTTGTTGTAAACAACATGTCGCGCCCTCTTGTGGCGGAAGCCTTATTGTTGTTTGTGAATAAAATTGTTGGACGTACAAATTATTTTAAATTATTACGTGAAATTATATTAAAATTAATAATTATCTCATGTACGCATGTAAATGTGAATCTCATATCCATGTTATTTTATTTACCCCCAAAAATAAATTGAATAAAACGGTGAATAAATATTAAAGTATATTTTGCATAATGATGTCAAATTGCTTACTTTATTACATTTCTTTAACTGGAAAACTACTGCCAGACCAACCTGAAAAGCACAGTTTGTATCATTTTTATCAGTTGCATTGTATTTATTTGTGTTTTCGATTGTAATTTGATTATTTGTTATTTTATTACTGACTATTTACTTGACTTTTAATGTTTAAATGTATATTAGTTACGGTAGAAGTTTTAGCAATGGTATCAAAATTGGAAGATACAATTGTGAATTTTCTCTGGTATCTCTAATATGTTGGTGTCGTATCTGCCTGTTTTTTGAAAACTTGAATGGCCAGTAAAAAAAATATATATATATATTTTTAATGTTTATTATTATATTTTATTTTTTTGCATGTCAAAAGCCCTGGTTTTACCAGGGACATCCGAGAAAAGATGCAGGAAAATGAAAATATTTGATTTCAGTCATGTTTATGTACAGTGAGAAATAGTCTAATATTAATCTATTCAACTGTCCAGTCTTGCTTATACACATGCTTTTTATGACACAATCATGACTATATATGCAAACAAAGTCCACTATCAGAGCACAGATGTACAAGATAACATGTACAAAAATAACATAACATCTCTGACGGGTTATTTTGTAACCTACATCTGTTCTCTGATAGTGGACTCTTGTTTGCGTATATAGTCATGATTGTTAATGTTATTGTCATAAAATTTCTAATACTGTATAAGCAATGTAATGGTTTAGTTTTGCTTTCATAAAATGAGCATGCATGTAATAAATCTGTAATATGATTAATGAATCTTCCCAAGTTGATTTTTTTGTTAGCTCAAAGATCATGCAGCTCCTTTTTGTTTTCCAATTTGTTTTGTTTTACAGTATGTCAAGTTTACAGATGAAGAAAAGATATTAAAGTTAAGTGTACAAGAAAAAAAGATTACTTGTCAAATAAATAAATGAGCTTGAAATCATTACCTGTTCATGAGCGGATGTCCACCAGTGATGTCTATCTGTGTAACTCAGACACAAAACTGAGTTTGTTGGTCTACAAAACAACAGAAACAAACCGATCAATTTATATTTATGTATAATTTTTATTTTATATAAATATATATAAAGTACATACATGCAAATATTTCTAAAATGTTTACATGCATGTGTGTGTACTTATATATACAAAATAATTCTACACTACACACACATATATTATATTAAATAGTTTTCCGGACTGTATTGACTGGGTCTGACTTAATTGGGATCATCACAGGACATCGGTAAGAATGCACAAACGTCCAAAGGTCCAATCACTCTTTTAATAATAGTTTCCAGTCATCAACATACTTAATGCAGGGCATTAACAGAGGTATGTGATGTTAAGGATGCGTGAGTGTGGTTTCTATAATAAACAGAAATATAAATAATCAGTTTATAGTGATAAAGGATAAACATTTAACTCAAAAGAATAAACACGTGAAGATACATGGCTACGTATGTAACAATTGTCCAATAATATACATGTGACTATCGTCTTATAACCATATCTCAAATCAATCTAGGTAATCTTCATAATCTACATAAATACAGCTCAATTACATTTCTAAAGTGTAAATACTGAGGTAAACATATGGAACATCTGAGTCGTTATCCTTATTTTACGTAAAGTATACAGCGCGCATCGAATCACACGTGCAAAAATAATGCCCAGACATAACGCTAATATTAGCTTCACGGAGATATGAATTACACTCAACCTTAAAACGTTTCTACACATACTACAACAAATAGCAATGTAAACCAGATCAAATACGATATATGTGGAAATTAAACTTACTTTCAAAGTTACGCACACTCATGTGGCTTGAATAAACGCGAACCTTCCAAAGCTTTCAAGTAAACATAACCCGTTGCGTCAAACTCTGGGGCGGGCTTTAGATACGACTGTCAATAATTCACAACCCACCAATAAGAATTAACTTACTGAGCCTTTTCAACAGCCGCCCCAATTTACGTTGTAAATTCTACTTAAGAAAAGGCTTAAGAGTCTTTATCATCATCAGGTAGCGATGGCAAACAGATAAGTTTACTCACTGGTCGGATGTATTTCCGACCCTGCACTTGTACTTCAGCAGTTCTGATTTTCCCATCAGAGCCGGGTACTGTGGCTGAGACCTTACCCACTGGCCAGAGGGCCCTAGGCAATTGGTGATCCACTATCATCACTACTTTCCCAGTCATTAGATCTTTGCCAGTCTCAGTCATCCACTTTGTACGAGTTTGCAGTCCAGGCAAGTATCTCTTGATTAAGTGGGCCCAAAAATGGTCGGCAAGGACCTGACTATGTCTCCAGCGTTTCCTGCTAAGTAATTCTGACTCAGGGTATACAATTTGGGGTAAACCAGAGTCCGGCCGCCCCAATAACAGGCTGTTTGGAGTGATGGGGTCAACATCTGCTACGGCCGATGACACGTAACCCAGAGGTTTGGAGTTTAGCATGCCTTCAATCTCTGTAAGCACAGTACTTAGCACTTCCTCAGTAACATGTTGAGCTCCAAGTGTAACATTGAGAGCAGATTTCAGAGACCTGATCTCCCTCTCCCATAATCCACCAAAATGAGGGGCTCCAGGGGGATTGAATCTAAACTGAATTTTCTGCTTTGCAAGTTGACTTTGCAGAGTGGGTTGCATGGCTGCAAATGCTTCTGATAGTTCCCTTTCTCCTCCTCTGAAGTTTGTTCCCCGGTCAGAATAGAGTTCATGGGGAGCACCTCTGCGTGCAGTAAATCTGCGTAGGGCCATGAGGAATGAGTCCGTATCAATTTTGGGAAGTAAATCAATGTAGACACCTCTGGTCGTCATACATTTAAATATGATCCCCCAACGTTTTTCATTGCGCTGGCCTACTTTGATTATGAAAGGCCCAAAACAATCAACTCCTGTTGAATAAAAAGCTGGGCGGTAGAGACGGAGTCGGGCTGGTGGTAAATCAGCCATTTTTGGCACCTCAGGCTTTCCACGCCATTTCTTGCATTCATGACACTGATGTTGATGTCGCCGTACTGCTTCTCGCCCTCTAATGATCCAGTATTTTCGGCGTAACTCAGCAAATACTCTTTCTGGGCCAGGATGATGAAGTTTTTCATCATAATGTTGGATCAGGAGTCGACTGAGTGGGTGTTTAGGATCAATGACAATTGGATGGGCAGTATCTGGCATAAGCAGCTCACTACGTCGAAAACGGCCACCAACTCTTATGAGCCCAGTAGACTGGTCAATCTCTGGTGCCAGTGAAACCAATCTGCTGTTAGAAGGCAGAGATTTACCACGTATTAATGCATCAAGTTCAACTGGAAAACACATAGCTTGAGCTTGTTTCAAGAGTGAGGTCTCAGCAGCTACATAGTCTTGGGCACATAAATCTCTTGTCTCATTAGCTTGTTTCAACTGTTCCTGTGCTTCATGTTCCACCAGCTGATCAAAACTGCGGTATGGTGAGAATTCTTGCATTACATCAGAGAAATCTACTGTGGTCAAGCTGCAAAAGGTTACCTTTCTTTCTTCATCGTCTGTGTTGTCTGGGACCAATATTTCTGGGTCACTAGACCAGGTGCTTTGGTCTTGCCACAAAAATTGTGGTCCTTGTTTCCAGTGACTTGGCCCTGATAGTTGGTGAAGTGTTTTGCCATAAATGATATCATCTGCAGGATTGTTTTCAGATTTCACATAATGCCATGTTTGAGAAGCAGTCAGCTCCTGAATTTCCGCAATTCTAGTGCCCACAAACACTTTATATCTGCATGAATCAGATTGAATCCAAGCTAGAACTGTCTTTGAGTCACTCCACAATGTCACCTGTCCAATGTCCAGGGTGAGTTCCTTTACCAGAAGTCTTGCCAGTTGAGCTCCACTGAGTGCTGCGCAGAGTTCCAGCCTGGGAACGGATAACTGCCGCTTTGGTGCCACCCTTGATCTTGCTGTGATAAATGCAACCTCGACTTGACCTTGAGGACTCTCTGTATACTAATATACCTATATAACTATATAACTAATATACCTTAGGTACGCCACTGACCCATAAGCATGATTTGAAGCATCACAGAATATGTGGATGTCTCTTTTGCACACCTTAGAATCCAGTTCTGTGCTAGTGTAGCATCGAGGTATAGCAATTTTGTTTAGGTACTGCAATTCTTCTTCCCATTCATGCCAGGCTTGCAAGAGGTCACTAGGTAGCAATGGGTCATCCCACTCCCGTTTCTTTTCCCACAGTCTTTGTATCAGTACTTTGGCTCTAGTTGTGAAGGGGATGATATAGCCTAGTGGGTCGTACTGACTAGCTAAAACCTGATAGACGTACCTCATGGTGGGAACTTGTGGTTCCTTCAGATGAGCTCGGTAACCAAGTGTGTCTGCTTGGCAAAGCCAATGTAAACCCAAGGTGGATTCGGAGACGTCCCATTGCTTTTCCGTAAGCCAAAGCTCATTTGTTTCAGACCTGGCTTCAACAGGAAGGTGTGCAACGACAGAAGGAATGTTGCTAGCCCATTGTCTTAGCTCAAACCCACCATTGGCTAAAAGAGCTTGAAGCTTGTTCACCAGTTCAGTCGCTTTGTCAGTAGAAGATACACTCTGCAGGAAATTGTCCACAGAAATGTTTCTCTACAGCCACACGTGTATCTTCTTCTGGATCAGTGTTCTCTTGGACATGTTTTTGGACTGCAAATGTTGCACAGCATGGGCTGCATGTAGTCCCAAAAGGCAAAACCTGCCACTCATAGACACTGACTGGTGTTTCAGGCTCCATGTTTCTCCACAGAAATCTGAGAAGTGGTTCATCCTCTGGGAGAAGACGAATCTGGTGAAACATGCCCTTGATATCACTTGTGATGGCAACTGCATGCTCTCTGAAACGGAGTAACACCCCTAATAGAGTGGAAGTGAGAGTAGGCCCAGCTAGGAGGTACTTATTGAGATTATGGCCTTGGTATTGAAAGGAACAGTTGTACACTACTCTGTTCTTTCCATTATGGTGTACCATGTGATGCGGTATGTACCATGATTCAGAGGTTTGATCAATTGCATCATCAGCCAACTTGACAACATAACCAGATTGATCCAGCCTTTCAATTTCTTGGTTATATGCCTTTGTAGATTCAGGACTTTTACTGAGACGCCTTTCTAATGCTCTGAGGTGGGGAAGAACAGACTCCTTAGGCGCTTTCAGATGGGGCATGTCCCTTTTTCGCAGAAGCGGTGTGGCATAACGAAACACTCCATTCACATTCACCCTTGCAGTCTTGGTTTCAAGTAGAGTAATGGCCTCCTGATCACAACGTGAACGTGTCACCACCTTCTCATTGCGGTATGGTAATACGTCGAGCTGCCATAGCCTCTCAACGTGCTGCAACAGCTCCGATGAGGTGGAAGTTACAGATGTGAAAAGGCATTGTTGCTCTGGGATTTGGTGCTGCAGTACATGAGCTGGCCCTTGAAGCGTCCAGCCTAATCTGGTTCTTAAAGCAGCTGGCCCGCCTGGTGGGCCGAAGCGCACTGGCTCCATGGGAACGATTAAATGGTGATGATCAGAGCCTATAAGCAACAATGGCTGAACTTGAGAAAAGGCTTGAAGAGGCAGTCCTTTGAGATGTCTGTATTTTTCTTGCAGAATGGCACTGGGATGTGAATGCTTAGCCAAGCCCAAATTCTCAGCTGTAAAGGCACCCGTTATCTTGTACCTTTTGCTTAGCTGAAATGCTGGGGACAGAGTGAAAGATACTTTTGTACCTCATATGACTTGAGTGTCATGTCGAACTGTTCTCAAAGAGAGGGTTTCAGTCTGTCCATTAAGTTTAAGTTGCTGTGCTGCACCATGAAGCAGGATTGTACGCTCAGAGCCATCGTCCAAAATAGCATAAGCCGTCATTGAATTTTTGCCATTATGCAACTGCACTTTACAGATTTTCAGAAGGACTTGGCTGCCACCTGCTGGACGATCTAGGTATAGCATCTGGTTCTCTTGGGGTCTTTCATCTGCTGTTGATGTCATGCAAGACAGTTAGATGTTTACCATTGCAAGTTTTACATGTGGCTTTTAATCTGCACTGGGCTGTCTGATGTTTCCGTCCGCACCTCCAACATCTCTTGTTTGACTTGATCCAGTTGGTTTTAAGCTCACTGGTTAGCTGCGTGAAGTTGTTACACTGGTTAAGATAGTGATGATTATTGTCACAGTAATGACAGTACACGTTCTTGCAGTGAGTTTGAACTTCCGATGATTTTTCAGCTGGAGGGTTTGTGGATTGGTCCACATGCAAAATGGTTGCTGCCTGAAAAGTGTGTTTACGCTGTCGCGAAGCTTCTTTTTGCTGACTAACATGTCCCCTCATTTCACTAGAATGGAGTTTACAGTCAGTGGGCTGCACCTATAGCTCAAACTCCAGCCAGTGTGAAAAATCAAGCAGGTTTGGAATTGGGTTACTTAGGGGGTGAACATACCTCTTGAAATTTGCCTTGAGATCATGAGGGAGTTTAGACATGAGTCTTGCCACATGAGAGCCACATTGCAATTCAATAGCTCCATTCTCATCCAGCTGGTCAAGCATACCCACCAATGCTCGAACTCTGAGGGCAAACTTACGAAAGGCCTGTGTGTCTCCACTGCGTATATTTGGTCCGTCCATCAAATCAGCAATTCTCTGCAACGCCAGCTGATGCGGCTGGCTATAATGTTCAGTCAGTGATTCCATTGTTTGGGTGTATGGATAACGAGAGTTGCTGTAGGAATCAGCGATTAAAAGGGCCTCTTCGAATTTTAGATGCTCAAGCAGAATTTGGTATTTAAACTGTTCAGTAGCATCATATGGCAACAAATTATCCAGAGATATTTTGAGTCTAGCAAACTGCCGTGGGTCCTCCACTGTGAAATCTGGTATTGAAGGGTTCGGACCTCGGTAAATGCTCTCTTTGGTGGCAGGAGGATGAGAGTGCTGGACAAAGTCTCTTGGATGATGATAATGCCTTGGACGGTCATCAGTTTGTTCTCTAAATCTGACGTTAGCTGCAGGGGAAGGATAACGTATTTTTGGCTGTGGTGGGATGTGCCTTTGGTCATGCGCATAGCTTGGGCTGTATGCAGCGTGTACACTTATCTTGTGCTGAGCTTGTGATGTGCCTGGCCGATACGACTGATATTGCCCATGCCTGCTCTTTAATGTGGGCTGTATTCTCATTTCTGAAAGTTCACTTGACAAATCAGTTTCACCATCTATCTCCTCATCTGCTGAATCTTCCATTCCTTTATCCGTCACCGGTTTCCTAGACACTTCAGAAATCTGATTACTGACTCATTTGAGCTACTGATGACTTACTCATACGTGGAGTGGGAACTGGAGGATGTTTCTTAGCTACCCTTTTCAAGGAGTGAGTGCGAGGCAAAGGCTCAGGGCACTGTGATGTGTCAGTTTCATCCCTTTCAGAGCGCTGTTTCAAGTTATCAATTGTTTTATGCAGTCGTCTGTTCTCTTCTCGTAACTGCCAAATCACTGTTTGAGCATCTCTGTCTCCATACTGTTCTTCAGTATCCTCAGTGACATCCCCTTGGTGAGTTACATGCCACCTGGTGAAGGGTGTCATCCCGACAGCACCCTCATCTCCCGACTCCCAGCGGTAAGGCTCTGGTCGCGTCCTCAAATTAGGAGGATATGTATGCTGGAAGCCGCTGTATTCCACCTCATAATCTTCCAAGTGGCGTGGGGGGCGTGATAGTCATTTGCTGCGGACATGAGGCTCGCACTGTGCTTCCAAGTGGGCTTTGGACATCTTTTCCGTGACAATCACCGCGCTCCGGCTCGAAGGACCAATATTAAATAGTTTTCCGGACTGTATTGACTGGGTCTGACTTAATTGGGATCATCACGGGACATCGGTAAGAATGCACAAACGTCCAAAGGTCCAATCTCTCTTTTAATAATAGTTTCCAGTCATCAACATACTTAATGCAGGGCATTAACAGAGGTATGTGATGTTAAGGATGCGTGAGTGTGGTTTCTATAATAAACAGAAATATAAATAATCAGTTTACAGTGATAAAGGATAAACATTTAACTCAAAAGAATAAACACGTGAAGATACATGGCTACGTATGTAACAATTGTCCAATAATATACATGTGATGTGACTATCGTCTTATAACCATATCTCAAATCAATCTAGGTAATCTTCATAATCTACATAAATACAGCTCAATTACATTTCTAAAGTGTAAATACTGAGGTAAACATATGGAACATCTGAGTCGTTATCCTTATTTTACGTAAAGTATACAGCGCGCATCGAATCACACGTGCAAAAATAATGCCCAGACATAACGCTAATATTAGCTTCACTGAGATACGAATTACACTCAACCTTAAAACGTTTCTACACATACTACAACAAATAGCAATGTAAACCAGATCAAAGACGATATGTGGAAATTAAACTTACTTTCAAAGTTACGCACACTCAGGTGGCTTGAATAAACGCGAACCTTCCACAGCTTTCAAGTAAACATAACCCGTTGCGTCAAACTCTGGGGCGGGCTTTAGATACGACTGTCAATAATTCACAACCCACCAATAAGAATTAACTTACTGAGCCTTTTCAACATATTATGTAAACTCAAATTTTTATTTCGGATGCGATTAATCATTTCCCAGCCCAAATAAAGACTATTAAATTGTACTTAAAGTTGTATTTTGGATACCTTATATCTGTAATATAAGTTTAAATAATCCTGATATTGTTTGATAAGTGCAATCTCTCATTATGGCCCTTGAAAACCAAAAAAGTAGAGCTAGAAAAGTCCTGGAATTTCTTTTTAGTTTCTATACGAGCCCTCAGAACAGAAGAGGGCCGACTGAGTGTGTGTGTGTGTGTGTCACGTCAAATGCATTTCTTCCAAAGTGGTTTCTGTCATTTTAGGTAGCTTATTTTTATCACGATGATTAAAGTTTAAGTGTCTTTAAATAAGTTTGGTCTTAGTTAGTTATTTAATGCTATACAAACGGGAATGTGACGTCATGATTACTTATACTTTAATTTCTTATTTTATAATTGTTTATTTCACACAGTAAACTTTGTAAACTTTGATATAACGGGCATAAAAAATGTATCTTTCACGCTCTATGACAGGCAGGCTTGACATATAATTACTTGACATGGTGTATATAAGTGATTTCTTAAGTTATTTACGCCTGTCGGCTGTGTATGGACGTTGGTTTTTGCCGTTATTTTGTATTGAAGTCTATGGGGAATCTAGTTTCTTTCCCCCAAAAGTGGGCGTGAAGATTCGATGAGCGCCGGTTGTGCGTATATGGTCAGTGCATTTGAATAACTCTACCTTTCTCAAAGGTCATGACCCTGATTCAGGATCTCCCGGTGCCGGTCATCGCTATGGTGAACGGTGTTGCCACGGCGGTGGGTTGCCAGTTAGTGGCCAGCTGTGATATTGCTGTCGCGTCAGATAAATCCACTTTCGCCACTCCTGGCGTGAGCGTCGGGCTGTTCTGCTCCACGCCGGCGGTGGCCATCGGGCGAGCGCTGCCCAGAAAGGTGATCCTCCTCTAGGGCGTCACAAAGATTAATTATACGAGGGTCGTCAGAAACCCGTCACTAACACTTTAAATGGGCCTAAAGAAGATCATATGTTAAAGAAATAATAGTTTAAGAACACATTAATAATAGTGTAGTCAAATCGATTAATCGCATCCAACAAAAAAGTTTATATATACGAACAAATACATATATTAAATATTTATACTTATGTGAGATGCAATCAATCGCGATTGATCGATTTGACAGCACTAATAAAAATTAATACTAACAAAATAACAATAATAGGCATAATAATACAATGATGATTATTTTTTAACTAATTATAAAAAGAATGATTTTGTAAATGATTATTGCACTGCAAAAATATATTTTTAATTATTATTATTGAAAAATTATAATATTATCAAATGTAAAAGAACCAAATAATGATTTATTGTTATTAACATTATTTTAACTTTTATATTACTGTTGTAAAGTACAACTTTATTGTAAAAATCAATATTTTTTATTATAACACCAATTATAAAAACAAGACTGAATTACACTGTTGTTAAAAAAATTAAAATTATGCTGTTAAAATTGTACTATAAAATAATCAAACCATATTTATAATTATTATTGACCAAACTTAATATTAACTCAATTATAAACAAGACTGAAATATTAGTTTTGAATTAGTAAAAAATTATATCTGACAATTATATCAAATACTGTTATCAATGTAGTTATTTACTAATATAATTATTATTTTAAGCAATTATAAAAATGACTAAAATATATTATTGTTGTAAATTGAAATTGTACTGTAAATTAAAAAAGGAATATTTGATTGATAATAGTTCTAATATTATCAAACCATATAATCACATCATTATAATTTAAACTAATAAACAAGAAGACTGAAATATTACGGTTGTATTATAAAAAATAACATTTGATACCATTATCAAACCATACAATGAAACTAATGATTATTATAATATTATTTTAACCAATTATTTTAAAAAAGACTGTTGTAATTTACAATTTGACTGTAAACTGATAATTGTTTTTGTTTTTTTGTTTTTAAAACACAAGTTGCTAATATTTAGAGTAATGAATGAAAGCAAGTGTGATGCTTGACCCCTGTCTCCGTCTCCTCCAGGTGGTTATGGAGATGTTGCTGACGGGCCGCCCCATCTCGGCTCAGGACGCTCTTCTTCACGGGCTCCTCAGTAAAGTGGTGTGTGAGGAGCAGTTAGAGGAGCAGACGCTGGCCATCGCCAGGCGTGTGTGTGAGTGCAGCCGGCCCGTGGTGGCTCTCGGGAAGAGTGTGTTTCACAGACAGATGGGCTGAGATGGGCTGGGCTGGGCTGGGATGAGGCGTACGTTTGTGCGTCTGCTGCCATGGTGGAGAACCTGACGGGCAGGAGGGCGTCAGGGCGTTCCTGGAGAAGCGCAGGCCTGTGTGGAGCAACACTGATGAGGAAGCACACACATGTGACAGCATTTATTTTAAGTGGTGGTAATAAACAATGTTGTTGTGTGTGTTTTTGTGTGTAGTGGTGTCACATGTTCACAATCAAAAAAACAGAGTCAAAATAAAAATAAAAAAAGCACACATGCAATCTCAAAAACATACATTCTACATGCATAACACTAACTCATTCATTGTGACACTCACAATACCCACTACAGGTGAGAACACAACGTGATTAAGGGTTGGTGGTGATTTGAACATGTTCCAGATCTGTGGTTTAGTGTGGGAGGAACTAAACTTACATTGATGAGAGCTTCTGCAGTGTTGCATGCTGGGAGAGAAAGAAGGGACAAGACGGTCATTTAGAAAACCAAGTCAGCATCAAGAGAATATAAAACAACATTTATAGGTTATAGTGGCGAGATCACATCTGAGACTTTGGATTAAAGTACCTGTAAAATTGCAGCAGCAACATGTTTGACAAGCTCTGTGGAGCAGAAAATAATGATTTGCCTTTGAATGAGAAAGCCTAGTTTTTTGTATTTATACGTGTGTGTGTGCGCGTGCGTGTAATGGAACAGAAGGATAGAACAGAGAGGACATAAGAAATTTGCAGCGGTGTAATTCACACAAATCACCACAGGAGGGCGAAACACTTATGTTTATTAGACTCGATCGGACTCAGTTTGCAACGGTGTGTTTCACACAAATCATCACTTTTCTTTTACTCTCTATATGTAATTCACACAAATCACCACAGGAGGGCGCACCACTTGTTTTTTTAGACATTATTTGCAACGGTGTAATTCACACAAATAACCACAGGAGGGCAACACTCTATTATGTTTATTAGACTTGATTTGCAATTGTGTAATTCACACAAATCACCACAGGAGGGCGAAACACTTATGTTTATTAGACTCGATCGGACTCAGTTTGCAACGGTGTGTTTCACACAAATCATCACTTTTCTTTTACTCTCTACATGTAATTCACACAAATCACCACAGGAGGGCGCACCACTTGTTTTTTTAGACATGATTTGCAACGGTGTAATTCACACAAATAACCACAGGAGGGCAACACTCTATTATGTTTATTAGACTTGATTTGCAATTGTGTAATTCACACAAATCACCACAGGAGGGCGACAATAATTTTAGATCTGACTTTTTTTGCATATACATTTATATAGACAGACAATAGGACACAACACACACACACACACACACTGATACATTTGATACAAAAAAATGATAATACATTTATTTTAAAGTTTGTTTAGAGAATACATCAGTTTGCAAATTTTAATGTCAAATAGAAATTTGCACATGACTCTTATAGAAATAAAAACATTTTTTTATATATGAATAGACCTGAGGAGTCAATGAATTATTAATCAACGATGATAACCTTTTATCTAGTCTAAACGCAAAAAGAAGGTGGAATAGAACCAGCAACCACTCGCTTCAGAACCAGGATCACTACCATTGAGCCACTGAAGACGGCACAGTTCCACTGGTTCTCTTTGTACATTTATCTTTCATCTAATGACTGGGGCGCCAAGTCCAAAGAATTCGGGAAGAATTCGCTGATTATTCGGGGACTTGGCGCACCGCTTCCATGAACCTGGGGGCTGCCAAGTCCCTGAATTCTCCGCAAATTTTCCCCGAAATCCCCGAATTCTGCCCGAATTCTCCTGACTTGGCGCCCCCTCAGTAGTGCATAGACATATGCAGTATAGATGTATACACAGCTACATCTATGCTGCATATATCTATGCACTAATAACACTGGAACCTGGTGGCGCCAGGTCCGGAGAATTCGGGACCTGGTGCCCCCAGGTTCCAGCATCATTAGTTAAAATGCTTTATTTTGAATAGTTTTGTCCAAATAAAAAAGACATGCCTCCTCAAACCACTGAACCACGGGAGCTAAAAGCTTCAAGAGGCTCAAAACTCCCCTCAGGAGTGAATTGATATATGCAGCATAGACGTATACACAGCTACATCTATGCTGCATATGTCTATGCAGCTGAAAGCTCCAAGTGGATCAGGGGTTTGAGCCTTGCTTCATCATGTGGAGGATCCGGCTTCAAGTCCCGCTCTTTGCATTAAAATGCTATATTTTGAATGGTTTTGTCCAAATAAAAAAGACATGCCTGCAAAATAAAGCGACAGAGTGGAAGCTACAATGGCTCAGTGGTTAGAGTGTTACTCTATCATGTTGAACATTTGGGTTCAAGTCCCACTCTTTGCATTAAAATGCTTTATTTTGAATGGTTTTGTCCAAATAAAAAAGACATGCCTGCAAAATAAAGCAACAGAGTGGAAGCTTGAATGGCTCAGTGGTTAGAGTGTTACTCTATCATGTTGAGGATTTGGGTTCAAGTCCCTCTCTTTGCATTAAAATGCTTTATTTTGAATGGTTTTGTCCAAATAAAAAAGACATACCTGCAAAATAAAGTGAAAGAGTGAAAGCTACAATGGCTCAGTGGTTAGAGTGTTACTCTGTCATGTTGAGGATTTGGGTTCAAGTCCCTCTCTTTGCATTAAAATGCTTTATTTTGACTGGTTTTGTCCAAATAAAAAAGACATGCCTGCAAAATAAAGTGAAAGAGTGGAAGCTTGAATGGCTCAGTGGTTAGAGTGTTACTCTATCATGTTGAGGATTTGGGTTCAAGTCCCACTCTTTGCATTAAAATGCTTTATTTTGACTGGTTTTGTCCAAATAAAAAAAGACATGCCTGCAAAATAAAGTGAAAGAGTGGAAGCTTGAATGGCTCAGTGGTTAGAGTGTTACTCTATCATGTTGAGGATTTGGGTTCAAGTCCTGCTCTTTGCATTAAAATGCTTTATTTTGAATGGTTTTGTCCAAATAAAAAAAGACATGCCTGCAAAATAAAGTGACAGAGTGGAAGCTTGAATGGCTCAGTGGTTAGAGTGTTACTCTATCATGTTGAGGTTTTGGGTTCAAGTCCCGCTCTTTGCATTAAAATGCTTTATTTTGACTGGTTTTGTCCAAATAAAAAAAGACATGCCTGCAAAATAAAGTGAAAGAGTGGAAGCTTGAATGGCTCAGTGGTTAGAGTGTTACTCTATCATGTTGAGGATTTGGGTTCAAGTCCCACTCTTTGCATTAAAATGCTTTATTTTGACTGGTTTTGTCCAAATAAAAAAGACATGCCTGCAAAATAAAGCGACAGAGTGGAAGCTTGAATGGCTCAGTGGTTAGACTGTTACTCTATCACGTTGAAGATTTGGGTTCAAGACCCACTCTTTGCATTAAAATGCTTTATTTTGAATGGTTTTGTCCAAATAAAAAACACATGCCTGCAAAATAAAGTGAAAGAGTTGATGCTTGAATGGCTCAGTGGTTAGAGTTTTACACTATCATTGTCGAGGATTTGGGTTCAAGTCCCACTCTTTGCATTAAAATGCTTTATTTTCACTGGTTTTGTCCAAATAAAAAAGACATGCCTGCAAAATAAAGTGAAAGAGTGGAAGCTTGAATGGCTCAGTGGTTAGAGTGTTACTCTATCATGTTGAGGATTTGTGTTCAAGTCCCACTCTTTGCATTATAATGCTTTATTTTCACTGGTTTTGTCAAAATCATAAAGACATTACCCCAAAATAATAGAGGAGTAAGCGCAGATGCTCCAGTGGCTCAGTGGTTTGAGTGTTACCCAATCATGTGGAGTATTTGTGTTCAAATCCAACTATTCCGGTTCTTTTCCAACTTCTTGTTGCGTTTAGACGTAGAAAGAGAAATGTCAGAACCGTGTCGTCTTCAGTGGGGCAGTGGTAGCGTGCCGGCGCTGAAGCGAGTGGTTGGCTGTTCTATTCCAGCATCTTGTTGCGTTAGACTCCGTTTCGAAGAGAAGTGTCTCCGCTACCACTGAGCCACCGAAGACGACACGGTTCTGACAGTTGAAAGTCAGTGTGCTGAGTCGGTTTCAGAAACGTGGCATTCAAAAAAAAAAAAAGAAACACATAAACAATGCTAAGATTCTTTAATAAAGATAAATTTATGAAGTCAAGTTTCAGAACTGTGACGTCTGCAGTGGCGCTGTGGTAGCAGAACTGGCTCTGAAATGAGTGGTTGCTGGTTCTAGTCCAGCTTCTTGTTGCGTTTAGACTCCGTTTTGAAAGATAAACATACGAAGAGAAGTGTCAAAGCCGTGTCGTCTTCAGTGCGGCAGTGGTAGCAGAACCGGCTCTGCAAGCGAGTGTTTGCTGGTTCTATTTCAGCTTCTTGTGCGTTTAGGCTCCGTTTCGGAAGATAAACGTACGAAGAGAAGTGTCTCCGCTACCACTGAGCCATCGAAAACAACACGGTTCTGACAGTTGAAAGTCAGTGTGCCGAGTCGGTTTCAGAAACGTGGCCTTCCAAAAAAAAAAACACTTAAACAATGTCAAAGTTCATCCATAAAGATAAATTTACGAAGTCAAGTGTCAGAACTGTGTCGTCTGCAGTGGCGCTGTGGTAGCAGAACCGGCTGAACTGAAGCGAGTGGTTGGCGGTTCTAGTCTAGCTTCTTGTTGCATTTGTGCGTTTAGACTCCGTTTCGAAAGATAAACGTACGAAGAGAAGTGTCAAAAGTGTGCAGGTTCTGGTGGCACATCGGATGAGGCTTGGCTCTGCCTTCAGAAGGTTCACGGTTCAATTCCGGGTCAGAACCAACAACCTGAGGGGGCATCCAAGGTAGTCACCCAGTCGCCGAGTCTGCACACCCAAAAGACCAAACTAAAGGGGGGGGTAGTGTGTGTGTGGTCCCCCCCCCCCCCCGAGGTTTCGGAACCCCTGTCGCTGTGGTTATGGTGCTTAAACATTCATTTTCGCGACGTTAAAAATATAATAAATATATAATATATAATATAATTATTTACTTGGATAATTAATTACTTAATTGGATAATTGCTTAATTGGATCATATTATTAGAATATTTTGATAATTACCTACTTACTTTAATTTACTTGGATACTTGGAGTAATTTATCCAAGTAACTTGGATATTAGATTAAAAAAGCTCAGGGGGGGACCACACACACTACCCCCACTTTAGGTCGTGCAGACTCGTTGACTACCTTGGATGCCCCCTCAGGTCGTTGGTTCTGACCCGGGATTGAACCATGAACCTTCTGAATGCAGAGCCAAGCCTCATCCGTTACGCCACCAGAGCCTGCACACTTCTGACACTTCTCTATGTAACTATTCTCAACCGTAACTATGCGCGGGAGGTCTGTCAAGCTTTAGAACGAGGGAACATGCTGAAGCATTGTGCGTATGGATTGTGCAAAAGAAACTGATACCGGTATACTAAAAGTTTGGACGGGGTAGAGGAATTGTTTTCCTTCCAGAAAATCTAAAAGCCAAGGGGAGAAATGATTGGCGTGATCTATGTGTGCGAGACCCATTCTGGTAAATGTCGACATGCTTAACAAAAACACCTATTGCTTGGAAATATTGACGGTTCTTTGGTCATAATGATATAACGTAAAATAAGACGATTAAAGAGACAAGACAAAGGCTCAATGACATACTTTAAAATATATTTCAGCATTTTGTTAATCGACGTCCTACTAACGTTACCCCTTACTAAGTAACTTAAAGGTATAGCGGAGGATCTTTCTGAATTTTAGAGAAGACCCGCCCTCTCCAATTTTTTTTTAAAAAATGCAAATGCACAAACACAACACTCTTGCTCCCGAGACGCCTTGCACAATTATGTTGCAAATTATAAACGAACTCAAAAACATTCATAAAAAAGACAACATGTCAAATGCCCTTCCGTGTTTTATTTACTTATTATACTGATCGATTGAGTGACCGAGGACTCAAGACATGATATGTGCAACCCTGTATCACACGAAATACTTTCTGAGGAAACTTATTTTGCAAATCGCAATTATGTTACATGGCAACATATGAGCAGGGCTATTACGTCCTTGACCTAACATGTCTCATTGTTAATACGTAGGTACTAATACGTTATTTTTAAACATAGTTGCATATGAAGAAGTAGCTTGTTGCGTTTGTGTAATAAGAAACACACACGGTTTTAGAATATGAACACATGAACACACACGGTTTTAGAATATTTTAGCGCGATACCATTTACCATTTGGTCAAAAGGCTACTTTAGACAAATTGAGATGTTTACCATGTCTATGCGGTGCATGACTTGTGCCAGGGCTAGCATTGCTAAGTCGCTTGCATTAACTTTTACTAGTGATTTTAAATGGATTTCTCCAAACAGCATGACAAACTTTACCTGTCTAGTAGAATCTTCGCGACTGCGGCATCAGTGAGAAGCCCGACCTGTGCTTTTAGCCGGAAAAAGAAAATCCTCCGCTATACCTTTAACCCAATCCGATCGCGTCTCTCCCGGTATTAGTGTTATTCCACAAGATTTATTGATAAGCTGTTTGATTTATAATTATTAAGATTATTTTCACATACCCTGCAGTGTAGGCTATAGCTGTTCCTCAATTTGTGTTTTCCAACGGTCAGCGTGAGGCGCTGCTGTTTACGATAACGTTAGGCTTTAACTTCAATTTTTAAGAAATTATTCTCTAATCGGTTGTATATAATGTCGTGAATATATCCCTCGAATGCATACTGTAGTCCCTTTTGTCTTGCTCTCTCAGATATTTCACTTGTTTGCCGAAAATTACTAATTATCTCATTGGGAATGTCTGACACCGGGTGCATCCACACTATCATAGATGGGCCAGCCGCGAAAGCTTGACAGGCGTAGCAACTAGCAACAGTAACTAGGGAGGGCGGGGCTTAGCGAAGGGTCAATTTAGTAGATGCAAAAAATTTGCTTTCTTTAACATGAATGCTAATATAATACGTATACCACATATATGTCAAATTATGGCAGATCTGGATAGCCCTGACTGTCCTGAACAGGGGCGGAGTGGGACCAAAAAATCTACCGGGAAATTTGGTGGACCACCGGCCCTCGTCGCCGGCACGATTTTAATAGCCGGTAGCACTGTTTTACTGATTTAAAAGGAACTAGTGTTGTACTATGCTGGAGTAACGTTCATAAATGGTCGTTCTTTCCCATAGAAGGCTAATTTCTAAAACTATGTTGGGAGGACTCTGTGCCTCTAGGGGGGTTCGGGGGCATGCTCCCCCGTAAGAAAATTTTGGACATTTTAAGGTTAAATGCATCAATCTCGTGCTCTCTGAGAGATCAAAATTAAGAGCTTCAACCCATGAACTGCTCGTTGAACAAAGAAAAAACATTAATTTGTACCAGGACAATAAAGAGGGCTCAACATCTTTTTAGTTAGAGTCTCAGTCTGCATTACATTAACAATGGTGATGCCAAACAATTATTATAATAATGTAATAATGATTTATAATTATTCCTATGACGTACTGTAAAATTCATTTAGCCTATAAATGTATGTAAATGAAAATGACTATTTCAAAAGTATATTTGAACCCATATTACACTAATATAGGAAAATTAAAATATTTTTTTCCTAATTTCTTCACTTGCAAGAAATAAACCCTTGAGCTTTTATTTAGGAGAAAACACCAGCAGCCAGATCATGATGATCGCGTAAGCAAAGTAATCACGCAGCACAAACTGGATGCTATTCTAATGTCAGTTATTATAATGGCACAACGCCATATCACGGTTTCAATTTTAGGTAGTTGGCAAAATATAATGTTAGAGACCTTAATGTTAGGTTTTACATTTTACATATCTGTGTTGGGAAAAGGGAGAAGAGAGAGTTCGGCAAGGCGGATTCGAACTCGCGTTCAGCGCATCAAAAAATGCTTTCATATATATCAAGCTTAACGACCTAACGTTACGCCACTGCGGCTGTTTGATGACGGGTGTCGTTTTGCTGTAAAGACAGGCACATAGTGCAAATATATACTCCGTTATAGAAAATGTAAAAAAATGGTTTCTTCCCTTAGCTTGGGCCATGGCGAACTTCCAATAAATACATTTTATCAGACCGGGCCGGCCCTCGCGGCCTCGAAACACTACCGGCCCACCGGGAAAAGTCCCGACTCTCCCGATTGCCACTCCGCTACTGGTCCTGAAAATAAACATATAGCATGTATGGTTACCTCTTATAATAGACTTCATTCAAACTTGTGGGGCAGATACTGTATGACGACAATGGCAATAATAATGATTGTCCCAAAATATTAGAAAAGCTACTCATTTGAAAAGGTTATCATGTTTCAAAGTACTTATATGGACTCTACAAACAATCTGGTACCAAAGAGATTTTGCCACCTTTGGTGGTACCAAATTCTTGCTTGGCCCATGGACTAAAACGGACGAGGCGTTCATACTTTATAGTTTATACTTTATGCGTTCATACTATACAGTTTATACTTTTATATAGTTTATACTTTCTGTGTTTATCGCTCACGTTCAGCGGGGAGGAAGGGAAGTTGGTCCATATCGGGAGAAGCAAGATTCGTTGAGATTAATTAATCTATTTATTTATCAATTTATCTGGGGACCGTTCCGGCCCACTTTAACCCCTGAAAGGAATATTTTCAAAAAAGAAAGATTCAAGGCCTCACAACACACAGCACTAACAGTAGGTGGTCTAATCGAGCAAGCCATAATCGATCAGACTCTCGGCTCTTCTGCGCATGCGTGATCGATTGCTCCACAATGTTTCGCTTGGGAAGTAAAAGATGGCGGCTCCTATGGAAGCGCCAATGTCCCTATTCATGTGAATGATCAAAACAAAGCCTTTACAGGCGCCGTGAGAGCGGGCTTTCGGGAGCGGAGAGATGTGTGAGAGTTACGCGCGCTCGCTGCTGCGGGTGTCCGTGGCGCAGATGTGTCAGGCGGTGGGCTGGGACGCGGTGCAGCTGAGCGCCTGTGATCTGCTGTCCGATGTGCTGGAGAGATACTTGCAGCAGCTGGCCCGGAGCTGCCACCGATACTCAGAGCTATGTGAGTCCTTTAACAGTCCTTTCTGACCCTCACATTAGCCTGTGTTTATAACCGTCTGTGTTGGAGTAGTGTGCACTATAGATAGTGGGTTTGTTGTGAAGCCCCGCCCACTTTGCTACTAATGTTGTTAGCGTGCTAAGCTAACTAGCCCCTCAAATGGGATTTTTGCTGCTCTGGTGGTAAAACGTTCTTAACTAACTGCTGTTAGTCAGTTTCTTTGCATTCTTATCACATATTTTGTTATTACAAGACGTTAGTTCTGAAGCTAGGCATCAAACGTCTTAGTTTGTATGTTTTGACAGCTGGCTAGAGGCTAGTTAGCTTTTATTTAGGCTAACAGTTATCAGCTTATGCCTTAAAAGGCTAAATGCTGCCTAAAATAAAGTGACATGTGAGATGGTATCCCTCTTGGAGCCTGAAATGTTTAAACCAGATCATGTGGAATAGTTTGCAAACGCAGTATATGGATTCCCACTTGTTGCCATAGTGATGATGTAAGCTGCAGCATCATCTGTTCGAATGTGCAGATCCATGTGTCCATAACAGTGTTGTTTTAGTATCCTTCAGACACTGTTATTGTTTTTTTAATCGATATTTTGAAGTAGTTTTTATATTTTCACTTTTTAAAGTTTAAGAAAGTTAGACATTTATAGTCTTCATCTGCACTAGTTGTCAAAGTGAGAGTCTGCAAAAACATTGCTCATTGGGGTCCACATGTTGTCGTTTTTATGCATTTAAATGGACATGTATGGATAGTTTTTGAAAATATTTGTTAACGCATTAAGCCATTTGATTTTGGTTTCAGGAAGTAAAAAACAGATTTTATAAACCTTACATAGCTTTTACTTCCAGAGCCCGATTGATGCGCACTATAACTAATATTATGATGTGGCTCTCATAGTATGTGAATACTTGCTTGTGATTGGTTGCATTCCGCAAAACAACTATGCTTTTTCTTTATTTAATTTTTTCTTCCATATATTGCATAGCATAATCTCTCTCTCTTTTCTTTCAGATGGACGTACAGACCCTGGACTGAGTGATGTGGACCAGGCTTTTGGATTATTGGGAGTCAGTATAGCTGAACTTGAGGACTATGTGAATAACTTGGAACCTGTTGGCTACCCACAAACTATCCCTCAGTTTCCCATCAGCAAGAGCAGCGTCCTGCAGTTTCCTGCCGCTGGCTTTGAAACGGACGCCCGTGAAGCCCTGAGGGGGGAAAGGAGAGACTACATCCCAGAGTACTTCCCTCCGCTCGTCTCACTGCAGGAAGGTACGTACTAGCATCACTATACATGCCGAACTGAATATTCTTGTTACAGTAAGATAATTCAATGGAGTTGTAAATAATTTAACCCGGGGTGTACACTGTGCGAGTTTAGACACTCAGGAGCTGGAAGAAGGATTGATGATGTATAGTCATTATTTATATGTTGCAAATTTTAAAAAAAGTTATATAATGTAGTAAATGTACCCTTTTTGCAACTATATTTGATTGGCTGAACAAAAGTGGTATACTGTTTGTGTTTTAACTTCTTGGTATCTTAAAAAATATATAATTTAATCACAAAACTATAAATACACACACACATTCACAACAATAGGAATTAAGAGAACAGTCACTTTTTAATTACACTGTAGATATTTTATGTTTATTTAGTTGTTTAATTTACTCAACCTGTGGTGAATCTTTAAAAAGATGCGTCATATTTCCATGTGATCATTGAAACGTTCCAGTAGAGAAATGGTAAAAAAACGAAACAAAACGATACGTCTTGACTTTAGTTCCAAATGTTTTCCTTTGGTCAGAGTACACACTTCAAATCTGTTGTGTTGCTCCACAGCTGAAAGTCACCTAGTAAACGGCAAGGGTCATATGACCACATTGAGCAAAAAAAGGTTATGTTTGAAAAAAAAAAGATGTTAATTTGACTTATTGTTTTTTTTTTGTGGACAATTAAGCTACACATTGACTTTACTTATCATGGCAAAGGTATCTAATAAATATAAAATTTAAAATTCTAAAAGTGGATTATGCACTATTGATCAAATGTTTTTGACAGTAGAAATTTATAATCTTACAAAAAAATATATATTTCAAATTAGAGCTAGACCGATTTATCGGCAGGCCGATATTATCGGCCGATATTAGGCATTTTCCAAACTATCGGTATCGGCAGTTGTAATGGCCGATAAATGAGTATTTCAAAAATAAAATAAAAACGCACGAAACACGCTTCATGCCACACATCCTGCAACCTGCTGATCCAGGTTGCAGGTAGCTTATAAGGCAATGTAGGGACTTATTATTATTTTATTTATCAGAACTTTAATATATTTTGATGTTCCTCTGTTCTGTCGTGACCGTAAAAGAAACAAGTTTCTTTTTGAAATGCATTATCATGCTATTTTTGTTAAAACTCATAAATAACTACAAATAACTAATGTTAGGGAAATCTGTTAATGTTTTGTTGCGCGTTTCTGGAAAAAAAAAAATATCGGCCGATATATCGGATTTTAAAACCAACAAATGTTTGTATCGGTATCGGCCTTCAAAATCCTTTATCGGTCCAGCTCTATTTCAAATAAATGCTGTTCTTCTGAACTCTCTATTCATCATAGATTCCTGAAATGTTTTTTTTTTATCATTACTATGATCGGAGATTTTTCAAATCAGCATATTTGAATGGTTTCTGAAGGATGACACACAAGACTGCTGAAAATTCAAAAAAACAAACAAAAAAAAAAACAGAAAACAGTTCTGATAAATTGTGATAATATTTCACAATATTACAGTTTTTATTGTATTTTTTAACAAATAAACGCAGCCTTGTTGCGCGTAAGAGACTTTCATAAACATTTGAAAATCTTACCGGTACGTAACGGCAATGTATATTAGCGATGTGGTAATGTCTGTTTTTGGCTCTTTATTTCCTTATTTTTTATTTGATTTGGAACTTAATGGAGTCATCTGGCATAATGCAAATTTGTTAAATTGTTATGCAGGTGTATGCACGATATATCGGCCAGCATATCGGTATCGGCCGATGTATGTTCATTTATGATTTTATCGGCCTGATAAAGAAAATGTGACCGATATATTAAAGCCAATAAATGTATTATTCTCTTCAGCTGAGACGCTTAAAATATGATTGAAATCTCTTCAAAAAATGAAAATTATGGTTCGGTACAACATGTGCAGCGCAAATCTGTCATATCGGCTTTACAACACTAGAATGAGAACATCATTATAACCATGCGCTTGGGACATCGATTTAATTGTGAGACTTTTGTTTTTGTAATCAGGCTCTCAAAATTCGCTAAAAATTTTGATTTAAATTTATCGGCCAATATATCGGTTATCGGCTTTCAAATATAAAGAATTATCGGTATCGGCCAAAATTTTCATGTCGGTGCATCCCTAGTAGTAACAGGCTCTTTCAGACCTTTTACATTCACTAACAGCTATAGTACACACTAGAAAGGCAATCTCAAAAGGCACTTTAACATAAGTTGTTGTGAGGATGACTAACATAATATTCACACGAATATATCTACCGTACGATAAACAATATAACAACATCTGTACCAGTTCTCCCATTTCTACTGTCACGCAATATCATGCCGTACTCATGGCCATCTTGCCAAAATGCATTGACATGTGGCCACATTGGATGCGTTCCATCCTATACAGTCACACACACTGAGACCTACGTATCCCATGATCCCCTAGCGCTGCAGTCTTTCACTCTCACTCCATCCGGCTCACACACACACATTCGCCTTCTCATCACACACAGCGGAGGCTGTGCCAGTGGGTGGTGGATGGGCGGACATGATCAGGGTTGTTTCGGGTCGGACAGGAAGCTCTCTGGCTGTGAGGTGTGTTTGCGGGTGTGTGTGTGTGTGTGAAACAGGAAGTCGGCGGGCTGTAGGCTTTCAGCCATGTGTGTGTGAGAAGCTGGCGGAGGTCCGGCCCGGATGGCAGACATCCCAGGTGAGTGTGTGTGTGTGTGAGAGTCCAGCCAGGGTAGGGGGTCTAACTGGGTTTGGAGCCAGCACTCAGCTGGATGCCCCTCTGCCAGAAGAAAGACTCCGAGTCTCTTTTTCTCCCTCTCCACCATTTCCAATTTCTTTCTTTTTTCCCCCCGTCTCCCGTTTCTTCCTCATAGATCAGTCGGAGGCCGTATTACACCACGACACACTCATGCCACAAATCTACATGAGCATGTATAGGCAAAACAGACAAAAGTTTAAACATACAGTGCATTCTTCTAGAATATAGAACATGTATTATGTATTTCTCTCCAAACCACAAAGGTTTTGGAGCCCCGCTGTGTGTTTGAGTGCTACGAACACAAATGGGTTTTTGTGTGGTTTGTATTTTTAGTGCTACTTGCTTAAGCAAACGTCTATTTTACTTTGATTTGAACAAAGTATTAAATGTTTTTGTAACTTATCCTGCACTATTGCAAAATGAGCCAACAAAATAAAATATTACCATAGATTTACATTGAGGTAATGACCCGAGATGTATCTAGAAACCAGAATTTTAGAGACAAATCAGAGCCAAACCCATAGTAAATGTGTAATGTGTATTTCCTTAGCCTGAGTGTATATATATATATATATATATATATATATATATATATATATATATATTATTATTTTTTTTTCATTTGAAAGTTTAAGAAATTTGATGGGCTTCTGCCAGTATTTTTTTATATTTATATTCTATTCTATTTATATTCTATTTACCATTCATTTTTTTTTGTTTTTTAGTACTGAAACTTATTTTAGTTTAGTCAGTTGCAAATTGACTTTTCATTAAATTTCATTTTCATAATTTTTTTCATCTAATATTTATATTTCATTTTCATTTAACAAAAACATTTTTAACTATAGAAACAAGTACCTTATGCATGCAACCTCACAATATATATATATATATATATATATATATATATATATATATATATATATATAATTTTTTTTTCATTTGAAAGTTTAAGTAATTTGATGTGCTTCTGCCAGTATTTTTTTTATATTTATATTCTATTTACCATTCATTTTTTTTTTGTTTTTTAGGACTGAAACTTATTTTATTTTAGTCAGTTGCCATTGCAACATTTCTAATTTGAATGAAAAAAAAATCTTTTTTTTTTCATCTAATATTTATATTTTATTTCAATTTAACAAACAGTTTTTTAACTATAAAAACACGCACCTTATGCATTGCAGCCTCATTGTAACAGTTTATTATTTGCATGTAATATTCTAGTCCGCTAGTAAGATTCACCTCTGCAGTAGCATATTTAGCCACAGGTTGGCGCTATCTGACCACGTTTGGGCTCTTAACTTCGTCTGAATGTCTGTTTCTGATCTTCATTTCTCTTATACTGTGTGTGATACCCTGTGAATCAAGATTTTAATTTGATATAAATGTTAAGAAATATTTTTTGCTGTCCCTAGATGGCTTGGGTCAGGATTTTTTTTTATATTGTATGTTTGTGTTTTTTTTATCATCCGCCAAAATTAATATTTTATCACATCTCTCCTTCACAAGCCACAAAATTTGAGGTACCACTCATGCCTGTATCACAAACAATTAAACACTGACCGTGAGATTACCCTGATTCACCCAACACAATAAAAAGTTTTTTTTTTTGTTTTTTTTTTGAGCATTGCAGTTTTGGAATACTGATTTTATTTGCAATTACAATTTAATTACATTAACATATTCTACAGAGTCGTTGCAATTGGTTCGTTTTCTGGTGGTGGGTTTTCTCCCAGTCAACAGGCTCTTGTTTGTCTATTGTGTGGGAGCGTATTGTTGTTCAGTCCTGAGGGAAGAAGGTAATGGGAGGTAGAGAGAGAGCGATTGCATCTGTACACTGAAATTACCAGTGATCACACAGGCTGATAAAGTCTCTCCGTCTATGCAGAGAGAGAACAAGATTAAGACGACTGCTCTGGAAATTTACAGCTGCAAAAATCAAGCCATACACGAACGGATTTCAGTTTGTCGTCGATCCCAGTGTGTGGAGCAAGAACGTGGTTCTGTTTGAGTTAAAGGGATAGTTCACTTTGAAATAAATTTTTGATATGTTTTAACTTACCTCAAGGGCATCTAAGATGTAGGTGTCTTTGTTTTCTGTCAGTCATATAATAGTGGTCTATGGTCACCACCTCAAAGAGGATCCACAGAGAAGTCCAAATTAAACATGATTTAATGACTCGTGAATGTAAGTACACATTGGACTATATATGTATCAACAGACAATGTTGATTTTTTTTTTCCCGCAACCGCGCAAGAGATCACTTCCGCCGTTTGTGCCTTCAGATCACTTTGATGTGGCTGTGTTTACAAGAGTTAAACAATATAAATACTGTTTTTTTCTCTCACACAAACCGCTCGTTCCGTGTCTTAGGCCATCAATGTATACTTAAATTTACGAGTCATTAAATCATGTTTAATTTGGACTTCTCTGTGCATGCTCTTTGAGGTGGTGACTAGGGTTGTGTATCGTTTGAATTTGAACGATTCTGATCCCGATTCCTTGTTTCGATTCCGGTTCCTAACGATTCTCGATTCTGATTCTTTTAAGAGGCAGGGTCGAAAAAGTTTAGCTAACCTTGCTAACCAAAGGTCTTTCTGTCACAAATACTCCTTTTTTCACAAATTTTGCATTTTGCCGAGATTTTGATATTTTTAGAAAAGTGAAGCCACACTTTGGACAGCCGACGTAAGCTACTCACGTTCGACTCCCGTGGTTATGCCAAAACTTCCGGTAAACGCTTCTTCATTGGTGTTGTTCAGCGGTTTCTTCTTCCACTTTGCGGACTGTGAATATCGAAACTAGGAATCGAAATTTTAACTTTTGAACGATTCCGGGAAAAACGAAAAGTTAGTCCTGGTTAGGGTTGGGTATCATTTGAATTTGAACGATTCTGATTCCTTGTTTCGATTCCGGTTCCTAACGATTCTCGATTCCGATTCTTTTAAGAGGCAGGGTCAAAAAAGTTTAGCTAACCTTGCTAACCAACGGTCTTTCTGTCACAAATGCTCCTTTTTCACAAATTTTGCATTTTGCCGAGATTTTGTTATTTTTAGAAAAGTGAAGCCACACTTTGGACCGCCGGCGTAAGCTACTCATGTTCGACTCTCGCGGTTATGCCAACACTTCCGGTAGACGCTTCTTCGTTGGTGTTGTTCAGCGGTTTCTTCTTTGACTGTGAATATCGAAACTAGGAATCGAAATTTTAACTTTTGAACAATTCCGGGAAAAAACGAAAAGTTAGTCCCGGTTCCAATCGATACTCGATTCTCGATACCCAACCCACCATAGACCTCCTCCATTATATGACTGACAGATAAGAACGGTTTGACCTAAAAATATCAAGATTGAAAATACCATGGAAACAAAGACACCTACACCTTGGATGCCCTTGAGGTAAGCTAAAACATATCAAAAATGTATTTCAAAGTGAACTATCCCTTTAAGACATAGTATCCTTACCAGGCACAATTTGACAATTTCCCTGCATCAAGTATAATTTGTCCCTCCTCATGATCTGACTTTATTAGAAACCTGTGTTGAATGGAAATTTGGACCAGTGAGATTCGGATTTGGTGGGCCTACCCAGCGTAACCCCACAAAACAGGATGTCCTGTTGCTTATTGCTTATCGCCGTCTTGACTCTTTAAGATAGAATCTGAGATTTACTAAAAAGAGACGACTTCTCACATTCTTATTCTTGGTTATCACATCTAACAAACTTTGCATGCTTGCTTTGTAGTCATCTTCTAGTTTTAAGTGTTTTGCATATACACCACTTGGAGAATAGACAGTTTTGTTGAAATGCATGCATGCAATAGACAACTTTGGTCATTCTTAGGGATCTGCTCGTTTTGTCGTGTCGCTACATCATAAAAAAAAAACTTTGCCGATTCTAACTTTAGCTTTGTCATTTTCCAAGTCCCTTCCCGTCATTAACACAATCATCCCGTCGACAGAGCTGGTTTCGTTGCATCTCATCGCGCCGCTCTCTCTCTCTGGAAGTGTTAGACACTGCGAATCTCCTTGTCCAGAGGTGCTGATTATTACCTCAGTCTCTGCTGGCGTTCTGTTAACTTCTGAATTGAGCGAGCGCCGTATTTGACTCGCTTCGTTATCGTCTCTTTTCAAAGCTTCACAAGGGCGTAAAAATGATTAGAGGAGAGCCTGACAATGCATGAAGAGATTTGCACAGTTTCCGTAGATGTCAGGTGCAGCCGTTACACTCTAAAAAGAGAAAAGGATGAATATTAAAGGCCTCCGTCTTTTCTCCTTTTCTTCCGCCGCGACATTCACATCTTCTTTAGAGAGAATAAGGGCCCAGGGCCCGCTCTGATTGGCGAGGGCACGCTCCCATAGCCAGGAGAATGCCACCTGATGAAAAGAATTTTGTCTTTTAAGTATAATCGTCATTACCGTCTCACTTTCTGTCTCTCCTAGGTCAGTTTCTACCCGATGTGTGTCTTGAGTCGGCATCTGGTCCGCGAAAATCCTGAACGTGTTTTCAGGAAAATATTTTAGTAAAGCATTATTCATTTTTATTGTTATTTTTTTTATGGACCGGGAAATCTCGAGGTTAGCCGTTCCTGGTTTGAGAGGGGTCAGCGCGGGACTATTTTAGCCAAAACGGTCTTTCTGCCATTGAAACACGTAGAACGGTTCCAGATTGGGCACCGGTACCCTATCGGTAGAAAAAGGGCTTCGGTGTGCTGTTTGTGTCTGTCTGTGACACTCTCGCTGATGTAGTAACTCCTGTATTATCTCTCTCCCCTCGTCTTATCTCAATGTATTTCCCTTCCTCGTCCCCCTTTTGCTCATGGAGAGAGAGGGCTATCTGCTCTTTGTAGTTTTCTGACTATTTATGTCGGACAAGGTCAGAATCGTTTAAACTTGCCTGGCTCCCTCAGACCCGAAGATAAGATGAGAGCAGAAAGGATTGGGATCGATGGAGGAGTGCAGATTTATTCTCCTCTCTCTCTCTCTCTCTCTCTCTCTCTCTCTCTCTCTCTCTCTCTCTCTCTCTCCTCCTCTCTCTTTCTTTGTCTCTCGTCCATCCCTCTTGCTCTTTTTGCAGAGGTGTGGCGCCTTCGGGTCCATTTGTCTTTTTTACTTTCCGTTCGTCGGGCCCTTTAAAATACTGTACCTAAACGGGCCACTTTGCTCATCCAGATCAAATCAGAGCAAATTAAAACGCTATCAAATAAATCTGACGGACTGCTTGTTCTTGCGGGACCCGAGGAGAAGCCTCAGAAAATTCTTTTAAATGAAAGCTTTTTAGATGCAGTTATATGCCATATAATTGAATAGCTACCCCAAAAATGAATATTCTGTCATTATTTAATCACACCTCTAAACTTTATTTTTTAACGGAACACGAAAAGAACACAAAAGGGACGTTTGGATATAACTGTTTAACCCTAAAACCGTATTCTGGACAAATGTGGGCAAAATAGTTTGGATTTATTTTTTAAAAAAATACTTCCCTTGATCTGAGTGGTATAAGACTTGGCTACTTTTCCTAAGTTTGCCTCCTGAACACACACAAATTTTTTGACTCAATTCTACAAAGTTAAATGGGTGAAAAAAACAACTTCTTAATCTTGTATTTGGGTCAAAAATGGGCACCCATAGAAATGAATGGGAAAAACGGGAATTTAGGGCGTTCTAAAATAAGCCAAAATAAGACACCAGGTGATCGCAAAGTCACTTCATCTTTAGGTTTTAGCTCTAAGAACTTATTGAAATGATATTTTAATGTCGTTTAAAAAATTAAAAAAATAAAACATAAAAATAAGCATAATTTACATAGAAAATATGGTACTTTTTGAAGGAAATAAATTCAAAAACACCCCCAAAATAAAAAAAAACCACCATAAATGGATAGACAAAACTTTATCGAAGACAGTGATATAACATCTATAATAAATAAACATTAGGATCACACCTGAGTCCTCTGTACCCACATTTGTCCACAATTACAGGATTAAGGGCTATAAAGTGAGTACTGTTTGAGGGCTACTGAGGTTTGGAGGTGGTATGAATGCATTTAAATTCACAATTACTTAATGTTATAAGATTAATGTCGAATATAGAAATATTAAGTGATTAAAAAACTGAAATGAGTTGGTAGGATGAGTCTTTGCCACTGAATCATTCACTCAATCCATTCGTTCAAAATGGCCGATTCATTCAGGAATGAAGCAAGTCTTTATGAATGGGTTATTGAATCAATGACTCACCCGATTCATTCAAAAACATGGCGACTTTGTTTGGAACTGTTTTCATTAACACAATCAGACAATGTTGTGCCTGAAATGTAAGTTAATTAATAATAACTTCTTGTTGATTTTATACAACAGTTTAATAAACATCACATTTGCAGTTGTGCTGATATTTCAGCCTGTTCTCATCCCAAGACGTCACATACTGACACATTTGACATTTCGTCTAAATCCAACGCACATGGCACCCTTTAGCGTCAATATTAGACGCAGATATATATGGGCCAGAAAGCGCCTCCTAGTGGTCTAACCCTACACCAGACCTAAACCAACCCATAATCGAAGCGTGTTATATTGATGCTAAAGGGTGCCATGTGCGTTAGATTTAGACGAAATTTTTAAAGCGTCACTATATGACGCCCTAGGATGAGAATGTGTTGGATATTTGGGGAAAACTGCAGTCTTATGTGATATTGTGATATTGAAGATCATATTATGAATATTAAAATATTTTTTTGCACCCATATCTCAAATTTTGGTTGCATTTTTGCCGCAAGCCGCTCATTCCGAACCCTGTTTATGATAAATATCTGATAATGAGATTTACAAGATTATAAGAGTTACGAGTTTATTTATATCACCTTGTAAGCACGTAAAGTACCTTCTCTTTATAATCATAAAGCTGTCACTCACTCATCTCTTCAATTTCGTTATAATGGAAGGCCGTACTGAACTGAGCACCGCACAAAAACTGAGTGGATTCTGATTCACTCAAACACCTTTAATTCACCATTGCATTGCAAATGAATTTGGAAAATGCACTGTATAAGTAAACTCGCCTCACATACCATTTCATTCAACACAAATCCAAATGTCTGCACTTAGGAATATGTTTCAGATGACCAAAAAGCACAGCTTATATTAAGGAAAATGCGGAAGAGTCTTGTAGCTAGGATTGTGTATCGTTTGAATTTGAACAATTATGATTCCGATTCCTTGTTTCGATTCCGGTTCCCAACGATTCTCGATTCCGATTTTTTTAAGAGGCAGGGTCAAAAAAGTTTAGCTAACCTTGCTAACCAACGGTCTTTCTGAAGGAAATACTCCTTTCTAAAGGGAAATACTCTGCATTTTGCCGAGATTTTGATATTTTTAGAAAAGTGAAGCCACACTTTGGACCGCCGACGTAAGCTACTCACGTTCGACTCGCGTGGTTATGCCAACACTTCCGGTAGACGCTTCTTCGTTGGTGTTGTTCGGCGGTTTCTTCTTCTGGTCGGCGGACTGTGAATATAGAAACTAGGAATCGAAATTTTAACTTTTGAACGATTCCGGGAAAAACGAAAAGTTAGTCCCGGTTCCAATCGATACTCGATTTTCGATACCCAACCCTACTTGCAGCCCTACTTTACGTCATTTTTGGAGCCTAAAAGTCTCCATTTACTTTCATTGTGTAGAAAAGCGCAGGTAGGACATTCTTCAAAACATCTCCTTTCAGAAGAAATTCATATGGGTTTTATCAGCAAAAGATGACAGAATTTTCTTTTTTTTGTGTGAACTATCCATTAAATGTTTCAAAACAAGGACCCAAGGTCTAACTAAGACCAAGGAGCAGGACCGGAGCACAGACTTTTTTAGCAAAATTTATTAATAAAAATGACTAACGTTTCGACGCCCATGCGTCTTCTTCAGAGTCAAAATGTATTTTCAGTATCCATTAAATGTGTTTGTCGAGTGAGCTCTGTGTGTGTGTGTAGAGGGAAGCCTCTGGTCTTATGTTACTCTGTCGTGGCTTTATGATAGATGGCTCAACCCAACCCTACTGCCCCCTGTCACAACCGTTTACCTCCCCCCGTCAGCCGACTGCGCGGATGAGAGTGTGTGTGTGTGAGAGAGACAGAGAGGGCCGTGTTTGCTCGTTGGCACTGTCTGACTGACAGGTCTGGGATGACCCCCTGCTGCACTGGGCCAGGTACCGCAAGCCCATCGAGAGTGTGTGTTGAACGGTAGACAGACAGGAGCCGGCTATTGGGCTCGGTGGAGAGGTCACCTGACCCAGGATCAGTCCTGGAGAGAGCGTGCTGCCCTCCTCTGCCCAGGTGTGCTAATACAAAACGTGTGTGTGTGTGCCATGGATTTCCACTTGTATCTTTTATTCCCAGTCCAAATTCTCACGTTCTCTCAGGTTTCTCTCATAATTAGGCGACTTGAAAGCGCATACGCGACCGCCTCGGTGAGATCTTCATAAAACACATAATCCACTCCATTTTTTACGTCTCCCAAAGAATCGTTTGATTCTTTTGTCACACGCTTCCCGTTTTCCCAGCATGTCCTATTCTTTTGGTCCTTACCGTCGCTCTCTTTTCATTCTCTCTCTGTGGCGGTTTTGTGTCCTTCGTACTAAACTTGATCCTCTTCGTTGCTGAAGCGCGTGTGCAAGTGTAAAGTCTTCAAATACAGGTATGAGCAAAGTCAAGCTTATTTTGTCTCTATGAAGTTTCATGTCACCGCTTGATGTGATCGAGTTAGAAGTTTACAGGTGGATCAAGATATTTTGTGTCCGTTTCATGTAAAAGTATTGCCAATTTTTTTCTTTGAAAGGGATGCACAAATTGAGAAAATTATTTTGTGTTGTTGATATTATAAATCTGTAGATGATTATCCCTCAGAATGAGAGTTTCACGCTAGTTGAGGGTCCTATTGGATCAGTGTTTGTGTTTGTTGATCATGTTCCTATACAAATAGCCATGAACCAAACTTAAAACATAAGTTTCTGTGAAATATTGAATGGTGTCATTAGATTTCAAGTTAAATGCATCACCAATATAAATTCATCTTGCTGCTGGAGAGACACAGCCACAAAAATAACTGAAAAAATTAAGACACTAATTAAGTCGCAATATTTATTTACTTACTTGCTTATTACCCTGTAGTTTTATTTTTTTATATCACCCTGTTGTGGTAGCAATAAAAGCCCAGGTTTTGAAACCTGTCATAATATAGCTTTAGGAAAAGCCCTTATAAACCTAACCTACACTGTCAAAAATTCTGGGTTGTTTTAACCCATCTTTGGGTCAAATATTGACAAACTCAGCCATTGCACTGTGAAAAAAATATATTTTCAAGATTTGTTATCACAACATATTTTCTTTTGTCAAATCAACTTAAATAATTTATTTAGTTGAGATAACTTATTATTTTAAGTTTCTGATTAAATTAATCTCTTTCATTGTATTAACTCACTTTTTCCAGTTCAATCAACTTAAAATTTTAAGGCAACCAGGTTACTTACTTTTTTAAGTTAAACCAACAGTGTTTTTTTTACAGTGGTTTAAATTACATTTTTAACCCAACATTTGGGTTTGTCCATATTTGACCCAAATTTGGGTTAAAACAACCCAGCATTTTTTAGAGTTTATGCAGATTTTAAAAAAATAAATAAGTGCATACATAATTATTGCATTGCACTTATTGTGTCTTTGGATAAAAGCATCTGCCAAATGTTAATAAATGAAGTAATAAATATGTACTAATCATATAATCTGGTCTTTTTTCATGAATTTTCTTCAATGCCTCATAACAGTAGAACATCACTGATTTTTTTTTTTAGATATTAAGAAACAAATAAAGTATATAATAAGTGGAGAAGGCAATGCAATGGTTGGAGTTGTATTTATGAGAGTAAATTGTTTTTTTCCCCATTGACTTTAAAGTTTTGTTACAGTGTCATATGTCATTTCATTTGATCGGGTGGGATTTGTCTGACTAAGCTTTTAAGATGTCAACCAGCTATTAATTTGGTTGTTGTACTTCTAGAAACGTATTTTCTCAGTACTTTATTCTGTCATTTTACTGATATAAATAAAAAAAATCAAAATTAAAAAAAAAGAAATAATTTTTTCATTAATTTTAAAATTTGCATTAAATTTTAAATACATTTTTTAAAAATTAAAAAAATATTGCACAAAACTGATTTTTCATGCATAAATAACTATTCCTTATTTTTTTCAAGACATTATTATAAATTGAATATATTATTAATTTCTTAATTATATTTGAAGTACAAAAACGTTTGCTTTTCGTGTTTAAAAAAAAAGTAGTCACCTTTAGATCAATTTAGTCTTCTCAAAACGTTAATATTCTGTATATTTTATGTAGGTTCTGTTCAGAGGGAGTTTGTCATGACTTTAAAGTTAAACATCTTCCCCCATCAAACCTCTTGCAGTACCTCTGCTTCCTTTAGATGGCACTCTTGCACCAGCCAATCTCTTTCCCCCTTTCTGTCTTTCTGTGTCTGTCTCTCCTTTGCTGTCCGTCCGTCTCTAGCGCACAAACATATTCCACGTGTTTTCTCCAGAATCTATTTTTTTGTTGCTGTGCATGTTTATAGAAACGTACTGTACAATATGTGTATACACAGTCTGCAGCGGGTATTGACCTGGTCTGTTGTCCTCGCTGTAAGCGTAGGTGTCATGTGATGATTAGCTTTGCCAGGCCACCATGTCTCTTTCTGGCATTATGATATGAAAGACAGGCTCTTCCAAGCCATGACTCTGGCAGGAAAAATGCTGTTCGTACACTTGATCGCCACCTACGAAATTCTCACCCACATGCACGTCCAATTATGTGGGGTGATACCTCAAAGTAACCGCCTTATTGCGTTTCATAGTGCATTTACGCTTATTTGGGTCTTTCTCAACCTGTCGTTCTTTATATTTGACAGACAGCGTTTCTAAGCAGTGGCCGTGCTTTCAATTACGACCATTCACGTTAAAAATGCGGTACATTAACATTGTAAATACACTTTCTTTCTCGATGTAAATGTTACATTCTCTCTCATCGTAATTACATTCTCTTCTTGTAAATGTTACATCTTTGTTGTGAATGCGTAACATTCTCGTTTTAAAGGTTACATTTGCATTGTAAATACATTCTTAGTGTAAATGTTACATTCTCGTTATAATTGGTGGAAATGTTACTTTTTACATTCTAATTGTAAATTGTATTTGTAAATGCGTTACCTTTTTACTTTTTCTAGATTCTCTTTGTAAATGTTACATTCTTGTTGTAAATCTGTTTACATTCACGTTATGAATAACGTTTAATTCGAATGTAAATGTTACATTCTCGTTGTAAATCTGTTTACATTCACGTTATGAATAACATTTAATTTCGAATGTAAATGTTACATTCGCATTGTAAATCTGTTTACATTCACGTTATGAATAACATTTAATTCAAATGTAAATGTTGCATTCTCGTTGTAAATCTGTTTAATTCATGTTATGAATAACATTTAATTCTAATGTAAATGTTACATTCACGTTGTAAAAATTCTTATTCTCAATGTAAATGTTACGCTCTCAGTTTAAATGCGTTACATTCACGTAGTAAATACATTCTCAATGTGAATGTTACATTCTCGTAATTATTGTCATTGCCAATGTTAATGTTACGTTCTCATTGTCGATGTTACATTTTTATCGTAAATGTTACATTATCATACGTTTACATTCACATTGTATCCAGTCTCATTCTCAATGAAAATGTCACATTTTTGTAGCAAATGTTACATTATCGTTGTAGATATGTTACATCGATGTGGTAAATGTTACATTCTACAATGTTACGTTTCTAGATTAATAAGGACTAGTACAGCACTTATTGTTCGGATAAAAGCCTCTGCTAAATGATTAAATGTAATGTAACATTCTTGTTGTAAATACATTTACATTCACGTTGTTATCTCATTCTCAATGTAAATGGTACATATTCGTTGTAACCACAATAACCTAGTTGTGAGGGATATGCAAAACTACATTTTTTTTAAATAAAATGTGTGCATATATTTACATATGTGTGTATATTGCACACACACACACACACACTCACACACACACATATATATATATATATATATATATATATATATAGGCCAAATAACCTTTTATTTAGTAAATTTACACAAACACAGTGAGGATTTGAAGTGCAACCATAAAAGTTAATATAATATATTAGCCAAATAAACTTTTATTTCACATCTTTACAGTAGATCATTTGAAGTCCAACACAGGCCATGAATTTGTTTGTGATTTGATGGCTGTAAAGGCAGGAGTAAAAAATAAAAATAGTCAAGGGACTAAGTTATGCATCTAAAGTCATCCACTTTAAAGCGCCACCACTAAAAATTAAGTAAATATATAATGAATCTAGAAAACTCTTAAATGAACTAAGCTAGTCAGCTGCCGGGGCATCCTGACACATTCCTGGTAGCGGTTTGATTTCAGCCGAAGGTTCCTGTGATGTTCTTGTTTCCTGAAACGGAGAACTTTTTTGACAGTTGTTTATAAAATCATATATATATATATATATTAGCTTATGTTACTGTTGGACTTGGTGAGTCTAGGTTGAAGTAGTTTTGTTTGTGTATTGAAATTCTTTTAACTGATGCTGTGTGTATTGGGCTTGGTTCGTCCGGTGGATGGGAGGGGTAGGAATGTAAATCCTTCCCCAGAGAGGGTGACAGGCTCAACTGAATCTCTACCCCTGGTCCCAGGGCACCAGGGCGGGTCACTGTTAACCCGGGCTGAAATAGCCAGTTCCGTGTGTGTGTGTGTGTGTGTGTGTGTGTGTGTGTGTGTGTGTGTGTGTGTGTGTTGCATACAGAGCAAATATGCCTTTATTTGGCTGGCAACTACTGCTCCACCATAAACCTTTGTGACTAATACGAAAATACATTTTAGGGGTGTAAAATTATTAATCTGACAATTAAAAGTTACTGAATTTCTTCAATCAATTTTATTTACTTGTGTTAATTTTTCAAGCAAACCAGTAAAACTGTTCTTAACCATTTTCCAATGGTCAAACTTATTTCTAATGTATACCCTGCATGGATTTGATTTTTTTTTATTTGGATTTGAAAATTTTTTATCAAATTTTTTGGATTTGATCACATTTTCATGTTTCAATCACACATCAAACCTTTTTTTAAGCATGAATTTGAACAAAATCGAACTGAATCGATTCAAAGAATGGTAAACTTATGGATCTCTATTGATGTTTCTTAATAAAATTATATCAGTAATAGTATCGAGTTATATCAGTAATGAGATTCATCAATAAAATGCCTGGTAAAACATCCAGAATTAGCCAACTAGGCGATATGAGTAATTTTAAACCTCCAATCTAAAAATATATGTAAACAGTTATTAAAGGCATTATTCATAGTGCTAGTGTCAACAATAATTCACCCTTAAATAAAAGTGTTACGCTCTAAAAGTGTGTTACAGGGGTTCTATTGTGTGTGTGTTCAGTAATTGGGCTCACACACACACAGTGCTGCTGAAGCGTTTAGCGGTGCCAGGGAATTAGTGTGTGTTTATTGTCCTAGCAGAGAGGGAGTCTGGGTAAGCACTTAATGCCACCATAGGAAACAAGAGGTGGATGAGACCAGCATTCTGAAGGAGGGCGGAAAATCACTGCACACTGCAAGTCAAGGGTGCTTTTACCGAAGCTGAAGAAACATTTACATTATTGATATAGTCTCAGGCTTTGCACAGTTCAACTTCCCGAATTAATGTGAATTGTGATAGTTTATTACGTGAGTTATGTTGCAGACTATTATAGATGCTGATTATTTAGAATGACGGGCGAGTTTTGGATTTATGTGAAAACGTGTGTGGGTTTTGTATGGCATTTTCGTTATCACTTAAAATTCGTTTGACACGTCTTATGTGTTTGAGGTTTTTTGCTTTTGAGATGGTTGGTTCCTAGAGTCATGGAAAACCTGGGAATATCAGGGAGGTTTAAAATGGCTTAGATTAGTTATAGAAATCAATAGCATGAAAACAAAATCTTATTGATTAATCACAAATAAAAAAGTTGTATATAAAGGTGTGGGTACCCTATACACACACGTCAGTAAGACCAAGTAGTTATATGCATACAAAACAAGGCATCATACCATGTGGCATAATGATTATGCAGTTTCTCTGTCACTCCATGTCTCATGGTACAGTAAGTGTCCTCCACCACCAGCCCTAAAGCTTGTGTTGTGTGATGAGTGACCTACAAAAACTGCTGATGGACATTTTTCCCCATGATGTCATGAGCATCTAAAGAGACACACCTGCCTGTTATTTTGGGTGTCTTGATGGATATGTCTGCTTGCATCTCTCTCTGGATATGTTCACCTCACATAGGGGTTATTTTTGTTTGATACCCTTCGAAATAGCCCATATGCAGGACACAGCAATTGGATTTTTTTCTGCTGGCCTAGTTGGAAATATGTTGTCTAGCCCTGCCCCGTGCAAACACACACACACAAAAAAATAATAATAATAAAAAACAAACAAACAGATTGTTATCTCCTGAGGCCACAAGAGGGCGCAATGAGTGAAATAGCTTAACCGCATAAAATCCTTTATTCAAAGTATTGAAATAACAGAAAGAAGTGCGTAACGTTTAAAGTAATGTTTATAAATCAAATATAATTTGGTAAATTGCATAAACGGTTATGAACGTAACACTATACATCATGCATAGGTTTAATACAAAGAGCCGAAGCGCCAATCACACAAAGTCGTTTTTGCGTCTAAAAACATAGCAAAACTCATACCGAATTTTTTTACTTCACAACACTCTCTAAACATGCGGATCGCTGTTGCAAGACAGGATCGCAAAAGACAAAGATGTCCATCTTGGGCTTGTTTGCATTGAAAACAATGGAAAAGCAGTTTTTGACGAAACAAAGCTCTTCACCGCGTTTAAGCTTCTTTATTTCTCCCTATATCTGGGGTTCAACTGGATAGGCTAACAAAAACATTAAAATGCAACAATGATGACATCATCGAATGTCATGCGCCACTGCCTGACCAACATGGCATCATGACTTTTGTGTAAACATCATGACTTTTGTGTAAACATCATGACTTTTGTGTGGCGTACGCATTTTGAGCTATCTATACGCATTTTGAGCTATCCGCGTGTCTACGCCGTTAAATGTCCGAGTGATTCTGCGTGTACACGCCGTTAAATGTCCGAGCGAAACTAAGCAAAATGTAGATCTACATCTGGGGAGCAATATTTTTTTTTTCCTCGGATCGTCGGGGCAGGCTCTTAAATGCTATTAACCCTAATGATGGGTAGGTTTAGGGACGGGGTTGGGAGTAGGTCATATATTTATATACAGGAATGTGACGTTAAGTAAACGGCGTTCATAAACACGCTAAAAAGCGATTATGCGTGTTGATAGCACGCCAAAAATGGAAATACGAATCGGCGTGTCATACATACGCCATTTCATGAGATCAGTCTGGCCTGACGCACAGCTAAAATTCGAATCTGGATTTTTATTCGAAATTCGATGAATATTTAAAATTCGCATTGGAATTTGACAGCCCTACATTGATGTGTCGGAATACATTGTACGAAATATATTTCTTACTGATGTTTTCTAGACAATTTTTTTTTGACGATTTTTGACAGCCTTATTTATGTTAGCTAGCATTCAAGTTTAAGTTTAAATGACTTAATAGCACATGTACTGTATATGACAGAAAAAAAAACATATAACGTAATTACGTAGAAGTGCATTGACCAGGCAAGTGACAGTTCTGTCAACAGGTCTGAAACTATCTCACCCTGGCCCTATCGTCATTGTCGAGTTTTTCCACATATAATTACTGTTTATTCGCCATCTAAAGCGTTTTCTTTTGTTAAATAGCTACCTGTTTTGATTTCATAGCTTCATAAGCCAGTCATAAACTTTTAAATGCCTCAGGTAGAAACATCTGAAGGAGGTCGACCCTGACCTCGAATTAGGTCTATTTTAAATTTGCACTCAACAAAGTATTGACTTTCACTGTGCCAATATAGGACTGTCATTCAGAATATTGGCAGACTGTAGCAAAAGATAATTACTTGCTAAGGTTTATGCGATATAAATGATCTGTCAGAAGGCAGAATGAGGTAGTTTCTGGCGAGGTGTGTCGGGGCTGTGGAGTCCACCGACGGAAAAAAAACGGTAGCTAGATAACCGCTATCGTTTTTGTAGCGCCTTCGTCTGTACTTTCAAGCATTATCTTCATGTGTAGTGAAATTATATCAGAGACTATGCTTCTGTTTGTGTGAATGAATGTTTTGTGGATGACTATCTTTTTCATTGTGCTGGTGGTTTGACCTCAGTCATTTTCTAAATGTAAGATTTGTGACAGACTCCATCTTAAATTGATCCTGTTAAACCAAGTTACATACAATTTCAGTTTTAATGTGCCTTGCTTTATTTAAATCAGTATTTACTTATATTTAATTAACTACAATATATTAGAAAGGCTGCATTACCAACATGAGCAGAAAATGAGTGTTATTACATTTTAATTAATGCTTAGTCAAGGATTTTTTTGTTTTGTTTTCCTGATGTTCAGAATTTTTGCTTTTACATATCAAAGCTGATATGAACAACTTTGATTTAAATCTGAATCTAAATGCCAGACTTAAACAGACTTTTTTTATTAATAAAATCCATGTGAACAGGTTTAATTGTACTTTCATTCTTCATTGATCCACCAGTATTAAACATGAATTTAACCATATGTGAACATGTGAACGGGACCAATTTTGCTTTATTTCTCAATTAATCCACAAATATTAAACGTGTTTAAGAACGTCTTGTACGTTACCCCACATGATAGCAGGAAATAATCCTGAACTCAGAAATATTTGTCAGTTTTTTAAAGCCAATGTGAATTGCATTTGTATAGAAAGCAATGATTTAAAACGGAAGGACCAGACGTACAGTGGATGGAGAGCGAAAGATTGGATGGGAAGATGGAGAGGAGGGTAAGACGGAGGGTTTGACGACGCGCCTGCAGAATACAAACAGGGTTTTTCCATCTGGAGCGTTTGCCCTCATGGCACCAGCAGAGGCAAGGAAACACAGCTTAGATTAATGCACTGATAGACGGAGGGAGAGAAAGAGAGATAGAGCGACGGGATGAGAGACGGGCAGAAAGAGGAGAGTCCAGGATTAATTGAATGACTCCTGGATTGAACTCGTGATGGACGAGTCTTCAAAACGAAGAACTGAAGGGGAAAAAAACGGTAGCCGCAGCGGTAAACGATTCATACTGTTTTATTTCTACGGCCTAAACGCATTCCAAGAGGACCTTATCCCTCACACTTGCATCGACCGCTATGAGATATAAATAGTCAAAACTCATTCATCACTGAATTGGGCGAAACCTAATCCACGCACTCTGTATCTCGCATTGTTATTTAGCTCTGTTACTTACTTGGCTTGTAACAAATGTAGGGAGATGTGGCTAACAGACAGCAATATGCCCATGTGGCTTTATCAGTTATCGCTGACTGGGTTTCTCCGCGGCCCTAGGCTCATCGCATTCCAGACACAACGTGATCGACTGCAGTTGAAACGCGAGAGAATCCGATAAACGTGTTCACATCTACTCGCGCTGAAACATACCCTAAGACGCAGCCACATGTGAATCCTAGTCAAGCGGTGCGGATAAATTCTGCATAGAAGATTGCAGTGGGGCTTTTCTCTTCATAGAGTTAGTGTTTGCGTTAGCGTCAACCGGTGTGTTTAGGGATTTAGAGGTCATGTTTTATATGGCATGGCAAACTTAGTGATTCTTGCATTCTACAATGAAAAAGTTGACTTTTTTAATGCAGGTAAGCCTGCATACTTGCCTATCCCATAATGCACTGTGCTTGACCCTCCTTTGGTCATAACTTTGACCCCCCTGCCCCCCCCCCCCCCATCCCATTTAAATGATCTGACAAAAATGAAGATTTTTTTTCTTTACCCTATTTAAATTAAAAAAGCTAAATCGGACCTGTTAATTCCAAGATAATAACTGGATGCCGTTTGATAATATCCATGATGAGGTCATGACAGCATACTACTTTTACTTATAAACATTCCTCGTGTAATAATGCATGCTGCTTCAAAAAAAAGAGTGTAGACGGCAGTATTTTATGGAAGCTTGTTTCCGCCACTGAATAAAAAGCAAATAAATAAATAATTGCGACTTTTTATCTCACAATTGCAAGATATGAAGTCAGAATTGTGAGAAATAAAGTCGCAATTGCGTGTTATAAAGTCAGAATTGCGTGATATAAAGTCGCAATTCTGAGAAAAAAAAAGACCGAATTGTGACTTTTTTTCTCACAATTGCGAGTTTACATCACGGAATTCTGACTAACACATAATTGCGAGTTTATATCTTGAAATTCTGACATCTTTTCTCAGAATTGTGATATAAACTCACAATTGCGAGTTATCAGGCCAATTCTAAGTGGAAAAAAGACTAACTTTTTTCCCCTCAGAATAGTTTTATCTCACAATTCTGACTTTATATCTCGCATTTCTGACTTTATATCATGCATTTCTGACTTTTTAACACACAATTCACGCAATTCTGACTTTATATCTCGCAATTCTGACTTTATAAAACGCAATTGCGACTTTATGACATGCAATTCTGACTTTATATATCGCAATTCTGACTATAACACGCAATTCTGACTTAATATCTCACAATTCTGACTTTATATCTCGCAATTCTGACTTTATAACACGCATGCGACTTTATATCACGCAATTCTGACTTTATATCTCGCAATTCTGACTATCTCGCAATTCTGACTTTATAACACGCAATTCTGACTTTATATCTCGCAATTCTGACTATAACACGCAATTCTGACTTAGTATCTTGCAATTCTGACTTTATATCTCGCAATTCTGACAATAACACGCAATTCTGACTTAATATCTCACAATTCTGACTATAACACGCAATTCTGACTTAGTATCTCGCAATTCTGACTTTATATCTTGCAATTCTGACTTTATAACACGCATGCGACTTTATATCACACAATTCTGACTTTATCTCGCAATTCTGACTTTATCTCGCAATTATATCTTGCAATTCTGACTTTATAACACGCATGCGACTTTATATCACGCAATTCTGACTTTATATCTCGCAATTCTGACTATAACACGCAATTCTGACTTAATATCTTGCAATTCTGACTTTATAAAACGCAATTGCGACTTTATAACACGCAATTCTGACTTTATAACACGCAATTCTGACTTTATATCTCGCAATTCTGATTTAATATCTCGCAATTCTGACTTTATATCTCGCAATTCTGACTTTATATCTCGCAATTCTGACTTTATAACACGCAATTACGACTTTATAACACGCAATTCTGACTTAATATTGCGCAATTCTGACTTTATATCTCGCAATTCTGACTTTATATCTTGCAATTCTGACTTTATATATCGCAATTCTGACTATAACACGCAATTCTGACTTAATATCTCAATTCTGACTTTATATCTCGCAATTCTGACTTCATATCTCGCAATTGTGAGAAAAAAAGTCAGAATTGTGAGAAAAAAAGTCAGAATTGTGAGTTAAAAAGTTGCAATTACCTTTTTTATTTTTCATTCTGTGGCGGAAGCTTCCATAGCATTTCATTTCAAACAGCATTTTAGTGTTTTTATTTGTTTTTTTGTTTGTTCTTACCTGTTTGCATTCGTTTATTTGATAGTTTACACTCATTTGTTTGATCATTGTTTATTATATACATGCTTTTTTCTTTCCTTTTATTTCTTGTTTTGCTCTTCTCTGCTTGCCTTTGTTTTTTTGTTTGCTATACTTCAAGTGCATATTGAAGCTGTGATTTAAATTTCTGACAACTTTTTTTTTTACACAAGTTGAAGTAAAAATGCAAAAACGACCTAACTTTAGTTTATTCCAAGATAATAACTGGATGCTATTATGACATCCATAATAAGGATCATAACAACAAAATGCCATATGATTTTTGAATAAATATTTATCTTGTAATAATACAAAAAAGGTGCACAGTGCTGCTGTTCTGTATTTCTTTCAAACAGCTTTTTTGTGTTCTTTCTTTTGTTCTGACCTGCTTGTTTTCGTTCAGTTGTTTGTTTATTGACTCATTTGTTTGGTCATGGTTTGTTTGTTTTTTTTTGTCCCCATATGCTTTTGTTTCTTTCCTTTTATATATCTTGTTTAATTTTGTCTGCTTGCTTTAGTTTGTTTGTTTGCTTTCTCATTAATTGTTTTGCTTTTTTTGCTTCTTTCTTTCTTTCTTTCTTTCTTTCTTTCTTTCTTTCTTTCTTTCTTTCTTTCTTTCTTTCTTTCTTTCTTTCTTTCTTTCTTTCTTTCTTTCTTTCTTTCTTTCAGTATTTTCTCTGTTACACTCTGCAGTATCAGGAGTATAGTTCGTCTGTATCAGATGTTATATCACGCTGTAATTCTGTTGTTGATAAAGTGTTTGGCCCTGTGCGTGTTGTGCTGCTGTTATCATGAATCACACAAGCACTTGAGAGCATGTGTGTGTGTTAGTGTGTGTGTGTGTGTTTTATCACTGATCAGAGTGAGGTCGTCTAGGCCATGTGTTGCTTTATATTTCATCATCTTAGGCTTCTTATCTTCTGTTGGCTCCACATAACCAAGCCCCTAATTCTGTTTTACCACTGACATACACACAAATACACCACCTGCGGCAACGCACATGGATCCACGTTATGAGTGTTGAGAGAAAAGGGATTCGAATGATCACTGTCTTGGCAAATATTTCATCTTAGTGTTATAAGATGATTTTCACTGAAATCTCCACTGCTGTTATATTGATCATCAACATTCGACTAGATGACATAACTGTGATGTTTCTCTCTGAGGAAAACACTTGCATAGACACACAAACATGGACACAAAGTTCCCAGACACAGTCTGGCCCCGCGTTGACCTGTGTTGCGGCGTTTATCTAATAACATAATTTAAGGGATTTCCTGAGCGGGTTGAGGAGTGCAAATCCCTACACACACACACACACACTGGATTGTTCATGCACTTCTCTCTGTATATTGTACTATGTCCTGAATGGCATGTAGAAAGTGTTGGGCTGTAATCAAATTATCGGTGTGTGTGTTTATGGAGATCTATGTGTATGTGTTGGTTAATTTGAATCAGTTAAAGAATTAAAGGCAGTTCTGACCATCAAACTCTATTTAGGTGTAGCATTACTCACACACACACACACGTTTTCTGAATTAAATATCTAAACGAGGACGTACCATATACTACTGAAACTGAAGAAAAATGTGTGTTTTTGGATTTAAATAAATACATTTCTACAAATAATTTGTCCAGTTGAGTTTGTTCTCCGATATCCTCAACAGGTGGGTTGCTAAATGTATTTTATTATAAAACAAATTACACAAATGTGACATTAAATTAATATAATTTAACATCTATCTGTATGTCTTTATCTATTGATTGATATTTTTATCTATCTATCTATCTATCTATCTATCTATCTATCTATCTATCTATCTATCTATCTATCTATCTATCTATCTATCTATCTATCTATCTATCTATCTATCTATCTATCTATCTATCTATCTATCTATCTAGCTTATTTATTGTCATATTTTATATGCACTTTGCTTACTGTATAGAGGCACTTTATATACCGGCTTTACTCACAAATAAAACGTCATTGAGCAAAACTACATTTTCAGGCTTTTCCCTGTGCCCCTTTCTTATCTCAACACACGCACAAGCAGTGCGTCGTCCTTCCTCGAGTTCCCATCTTTCTCCTTGGGAGTTTCCTGTGGTCGTTCTGAGCTCGGCAGCTGATTGGTCAGCTCCGGCGACGGTTTAATCACGGGGATGGGTGTTTTTTGGGAGTCTTGTAATGACTTCCGATTTTCTCAGGGAGGAAGCGAAATGTAAATTAAGCAATTATGTATCTTAACGAGGGTAACACGGTATTTATAGACCTTAATAACCTTAAGTGGGCCGGTTTGGAAGCTCGTCAAGGGAATTAATGCAGTCTAAACAGCCGTCTCTCCTGTTTGACTTGGAGTGGCTCCCTCCACATGTCTGCTGTCGCACAGAAATATGAAAATGAGTTTTACAGTCGACCCTAGTGTTGGGCGCACAACACATACTAGAGCTCTTTGTGTTTATTTTTGTCTTTTACTTTGTAAGTTTTTGGAGGACATGTGGGCTTCACAAGTTCAAGTCTCGATTGTTATGTTTCTCTATCCTAAGCATAATTTTCTTTGCTTTATCTACTAGTCTTATTTTTTATAGCAAATTATTGATGTAAATAGGCTTGACAAAATGTCTGTTTTGACCAATAACAATATAGGAAATATATACATTTCTCAACATATAGTATGATTACTTTAAAGCGTGCTATAAACAACTATGAACTAGGGCTGTCAAACGATTAATCGCGATTAATCACATCCAAAATAAAAGTTTGTGTTTACATAATATTTGTGGGTGCACTGTGAAATTAGTTTATATATATATATATATATATATATATATATATATACACACACATGTTTGTATATATTTAAGAAATAATTTCATGTATATACTGTATATATGGATTTTAAATATTTAAAAAAATTAAAATCGATTTTATAAAATATTTTAAATAATATATATATATATATATATATATATATATATGAAGAGTTCAGATGCAAAAGCCTCTAAATGCCATTTGAAATTTTCTTCTAAAATGACCATTTATATCAAACTTTTTATCAGTTTTTATCAAACTTTTATCAGTTAAATGACAATTAATATGTAATCTTCATTGCCATTTAAGTGAAATTACTGAACTTAAATATACAAGCTTGATAAAAAGGATCATTTTAGAAGAAAATATCAAATGGCACTTAGAGGCTTTTGCATCTGAACTCTTCATATATATATATATATATATATATATATATATATATATATATATATATATATATATATATATATATATAAATTATACACAGTGCACCCACATATATTATGTAAACAGAAACTTTTATTTTGGATGATGGATTAATCGTTTGACAGCCCTAATATGAACTAAACTAATTGGTTTCTGGAAAACCACAGAGACCCATGCTTTTAGTTGTTTTCACCAGGAATCATCTTCATTTCAGAGAGTACATTTTTGCGTGTTTTTTCTCAAAGTGTCACTGTTCTGCACCAAAAAGAAAGTTCAGAAGGCTGATTTGACATTTGAAGTGAACTGGAACAGAGCAAGTGACTTCTGTGGTAAAATATTTGGACCGCACAATTGCAGACGGCAGCACAAACGTATTTTTGTAGGCGTAAGCACACAGTCTTTTTAAAGTCATCCCCTCATCTTAAATGCACTTTTAATATATTGGGGGTTTTTAGATTGAGTTGCGTGTGTCTCAAGTGGTAGGCTAGTTTAGGATTATATTCCTCGAGTATTGAGAATGAGAAGCTTTATTTTACCGCCTGGCCAGCAGTTTTCTGCACTTTTAAAAAATAAAAACAAATTGGAAAAATTAAAGTAATCTTAATGCGCCAAGATGAGACCAAGGCACATTTGAATAGGTTTCCTGTTGTGTTTGGGGAAAATAAGAGACACTCTTGCTTTCTTCTCCTAGTGTTTTATTATTATGTAGAGAAAGTTGAAGTTTAAATGACACCAAATAGGAAAAGAAAAACTCATGAGTGTCGAGGTCATTACGTTTCTTTTAAAATCAGATCATTTGACCCACATACATTCGAGAAAATTTAGCTTGATACTTAAACTATTAAAAATTAGTATAACATTGTTATATATTTGACCAAAACCACATCAAACTAATATGAATACATAGTGAATTTATAATAATTTGGGACTTGCCCATTTTGATTAATTTTGATATAGCCTTGGGCAATTTTCTTTGAAATAGGCCTTTAAGAGTTGAACTCCCATTTTTAACATCTCTCGCTTAGTTAAATGAGAATTCACCTGAACGAGGACGTAAAGGTGTGTGTTCAGTTGTCGCTGTTGTGTGTGATTTGGTGTGTCCGTAATTCACCTGTGTCGAGACTGATACACGCCGGCACCAAGTGGAATTTGTCCTGGTGCCATTCTGTCGAATTTCTCCCCTTTTTTTTATTTGTATTTTTTTTCGTACGGGCGTGAGGAATCCTGGCCCTCTCTATCACAAAGAGATGCAAATCTCTCTCTCTCTCTCTCTCTCTCTCTCTCAGTCTTCTGCCGTCGTTCAGCCGTTACGGGAAGGGCAGACTGCTGGCGCCGAGCTGTTTGGGCTCTCTTCAGTACACACACACACTTGTACACGCACACTACGGCGTCACACAACATACCAACACACAACTAATGCACATGCATGAACTTTGTGTGGCATTTCACCCGTTATTAATGAATTGAAATGTATAAATATGCCACACACACATGCATAAATTTGACTGCACATGCATTGAATGCATCCATTTAGTCTAAATGAGGCGTATTGTTGTGTTGCACTGGCCATTTAGGAAACAGAATAATGTTCAAGACTTTGGTCCCACAACCCTCATGCGGGTGCCTTCCACTGGGCGGTCGACCCCCTCTGTCTTTGCTGTTTCTTCTTTTCCTTGTAGTTCACCGAAGGGTGAGAAGTTCATAGTCTCAACTCAGGTAGACATCAACTGTCTATGCAAACTCATCCTGAACCGGAAACATTTTTCCCTTTTTGCTTTGTACTCAAAGCTAGTTGTGAATCAGAATGTGGTGGGGAAAATGGAGGTTAAATTGTGTGACATCCGTCCTCATGTTGAAATTTCACGGTTCGTCTCTGAGAAGATACTCTGTGTTGCATTTTTGAACCTTACTAGAGAAACCGCACGTCTGCAATTGCGTGTTAGGACGTCAATCACCTGTTGGATGTTCGTAAAATCGCCCCGGTCTCTTTTTAGCTCCTTTATTTACCTAGCAGAAACTTTTCAAAAAGTTTATTTGACTGCTTCCATAAAAAAAGTAATGTACAGTGTTTATTGACTTGAAGTGGCGATTATTTATTCTGGCTAATTTGAAGCAGCGGTCTCCTCTCCCCGTTCCTCCGTCTCTCCCTTCGTGTTTTTCGGATAATCCCGGGCAGCGGTAAAGGAGTGGAGTCAGATGAAAGATTAAATAAATAAATAAAGCGCTTTGGATAACATTCCCCTCCGATTGACCTGACCCTGTGACCCGAGAGACACTCACAAAAAGGTCACGACCTGGCCATAGGAATGTTCATTTTGAATCGCACTTATAAATACCCTTGTCTTATAGTAACAACTTCAGAGTATGAATGTTTTATAATCCAGATATAATATTAATGTTTACATGATTAATACAATCAGCGCAAAGATTGTTTTGAATTCTGGATGTTCAAACCTGAAAAGTTTGTCAGATGTAAATGATATTTAATTAAAAACATGACTATCAAGTTCTTTGATCATACTACACTGTAAAAATGAATATGCTATATAAGCAATAATAGTTGTGGCAACAGATTACAAGCAATATTATTATTAACAATAATATTAGAATTGAGTAATAATTGATCAAATTAGTTCCTTAAAAGTTAACAAGTAATGAGTAAAAGTTAACTAGTCAAGTGGTTGTGAAAAAATTATTGTGTTAAAACTAGGGCTGGGCAACGATTAATCGTATCCAAAATAAAAGTTTGTGTTTACATCATATATGTTTGTGTAGTGTTTATAATTATTTAGCATATATAAATACACACACATGCATGTATATATTTAAGAAATCTTTTCATGATTATACTGTATATATATTTATACAGAATTTATATTAAATATAAATACTAATGTTTAAATATTAATAACACATTTTTCTTAAATATATGTGAATTTTTATATACAAATATAAACACAAACTTTTATTTTGGATGTGATTAATCGCGATTAATCGTTGCCCAGCCCAACACCATCAGATCACCTTTTCTATTTGTTCATCTGACTGTTATAACTCAGGTACAGCAGCCAAACAAAACTTAATGTGATTGACTTAAGGGTCAAGAGCCCAACTAAAACTAACATTGATCACCATAATGGTGACTTACAATTTAGTTTTTCTCCTTCAGCGATTCGGCTTGTTAACATCAGGTGTCTTCAATGTTGGCAACATAAAATACAAGAGTTCTTCGTTCCTCCTTGACGTCTATCTGTTATTCAGATATTTTTGTGTAAATTTGACTAATTTTAAATGGTTAACTTAGATTAATTATTACTCCGTTCTAATTTGTTAAATGTAATTAATAATATTGCTTGGAATCTGTTATCACAATTTTATTGATTAGATATAGTGTATTCATTTTTACAGTGTGTATATATATATAAATCTCAAAATCTTAACAAATTAAAACAATAACTAAAAAAAGAAATGTGTATTTATTTAATTGGTCATGTTTTTTTAGCCTCCGATGTATTGCGAAGTAGAATGAAAAAAAAATAGCATTCATAATGAGCAGTTAAAACATAAGACATTATAAGAAGTAAACTATATCAATGTTTTTTGCCTATGTTTTGATGACCTTATCTAAGATTGCATGGCTTATTTCCTGTCAAACTAAACATCTGTAAGTGGGCATGATTTAAATGATAGTACAGATTTGAAACGGCACCGTAACAGTTTTACCACCTCACAGAAAGTGTGCTTTTGGTTGACCGCGCCGTGCCGTCTGAATGTGCTTTGCATGATGGCTCCGTCTCTCTATGTCGGAAATGTGGTGTATCTGGATTCTTTCCACATTGCACTCAGATACATATAAGATAACTATTGTAGAACATTTTTGATGTTCGACAGATTAGCATTGACATTCTCAAAGAATTTCAATTGTTTATGAGGAAACTTGTGCAAAATTTGCCTATATGAATAATGTTTAAATTTAAATAAAAGTAAATTCTAAAAAATTGGATTTTTATCCTAATCAACAATTTTTTTGCTATAGATGCTATAGAATCACGGCAGCCAAAATTTGAAGTGGGTCAAAATGAACATGACATGAACGAGTATAGTTCAAAATTCATAAAACTTTGATGAAATGGTTTTGACTTTTTGAGTTTTTCTCAAAATTTGCAAAATTTGCCTATATGAATAATGTTTAAATTTAAATAAAAGTATGAGTCTAAAAAATTGGATTTTTATCCAAATCAACAATTTTTTTGCTATAGATGCTATAGAATCACGGCAGCCAAAATTTGAAGTGATCAAAATGAACATGACATGAACGAGTATGGTTCAAAATTCATAAAACTATGATGAAATGGTTTTGACTTTTTGAGTTTTTCGCAAAATTTGCAAAATTTGCCTATATGAATAATGTTTAAATTTAAATAAAAGTATGAGTCTAAAAAATTGGATTTTTTATACAAATCAACATTTTTTTTGCTATAGATGCTATAGAATCACGACAGCCAGAATTTGAAGTGATCAAAATGAACATGACATGAACGAGTATGGTTCAAAATTCATAAAACTATGAAATTGGTTTTGACTTTTTTAGTTTTTCATTTAAGTTTTTTAATATTCATTTCATTCACAATTAATACAGATTAGCATCTAATTTTGTATGAATAATTTGATTAAACTTAGGATACACTCAGCATATGTAATAATTAGTGTTCATTTAAAAATGCTTCTCAAATCAGTGATATTTTCTTGAAAAACTATTCCCTATTTTTTTGATTTTGAATCTCAAAGTAAGTACATTTTACATCATGTAGATTACAAAACATGCATTATAGTGAAAGCAAATTCCAAAAACGTGCGTAGTGGAGATATCTCTCCGCGGCAGTGGCGAGTATGTATACGCATGTATCAGTTCTGCGGTAGCGAGAGTTCATCAGAACCAGCAGCAGGTCGCCGTTACTGATCTGCACGGGAACAAAGTCAACTCAGCGAGACGCTGCGCTGCAACGCTCCTTATCTGTTTATGTGATGGACTTTTTCAAACGCAAACATTTTCTTTAGATGCGCTGGGAACACACAGACCCCGATAGGGATCGGACGCAGTCTAATTGCTTCAGATAGCCGCGTGTTATTAGCATTAAAACCGAACACAGGAGCAAAAAGCTCTCCTAGCATCGCTGATGAACAGAGACCCCATCTCCCGTTTCCAACGGTATTAAACCTGGAAACAATTCAAATGCACCAAGATGCAATTTTTAGGTGAATTCATACCCCCCATTTGACCGCCTAATAGTTTTCTTGTGTATAAAAACATTTAAGTTTGTGTGTGTGGAAAGTACTTTTTAAGCCTGCTTTTGACCCTTCTCTGACATGCTTTGCATGGGTGTGTGTGTGTGTGTGTGTGGAGTGCTGGTTTCATATGTGCGTTCTTGCCAAGTTGCTCAGACTCCCAGGACAATACCCAAAACACCCCCCTCCACCCCTTCGCGAGCTGGCTCGGGGGCATTCCTCCACCGGTTCACTGGCAAGGCTCAAGTGGGTTCCGTTTTTTTCAAGCGCTCTAATTGCTGAAAGACATAATTGTCGAGGACTTTGAAGTAAAAGTCAATTTGCCATAAGTCCACGGCTGGACTGTTTTTTCTTCTTCCCCTCAGCGGCGTTGGCTTGCCAGCGAACTTGTTCTGATGTATGGATAACGGCAACTTTGAGACCTGTTTATTTAACAAGGCCAAAATATCAAGCTCTTTTTGTTGTCGTTAGCCGAACGGCGCTTCGCGTTTAATAGAATAATGGCATCCGGCGAGGACCGTTCGTTTGTTTTGCGAGTTTTCCGCACGCCGATGAGTTCAAGGCAGGTGACCCGGCGTCGTGCAGCCACTGTCTGGTGTTTTTCACTGACTAATATGGGTGATGACAGGGTTATGGGAAGTGTAACGGGTACTGACACAATACCTCCATGCTCTGCCTCTCAATACAACTCAAATTAGTCACCCCTCACACGTTAAAGCTGCACACCTATGCGTGTGGTGTGTACGTGCTCGCTTCCGAGCGACGTGTGGCTTCATCCGTCAGTGTTTATTGTTTACTGTACTCCTGGTGGCGCCAGTGCTAGAGAAAACAGAAGCCTTAAAAACACTTTGTTTTGGGCAACGGCGAAATTCTGCGGTTTTCTAATCGGAAAAGGCGATCAGGGCCCCTGATCTGTGTATCGGCCGAGGGGAGGGGAGGGGGAGCGTTGCTCAACTGAAGTTCCATGTATGGCAGTGAGAACATGTGGGCGCACCAGTCTGTCTGTCTCCAGCGCTCTCCTGAAAGAAAGAACGAAAGAAAGGCCTTCAGTGAAAGACAGCGAGTCACAAAAGACCTTACGCCACAATAAAGCGAGAGGTGGCTGTTGTTTGATTTCCCAGCAGTCCTATATTCCAAAATAACACTCCAGTGTGAGGAGGGGGGGTGCGTGTTAACTAATATTCATCCTCTGTCGAACGATTTGTTGACGACCGTCATTGGATCCAAACTCAAAATGTTTAAGGCAAGAATTAAAACTACACTTAGGATTCACATACAGAAATGTCAATCAACATTTTGAATTAATGATGATATTAGAAGTAGTAAAACTGAAATAGTATTTCTTAAAATGTACTCCAACAATATATATATATATATATATATATATATATATATTAGGGCTGTGAAACGATTAATCACGATTAATCGCATCTAAAATAAAAGTTTGTGTTAATATATGTGTGTGTGGTGTGTATAATTATTTTGTATATATAAATACACACATATGCATGTATATATTTAAGAAAAATTGTGTTATTATTAATATATGAAATATTTATATTTATGTATAAATTATATGTTATTTATATTAATGTATAAATATACATTTTGTATAAATATATATATAAAGTATATACATGCAAACATTTCTTAAATATATACATTCATGTGTGTGTGTTTATATATACAAAATAATTATACACTCTATACACACACATATTATGTAAACACAAACTTTTATTTTGGATGCGATTAATTAAAAAAAAAACATTACAAAAATTAAAAAAAATACTAAAAAAAATTAAATTCATTAAATTTAATTTTTTTTAATTCATTCATTTAAAAAAACAAACAAAAAAAACTTTATATATATATATATATATTTATATATATATTGGTTGATTTCCCAAGTAAATGTGATTTATTGCTATGCACAATTAAAGCAGGGCACATTAAAAAAACAAACAACAAAAAAAACATTAATATATATATATATATATATATATAAATTGTGTGCCCTGCTTTATTAGTGCATAGCAATAAATAACATTTATTTGCGATGCACCAATAATACAATTTTTCCCAATACCGATTTACTTTCAAGTTATAGCTGATAACCAATCAATGACTTGTAATACAATTCTATGCTATTTTGTCTAATAAATAAATAAATCATCATTTCATATCCATATAGTGATTTAACAGGGTTATTGTATTAAATTACTATTGGTTTAAAAGGGTAGTTCACCCAAAAATGTAAATAGTCACCGGTTTGGAACAACATGAGGGTGAATAAATGATGACAATTTTCATTTTTGAGTGAACTATCCCTTTAAGTAACTTTAAGTGAGCGTTAGATGACAACAATTAGTGATTTCAAGTATTGATACAATAAGCAGAAAGTTTAAAAGAACTAATTTGCATAAATTAAATTAAACACCTAAATGGGTGCAACACTACTCTAGCTTCGCTGCAGTCTTTAGGAACTTTATTGCCAAAAAAAGAATTGGATACCCTATTTTTTTGTCCATGCAGGCGCAGTATATCATTACTGTGTATTTACCATTGATTGAAAGAGTTATTGTGTCAAAATCAAATAAGACTTATATGAAAATGGTATGGAGACTGGTGCAGTCAGAGAAAAGAAATGCACAAATCAACCACTTCACTTTAATAAAGCGTTGATGGACTCCTGTCCAAGTGTGTAAATTAATTCCAAATGAACCTTTTTTTTTCTCTCCCCAATTTCAAAGCACACAATGTACACTATTGGCATGAAAGCCCAATAAAACGTTCTTTTCTTATAGGAAAAGCAATAATTGATTTGACATTTCCTGCCACTTCAAAGGCTCTGAGCCCTGTAGGCATGGTGCTAAATTACTGGAGAAAGAAGATTTGCTATTAGCTGAGTGTTAAGTGTTCACCACTGTCTTACTCTTTTCGCTTTACCATTTTACCTCAACACGCTTGTGCGTCCATGAAAAGAAAGAGAATGTGGGTTTCGCATTGAAGATAGTTACATTTTGCTGCCACAAAGAACCTGTGTGTTTATCAGTAAACTTTCGTGTTTCCGTGTCTTTCTGCACACCTGTTTTGTATGTTTTTCTCTTTTTTTCCCTTTATGTTGTTAGGCAAACCACCATCAAGGAAGAATTTTGATGTATAAATACATTTTTGCTGCCTTTATCATTGAATGGATGTGTGCATTTCCGGTTTTATGCCTTTAAAGTTAGTTTTCACTTTGAATTTAAACTTTTATTTGTAGTTACAACAACATTAGATTATAGTTAGACGGAGTGACTGTATAACGATAGAAATGTCTTCTGGTAGAAAATTTGCAATATTTATATCATAGCTTATGTATTTTGTGGCTAGATTTACAAACAAACGAACAAAAAAAAGGTTTTTTTGTTGCAATTGCCAAACAATAACACAACTTTCCATTATTGTAGAACTAAAATTGTTAATAATTAAATTGATATGAGGTCACATGTGCGTATATCAGCTATTTTAGAACAGATTTTAGATCAGAAGTTTGTTGTCTGTTAGTTTTACTTCATTCATATATTCATTTATCATGAATAATCCCATATTTATTTAAGTTTTTTTTTAAATAAGTACCTCCATTTGTGAAGTTTAAAATTCACAGAATTATATAAGAATATATAATATAAATTATACAATAAAATAAATGATAATATAAAATGTAATAATTCTGTGAATGAAAATAAATGTGTACATGCATACATATCAAATTATATATATATATATATATATATATATATATTTCAATTTTGATATGTTTGCATACGTATACACATTTATTTATATATATATATATATATATATATTATAGGGCTGTCAAACGATTAATCGCATCCAAATTAAAAGGTTTAAAAGGTTTTTTACATAATATAAGTGGGTACACTGTGTATAATTATTTTATATATATAAATACACACACATGCTTGTATATATTTAAAAAATATTTTTATGTATATACTGTATATTTATATATAATTTATATTATATATAAATATCAATATTTTATATATAAATAATATTTTTTCTTAAATATACATGCATGTGTGTGTATTTATATATATATATATATATATATATATATATATATATATACAAAATAATTATACACAGTGCACTCACTTGTATTATGTAAAAAATAAGGCTGTGCAAAAATTAATTTGCGATTAATCGCATCCAAAATAAAAGTCTGTGTTTACATAATATATGTGTGTGTAATGTATATAATTATTTTGTATACATAAATACACACACATGCATGTATATATTTAAGAAAATGTGTTATTCATATATAAAATATTTATATTTATATAATATAGATTATGTATTTATATATATATATATATATACAGAATTTAAGCGCAAATAATTTTTAAATATATACATGCATGCATAGGTATTTATATATACAAAATAATTATATGCAGCACACACAAATATATTATGTAAACGCAGACTTTTATTTTGGATGCGATTAATCGCAATTAATTTTTGCACAGCCCTAGTAAAAAACACAAACTTTTAATTTGGATTAATTGTCATTAATCGTTTGACAGCTCTAATATATATATATATATATATATATATATATATATATATATATATATATATATATATATATATATTAGTTTGTATATATATATAAATATATTAGTTTATATATATATATATATATATATTAGTTATATATATTAGACATATATACTAGCTAAAATATATAATATGTAGGTAATAGCTATGGCTGCCTAAATATAAAATTGATCTCTCCTACAGCAGATTCATGTACACGTTGATACATGCTATTATTGAAGTTCCCTTTATATTTTGCTCAAGTCTATGTTAAACCTAGTCTTGCATGTTAACCCAAGCAAAGCTGGATCTCCACACTCACAGATAAACGGTGTGTGTTGTGATTAGGGCACTAGGCAGGGCCCTGCAGTGAGCGCGGGAGCCACAGAACGAGAGAGAAGCTGCTCTTATCTCAGGCAATTAATCAGAGAGACTCATATTGCGGGACAATTATTCAAAGCTTATTCTTGAATAACTTACAGCCGGAAGCGTGCAAGAAGTTTCCCCCGCTGGACGTGAAGGTCGTGAGAGCAAGGAGACGCTGCAGGACAGAAGGCCGGCGGTACATTTGTGTGTGTTTAAGATAGATACTGCAGACAAGGTCAAAGTCATGGCAAACTCTACTTCTCTTTCCATTTATTTCACACCAGGCAGGTTTTCCCTGCATTAAAGCGCTCGTCTTGAGGTTAATTAAGGGATGCATCAATACAGAAATATGATGGCTGATATTATAAATCAATACTGTTTTGTCTTTTGTTATTTTGTTCTCGTAAAGAACCTGTAATTTCAAGGCTTCATCAATTTCATCAAAGCAATATATTGTACAGTAGATATCAGTTATCCGTCGAAACCTTGCATATACGAGTATATGTTTTGAAATGCCCTGATTGTGCCTGATTCGAATTTATGAATGCATTTTGTTGTTTATAATATTATAACTTGCCAGTCTAAATGAAGGTGTTTTAGGAATCTTTGTAGAAGATTCCTCTATTAAACCTTTCTCCAGGTAGAATATTTGTATTTATTTTTTTTATTTATTTTTTGCCCACGCACACAGAACGCTCTCAGATGTTAGTAATCGTCCCGCACAGAGGCTGTGTGGAATTGGAACATTAAACGCATCTTATCTCGTCTCGTTTAGCCCGCTTCTCGCGCTCTGCATTGATTGGAGCCCCCAATAAATGAGTTGCCTTTAATTGCAGTAGGCCTTAATCCAACTTTTTCTTTTTAAAGTACCACAGAGGGGGAGGGGTGGGGGAGATTTTAATGAAAGTGATATGAGCCGTCCCCCCCTCCTCCATTACCATACCTAACTATTTGTGTGTGTCAGTATGAGAAAGCTGGTTAGTTGCATCAGGCGTTGGACTCGGTAAATTGACAGCTCTCTCTCTTCTCATTCGCTCTCTTTCTTATCTATCCATTTTAATTACTTCACAATGTGTGTGTAAGCTTGTTTTCAATCCCATGTACCATTTTTGGCGCAGTGGCTTTCTCGCGTTATCACTCCCTGTCTTTAGTCTTATTCGCATTTGTAAGTGACACAATCAATTAAGCGCCGTGTGTTTATGTGCGCAAGTGTACAAATCCGTGCTTTTCTTTGGCGGTGCCAAATGAAATGGGAAGGGGGGCTGATTTTTGATATCAGATGAAAGAGAAACTGGTTGCAAGTGAAAACGGAGCCGTTTCTCTGCTGGACGAACGAGTAGAGGCCTGACGTCTGAAAATTATCACACACGTTTTCGGATATCTCTCATTTCAATCCCTCCCATGAGCACTGGTTTCAAACACGCTGGTTTTCGTATGTAATGGTGTAATGATGTAATTTGCGCATTACAGGCACAAATGTTTGTGTACTATTAGATATATATTAGTTAAACTATTGTTTAACTTATTATTGGCAAACAATTAAAAGTAGGCCGTTTAAAACACATCCAATTACTGTATTCACCCTTCAAAATTAGTCGAGTTTCAAAAAAAAAATACATCATAACGTTGTGACACCAGAAAACGACAATAGGAACTTTCTACGGAATGGCAAGTAGACACATGTATATAATTTTCACTTTCTCAAATTTATTTTTAGCAACATTTGTCAAGCTAAACCTTGTTAGTTATTGAACATTTATTGAATAAAGTGAGTGATGAGCTAAAATCAAACTTGAAATGTCACTGTTTAGTTTAAACATTTTTCAACTTGTATGAAATGAATGTGAAATGAAATGGCTCTTATATTTAGTTTGACCTCATGAGGTGGACAACCAACATTTTCTGAAGGTTAAGCACCAATTTTCACCTGCCATTTAGTCAAAGAAAAATGACTTAATTTTTAAGAGTTTCAGACCCCATTTTGCACCTTGTTCATGGAAACGTCCAATTGTATGAGAGAAAAGAGAGAGTGCTGCTATTCCAAGAAGAAAAGAAACGGAGGATAGAGCCATAAAATGCAAATATCACCCATGCTGCTTTTCCCTTTTTTTCCATACAAATTAAATGTCAGCGTTGTGAAATACTGTCACTTTACTTCACGCTGAGGAGGTGATGACAAATCCATATTCTTCCTTTAAATAAAAATTCTTATTACGGCGCTGGCGCGGTAATCACGCCGGCACAAAGCCTTCTCGTGATTAACGATAGCAATTTATTGTGCAAAAGGGCCGAGAAGAGGGAGGGCGACCGACGCAGAAGAGACATCATCTTTATCATAATTCGTATCATAAATAACCGGCCACAGCCAATCAGAGAGCAGCCGGCGTGTCATTCCCAAATAACCTTTGATAACTATTACAATTCCACCGGCCGGAAGAAAGCCTAAAGTCACAATGTTATCTTATCCACATTCTGCGCTTATAGAATACAACAATATTACCATATAGATTACACTATTTATAATAGAGGGTGTCAGAGGGCTCTGCCTGCACTTCCTGTCATCCATTGTGGTGCAGAGAGTTGCAGTAGCCAGATTACCACTGGTTAACTGGTATCACACCACCCTAGTGTGTAGTGTGCACGTGTGTTTGGAGACATTAAAAAAAACTTCCGCACTTGGATGTGGGTCTGATTTTGTGTGTGTGTATCTTGTTCGCTCTGTTGATCTGCTGTGTAATCAGGTGTGGATGATTTTGATCTTTTGCTCTGATATCCACCCTCTATTTCACTGTGAAATTTTCCCTCTCTGTTAATATTGCTCATTTTCGTCTTTTCGTTTTCCCACAATGTTCTTATTGAATAATTAAAATAAGGTGTGTCATTTGTGCTGTGTTGATTGTGGTGCGGGTGAGCTTTTAGTCTGATTTACATCATATTTTGGTCCTGTTTCTCGGCTCTTGATTCTTGCGTTTTGGATATTTTGGTTGCTTTTGATTGTATTATTAATATTTATATATATATATTTCTCTCTGGCAGATGAGGAAGAGGAGGAACCGGTTCCTCCAGATATGGGCACCTCTGCCGAGGCCATGCAGGTCTCCATGGGTGAAGAAGAGGATGGTGAGGAAGAGGAGAATGATGAGAACTGGCTTAGTCGACATGGCGGACAGAGTCCCAGACCTGAGGGTTTATTGCCTGCCGCTAAGAGACCCCGCCTAAGCACCAAACCTGGCGTTAGCCCTGAATGGAGTTATGAACCACGGGAACCCCTCAGTTCCCTCAACTCCCAACACATGCCCCATTCTCCCTCCCCTCCCCTCTCCCCCGAATTACCCAGACCTCCTGTGGCACCTCCTACACCCGGACACAAGCCCAAACTGCCCTCGCCCTCTCCTGCTCGGCAGAAGAACAAATCGCCCAAAAGAGGGGTTTGCTCTGCACCCACTGGTATACTGGGTCGAGCGCTTGCGTTGACCCCACCCAAGACCAATCAGAAAGCTGGGAAGAGATCACCCGGTAGGCCCAAAAGCCCCCGTAGCCCACGGCCAAGTCCTGCCCATTCGGGTGCAGCTGGGCGTGGTTGGGCCGGACCTCTCGGAGATGATAGTTCTCGCGATGGCCAGTTCAGAGCTCTTGATACAGGAGACGAGGATATTGAGAACTCTATTGCTGCTGTGATTGCTCGCGCTTGTGCGGGTGGAGATGGCACATCAGACCCATTTGCTTATGACTCGGACTCAGACAGTGAGGGGACAAACCCTCCAAAACCTGCACCCAAACCTGCACTTACACTTAGCTATGTCAAACCGCCACAAGTTCTCCCCGGAAAACATCCGCTTCCGCCACTTCCCCTACATCTCAACCCACCCAACCGCTGGACGATGGATGACTCTATAGACGAGGTCATTCGAAAGGCCAATCAGGGTCAAAAGCCAATTCAGGCCCCAAGTCTTTCACCTCCAGAGCCCGCTTACCTGTCGTCCCCACCTGACTCGCCTCCTACACCGCCACCCCCTCTCAAACCACCCCAGGAACGGAAAGACCCAATCAACGCAACTCTTCTGAAGAAAAAACTCAAGAAGGACATCAGGGCCAAGTTGAAAAAGAAAGACAAGGAGCGGCTCAAGGACAAGGGCAAGGAGAAAGGAAAGAACAAGGACAAGAATAAGGAGAAGAAGCGGGAAAAGGAGCGAGGGCAGGTGGAGGAGAACAAGATCGCCTGGCCGGAGCTATCGCTCGTAGTTGGAGGTGAGGAGCGGAGAGATGGCATTGGTGGGAAGAAAGAAAAGGACAAACACAAGGACAAGAAGAAAGATAAAGAGAAAAGTAAGAAAGAGAAAGAGAAACGAGACAAGGGTAAGGAGCGAGGCAAGGAGGAGAAGAGGATATCTCAAGTAACCAAAGACGTCGCCGCTGCCGTTGCCGCCACCAGCCCGCTGTTCAGCCCCCAGTCCTGCTTACGAATCCCGTCAATGTTGCCCCCTTTGCCCCCAATACTCCCTGATAAATTGTTCCTGAACACCAAGGATACCAAGAGCAAAGACAAAGACAAGAAGAAGGACAAGAAGGAGAAGAAGAAGAAAAAAGAGAAAGAGAAAGATAGAGAGAAGGAGCGTGAAAAGGAAAGGGAGAAGGAACGGGCAAGGGAGAAGGAGCGGGATAAAGAGGAGAAGAAGAAAGACAAAGAGAAGAAAGAAAAGACGAAGGAAAAGGAAAAAGACAAGCCAAAACTCGAGAAACAAAGTTTACTGGTAAGATGCCCACTGGTCTCATACTGTGTTGGGAAAGCTGCCCTCTTACAGTTACACTACTTGTACTAAAAGTTACACAATCGTTTAACAAAATAGCTAGCTACATTACAACATTTATTAATTATAAGACTAGAAAACACCCCAGTTGATATAACGGAAAGTAAAAGCCTACCCAAACTAATTGGTTCACTTAAAATGAATCTGACTTTTCGGCGCTAAATATGACAGAGTAAAGCAATACTCAATACTTTTAAAAAGCACTCTATACTTCTTTTTGTTGGGTAAAAAAGCTTATCATTCTTCTGAAAACCATGAAGTCAACATGAAACCTTGATGAAAAAAGTGAAAAAACATTCAACGAGAACAAAGATGTACGTGTACACAACTTTGCGTCGTGTTTTCAGCTTTTCATACGCAACTGTGAGGTAATTATCATTACATAAGGCCGTATGCACCATTCATAAATCTCCACATGAATTCAATATGACTATAAGGTACATCAATAATGCAACACATATGGGAATCATACAGATAGATTTACTAGCTGGCCTCATTGTGTGTCTATCCTTCTGTCTCCTTGTGTGTGTACCTTTGAGATCAGAGGTAGATCGCCAAGCTACATTTACATTTCCGTCTTTTCCGGTCGATTTGTCCCTGGAATCCTGCTCCTTGCATGGAGCCCCTGTGCACACACACACAATAGACTATCAATCTGTGTGCAAATCAAACAAGGGATAAAACACCTCAAAGCCTCTGTTTACCCAATTCATATCCCATTTTATAGTGTGTGTATGTATGTGTCTGCAAAAGAGCTTTGAACGAAAGAGTGTGTTGGTTCTTCTTTATCAAACTCATCCTCCAATCGCTTTTCACTGTCCAATGACAGTGATAATGTATGTACACCACATCAGAGCAGCTTGAATTGATTTGGACTGCTCCGGAATTCCATTTTTCTTGCTTTCTGTCTCTTTTTCTTGCGTTACCTGAATCCCTGACCCCCGCACTCTCGTTTTCTCTCCATCTTTTTCTCCGTCTCCTGCTGCCACCGGGAGATGGGATTGAGAAAGTGATTTCTGTCGTTCTCCACCTGCTTAAATCTTTCCATCACTTTAATTTTTTGCAAGGCTGCTTTGCTGCCATCCAGGAGAAAAGAAAGAGAGACAAGAGAGTGAGAGGAAAGAGAAAAAAGAGAGGGAAGAGAGCTGAGGGGATGGGGAGCCGGGGGGGTTATCAGTCGTTGGCCTGAGGTATGTGTGCAAGGGACTTAAATCCGTAGAGATTAGCAGAAAAATGCCGTCGGTAGCAGTAAGGGGCTTTACGCCACTGGTTGTATTAGTTCAGGTGAAAAGAGTATTGCGTTTACATAAAACCGGACAAATCCAGCCACAATGCCAATGCTGTGGGACCACAATGCAATCTGCTATCTCTGGACCTTAACCACAACATCCAGCGCGGTTTCCTGAGAACTGCCGCGGAACTACTGCCACCGAACACTGAATTACAGAAATTGAGAGAGAATGATGGTGGAGAGAGAGTAGAGATGGGGAAAAAGAGGAGACATGATACAATAGAGAGAGAGATGGAAAAAGCAAGAGAGATTATGCTATTTTTTTCGCAGTCTTTACTTAGTCAATAGTTGCTCACTTGAAAACAAGAAGTCAAAATTATATGGTTTTTGCAGCCTACTTCAGATTGAAATAGCATATTCTGTTTACTGTAAAGTATTGGATCATGAAAAATGGTCTCTATATGTTAGAGAAAGCGATGCCAGCCAAAAAGTAAAGTTGTTTCAGAGGTATTAAGATGCGTTTTGGTCGATTGGATCACAAGTGGACAACGTTAAATACAGGTGTAAATGGAGTCTAAAATGTTTTGAGCTTGTCGACTTTCGTTTCGAAGCACTTCCAGAGTAGTCCAAAAAGCATTCGACCGGATTGCAACACGGGATTTAAACTTTGTAACGCACCAAGCACAATGTTCTCTCACCGTTCCTGATTCCTAACCCTCACAGCGTTCGCCGTGCTCTTGCTGCTATTAGAGCAGAAACAAAAGCTGCTGCCGTCCATATGTTTTCCCGTCGTCTCTGGGCACTATCATATGTAAAATGCGCAAGCCTATATTGTCCACTAGATGAAAAGATCTGGAAAAAACAACAACATACATTTACCCGCCCATAGACCATCCCCTCAAAGACAGAACAGAAGTGGTTGAAAATGGACAAAAGAGACAATGAGGTGTAAATGGGTATGTGTATTCCTCTGCTTGTGATCTGATCGACTACAACGCAGTTTAATACCAAGTGTAAACAGATAACCTACAGCAAATATGATTACAAGTTAAAAGACACCCATTTCAACCAATTTCAATGCCTAAAAGCAGTATTCTAGCAGTATTTTAGTCATAATGAGTGTAGGCTCAAAAATGCCCTAGTCCTCAACATTTAGGCCCCGTTTACACTAAGGGAAAACACAGATATTTCCCTGCGGATTGGCCTCTCGTTTACACGAAAACCCTTTTTTTAACCACAGAGAACGATTATTTCTGAAAACTCCGGCCAAAGTGGAGATTTCTGAAAACGGCGGTAATGTGTTGTAGTGTGAACTAGGAGAAACGGTGTTTTAGGTTCTCTCTTGTCGATTCTGAGGATTCTGATTGGCTTGCATGGCGTTATCCTTCTCTCTACACTGCCGCCCATAGGTTTGGCATAGTTATGAAGGCACTCGACGGCGTATTTATGTGGGTGTGTGAACGATGTTATTTTTGAAAACGGAGAGGGGGAAAATATTCGTTACGCTAAATGCCCAGCTTTTTGTGTAAACATGGCCTTAAGAGATACGACAATGATAAACAAAAAAAAATGTTTAATTTTGCGAGGAGAGCAATCACATGTTTATTTTAAGTCAAAATAAAACTGAACTCTTCAATATTGCAATCAACACAGCCTCGTCTACAGACACTCAACTCTCGGTTAAGCACAACTGCTCAAAAGTGCCAAAAGTAAACCAATTTCCTTCAAAAAGCTCTCTTCAATCTTATGGATAAAATAAAATAATGTTAGCTATAATTAAAGCCTAAAAAAGTCAATGCCTTCTTACACTGGACATGCTAATGCCATATCTTCATCTCAAATATAAAACACCTGCGATTCACTAACTACCTGCTATTGATCTCACGTTCACTTAGGCTATGTTTACACGGAAACGTTTCTGAAGAGAAAACGCAAAAGTGGCGTTGCGTCATCACTTTTTATTCTGCGTTTAGACGAGCGTTTTGTGTGGGAAATCCGTGTGCAAATGGTGACGCAAAAGTGTGTGAAATTCAATGTAGTATGGACTTCAGGCGGCTAGGAGTGCATACTACAACAACACCAAGTCCACGCGCCTGCGTACAACATTCACTGTCAAGCAGACTTTTGCGTTTTTACCGTTTACATGGGAACGCAGCGGTGGAGCGTGTTTAAGATTTCCACTCTGGAGGGTGGTTTCACTTTTTTGCATTTTTAAGCCTCAAAAACGCTGTCGCCGTGTAAACGAAAGGCACATCTGATAAAATATTTTTACGTTTTCACCCGCGAGCGTTCTCGTGTAAACAGGGCCTTAAAGTAGCCTTGTTGAGAAGTTTGGATGAGTAAGGGCAAAATGCACAAGACATTGTACCTTCAATGCCTAATAGATTGTAATACTGCTAAAACAGAAATAAACTACTGCAAAAAAAGTTAAATGCCTTGCAAAATGTAATGTGTAATTGCATTCAGCATTACAAATTTATTGGAGTAAAGAGTATATATGCTTATTCAAAAATCTAGTCAAGTAAAAGCAACATCTTCTATACTCAAAGTACAATGTAGCCAAGAATATACTTACTAATTACATTTACTTATATACTTTACATCACTGCTACACTGGACGCAACGTTTAACGTTAAAAAATCAGTCTTACTTTTTGGTATCAAATTAGACTAATCTACTTTATGTAACTCATTAAAAAACGGTACGAACAGTCTTAGAGAAAAGAAAAAGATTGACTTGTAAGACTAGTTTTAGCAGTTTTTGCAACTGGCATTCCAATCTTGAAGACATTCCAGGGATAACATGAATTCCATATACACTATTTTTGAAATGCAGTGATTGAGGTCATTGGTATGAACCGTAAAGGTAATTGGTGAACACTGGCCTTACATTTACCTCTTGGTTTAGACAGTTTAGTTTAAATATTGTCAATGAAATCTTGAATTAGGTTCCTCTCTTTAACCCAAGCAGTATCTCTAAACTCCACCCCTATTGAACACGGACTCTTACAATCTCTTTGCTAAACGCCAAAAAAGCCCTTTGTATCATATTTAATTGTATTGTGCTTTATGGTATTACACTCTTGTAAAATTTCAAGAGTTCCTTTTTCACTTTTTCGTTATCGCTTCCTTAGCTCATAGCGCTTTTTAAAGAGCTACGCCGGTCTCCGGGTCACGCTAGCTACAGCACTTTACATCCATTTAGAAGCTGATTAATCAATTTGCGCGATCCCGCAGCCATTTATGTTGGGTGCGCGTGCGGTGCGTGTTTGAATGAGCGGGCCTAATCGTGATAGGAGTAGGTTAAGTAGGACGGGGCACTTTTAGGGAGAAAGACATTGCTGCCACCTCCTCAACCACTTAAAGACTAATTAACATAAGCAGATAGTACTATCTCGTCCTGCTATTGTGGGTCACCCTGAGTGCGCACACACGTTCGCTCTTACAGACGCGTGCACACACACATACATGGGCCTTATCGTCAAGACACACGGCCATGGCTCCTTCCTTAGGGAGGTTGAGAGGTCTGTACTTGCTTCTGTTTTGGATGGCTGTTCCCCCTTTGCCCTATTGTGGTTAGAAAAACACAGGTACCATTTTACCAAGTGGGAGATGTTGTTATCTGAAGTTATTTGCATTTTAAAACTACAGTTATAATGACAAATAAAAATCTAATGTTATTGTTAATCCTGTAACCGTTCTGACAGATTTAGCAAGCAATTTGTAAGACTCATTTCAATTTTTAAAGGAGTAGTTCAATATATATATATATAAAAATTGCTGATAATTTACTCACCCCCACTTCATCCAAGATATCCATGTCTTTCTTTCTTCAGTCGAAAAGAAATGAAGGTTTTTGATGAAAACATTCCAGGATTTTACCAAACGGTTCAAGGTCCAAAAGACACTTTTAGTGCAAACTGTTCAAAGGGCTTTAAACGATTCCAGGGTCTTATCAACAGGGTTCCTGCGGGGTCTTAAAAAGCCTTAAAAGCATTGAATTTATGAATTTGGAAATAATACCTTAAAAAGTCTTTAAAAAGTCTTGAATTTTGATATCTGGTTCTTAAAAATTCTGCTGTATGTCACTGTTAATTTCATTGACGAAAATAATGATAAACTTATCTTCAACGACATTTTTTCACTGACGAAAACGAGACGCCAGTTTTGAATGACAAAAACTATGACGAAAATCCATTTCCATTTTCGTCAACGAAAACAACTAGATGAAAATGTTAGATAGTGTCGATCTGGGAAGCGATCCAGTCAGAACTGATGTCCTGTGTGTGTTTAGCTAATGTTAAAACACAACTTAACATTGTTCGGCAAACGTTCTTGTGGCTACTGAAATGTTTTTATTTTACCTGCTTGACTCATCATCTTTTACCCATTCCACATTTGAAAAATAAATGAACACAAGTTGAAGGATTTTGTTTTTCTTTGCTGGTACGGATGGCAAATTGGTATTAATTTTTTATATAAATGGTCTTAAAAAGGTCTTAAAAAGACTTGAATTTAACTTGAAGAAACCTGTAGGAATCCTGATCAAGCGAAACGATCGCTCATTTAAAAAATAAAATAACAAAGTTTAAGTTTTATAAGCTCAAATGCTCGCCTTGCTCTGTTCTGATACGCGTTCGTGACTCTCCTATTTGAACGCATTCATCAAACTGAACGAATCTTTTTTTCATGTCATTTGGTTCATTCAACGAACGAAATGAACTAATTGACTCTGAAAAAGATTCGTTCATTTTGAGCGATCGTTTCGCTTGATGAGTAAGACCGTTATTCATCGTCTGGAATCGTTTAAAGCCCTTAACAGTTTGCAGTTTACGCTGAAACCGTCTTTTGGACATTGAAGCGCTTGGTTACCAGTAAAGTCCATTATATGGAGAAAAATCCTGGAATGTTTTCATCAAAAACCTTCATTTCTTTTTGACTGAAGAAAGAATGACATGGGGGTGAGTAAATTATAAGCAAAATTGAACTACTCCTTTAACAAAGATTCTTAGATCCATTTTAAGAATTTGTTAACGGTACTTAAAGTCAATTTTTCCATTCGTATTTCTTGACAAAATTAAACAATTTGCTCTGCCTAAGACGACTGCCTTTTTGGATAACATCACAAAACCCTTACTTTCTCTGGAACCCATCCCATCTCCCTTCATTCTGGCTGAGGTCAGTTCCTAATGGATAAAATCAGTCCTGCCCTTTATTTACGGAGTTGGATCACCATTTGATTCTATAGTCAAATCTGGGTCCTGAAGCAAAACCAATTTCTACAAGTCTGTTTATTGTCTTTGTTTTATTTAGTGCTACCCACTCTTTCTATTTCTTCACATTCAATCACAATTTCTTTTGCCGTGGAATTGTAGATTATGGCGCTCCATTGTTGAAAAGCAGAGCAGGAAACACCGGTACAAGGTGAAACAAGTTTGTTTTGGCCGATTCTCTCAGAGGAGTTTTCCATATATTAACACGGGAGTCTAAAGTTCATTGTGCCAAGTCCAGCGTTAACTCAAGAGCTCCTCTAATCAACTGAAGTACAAACTGCTGCTAAATCTTTTATGGCAGTTTAGAGTTGCAGCCCTTGTATATCCCCAGTATAGTGTAACCCGTATATAGGAGCAATCGGGGTTGGCGGTTCTTTCCCAAGCGCGTATTGCTAGAAGAGACTTGCGATAGTCATGGTCATAAAGCTTCATAAAAGCCATCCGTTTGGGACGATCGGATCTGAAAGCGAATCTGAGAACGAGAATTGCTCGTGCAGGCATACCTCCAGAGCTTTTTTTGTTGTTGTTGTTTTTTTGGCGCCAGGTTTGTTCATGCATATATGCTAATGCAGCGGCTAACACAGCCTCTCGCGCTCCCATTCTCTCCAAATGATGCAACCTGCCAGCCATCCTCTCAATTCTGCTGATACTTACGTTCCCCTCTTTCCATAGAAGAAAGGAAGCGAAAAACCGAGAGAAAGGGAGAGGATGGGGTGGTAGACAGGCAGAGAGAGCGAGACACAGGGAGGAGTCTCCAAATCCACAAAGGTTTTGTAATGAATGTGCGGAGCAACAATAAAAACAAAAACATTAAAGAGAGAAAAGACGTGTTTCTGTGTTAAACAATTAGTGCAGCGGCATTATGGGGGATCTGGGCGGACAAAAGCGATACAGCGGCAGGGGTTCTCCCCGACACAAACGCACAAAGAGCACCTCACTCCCGTTAAGCCTCGGAAAAACCCCCGAGACGCACTCTACACCGGTCTCCTCAGCCAGCGCCGCGTTATCCGTCCCTACGCTATCATCTCCTCCATCTCTCATGCGCTCTGTTCTGTGCATCATCCCATTCTGCTGTTTTTATCTCTGTTTGTACCCCTCTCCAATACCCCTCCGTGGCCCTGGATAGGACACACTCCTGCCAGCGTTAGAGGTGTGTGTACATAAAGGGCTTTTCAGGAGGAGTGACCCTGGTGCTAGCTAAACTGGATTAGCTGGACACTATGTTGTCCATGTTGCCGTGTTAAGTGTGAGCGTCTGAGGTGAGGCCATGTGGTCTTGTCCATATTAGTAGCTGATTCGTCGTTTAATAGCTCAGCTGACTTCACGATTATGTCAAAACTGTACGTTTTGGGAAAGATAACCTCAGGTTTACGTATTCGTTCAGTGTGTTGGAGGAATACGGTGTCCATTCCAATTTGGCGATCTTTATTTTAGACAAAAGTGATATTAGCCAATGTTTTGTGTGTAGAACTGATACTGAAGTAGTTGTTTGGTTCTAAACACACTCTGGATTCAGTAAAGATTTGTTTGTTGGTACCTACATTTTTTTCAGTTCAATTTTCGAATGCAGTAAACGATCCTGGAAGAATGGTGTTGTGACAAATGTACAAAACTGGCTTGAAAACTGACAGTTATTATAAACCGTTCATAAAGGCCCGTTCACAGCAAGAACAATTGCTATAAAGATAACTATGTTAGCATCCACACCAGCGGACGAAATCGGTATGAAATATTTTTAACTTGTTATATCTTTATATTGGTTGATTATATTAGATTATAGCTTATTTTAGAAGTTTTATGCTATACATTATAATTTTTTGTCACCTCGTTTCACCAAGAAGCATGGACAATTCTCATTCACAGCTTTGATGAGATTGTTTCAAAATACAGACAAAATGGAATAGGTTTATTACATTGAGTAGCATATCGGTTGTCGTGAGATTAGCGGTAATTAGTTTAACATTCGTGAGTTCCTATTGGATAGAAAATAGATTTAAAGAAAGCTAAAAGATGGCAGGGCAATGAATCAGAATTAACATTTGTAATATATATATATATATATATATATATATATATATATATATATATATATATATATGTGTGTGTGTGTGTGTATTAGGGATGTCAAACGATTAATCGCGATTAATCGCATCCAAAATAAAAGTTTGCTGTTTTTACATAATATATGTGTGTGTACTGTGTGTAATTATTTTATATATATTAAATACACACACATTCTTGTATATATTTAAAAAATATTTTCATGTATATATTGTACATAGATTGACATATAATTATATTATATATAAATATCAATATTTTATATATAAATAATTTTTTTTTCTTAAATATACATGCATGTGTGTGTATTTATATATTTATATATACAAAATAATTATTCACAGTGGACCCACATATATTATGTAAACACAAACTTTTATTTTGGATGTGATTAATCGCGATTAATCGTTTGACAGTACTAATATATATATAATATATTATTAATAATATATTAATATATATATATATATATATATATATATATATATATATATATTGCATTTTAGAAGATTACATTTTATAAATTGATTTTATTAGATACTATTTGTGATGATAAATTGGTATTAGATCATAGAATACAGAGACTTGTAAAACAGAATTTGGGAACAGAATAAAATGGGAATTGCTATATATTTCAAATGATTTCTGTCTCTGTTCAGGCTGATATTTCTCCCGCTGTCCCACCGTCTCCTGTCATTCCCCGACTGACCCTCAGAGTGGGCGCTGGACAAGACAAGATGTAAGTACCTCACGCACACACACACACACACACACACACACACACACACACACACACACACACATGAAGAGTTGAGACTATCAGGCAGCTCTCTGTGTGGTCAGAGTCTCTGAGTCTGTGTACAGGTGTGAGTTTCAGGCTTTGGGTCTTGTGACCAGTCCCAGACGGCCCATGAGGTCTTTTAGGGGGGCAAACACACACACATACACACACACCACACATCATGGCCCCCTCCTGCACACTCCTATCAATAGCGCTAGTGTTCACACCACTTAACCCCCTCACACACACACAGCGCCATACTACAGGTAAGGCGATTACTGATTCCTGAACGTCTACACGTGAATGATGTCGCTTTAATGGCCGGTGTGATTTCGACTCGGAAAGTAAAGTGTCTACACTGTTTTGACTGTGCTTTTGAATTTCTTCCTCAGTTCCACCTGCATGCAGGACAGGAAGCATTAGTGTTTACGTCTGAGCGTGTGTGTGTTTGTACAGCATGGCCTTTATTCTCAGTGCGTCGGGCGTCTGATGTCGCCTGTGTGTTCGTGCACCTGTAGTCTGCTGTGTGGAAAAACACAATCAGCAGTCCTTTCAAGAGCAAAATGTGTTTTTATGTCTTGTCCTTGTGTTTTATTTCATTTACATAAGCACAAAGCTTTAGGTGTTGTTTATGTTTAACTTTTAGTTTTGGTTGAAAGACTTGTGGGATGCACTGTTTGTTAGTGATGAAAGTAAGAGATAAAAGAGTATTATTTGGATCAGCAATAACTGATCGGTAAAGTGTACATTTTTCCGAGATCTCAACTGAAGCTCCTCTGATGCACGTAAAAACATGGACACGGGTCAACTTTGACCTCTGAAAGGTTTTGAGGTCACATCCTGGACAGGGCATACCCCACAGCATCTTTGCCCCGAGAGGGAGCCTTGTGCATGGTTGTGGTGTGTGTGTGTGTGTGTCTGTCAGATGAAGCATAAATAATGAGTGCCTGTGTGTGTAATCGGAGCTGACCGTTTGACACGCCCTTCTCAGGGTCAATACCACAGCAAGCGCCGCTGTCCACTCTCTCTGAGCCTGTCAATCAACCTGTTACTCGGCAACAGCAGGGTTTAATCAGTGTGTCTGGTTGCATTTAAGAGATTAACTGCTTTAAGTTCTTCTCTATTGCACAGATCAGAATTATTAAGGATATTGGAATATATATATATATATATATATATATATATATATATATTCGTTCAATTTTAGCTTATATATATATAAGCTAAAATTAAACGAGAAAATATATATAGAATATAATAAAATAAATTATATATATTTATATATAAATTATAATATATATATATATATATTTATATGTGTTTATTTATATTATATATAATTATATTTATATGTGTTCATATAAATATAATTAATTATATAATATATAATTATTTTTTTAATGCAAGCATTCATACAGCCATAAATATAGCATGCCAATTAAATGGTGGGATGTTGATTAATCCTATTGTTTAGAGCTTTAGTGTGATTTTTTTTTTATTATTATCATTATTGTTTTCTGTATACATACACATTTTATTTTAGTTTCATTTATTTAATTGACTTCATTCATAATCAAAAACAACATTTAAACAGAAAAGCAGATTTATCATATTGTTCATTTATATTAGTTTTTGACCATCACAGAATAATGATGCCTCATTATGTCAATATTATATGTACCAATAATACTTTTTATTCAATATTTACATTACCAGTGTACCCTTCACCATACGTAGAGATTGGCATGGGGTGCTTTCCATAAGATCATCTCTCAATGCTAATCAAACCAGGTTATTAGGCTAACTGAAATAAAACCATGCCAATCTCTAGGTATGGTGAAGGGTGTGTGATGATGTGATGATATTTTTAATTCCAAAGGCCATGGGAACTTTATGGATTCAAGATGAGTGGCGTGCTCAATTCCTTTTTTTTAAAAAAAATAATTTAAACATGGGTGCTCTTCGGTCCAAGGTAGAACATCAAGAAAAACAGTAGAGAAAAAACTCTGTTGACCGAGGCACTCCTTCATTAAAATGTCTTTATTTATATAAATGACATGTCCCAATGGACAAATTTAAAAGCCAAAGCCCACGCGTAGCGGCATGAAGCCTTCTTCAGGGCATGCCATGCCATTTTCGCCATGGGAACTTTATCTAGATGCATATTATCCTGGATCCATGAAATAACTGGCCTTTAAAAATAAAAATCTGCCTGACTCTATGGGAATTTAACATAGAGGTGTGTTGTTGACTTATGGACCCTGCATTTTAAATAGGAACATTTATTTATTTGCCATACATTATTCATTCACAAAGAAAAAAACTGTGTCCTTAAAGGTTGGATTTTTCCTAATTTTTCTAAATTAAACATTAATATCAATTTCCAAAAGATGATTTTTTATTCCTCTTTTTACGAAACTTTAGCATGGATGTGTTCTCTTATGCCAAGCACTGTACATATAAAGACATAGGCAAACCTATATATATATATATATATAAGCTACATATCATTATTATATTTATCAAACAGTAGTACAAGAAACTATCAATTCATGTAAATAAACGAGATGATACGGTATGTAACCCTTTCTCTCTCTCTCTCTCTCTCTCTCTCTCTCTCTCTCTGTACCAGTGTGATCAGTAAGGTGGTCCCAGAGTCAGAACCCTTCCCTCCTCCACCACGGACCCATGTGGCCAGGTCGGGTCCGGGAGCTCGGATGCGTTCCCCTCCAGCTCCTCCTCCACCTGTCCTGGCACCTGTAGCACCTCCACCCCGCCCTCCGCCTGTCCTGCCCCCAGCCGCCCCCATTCAGACGCCACCACCCAGCCAGGCCAAGTCACGGGGCTGCAGCGTCGTCACAGAGACCGTCAGTGCATACGTGGTAAGTCTCAAATATACACACGAGAACACTATTGGAAACGAATTACTGGATTCATTTTAAATACAATTTCTATTAATAATCATATATATTATATTAATATTTTTTATATTCATATTCATTTCTTAATAACTAATTACACAATCAATATTTATAGTTTTAGGCTATTTACAGTTATCATGCTATTATATATTAGCAATATACAGTTCTACAGATGTGCATCATGCTTTGTGTGACTTCCAATCAGGATTTAAAGATGAAACTTCCCATTTTATAATTGAGCTATGGTTTTATAGAAATATCATGTGACTTCCTTTATCAGTTTCACCTTTGCTTTGACCAAGAAACACATTTTACATATATGCATATACACACACACACACACTCATGGGTGATTCTTTAACTATGGTACTTTTCTTGTCCCTGGATGAAATAATAAAATCTAAAAATACATTTCTTCTTTTTTTTGTTTTTGTCAGACTTACTTCACCCTAAGGGGAACTTTGTACCTTCAACCTCGCTTAATTCTAAATTTAATATTTAAATAATGTAGATTTTAAGTACAAATTATAAAATAATGTCTATTTCAACTATACATATTATATTGCAATATTTATTCAAATTTTCTTATATTTTTTCATAAGTAGAACCCTTGTCCCTTGGGCTCACTGTCATTTCCGCCACACTGTACAAAAAAGAATCCTGGGATCATTGTTTTAGGTTTGAATACTTAGTAACCATAGCAAAAGAAACTCCACAGTGAACACATGGTTGGGTGGAAGGGTGACCTCTTTAGGGGGTAATGAAAAGAAGAAAAATCAAGGTAAATATGACTAAAACTGAGAATATGTTTATTGGCCGTCATTTCCAAACGGCTCATATTTCACATGGACTTAAAAATAACTGGATAAAATTAATTTAATAATGTGTAATTTGTGTATATTAAATGCTAACTGTAAAACTAATATTAACAGGCTAACATAGCATGATATTTCAGAGGAAAAGGGGGGAAATGTCATTTCCGCCACAGTCATTTCCACCACGGTGTTCATTGTGGTGGTAAAGACAGGTTGTGGTGGAAATGACATTGTTCATGGTAAACAGCAAGTTATATTGGGCTATAATATTAAAACGTTAATGTAAAAACAAAAAAAAAACATACAATTAATTAAGTTAAGGTAGTATGAAATATTTTATTATTTATTATTGCTAAAATATTGTTGGTAAATAAGAGAACTTGGGCCTGTTCTTGGGCTGTCAGATAAAAATGCCTATATATATATATATATTATTATTATTATTATTATTATTAAATACAAATCATTGCATCCAACCAAGGGAAGGTTTCTAGACAGATTGAGAAACCAACTGATACTAAAAAACTGTTTGTAGAAATGTTTTTATTTTCTGAAACTGTCTAGCTATATAATCTGAAACTGTCTAGCTATATATATATATATATATATATATATATATATATATATATATATTAGTACTTGTTTTTCTTTCCTTTTTGACCAATGCTAGATGTAACACTTCCAAATGTGTTTGAATTAATATATTGGTTCTTGCGTTTATTCATTTACAGATTCTAGATGAAAGGGGTAATAAGATCTGGATTTGTCCAGGATGTAATAAACCTGATGACGGCAGTCCCATGATCGGATGTGACGAGTGTGACGACTGGTATCACTGGTAAAAGCTCTTTCCAGCTTCTCTTACATTACACACTCACCAAACACTGATTTTTTTTTCTGTAATATGACATAATTTACACAGAAAACAGATTGTGCTCTTCAGAAAGAACTGTAGACGGGACTTTTTATCTATAAGGAAGTCGTCTCAGTCTTAGTCATACTATTCAAAGTCATACTATTGTCTTTATTCATCTTGTGTTGTAAACAAAACACTTCCTTTTTTTGACATACAAGCTCAAAATGCAGTAAGTTTTGATTAAATAAAGTTAAAGAGTTGTTTTATTTTACACTAATTCTCTTCCGTGCCGTTTCGACACAAAGTAAATCAGAGGAAGTGCCAATCAAAAATAAATAAACAACTGAGTCTAGATTCCCTGGCATTACTGTAAAGCTTTATGGGAATCGTCTTTTTGATGCGTTTCGCTTACAGATCAAAACCACACACACATAGAGAGAACAAATTATGTCTCTTTCATGATGAAAGTAGATGTTTTGATGCCGAGAATGATCAAGTAGTTTTATATTTGAATCTCCATTTTGGATTGTACCAATATATGAGAAGTGCAAACTTAAACTCGAACGAAATAGATCGGTATCATGACAAACAACTTGTAAGTGAGACTCGTCAATCTCTTTCTCTCTCCTTCAGGCCTTGTGTGGGTATTTTAGCCGCCCCTCCGGAGGACCAGTCGTGGTTCTGTGTGAAATGCGCTGGCAAGAAGAAAGACAAGAAGACAAAAAAAAGGAAACGCAAAGCGCACTGACCCACATTTCTTTCTTTTTCTCTTTTTTCCCCCCGTCTCCGTGCTCATCTATTTTCGCCTTAACTCTATTTTGCGGCATTTGTCTGTTTTTGTTTCGTTATCACCCAGCCCTTCTTTTAACTCGGTTAACTTAACTCCTTGTCCGGTATCATAATGTATATTTTAAAAATGAAAATTTCAAATGTTGTATATGTTACTTTTTTATGTGGAGGATCGTACAGTACGTCTATATGATCTTTGTTTCGTGCTCATGATTGTTCAGTAGATGTGTGTTGAAATGAACCTCTCAGTTCGCCCCTCATTTAAAGGTTGTTCCATACTATGTGCTCATTCATCAAATCATCCAGGAGAAGGAAAAAAAAAAACGTTCTGTACTATAATCTGCCTTTTAATATCGTTCTTCTGATTGATTTTGACTGGAGGTGCAGTTTCATTTTACTATGGATTTAATTAAAAGTTGCTTTTTCACATCTTATCGTTTGGTTGTCTTGTCGTTCGTTTGGGTGGGAGTGTACAGTCCACTCATTCAGAAAAAAAAACAAAAAACGCTAAATCAGTGACTGTAATCTTAACATACGATTTTCATGAGCACTGCCTAAATAATAAATAAAAGTTTAAATGTATTTTATTATTTGACTTAAGTGATATTTCTGTATATTCTTTTCTGTTGGTTGGGTTCGTCATTTCAAAATCGTACATGTTTTTTTATATTACCGCCATAAAGGTTGCAATGAGTTCAATATGATAAATGAAGTGTCAGTTATGCAATGAAATGTTTTTTCAAGAACAGATTGAATAAAAAAACAAAACAAACGGATAACCAGAGAGATGGGCATTGTTTATTGAAAAATGATATGCTGTGTGTACAAAGTACAAGGTAAGTGTCATTTCATTCTTGTCCTGACAAACAAATGTAATGGTTTCAATTTACAGTGGCCACAAAAACTATTTTGACACTTTGTTGCATAAAGTGTCAAAGCAGTGCCATTTAAACAAGTGAACTTTTCACAGTAAACACGAAAATGATAAAACGTTATAATTTGAAGCATTTGTTTATAGAGACTGTCACATGAACAAACAGGGAAAAAGCACTCATCGAATCCACTTGTTGAAGCAGTGAACTGACGGAGATATCTACAAACTTTTAAGGTAAGCTCACATAGTTCTTAATTTTTATTGTTGGTTTTTAATGTTAAACAGATTTTTTTTTTATTTTAGATTATGTGATTGACATCGGTGTGCTCATTGGTAGCTCCTTTGAAAGCATCTTAAAATCGCTGACTGCCAACGAATTCAGCATCAGGTGTTTGGCATTGTTCTCACGCCATACAGTCTCTATATTCTCACTTAGTAAAAAAAAAAAAAAACATTGCGGAACAAAGAGGAAATGGACAACGCACAGACAGACAAGAGGTTTACTTTTGATGAAACAAAGTCTCAGCTTTCAATTTTTTTAATACGAAAAAGTTTTATTACGAAATTCTAACAATAGTTTTAGCGCACTAATGTGGAGTGATGCATTGTATGTTGTCAAGCAAAGAGATAGTGCAACGTGAATGATCATCACTTCCTAGTTGCTAGTTGCAGTACAAAATATGATGCAACATGATTTAATATCATGATTTAAAGGGGATGTTGAAAGAACCATTTAATGCATGTCTCTTGTAATCGCTCAGATAGTTTTTCAACCACTGATAAAACAGTTTGTAAATAATGTCATGTTACATTTATCAAATCAAATCAAATCATATTTATTTCTAGAGCACATTTAAAAACAACACGAGTTGACCAAAGTGCTTTACAGACCCAACTGTACACAACAATTAGACAAAATACACATATAGGCAAATTAGACAAATACGCATAGCTAAGAGCAGTTAAAAGCAACCGAGAAAAGATAGGTCTAGAGTGTTTGCTCATCTGCAATACGTCTATACACTGTAAAAAATGAATACGCTTTGTCTGATCCATAAAATTGTGGCAACAGATTACATGCAATATTATTCATTACATTGAACAAATTAGAATTGAGTAATAATTAATCAAATGAGTAAAATTTACACCAAAAAGTTTAACAAAAATATCTGAATAACAGACTGACGTCAAAGATTAATTAAGAACTCTTAATTAATAAAAAATAAACTGTTTATGCATAGTGCGGCCTCTTACTTGCATATGTATTCCACTTATCAGGCCAGCACACTTAAAGGGGGGGTTGACTGCTTTTTTTCTTTGCATGATTGTGTTTATGGGGTGCAATATAACATGTATTCGTGGTTTTTCTTTTTTAAAAAGTCTTATTTTTCATAAACTTCACCTTTATCGTCAGCCGCGCTCTCCTCTGTCCCCTGAACGAGCGGTTTACTTCCTGAGTCTATGAAAACACTCCCTCAGAAACACGTCGTGGGCTCAGATTGGTTAGTTTGGGCGGGTGTGTTGTGATTGGCTAAACTGTCGCTCACGTTGCCCAGAAGGTTAACGCCTATTACCTTTACGGGCGGAACATGTATGTCATGAGCGCCGGTCCAGATGTAAATATGCGTCGAACTGCAGTATCAGTTTGAGGCAGAATCAGACCGAGAAAGCCGCGATGAAGAGAGTCAAGCCGAACTTCACCACACACGGCTCTTACTAAACGTTTCTGAATGATAATTTGCTACATTTTTTTAACTTTATACACGTTTGTTTTACACAATAGCATCTGACTGGCAACAATAGCAACTGACTGGCTACTGATGTCTTACTCAAACAGCGTTGGCATGTTTACGTTCTTGATCAAATCGAAAATAACGTCATAAAGCATATATACATGAAAAATACGTTTAAAACATTAGTACTTATAGAAAATTCAGGTCCATAATGTTTGTATGCGTTTGTCGTAGACACAAAATAGCATAGGCTAACTAGTAGTGGCTATAAAGCCAGCGCTGGCATTTGAAAAAAATAAAACACAAGCCTATGTCTGGAATTATACATGCAAATACATTTAAAATGATTAAGTCTACTTACAGGTTGTGGCCCAACAATGCTGCCTCTTGTTTTAAAGTCGGAACTGCTTCATGTTTTATTAACAGTTTCTTGTCGAATCTGGTGTTAAACTCGTGGAGATTCTGGAAGCTGTCTTCCGTCAAATGTGCAGCACAGAGAGCTGAATTACGATCGTCATTTTCAAGAACATAATCAAACATAAATTGTATCCATTGTTGAGGAAGTACAGCGTCCATGGGAAGCCCGAAACACAGAAGACCTGACAGCTGCGTGAATAACACACTCGACGAGTCGACGTGCCTCAGAAATACTATGCGCATGCCATTTTCTGGACATTCTGAGGGAGGGGTTGATGCAAATGTGTGGGTTAGTGACGTACCATAACCCAGCTGTAGTCCCAATCGAGTCGTTTTTGTAGGCGTTTACACGGTAACGCTTTCTTTTACAGTACAGTACTTACAGGGTACTTACCTAGAAAGTACTGGCTAATATAAGGTAAGTACATGGAACAGGGGTAGGTTCAGGGTTAGTACTAGTTATTACTCAGTAATTGTAGTTACTAAAATAAGTACATAGTATTTACATGGGTAACTGGACTGTAAAAGGAAGCATTACCGTTTACACTTCCTGGTTTTTAAAAGACGATATCTCTGCTTACACTGAACTTTCAGCGCTGCAACTTTGCAGATACTGTTAATGCACCATCAGCAACATTACACACTATTTAAAATCAAAAAAGTGAAATCACAGTCAACCCCCCCCCCTTTAAAATAAATTTAAGTGTAATTGAAGAGTTCAGATGCAAAAGCCTCTAAGTGCCATTTGAAATTTTCTTCTAAAATGATAATTTTTTATCAAGCTTGTATATTTAAATTCAGTAATTTCACTTAAATTGCAATGAAGATTACCTATTAATTGTCATTTAAGTGAAATTACTGAACTTAAATTTACAAGCTTGATAAAAATGGTCATTTTAGAAGAAAATTTCAAATGGCATTTAGAGGCTTTTGCATCTGAACTCTTCAATTATTGAGTGAGGCTTGCTCCTACCTCCATTCATTCTATATTGCTTTACTCATTCAGCAATTGCTATGCTAATACTATCAAAGCATTGTGTTACCAGTTTCCACTACTAAAACTACTTCAGTTGGGATTACATGATATTTTTAAGTTAAATGTGTGAATCAGCATACTCAAATATTTCAAGTTAAGAGCAATTCAAATGTCTGAGTACAAATTCAAAATCGTTTTGCTTGGGCTACTTAAACTTTGAATTTCTTATTTTTTCCCCTTAAATTCTAGTTCACAGTGTTTTTTTTTTTGTTTTATCATTTGAAATATTACAAACATCGTTTTGTGAAACGTTTATTTTTAGTCTTGTTTAAAATAGGCTAAAACATGGTTAAAATCTCTATAGGTCTAAAGAAAACATTACGACGTTATTAAGGACACAATACTTTGAACAATCGATCTAAATGTAACACTTCTTTTTAGCAAGATATGAAATAACGAGGACAAATTTTGACATTTTATTAATATACTCAAGAAAATGCATAAAGCATTTCCATCATCTCAAATGAAGGGTAAACCGGGTAAAATACTTGTCTTATCAGCCTGTCCCTTTGTAGTTGTGCCAATATGACTATTTAGCTCCCACACAGCAGCTTTAAAGTGCTCCACCTGATGTGGACTCTCCGCCACTGAACTCATTTAAAATCTCCTCAAATATCCCGTCACTACCTGTCATTTCCGCTAATCGCACAGATACGACTGGCTAAATGAGCCTTTGCCGTAGCGAGATCATTTCTTTATGTTAGCGCTTATCACAGAAAACTGAGGCCTTTATTGTTGCATTGTTATTCGTTTCAAAGCAGAAATGACTGTTCTGCTGCAGCGGGGAGCAGTTAGCAGTGGACTGGATGGTGATAAGAAATGCGTTCCACATGTAGACTGGTATCCAGCACTGCTTCTTAAAAGACGGGAGTATCTACAGACAATAGCTTTGAGCTCTGAGCACCTTCTGTAACAAAACACGGATGAAATGTTTGCAACGCAGCAAAGATGAGCGGTAAGGTCATGACTATAAATGCAAAAGCGACAACCATGTGGATTCGTCATGACGTATCAAAAATGAATGGCTAAATTCGTGGAATGGCTTCAAAACGGTTTTGGTTATATGCCCGTTCACACCTGAAACGATAACTATTATAGCGCATACTCCAATAGGCTATTCGAAGTGTATGCGTCACTTAGGCTATGTTTTGAACAAATTGTAACATTAAGTCACCATTAAACCCAAAATAAATAAATTACGCATTCACATGAACCTCATAATCTTTAATCAAAATAACTTGCCCCTCCCTCTTGCAACGACATCTCTTCTCTGATGACACGTTCACTGTCGCGAGGGCGGGACAACCTGTCACTCACATGACATTACACACCAATAGCAAAGGACAACCATCCAATTATCCAACCAAATTCCGATGGACAAAATCAAGTCCTGTACATTTTTTTTTTCTTGTTCAAGCACTGAAAACCGCCCCACTTTTTTAAACAGCGTTGCTTCCGGAAGTATATTTCCATTAATTTCTCTCATAGGGATTTCAAAAAGGTATTCGTTAAGGCGTTATAAGCCATGAACCAAGCCAATCAGCTACAGCAAATGTACATATATGTGTATATACGTATATATATATATATATATATATATATATATGTTTGTGTGTGTAAGTTTGCAAACACAAACTTTTCTTTTGGATGTGATTAATCACGATTAATCGTGAAAATAATATAGTGACAAAAAAAAGGTTTAAGAGTGTGTGCTTAATGGCTTTAGTGATAGAAAGAACTACAATCCCATGAAGCATTGCTAACAGCATAATTGAATTAAACATTATAGAGAAATATAAAACAATAAATATAGAATATAAAATATAAATAAAAAAATAAAATATCCATATATATATATATATATATATAACGATTAATCTTGATTAATCGCATCCAAAATAAAAGTTTGTGTTTACATAATATATGTGTGTGTACTGTGTATAATTATTTTATATACATAAATACACACACATGCTTGTATACATTTATGAAATATTTTCATGTATATACTGTATATAGATTTATATATAATTTATATTATATAAATATTAATATTTTATATATAAATGATATATTTTTCTTAAATAGACATGTATGTGTGTGTGTGTATATATATATATATATAAATATATATATGTACTAGGGCTGTCAGAACGATTAATCGCGATTAATCGCATCCAAAATAAAAGTTTGTGTTTACATAATATATGTGGGTGCACTGTGTATAATTATTTTGTATATATATATAAAAACACACATGCATGTATATTTAAGAATAAAATATTATTTATATATAAAATATTTATATTTATATATAATATAAATTATATATAAATCTATATACAGAATATACATGAAAATATTTCTTAAATATATATACATGCATGTGTGTGTGTTTATATATCTAAAATAATTATACACAGTGCCCCCACTGTCACAGCCCTCTTCTGCACCAGTCTGTCTCGTCTTTAGCACTACACTACCCAGGATCCTCTTGTCTCCCTTCCGGAACTCACTCCCTCATCAGCCACCTGTTTCTCGTCTTGTATCATCTGTTACACCTGTTTTCCACCTCGTTAGGTTTGATTCATCTGTGTATTTAGTTCCCTCTGTTTGATTCAGTCCTGGTCGGTCGATGTTTGTTGTTAGCCCGTGTGGCCCTGTACTCCTGTCTTCCTGCCTGTTTGTGATTAAAAAGTAATCTATATCCGATACTCCGGTCTCCTCGTGCTCCTTGCCTGAACCACACCCGTGACACCCACATATATTATGTAAACACAAACTTTTATTTTGGATGCGATTAATCGCGATTAATCGTTTTGACAGCCCTAATATATACACAAAATAATTATACACAGTGGACCCACATATATTATGTAAACACAAACCTTCATTTTGAATGCGATTAATCACGATTAATCGTTTGACAGGCCTAATATATATTATATATGTGTACATTCAAATATTTAAGTATTTAATGTGCTTCATGGGAGTGGTTGGAGCTAAAGAGAACTTGTCTGATTGGTGAAATAATCTGCACAGCATCATGGGATATGTAGTTTTTCCACCACTATTTCAGCTGTTAAACACAATTATTTTAAAACTAAATTAAAGTAATGCAGGCTAACGGCTTCAACAGAAGCAAATACTTCTGACTAATAACCTCATAGCTCACTGTCTTTAAAAGTTTATAAATTATCATTAATAATAATAATTCAGTTTTTACTTCTTCTCTGTCGTTATGGTTATAGTGCTGTTGTGGACTCTGCTGTTCTGTTTTTAAAATTTTATGGTTATATCATTTTCATAGTAGTCTATAATCATGTTGCTGTATTTCATTAATCATTATTTGCTTTTACTATTTAATTAAAAAATGCCCCCATGTCAGAAACGTAGCTGATGATATCATTGTATCAGGTAATTTTTGATGGTTTATGAAAACAATTCATCAAGCCCTTCATAAAGCACTTTAATTAGATCCCCATATATACATGCATGTTGTGAAGGCTCTTCTGACTGAGTGATGTTCGTTTATGCAGATTAGAAGATAAACGTCACTCATAGCTTCCCCAAAGGTCAGAGGTCACGTGAAGAGGTCAGAGGAGAGACACAAGTTTCCTCTAAAGGTGAGAAGAGAACAAAAACAAGGCATTTCGCGGCAGATTGATTAATACACACATATACAAAGATATATAATGATAACAGCAAGCAGCAGTTTGGTTTAACATTAACAAGGAGTGTTGTAATCGACTTGTGTAACCTACAAACAACTTTAAATGAGCAAACACTGGCAGCGAGATCTTTAAAACACACCTACGTAAGGAAATTTAAAGGATTGTGTCCCTAGCGTTTCCTTGTTGATCCCTAACATATATTAACCTTTTATTTGACACATTTAGACGCTACACCTGCAAAAGCTGTTCGTTTGCAAGTCAAATTTATCCACATTATGGTACGCGTGGAACAGGACAAAAAGTGATTTTAAACTGACTTCAAAATAGCACATGCAAATACAAACGGTCTACACAAAAATAGCTATGAACTAATAGCCTACTACAAAGACTAATATGCAATTAGTCTGATGATGAAGATGATGATGATGATGATGATGATGATAAGAAATCATGACGGCCCCTGTTGGTGAACTTTATAATACGAGACAGACTGGTGTTTGTAAGTCAATAAACATCAACACAGTGACTTTAACACTGTAAAAAAAAATCATTAGTAATCACATGTTTTTCTTTTGTCAAATCAACTTAAATAATTTATGTAGTTCAGATAACAATATTTTGAGTTTCTGATTAAATCAATCTCCTTCATTGTATTAACTCACTTTTTGAGTTCAATGAACTTAAAATTGTAAGGCAACCAGGTTGCTTAATTTTTTCAAGTTAAACCAACAATATTTTTTTACAGTGTATCCAATTTGTAAAGAATTGTTAATGCAAACTGACTTAAGACTTCCTTAAAACAAAAGCCTAATGCTATATAGCCTATCAAAATCATATGGAATTTCCAATGGGCTCTGTCTGTAAATATAGGCTATAGATTATTTTTTTATTTTATTCGTTTATTATATATAATAAAATTTGAAAAGAAATGTAAAAAATAAAAATTCATGATTTGTAATCACAATTTTTTTTATTTTGTCAAATCAATTTACATAATTTATGTAGTTCAGATAACATAATATTTTGAGTTTCTGGTGAGCAAATCAATCTCCGTCATTGTATTAACTCAATTTGTCCAGTTCAATGAACTTAAAATTTTAATTGCCTTGAATTTTTAAGAACCATGAAAAATATTACAAGTTAAATTTTTCGTAAAATTACAACTTAGTTAAAAAAAAGTATTATTATGTAAAACAAGCGGCAGTTTAGTGGATCTTTAAGGTTAAACACAGGCGATTCCACATCAATTGACCCGAAACTATGGGTGTAATCTCATTTGCTTTCATTAAAATTTTTATTCATTTGGCTAACGCATTTAAATCCAAACTAATAAAGCATGCAGCAGGCTATCAAGACAGTGTTAAAAGGATTTTATCAGCCTGTTTGATGAAACATTTTACATTCGGACAATGAAAAGGATCACAGATAGCTTACTCATCACGGGATCAAGTGCAGTTGTGCATCAAAGTTCCTTTCATTTCATGTATTTTTCCATATATCGCACACTTTGGTCATTAACCCCAATTAGACTATAACATTAGACCATTGAAAGGCATATATAACACGGTTTTACCCTTGCGATCTGTAAGATTGTGAACAGGCCTTTTAAGGTGAACGGCCCACATTTCCCTTTTTGAATTCAGAAAGAGTTTTTCTTTTGTATGTGTTTGCTGCATACTTTTTGTGCGAGTGAAATTGTGATTTATCGGAGGCACTGTAAGCCACTCTCGGAGCTTATCTTCCTTTTACGCAAAGGTAGCGCGTTTCTTTATCAATTGTTTTGAAACGACAAGCTTCAAAAGCAATTAAGGACGTGATATGACACCAACGCAGATGAATTTCGAATACATTTTAATTAAAATATTTATTTATTTCGCGTTTCTCCTCAGCCCGAAGCGCCTTGTGCAATTAAAGAGGGCGCGCGCGCGCGATGTTTGAATAGCCTGATCAATAGCCTGAATGCTGGCGCGCACGCGTGGATTTAACATAATCAGCCTCGTGGGCGTCACGCGAACTTCCAGCGTGAAGGTGCAGCGCGGAGATAGGTAATTATTTCACCAAAGGCACTAATGAACGCCCTATCTGCCTTTCACAACTCGCATCGCGTTCTGCCCTTACGACATTTGCTATAAACTTTCTCCTTCTAATGGGGAATGAAGAGAAAGAATAAACAAAACGAAACTGGGAGGGGGGATTCTTAGTGTACATCGCATAGGGGTGTGAGGCATGTCATTTGTCGTCATAACCGCCGAGTTTAACACGCTATTTTCTATGAACATTCCAAGAAAAATGTCTGAACAGTTGAAGTCTGAACCCTAGCTGTGGAGACCGGGGCTAGTTGTCACATGGTTTACTCCATTGATTAGTGGTTTGTTCTGTCAATTCCTCTACCCATTTTAAACAGTAAAAAGTTGTTGTTGTTTTTTTTTCTTTTCAACTGTCATGGGGTAAGTTGTCACAATAAGAACCTCACATTTAAAATCCCGTTGTTGCCTTTTTAGAATAGACCTACTACTACTACCACACACACACACACACACACACACACACACACACACACACACACACACACACACACACACACACACACACACACACACAAGTTGGGTTTTCATGTTTAATGGAGAGTTCCATAGACATAATGATTTTCATACTGAACAAACGGTGTATTCTGTACCCTTACACTAAATCTAACTACCCATTACGGAACATTTTCTGCATTTTTACATAAAAAAACCCAAAACAATAACCCATCATAAAATGATTTATAAGTTGTTTTCTTCATGGGGACCAAAAAAAAAAAAAATCCCCACAAGGTAAAGTATTTTTGGTTCTGCCATCTTTATGGGGACATCTACATAGGGTTTACTAGGACACACACACATACACACTATAAAAGGTCATTGTTTTGACAAACAAATATTGTAATAAATTGCCCCATCTGACAGCAAAGTTCAATCTCATCGAGTAAAATGAATGCATGTTTAGATGCCTAAATGCATGCCAGTTTGTTTTCATTGCGTTCACTTGTTTGCCCAAAAGCTGTAACAAAATTATGATGCTATATTTATAAAAAAAAATCTAAATATTTGAACTTTGAACAAAATAGTTCAGATATATACGTTTTCTCAATGTGACAACTAGCCCCGATCTTCCCTAAATGCGAGCAGACAAGCAAGCCACTTAGGCATTCATAAAAGAATGAATGAATGTAATTATCTTATGTGCAAACCATAGGTATACCCTGCTCCCTTGCTAGTGCACCATGGAGTTTTGTCGCATGACACCGAAGCACAGCTTTTCAGCCTATTCAGTTTTCCCGGCATGCTTCCCAGTCATGCAATATGCATCCTCGTCCCTGAAAGGGTGGAATAGATTGTAGATACAAAATGTCAAAGTAAAACGGTAGCGCGCCTCGCGCTCTCTGTAGTGGGCCTATTTAAACTGAAAGTAAATGCATTTTTCTCCTTGCGCATTAGAGAGGGAGGGGGGAGTGCCGAATAAAGACACCTACACGAGGCCATGCATCTCCTTTGATCAGAAAGGGCAGTTGCGTCATCAGATGCTGATGTTGGGCAGCGCGCGCACGCGCTCGGTGAGGAAAAAAAGAACGGGAAAGTGTCATCATAAACGCGCGCTGTGTCGGGGAATGACTTTGTGACGACCTTTGTTGCAAATGGGCTGCAGACATGGAAATGGCTTAGCGCTATCGCCGTCTCCCAGGCAACCATCAGGGTCCCCATCTCTCGCGGAGAAATGAGTTATGAAAAGACTGGAGTGAAGCAGGGATTAAACATGATCCTGGGGACAGGGTGTCAATCAAAAAAGCCAACTCACAAACCGCGCTCCTTTTTTCCCCACTACAAAATTGTATTTTGAAACGCAGCATATATTTACTGCCAAAGGTGCCACTGTCTATTTTATATTTATTTAAGGCCGATAATGAATTGGTGCTTTAGTGCGCCTATAAAGATGGGGAAGGTTGTGCTTTTAAAATCCGTTATCGGAGAGGATTTAGCTCGGCGCAGTGCTCACAGGCAATGGGTATTTTTTTCAATTACCCAGATTAATTGCACTGCATAAATTAGAATACAAGGAAAGTGAACGGAGATCAAAGTTGTTGATGAATCTGAGACATGATGGGAGCTCGAACTGGGAACGTATAATGTCAGCTTGTTCGATCTGTTTTTATCGCGAAAAAAATGAAATGAAATGCCATGCCATAGTGAGCTGCTGCATGCTGGACCCCGTTCATGGTAGACGCCATTTTTAATTTGACGCGACTGAAAACGAGGCATTTTGGACAAAGTTCAGCCTGCTGTGGTGTGCTGGCAAATCAATTAATCACGATTAATCCCATCTAACATAAAAGTTTGTGTTTATATATATATATATATATATATATATATATATATATATATATATAATGTATATATGTGTGTGTACATAAACATATTATACAAATAACTTTTATATATCGATTAATCATTTATATATAGGCCTATACATATATACATATATATATATATATATATATATATATATATATATATATATATATATGCATTAAGCAGCGTAAATTATATCCATCTATCTACATCTATCTATCTATCTATCTATCTATCTATCTATCTATCTATCTATCTATCTATCTATCTATCTATCTACGTATATATATATATGTTTAATCGATTAATCGCAATTAATGGGATCTACATAAAAGATTGTTTATATAATTTACATGCTGTCAAATCGATTATATATGCTTAAAAGGCCTAATAAATATTTAGCAGACTTATATATCAGCCTGTTCTCACGTAAATGCGTCTCTATAACACGCATCGTGTATTATAGCCTACGCGAAAATGAGTTTTTACGTGCATATGAGACGCAGTTTTTCGCGTGCAATTGATACGCAGTTCATTTGCGTATAATACACACGCACCCCACCACTAATCGTACAATACACACGCACCCTTAACCTAACCAACCAATGCGTATTATATGCACGTAAAAACTCACTTTAGCGTATATATTACACGACAATACACATGCGTGCTATAAAGACGCATTTAGTTTATATATATATATATATATATATATAAGTCTGCTAAATCTTGAGTGTGTGTGTGTGTGTATGTATATATATATATATATATATATATAGCCTATATATATATATATATATATATATATATATATATATATATATATATATATATATATATATATATATATATAAATCTGCTAAATCTCGATATTCCAGAATATTGGATATTATCACAATCTCGAATATTATCATATGTATCCAGAATCTGGAAATGAAAAATAAACGTGATCTAAGGCCTATTTAACTCTTTCAGTATACGTCCATCGCAGCCTCGTTTTCATTCACGTCAAATGATGTCGCGTCTACATCGACTAAAGGTACCACATCAACACAATCTTAATTGTATTTATATCGTTTTTCTGTCGCGAATATAAGAGAAAGAGCCGTTGTTTGTCTAACCTAATTTCACTGGCTGGAGCTAAGCTGGACCGTTTAGAGTGGAGATGAGGGAGGGGGGGGGCGTTCTTCAAATTGGCTTGACCCGATGCTATTTGATATTTGGCTCTTTGACACTCATTTAAAGGCGCGCGGCAGCAAAGCAGAACGCGGACAAGCCCGGCCTGAAACCGGATCCGCGCGCGCGCGGGGGGATCTGGAGAACACGATAGCCGGGGGCTCGCGCTCTCCAAAGGCTCTCTGGTCATCTTAGACCGGCTCGCTCGAGCCTGCAGCGCCAGCGCGTCGCCAGGCGGCGTGTAAACGGTAAATGTTCGCTATTTGTTCCAAAGATTGCAATGAAAATCAAGTCTGCCTCCTCTTCTCTCAGGCTCTCTATTCTCCGCTTTCTCTCACACACTCGAGATACCAACAAATAGCCATTGAGTAAGAGGCTTAAAGAGCCCTCCCCCCCCCCCCCCCCCCCCCCCCACACAATACTTAAATGAATTCATCAAGCGAGTAAAGGCGACATTAAAAGAAGAGAGACGGAGAAAAGGAGAAATATTGCTATTTATTGAATCGTTAAAGGCAAAGATACCGGACACCTTTCGACAAAAGCCTTCCCTGAGTGGCCTCTAACTGCTAACATTAACCCCCCCAAAAAATCAGAGATTGTGGCCATGTCTGATGTCACGTGTAAAGAGAAGGCAAATCATAAATCCATTTCACATGGGAGTAAGTCAGGACACTTTTAATAAACGTCTCGTTAGAGCAGGTTTAGTGCAGATAAAGCGATGCCATTGTGCGCGCGCCCCTGGAGAGCAGGCAATGATGTAACGCGCGCATTTGTGTCCAATTCCCCTGTCATCCATTTCATTAGTTAATCTACTCATCTCACTCTCTCCATCTCTGTTACCCTCTCTTCTCTCCTGCCAATCTGCGCATCTCTACCAACAAACAGTTCTACAAATAAAAGATTGCTTATTATGACTAGGCTGTATGATGTGCTTTGATAAATGCTGGGTTGTCACTAAGAGGCCTATCCGGAACCCATTGCGAAATCCTGAAAAAAAACAAGAAAAAATGCTTTGGCCTAACTTAAAAAAAATAAGAAGTGTCATTTGCATATTACGTAGGCCCATACAACAAAAATACAAATAAAAATCTCCCATTTCTCTTTCGAAGTCTTTCCGCGTCCCTTTCTAATATCCTTTCGCTCTTTTCGTTTCTGCCCCCTCTTCTTTCTCTCTGACGTGCCCTGAGATGCTGGATATGAGAAATAAATAAAGCGATAGCATCTCTGCAGCAGAAAATGACGGATCAAGCTAAAACCACAGAACTAAATAAATATTATATATAGCCCCAGACAAAGCATATATGCGCTATAATATAGTGAGAAAATGTTATTTTAAAAAAACGAATTAGGCTACACCAATAAATATATATATATATATATATATAAAAAATACAAAATTGACAGAAAATTACAGAACATTTGAATAAATAGGTCTACATTGAATAATAATTATTATTTAATTGTTTGTTTTTTTAATTCTTTATTTTTGCGGTTTGATTTGCTTCCATGTGTCATCAAACGGCTGATAAGATGTAGATAGGAAAAGCCACAACCACACGATGTATCTAGTGTTGTATCTTTTATCTTATTTTGATATCAAGGTTTTGGTATCATAATGATATCCTTTATCGCAAGCTTTTCGTTAAAGCTCAGGTAGCCTGCAATATCTACAAGAGGGTTTTGCTGCCAAAAGCCACAAGCATGGAAGCTCTGGAGAGGTGAACTGCACTCACACCGACCAAAATCCCCCAGCTCGGTGATTAATGATATTTCACTAAGATTAATCATGGAAAATGAAAGATCTTGGAGCTTTTTCATTGGATAGGCGGGGGAGGCAGGGATGATGTAGAGGAGAATTAGCACCATCGAATCTTTTTAGATGCAAATATTGCGTTATCTCCGCGTTACTGCACTGTTTTTTGGTGTTTATGATTAATTATCTCCTCATGGTGAAAAATAAATCATGCGAAATTAGGATCTCTTTGCCTCCACCAGTCTTGCAATTGATGGCAAGGTGGTTGTTAATTTCTGGTCGAAATTGGCACACTAATTATAGTGCGGCATATGAACACTAGAAGGCAAAATTACCTATGCTTTTTTATTTATTATTATTATTTATTTTTTTATCAGATACCCCCTTGTTTTTTTACCAATTAAAAATCGCAAAGGCATTTCATTGCCCCGGGATGAGAAAGAAAAAGCATCCTCTTTCACAACATTGGCCATCACTTTTCCCCATCAGATTCATTGTGATGTATTAGATGCAATAAATTATCCCATGTAACAAAACATGGCGCGCTGAAAGGCAGATAATCTGGAGGCGCGAGATAAGGATTCATTATTCCTCATCATTATGGCTCTGCCTTCTTTCTTAATCAGACTCTCTGATCCTGCAGGATCTGGGCACGGAGCAGATAAGCGCCAGTCGTTTATAATTCTCCCCACCTTGGCCTAATATTTTCAAATCAAATCGGGAGGAAGAGGCAGCTGGAACAAAAAAAAAAAAAAAAAAAAAAACAGGCTTATGGTTGTAGGGAGAGGAACGTTCGTTTGGAGAATGGTAAAACACACAGACAGAGGGAGAGGGAGGCAACATTGTTGCTATATGCCCTGATTTTAACATTACATTCTGAAAAAAAGAAAAAAAAAAGATTAATTTTGATGACCCCCCATGTGTGTATATATATATATATATATATATATAGACTATAGGCTTTATATATATATATATATATATATATAGAGGCTATTTATATAGAGAGAATAAACTTATGCCTCATTTCTAATGCTGCACCATTTAAATGGGATTTTGTTACTATTATTTTTTGTTATATTGATGGTTTTGAACAGGGTCAGTAATGGCAATAATAAAACCTTCGGGTGGCTAACGCGAATAAGATCAATGGCGACTGATAAACATGCGATAAATTAATACGGTTAGGCGCAAATGAACGCCGAATTGAGAGGCTGTCCAAACAACTCAACTGAGCGACACATTGGCTCAAAGTGTTTAAACAGACCACCCCGCTTTCTGCTGCTGAAAATTAATCGCTTTATAAACGTGATATCATAATCCCCTGCTCTATCTGCCGATAAGACTGAGAGAGTTATAAATACCAAAAGCATAAATAAATAAATTAGTGGAATAAACAAGCGCTGTGTGTTAGTATCAAACTCAAGGTTTACACTTGGCTGTTGTCAGCTGTGGTGTCACGCTGAGGTTCACGTCAACTATACGACATTAATCACTGATTTTCACGGCGCGAGAAGCAACTGTGTTTGTGTGACCGGCGCGCGCGCGTGTGTGTGTGCCCTCTAAATTATGCTCACACAAAATTGCCTTTTTACACAGGTTCAGAAATAATATTGTGCATTTTCCTCAGAACCGAGGCCTTCAATGTCGTTTTTCATTTTACAATATTTTACTTCACACGCTAACTAATATTTGTTATTATTTTGCGAAATGGATGTTCTCGATAAGTGTTTACCCTGCATTCTGAGATAAAAGATAATACGAAAGGAGAGAAAATTGATTTTGAAAATTAATTGGCTCTCAATAGAAACTAGATTGAACTAATTAATTCAAAAAATGTTGCATACCGCCGTCGTCGACGTTAATCTGTGTTTATCATATTTATAACGTGTTCTAATTATCTGTGCAATATTTCTTCATTTGACTTTTTGTTTTGTTTTTATTACATCTCGCATTCATCATCGACGCATATTAAAAAACATTTTTACATAGATATTAGGGGTGCTGTTTATTTGACTAAGCACTTTATTTAAGACTGAGACAGATTATCAAATCATTATCTTCTGGATGTGCCTTTGCCTAATTCCATTATTAAATCAAATACAGAACATTTGAGGTCTTCTTCTCGCTTTGGAAACATTGAATAATTCATTTTTTAAAGAGCCTCGTTTTGGCTTGATGTTGCCGTGCCTGTAAGTTTATATTGCCGTTTCAGTCAATTATCTTTAATTTACGACCTTAATTGAATTTCTTCTCCAAAGACAGATATTGGTGTGATCAGTTTACTGGCCTCAACGCAATGTGAGAGCAATTCACACACACACACACGCGCGCGTCTTTCTTTCTTTCTTTCTTTCTTTCTTTCTTTCTTTCTTTCTTTCTTTCTTTCTTTCTTTATTTCTTTCTTTCTTTCTTTCTTTCTTTCTTTCTTTCTTTCTTTCTTTCTTTCTTTCTTTCTTTCTTTCTTTGTAACAACCGTTTCACCGTCATATCTCCTTTTCTCTAACTCTCTCTCTTTGTTGCACATCATCCACCCCCCCCCCCCCCCAAAAAAAAGAGAGAACAGAAAGCCATTCCGTCAATAAACGGGCGTGTTAGCCGAAACAGCTGCTTGTCATCTGCAATCTGCACATCACAAGAAAGAAACACACTATGGTTGTATTTCGAGTAGGAAGTGTAGCTGAACCGCGATTACATTGCATGTGTTCTGATTTCTGACGTTCTCAAAGAGTCAAAGACCTTCTATGAGTTCCCACTGCAAACCACAGAGCATTCAACCATCTACATTCTAATATTTCAATAAACGTCAAAATATAAAAGAGCGATAATAAAAATTAAAAGCTTACTGATGAGGTGATATCACATCTCGATTTATCTACCAACATATGCCACGCGCATGTCCACAATAAATTATTTTGTTTAGGAATTGGCTGTTATCGACACATGCAGACTCATGAATCTGTAGTCTACAGCAGCATCTGCTTTTAATTGCAGTTAGAATAGCTTATCGCGTTTGTGTTATAGCCTACAAATCACATATTTAAGTTAGAAAGACTTGATATTTCTAGTTAAATATCTATGTTGAAGCCCGCGTTTTTTAGCGATTTCTTTCCGCGTATTTAAAATTTTAAATGGGCTAAAACACTGAAAAGATACGAACAGCATCTAGGCTATGTTAATTTCAACGAATATCATATTGCATCAGGCATATTAAAAATTATTTTCAAAATTTAGTTTAGGATACGCAAGAGTTTAGTGATTAAAAACAGAAAATCAAACGGTCAAACCGCTATCAGTCATCTCATGCATTATAAAGCATCAGTCTGGCATCAGACGGACTGCGTTATTACGGCTCAAGGAGAAAAGCGTCGTGCCACCGAACGCACGCGGGCGGTACCTGTTCCCTCTCCGCGGCCCGTGCGTCCACGTCCCTCTCTCTCTCTCTCTCTCTCTCTCTCTCTCTGTGAAAAGGTTCGTTACGGACGCGTGTGATCGCTCCCATTCAGATTAAGTGTGTGTTTTTACTCCGCAGCCTGCACCGACCCGGAAGAGCTCGCGCTTGGTGTACAGTAAGTACGGTAAGTGTGTGTTTGTGTGTGTGTGTGTGTGTGTGCGCGAGAAAGAGAGAGACGGGGTGAGTGTGTGTGTGTAGGCTAGAAGAAAAAAGGAGGTTAGTTTTTTTTCTCTCCTGCTGTAAATGCCATCGGCACTTCCATCTGTGTGTCACTTCACATCTGAAGCCCATCAGAAAAAAAAAAACGCCTGACCACGCGTCCACCACAATTCCGCAGGTCAGTAAATATTCGGATTTATATTTCCCGTCGATTATTTGAACTAATTCTAGCTCTTTTACAATTAGCCTAGCTCCCAAAAACTGTCGAATACATTGATTTGCTGCTTCCATAGCGTTATGCATGCCAGTTCTTCTGATGCTTTGTCCCTCCATTTCATGTTTTTGGTGCAGATACATATTTGGTTTTGCGGTTGTCTCCGTTCAATATATATTTTTCATCGACACTCATGCATGTTTTTGTTCTGTATGAGGGTGGTACAGTCATTTAACAAATTTCAGACGTGTAGATGACAACTCTCATGAGCTTATTCATTTCACCCGACACAAATAGGCTATGCGTTTCACCCGCACCCACGTCCACTTTCCGACAATTGGGGTAGGATTTTTATGGACGCCCTTGTATTTTAAGAGTCATTTTCCCGCCTGCCGTCCTCTAGATGAAGGATTTTAATGATCTATTACCACCTGAGTGTGAGCAAGTATGCTTCCCTTAACCCGTGAAATTGATCTGATTAGCCCCGCAATGGGTCATAAAGAGAAGTGGATTTGCTGAAACTGCGCTTCCAGTGTGTGTGTGTGTAGAGAGAGAGATAGAGGGAGAGAGAGAGAGAGAGGATGCATCTGTGTTGCTGGTTTGAAGAGCATTGAAAACAGAAAGAAGAGGACGCGACATTAAGGCACATCATAGGCCGCCTTTCATGGGCGCAAGCTCGTTTTGGTTTGTATTTGCATGTAGAAGAGCAGCAGCTTCCATTGATTTGGAGCTGAATGCGCGTAAAACAGCTGTTTCTCCCTGATAGCACGAGACCGGCCACTCCATTCAGCTGCACAGTGAAATGATCTGAAACCATGTCCTCAAATCAGCACTCGACCGAATGCAATAGATGCACTTTTTGTCTGAACGACAATATTCCTGCGATGCGCCTTCTTTGTTTATGAAGTTGTTACATGCGACATCCCAAAAAGAGCACCAGTGGAGATCAAATAAATACATTAGGCCTAAAGCATGCCGAACACAGGGTGATATTATACGAGCAGACGGATTTATATTTCGAAGGCTAATATATCGGAGATGGATTCACGAGAACGAATAACCAATGGAGAGTAGCCTAAATAACGAATATTTTTGGAAATGAATTGTTTGGCCAGTTGCAGATGTTTCAAGTTCTGCTATCATCATAAGCACCGATTGAAAACCTTTAGTCTTTAGATGTCTGTCTTTCGAGCGATGAGTTATTAAAAACAAAACCTGCACTCGAGGCTCCAGCGTTTTTCCCCCTCTCATTTTATTTTGTCAGTTGTTCTTAGAAATTAGTCAAACTCTCATTATGACGCAACTATCAGAATTTCACGTTCTCGACTGGGTTCTAAGAATTTGCTGTATAACCTACATAGGCCAAGATCACACAACGAATTCAGAAAGAAAGTTCGTTCTTGAAAAGTACTCTTGAAAAGAGTACATGAATTATAATCCGCCCAAGCCTGTCTTAATGTTCCGAGTTACCCTTTATCCGTTATTATTATGATTATTATTTATCTTAATTGTAATTTTTTTACAAACATTAACCTACTGGTATTACAATAAATACCATCACAATTTTGTTTCTCCAAATTGCGTTTTACAGTCAAGCTCCTTTGTGATTTTCCACAGCTTGTAACTGAGAGGAGAAACGTTTTGTTGCTTAAAAATAAATGTGACGAACAAGCTTTCAAATGCGTGAATATTGCAAGTGTAGCGCTCATGTTTCGTTATTGAACCCCCCTCCCCTGTCTTTATCATTCGGTAGCTGGGGTGAAGTGTGTGTCCTCTGGTTCACCCCGCTCTGTTTGGACAGCTTTACCTGGGCAGTCTAGGGCGACCCTTTCATCAAATCTCCTCACATTTTCAACTGGTCATAGACGTCATGGAGGCTTGCATTAAAATTTAATTTAGTATATATATATATATATATATATATATATATATATATATATATATATATATATATATATATATATACACACACACACACACACACACACACACATAAATGCATGTGTATAATAAATGTGTGTGTAGTCATATATGAGAAATGAGAAAATCAGTCAAGCTGAAGATAACAATCGCACTTCCACGATCAACCAAAAATGAAAGCGGGTGAAAACGCAGTGTTGTGTTGATTGTTTATTATATAATTAAAATGTATATTACAAAAAACACGATAACAACAAGAGTGCTGCTACTACTAACACTAACAATAAAAGCAAGTTTGCTTTTTACTAATATCATAGTATTATTGTGCAGCGTGTTGTTTTTGATGGCCATACTGTCATGACCAGCTTTCTAATTTTATCATCTACCCGCCCGTTCGAAAACACACTTCGCCAAAATTATTACAAAAAGGTTTTATGCGTTTACAAATGGCGCTCGATAAAAACAAAGCGTTCTTATCAGCGCACATCTGCTAACCCTTGTTATAGGATAGACTAAAATAAAACGGCCGGGTCTTAAGTTCTCACCCACAGTGAAAAGTGTGATGCCTCCTGATTTTAATCTGCCTTGCCTGACATAATCATTCACAAATTATCTACCCAATCTTCAACCTGACCCAGTATCGCTGTCTACCACCGATTTACTATGCCGTCAATGAATCAGCTTGCTGGCCCGAGCTAAAATAGACTGGGTCTGATTTAAAATCATCCCATCCTTCATTATATATAGCCATGGTATGTATATATATATATATATATATATATATATATATATATATATATATATATATATAGATAGATAGATAGATAGATAGATAGATAGATAGATAGATAGATAGATAGATAGATAGATAGATAGATAGGCTGTGTGTGTGTGTGTGTGTTTCATATTTTTATTTATCTGCAGGCCAATATGATTATAGCCTATACTATAGCCTATGTATCGAATTATTTATTCCCTTTTTTTTTGGGGGGGGGGGGGGGGGGGGGGGCTTTCTTTTTTCCTTGTGTTACACATTACTGCTGTAGGCCTATAATAGGATTGTAGTCCATATTTTGTTTTGACAGCCCGAAGTGTGATACATTACAACATTTTCTTGTGAGGGCGCCTCAAATACATCCCAAACTCAGTCTGTAGTTTTCGGAACGGCTTCCATCCATGTCTCGCGCACTAAGCTTAAGACATTCAGTCAAGAAACAAAACACATAATCAGGATTTCACTTTTACCGTCGCGCGTTGTCTTCGAGTACCTCTAATGTACGCTCGCGCGCGGGATAATAGCTCGCGCGGATCATTACACGCGTCCGCTGACAGCTCGACAATGACAGTGAGCCAGTGCAACACTTTCCATCCAACTTCGGTCTTTACTAGCGAAAGAAGAGGCTTTCCTCTTCGTACGGGAGGGAGAGAAAATCCACGTCCTGAATCAGCATTTTCAACCATTTCTCTTCTAATATGTTGGGGTTTTTTTAAGTTGAGGGAAGCTGCGTCGCACGAATTGAAATTATGGTTATTAGTATAACCTGTTTATTAGCCTATATACGTATTTTTCGTTTGAAATCGCATTCTTTGAGTAGCAGGGGAATTTATCGTTTTCTGGACACCTTGCTATCGCGAGATGAACATAATCAGAGCACATATTTTACCTCCAATGCGCAGAGTCTATATTTCCTGCCTGTTTACTGACGTCACGTCCAACAGCGTCGACAGGGCTGGCCATCATCTGCGCATTTCAGACCATCAAACGAGCAGCCCAATTATATTTAGTCAATCTGTGGGGACGGGACGGCCAAACCGGAGCATTACAGACAAAATATCACCCTAAGGGCCAAGCCCCCTTATTACAGTACAATAATAGCGAATAATCTACCTGACACTGCTCCCTAATATGGCAATAAATAGGCTACGTTCCCGTTGCATATCAAGGTTACAGTTTTAACCGCGCATACTGAAACTGTAATTTATTTGCATCGCAACGTGTAATGGCTCCTTAAATTAATTATGATGTTGATGTCCTTCACGGAGTAGCTTAAAGAACCCAGACTTCAGCAGCCGGGGAAAGCCTTAAAGTGCGGGAAGAGAGAATGTCGCAGTCAGGGTTTAAGAGCCTCTTTTGAACATTCATAGGGAACCATTAGACAAACGTGCTTGTCACCGCGAGAGGACGCACTGTCACAATTTAAAAGAGAATACACTCCACACAAGCTGCCACTGATAGCACACAGACACACACACACACACACACACAGTCGTGTTGACCATGGAACAACGATGGTTCCCGTTAGGGCATATTGATAGTTCCGTATTTATATGTTTATTTATATTATATGCAGCTAATAAATACTTCCCAAAAATCTAAGAAATAATTTTTGGAGATTGAGAAGACACATTTATGTTTCTTTTTCAGACCCTGGCATGGTCCTGATTTAAATGTTTTACTTTTATCCTAGAAATAAATAAATAAATAATAATAATAATAATAATAATAATAATAATAATATATATATATATATATATATATATATATATATATATATATTATATATATATATATATATATTATATATATATATATATATATATATATATATATATATATATATATATATATATATATATATATATATATATATATATTCTATTACACTTTTGGTACCAATATGTAGGCTATCCTTCAGGTACTAATATGGATTATTTGGGTACAAATTTTTGCTTGAAAAAACTTTCTACCTTTTTTTATTTAGAGAGAATTGCTACTTTATTTATGAACCAATTGTGTTTTTTTTAACCAAGCCTTAATATTTATTTAGTAGCCTGCTTGTGTTTTTATAAATATTGTGTACACGTTCAGACGGTCCATTAAAAAAAAAAAAAAACCACTCCATTCTGTAGGCTCTATGAATGGGAAGCAGAATTGGGCGCAGCTCCTGGTCATCTTTCCCTGGCCCACTTTATTCAATTAGTCCAGGCTGTTGGGCCCCGCCCCTGCTGATGACACCACAGACCCTCCTTAAGTTGCGTCGCGCCACAGCTGTCTGCGAGCATTGAGCTGACTGGCGCCATCCTGAAAGAATGCCTTCACTGTAAAAAAAACACAGAGAGAGCAGTGCATTCAGAGACAGAGGGAGTGAGCACTAGAGAGAGAGAGAGAGAGAGGGAGGGATGGACATAGAGTAAGAGGGAAGAGGGTTACTACTGCGCATAAACACAGATTTGATCAAACTTGTGTTCACTCATAAGGCAGAAAACTTATTCAGATCGACCCGGCTCGGCCTGAAAGCGTCAAGCTCACTTGTTGAGTACGCAGCGCAATTGAAATACTTGGCGGAACTTGACGCGCGCGTTTGGATGCGTACGCGGACTTATGACCAACAATAGTATCCTATAAATCCATTTGACTTTCAGAAGTTAACGCGCGTTTATTGAACGAACGGATCCGGTTTTATACAAGCTTCTGACAATTTGCCAATGACAGAAAGAACACAAGCGAGCGGACGGACTTTGTGAAAAAAACAAAAACAAATTGTCTTGTTCAATTTCAGGTGATCGGAAGTTCAAAATATTCGAACCAGTGGATTAAACAAAGGAGGAGTTTGGACTTTTTTTTTTGAACTCTCGTGTTGTGTGTATCGGTGATTGTATGAACGTTTGCTGAGAAAAAAAGAGAGAAAACGATGGAAGTAAGTCCGGAGCAACCCCGATGGATGACCCATCATCACCCGGTCATTAACGGCCAGCATCCCGAGTCACACCACCCGGGACTGGGACACTCCTACATGGACCCGTCGCAGTATCAACTTGCGGAAGAAGCGGATAGTATATTGTTTAATATCGACGGACAGAGCAGCCACCCGTACTACGGGAACTCGGTTCGGGCCGTGCAGAGGTACCCACCGCCACCTCACAGTAAGTAGACGAAACCAGTCTTAATTCTAGAACCAGTTAGGCTATTAACATTATTCATCTATGTTCTAACTGAATGAATAACATGTAACAGGAAAGAAACTATTCTTATGATTGTAGTAAAAATGCAGTGTTATGTGTGGCTTACCTGAAATGGTGTGTCACTGGTTTCACATCTTTCTAGTATTCGATGGTTATTTAACTTTTTAGGTCATACAACAATACTAGATAATGCAATGTATTCCTTTCATTTTAGAAAGCCTTTAACTTAATTCAAGTGTGATAAAAAAATGTTATTCGAAAAAACGACTGGTTTAAAGATATTATGGTGGAAATATTTATATTCGCACAAGCTGGGGATTTAATTGAATGATTTTTTTTTTGAAGTCTCTAAATTACGAAGCGCATTTTCCCCCTGTTGTGTGCACTTGAATTTTTTAGTGCGGAAGAAAAAATGGCTTTATTTTATTGACACGACTTCCTGAGCGGAATGGGGCAAAAGCGTGATGTCGTTTCTCATTTGAATCGCCCCAAACACATCAAAATCCTCAGTAGATACTGGGTGGGTGAGATATCGAAACTCGCGAGTGCTGTTAATTGGGACCCTTTGCGCCATCGAAAGCCTCTCAGAATAATGTAGGCCTTTACGTGTAGTTTCACATTGTTACTCATTAAGAAGTACAAGGGTTAAAACAAAGCGGGTTTACAAGAAATACAAGGGTTTCGGCGCCCGTAAAAATAGATATCAATCAAAACGTATGCTTGTTGTAAAAATGGGCTATTTATCTTGACCATCTTTTTTTGTGTATGCATATATATATAATGGTTCTGATGCTATTTCGTGGCCCCATCTCGTCCTGTCCTAACAGCAGGCTTGTCTTTTGTTTCTGCAGGTAGTCAGGTGTGTCGCCCACCGTTGCTGCCCGGCTCTCTTTCTTGGCTCGATGGAAGTAAACCTATCGGCTCTCACCACAGTACCTCCCCCTGGAACCTCGGGCCTTTCCCCAAAACTTCCATACACCACAGTTCCCCTGGGCCTCTGTCCGTCTACCCCCCAGCCTCTTCCTCCTCGCTGTCCGCTGGCCACCCGAGCCCACACCTCTTCACCTTTCCCCCCACTCCACCCAAAGATGTGTCCCCTGACCCCTCAATTTCCACGTCAGGCTCGGGCTCATCCATACGGCATGAGGACAAAGAGTGCATTAAGTACCCGGTGTCTCTGGAAAGCATGAAGCTGGATTCGGCTCATAGTCGGAGCATGGCCTCTATCGGAGCGGGCGCGTCCTCCGCGCACCATCCCATCGCCGCTTACCCTTCCTATGTGTCCGATTACGGGCCGGGGCTCTTCCCACCAAGTAGCCTGATAGGTGGGTCCTCTTCTAGTTATGGTTCCAAAACGAGACCAAAAACAAGGTCCTGTTCAGGTAGGCGTGCGCTTTACTACCCTTTGATTTTTACTAACATAATTATAGTCAGATCATTCAACAGTTGGGCTCTATTATTGTGCACTTGCCATTCTTTTCGTTTTCCACAAAAACAGCCTCCCAGGTTATCCAATTCCCAGACTATTGATTTGGTTCAGCTCTTTTTTTTTCCTTTTTTTTTTGGTCTGTGCCAAGGCTTGGCTATCGAATTTGGGCACGGTCCACATCCCCTGTTCAAAGAATGACTCCACTCCTTCAATCTGACGTGATTCATGATGTTTCACCGAGATAAGGCTATAAAACAAGGCAACACACACATATAAAGATAAATAAATCTATTTTTTTTTTGGAATTGATATTATTAATTTGAGCTAGTTCATAATCCTGTTCGCTTGATTAATTTATGATGCCATAATCTCATCTTTTTTCGTTTTGTTGTGGTATCATTTTAAAATAATCAAGACGTTATATTTCCTAAAAAATATAGATTTGTTAATACGTCTGCTGCCTTTCAGAATTTCATTATATTCCGCTTTGGAGAATATTATATCTAATGTCGTTTAGCTACAAAGCGGAATTAGCCTCCCTGATTTATTAAACGTCGTTCAGCATATGCATATGAGCCCTAAACGTTTAAAGCGGAGCGCGAGGGTTTTCCGGATGTAGATGTGTGTGTGTGTGTGTGTTTTCTCTCTCATCTCTTGCTCCTCTTGTGCCTCGCAGTGCACGGCCCCATCTCTCTCGCGTTTATATGTTTAAGCTAATCCAATTATTTTCAGACTGCTGCACGCGACAGTTGCATTGTTTACTTTGCGCAGAAACTTTGATAGAGTCCGGATGCGCCGCGGATCGCTCGGAATAACGAATGAGCTGGCGCACTGCGCGGCCGACATGCACAGACAGTGTTATCCAAACACAGAGAAAATCATTTCAAAAGGTCAACCAGCTTTTTGAATGCGATTAGCACAGACCATTTTTTGAAATCAGTCTATTCACAGCGATATGTTTTATGATAATATCTATTCAACCCATTTATAATTTAATTTTTGTATCACGTTTTAGGTAGCCTACATGTTATTGATGACATTTAAATTGATTGCCTTATATTATTGGTAGGCCTACATTGAATAGTTTGCACAGCATATAGGCTAATTCCTCTAAAGGTCTAGGATTGTTCTTTTTAGGTTTTGTTTTTGAAACTAAACATGAAGGCGATGGCTCCGTTATTGCGTGCGTCTTTATCTGTGGTAATGTGCTCGAGAGCTTTTGTGGGCAGTTTGCAAAAAAGTCTCGCGCCACAAATGAGGGCAGAAATGCTGCTGGGTAAGGGGAGTGGGGGGTGGTGGGGTCGGGGGCTGCACGACGAGGTTGTTTTTCGTTTCAGCGGAGCGACCGGAGGCGTGGGTCACTGAACATGTGAGGCGCGCGCCCTTTACCTGTCAGTCAAACGGAAAGAATGCCAATCAAACGCTACTGTGTTTTAATTACGTAAAGAGAGCAGGTTACACAATGAGTTAATTAGACCGACGCTTTCACTTACTGCTACCCAATCCATTGAACACGATTTCAGCCATGACGCCTAAAATCAAATGTAACATATCAGAATAATAATTTCAAGGTGATTGTAGCGATTTATTTTCATTTGCATTATTATTATTATTATTATTTGCACAGTGCAGTCACGTGGTTTAACGAAACCGGGAGGTTGTTTCTGTGGAAATTGAGTCTTTATTCATCTATATTATAGTTGCGATTCCCTCTCCTAATGAATGATGCAGTATTTCCAACGCATCGTTGTTTAGAGCATGAAACGTTTGATAAAACCTCTGAAGAACACATTTTCACAGCATTGCCTACTTAGAACCGCTAAGTTATTTGTAGATCTTATCAGATGATGTCATATTTGACAATTGAGGAGTTAAGCTCAGTGATGTCATATTAGACAATGTTTTTTTTAATTTGGTAATGCATTAATAGTAACAACAACAATAACATTTGTTATTAATGCATTCCATATTAATTTTGTTGTATCCATGCGAATTTTTAGAATGTGCCCTTTCATATTAGTAATTGCTATGTGTGCATACTTGTATAATATTAATACAATTATTAGTCATTATTTTTGTGTGTAAAATGTTGATATTTAATATTGTGTTTTTGTTTTAATCATGTTAAACAAAGCGACTGCGCCACTGGTGTTTTTTAGTGTGCTCACCAATGGCCTGAGATTGTGTAGTTGTGATTGTGCATGGAAGTGTGTTTTCAGTGGTTCTAAAAAATCAGTTGTGCATGCGTGTGTGTGTCTCTGTTGGCAGAGGGTAGAGAATGTGTTAACTGCGGGGCCACCTCGACTCCTCTGTGGCGGAGGGATGGCACCGGTCACTATTTGTGTAACGCCTGCGGACTATACCACAAGATGAACGGACAGAACCGACCCCTCATCAAGCCCAAGCGGAGGCTGGTATGTTGCTCTATAGCACTGTATTAATGACACTTCTGTCTTTCTCTTTCTCTACCCAGGAAGAAGTGTTAGCTGCAAGAAATTGACTCGCCAAGCGCAGGTCTCGTTTTTTTTAGATTAAGCAATAGCAGTTATTATTATTATTAGCAATAATTTTTTAAGTTATTTTTTTTCTGTTTCAATTTTTATTTATTTATTTTTTATTTATTTTTATTTATTTTCCCCCGCTCGAACACAAAAAAAATCCCCGGTTAATTTTATTTCATCGCAAATATTGCTGACACCGTGTCTACACGTCAGCATAACGAAATTCGTCACGGAGAGACTTCAAAGTGTTGTGAAACGAGCGCTTATCTCAAATGAGTACGCGTGGGAGGCGATCAGCTCGAACAGGTCAAATATGTCTGCAGAAATTAGGTTCAATTCTGACAATGCGCAAATTCATCAGGGACACTGTTTCACAGGGATTTAATAAATGAGAGAGAGAGAGGAACACTGTGTTTTCAATGGCCTGGCGTATGTATAGCCTACTCCGGCTTTGGATTGAGTCGAAGCTCTTGAGGCGCAGAGAAATAGTCCGAGCGCTGCTATTTTGGCATTGGCCTTCTCTCTCTCTCCCTCTCTAATGTGAAAAGCCGACTTCCCAGGAAAAGACTGGCGGATATCTGAGCGCAGCTGATAAAACTCCTCGAACAACAGCGCTCGCTCCCGCAGTCTAAACATACGGGCGAGAACGCGCAGACAGGAGTCATGACTTCAGATTGATCTTCACTGAGCCAAAAAAAAAAAAAAACCTTCTCTAGAAATAATAGTTTGAAGAAGAATTCAACAAGAATAAAGAATTGACGGACAAATGCTGCCTAATTTGAATTTAATTCATTTAGCTAAACAATTTAGCTTTCTTTTTTATTGCACAAACGAAAAACAAACAGCCAATCATAAAAAGACACCTATTATGACGCTTCGTCAATCAATCTTGCGCGCTTAAATTGAATTCGACGCATTAATGGATGATTTGTCAATACTAATATTAAATCTAAACATGATTTTTGTTAGTCCATTTTTAAAACATATTGCTAATCCCTACACTGTAGAAAATATTGTTGGTTTAACTTAAAAAATTAAGTAACCTGGTTGTCTTAAAATTTTAAGTTGATTGAACTGGAGATTGATTTAATCATTTAATCTTAAAATAATAAGTTATCCAAATTAAATAAATTTATTTAATAAGTTGATTTGACAAAAGAAAAAAAAAATGTTGTGATAACAAATCTTGAAAACATATTTTTTACAGTGTACAAATTCATTGCATTTATTTTGAATTTTCCTTCCCCCCATTGTTTTTTGTTTGTTTGTTTGTTTTACTTATGAAAATTGATTGTCAGTAACTGCTTATAATTAATAATTCTAACTGCTTTGAATCAATGCATGTTAATTTAGAGCAAGCTATTTGAGTGCAGCATATTGATGTGAATAAAGATGGCTAATATCTAACTTGAAGGTTGATGTTTAAACGTGGATCCATTTCATGCAGAGCCGCCGTTTCTCCATCATTTAACGGGAAAATGTCATCAGCTTTTAATGGGCACTATTTAAACCAGCGCTTTCATGTCCTCTGTAAATATTTAGGTTTGAGAGGGCATGTGTGCAAGGTACTATTTTTACCCGAGAGTTTAAGGCACCAGTGTTATGGAGATCTCTTTTCCTCTCACATAGTTCTGCATCGCTTAAAAAACATTTGCAAGCTCAGGAAACAGGAGGGTTGGGGGCCATTAGGACTGTAGGAATGTAATCATCATCTTTGGTTATGATATTATGGGGGTAATAACTGCGAGTCTTTCTCTTTCTGTGTGTCCATCAGTCGGCTGCCAGACGAGCGGGGACCTCATGCGCAAACTGTCAAACGACCACGACGACACTGTGGCGGAGAAATGCCAACGGCGATCCCGTCTGCAATGCCTGCGGCCTCTATTACAAATTACACAATGTAAGCTCCATAGCTGTCTTACACTTATCTAGTAAGATATTTTCTATCTTCTTTTTGCATGATGGCACCTTTCATGTCATGCCATTTCTTTCTTTCTTTCTTTCTTTCTTTCTTTCTTTCTTTCTTTCTTTCTTTCTTTCTTTCTTTCTTTCTTTCTTTCTTTCTTTCTTTCTTTCTTTCTTTCTTTCACAACATTCACAACATTGTAAGAAGTGAATCGAACCGCTCAAAAATCACTACAAATTTATATTAATGGACCATTATAATAATCGATCACACCCAAAGAAAAAGTTCCGATTTGTTTGCCTGTCTGATTGGGCCACTGTAAAAAAAAAAGTGTATTTTCATGTTTTTGCATTGCTTTAATTCATAAATTTAAGTTATTCAAGATCCAACTCATTTTTCTTGAGTCCGTTTAATGTAATTTAAGTTTTAAGTTGATTGTACTTAAAAATTTAAGTTAGAAACGTTTTTTTTTGTGATAGTGGTGATTTTCGATCCTCGGGGACAACTTAACCCATTCTAAAAGGTTTTTTTTTTTTTTAAACATTTCCCAATGGTCGCAAGACGTTCGGGTCAATTACCCACTGAGATTTGTTTTGTTCTTCTTCGGATTATTATTTATTTTTATTTCTATTATGTTGGAGCTAAACTGCTAGCACTGATGTACTATTGAATTACGCATCCGTTGGTGGTATTTCTATGTTAAACATATGCCGGGGAACATTTTCATTCTACCTAATCAGCCCTGGTATCCTGTATCATCACACTTTGAGGCCCCGCGGTCCTGTTACACTCATCTACTAGTCACGCAAGCTTTTAAATCATTTTGCCATGTTGGATTTGACTGTTTTGTAAGAACTCGAGAGAAAAAAAAATCGTCTAAACTTGACCTGGGTTATCAGAGATACAAATAACACATATTATCGTTCGAAACAACCAAGAGTTTGGATAATTGGAAAATTAGTTTGTTTTGGTACGTCCCATGTTCCGTTAAGGTCGGCCTGCTTTGAATCAAATTCCAAATTTTGCATGCTAAATTAAGCTCTCTCTCGCATGTTTGCATTATCACTACCACTCCCATATCTCATTAAGCCGACAGGGATTTGTCATAACTGATTTGTGATTGTATTTGTATGTATGTCTGTCAGTTTGGGGTTCGACTTCTGACCCGTTTCTTATTCAGTTCTTTTTTTATGTGGTCATTTTAAGCCCAAAAAAAGTTTAACTGAACAACAAGAGTGTCTCTAATAGCCGACAGCTATGGGCATGTGTTTTCTGTGATGCCCAATGGAGATGTTTCAAATGAACAGTTTCGCTTTGGGGTGTGAGTTCACACACAAACACACACTGGCACTCACATTTACACTAGTGGTTGGCCAATATGGGATTTCCGATAACAGGCGTCAGTGCAGATATGTAGGGCACAGCGTGGCAAATTTTTTTGCCGATATATATATATTTTTTATATATAATCCAGTTCGTTGTTAGCAAATGAGTGCATGTCTACAAATTTAGAAATTTCTGAAAATAATGACTCGATTCAACACTACTACTTGATTTTAAGTACAATCAACTTGAACGTTTGTCATTTCAACTTAAATCACATTAAACTGACTTAAAAAGATGAGCTGAATCTTGTATAACGTATAACAAAAGTTGAATGTTGCTTAACTTGTTGATTGTTAATGAGTTAAAGTGGAAATTTAAAACATTTACTCAAAATGTACTCACATTCACATTTCTTGTGGGTTTTATCAGTCTTTCATAAATCAAAATGGTCAAATAACAGTAGAAAGCTCAATCAAACGCATTAACATCCATAAACAAGTACTTCTTAGTATCACTTAATAGCTCTTGCTTTGCGCATACAGAGAGTTTTAAGACAGAGACAGACAGAAACAGTCCAATTATGGGGTGAAAGAAGCAGGCTTTGGCAGACGGATGTGGCAGTGCTACTGTGCTTGAACCCGGCTGGCCAGAGTCTGGGGTTTCTCTCTTTGGCAAGACTGGCACCGGCCATGCCTGGCGTCAGGGAACCAGAGGCTAAATCCAGCCCAGTCCTATGACCTGACATACACACTTGTATATACAGACACGCTCACTTGAACAAAGAAACCGATATATCTGGATCTGTCTTAAAATGAAACTCGATTACATACCATCAGAACATGCTTGGACTCAATCTTAAAGGGTCTCACTATGTGTGTAAAGTGACCCTCATTGTTTGATCAAATCCTAATCCCAGAAACCACGACTTAAAGAGATTTCAAGGAGAAACTGTAAATGAGATCTGTTTAATATCTCAATCGTTTCTCCAAGACAGCAATTACAGAGATTAGATGGAGAGAATATGGCTTTTGCTCAAACCTGTATGACTTTATTTCTTCTGTGGGCCACAAATGAAAGAATGTTTCAACCGTATCTGTCCATGGAATGGACGCCAATGGGCTCCCAAACAACATTGGACTCGTATGTACATTGAAAAAACTGACATTTTTTTTACGTTATCTTCTTTTTGAGAGTATTCTTCACAGAGGAAAGAAAGTCAATCAGGCTTGAAACGACACAAGGTCGACTTCTCAGATGTTTCCTTGTCCGATTTGCCAAGATACTCATCAAAAGTCCAAAATTTGAGCCCGTTCTCATCCTTTAGCGTCATATGTGACGCTATACGCAAAAACGGCGCTATACTACGCACATGGCACCCTTTATCGTTAATATAACACGCGAACCCAAGGAGTCATAAATCCTGAGGCCCCGTCCACACTACTGCATTTTCGTTTAAAAACGGAGACCTTTTGCTACGTTTGCACCTCCCGTCCACACTAAAATGGGAAAAACGAAGACCTAAAACGGAGAAGTTTAGAAACGCTGCAGCTGCGTTTTGCGTTTTGAATCTCCGGAGGGCGTTTTAGTGTGGACAAGACAAAACGGAAGACTTCAGAAACGCTGACGCAGAGGCTCACGCTTGGCTCTATGATTGGGTGTTATCAGTCATGACGTATCCTTCCCTGATTCGTCATTCACTGTTTACACCGGCGCGCGCATGCCCAGTGTTGGTGAATGGTCACGTGATCCGCGTTTTCAGTCGTTTTAATGTGGACGGAGATCGTTTCTAATACGCAGATAAAACGCTGGTGTGGACGGAGATCGTATTCGTTTTAATTCTCCGTTTTTAAACGAAAACGCAGTAGTGTGGACGGGGCCTGAGACTACCCTACCCTACCCCACACCTAAACCTAACCATCACGCGCGTGTTATATTAACGATAACGGGTGCCATGTGCGTAGTATAGCGCCGTTTTTGCATATAGCGTCACATATGACGCTAAAGGATGAGAATGCGTTGGAAATTTCATTATGAACTCATTACTTCAAGACCAAATTATCTGAGCTGTCCCAACACTATCTCACGCCCAATTCGTACGAATTCAACGAATGATTAAAAAATGTTTAATTCATACTAATTCGTACGACCTTAGGTTAGGATGGTTAGGTTTAGGGGCGGGGTAAGGGGTAGGTCATTCGTACGAATTCATACGAATTGGCCAATTCGTAAAATATGTACTATATTGTACTAATTTGTACGAGTGAGGTCGTATGAATTGTTACGAATTAGCCACCTTTTAATCATTCGTCGAATTCGTACGACTTGGTCGTGAGATCGGGTTGGCTGTCCACATTAATTTGACCAAATCAACGACTGCCTCCTTGGTGTCTATTTTTATTTCTCATTGGGAATTTTAAGAAGAAACATCTGAGATTAAGTTAATACCTAAAGGAAACATAACTGGATTTAGGTCTTCTGAAATATGAAGGACTGATCTCTTAGCAATGGATGTGGTATGAAAGTCAAAATGACGTCTTATGTAACCGCGGCCATTACTAAAAGTCTGCCGTGTCTCTCTCCTCGCAGATCAACCGACCGCTCACAATGAAGAAGGAGGGCATCCAGACCCGGAACCGGAAGATGTCCAGCAAGTCCAAGAAGAGCAAAAAGTCCCACGATAGCATGGATGATTTCTCCAAAAGCTTAATGGAAAAGAACAGTTCCTTCAGCCCGGCCGCCCTGTCGCGTCACATGAGCTCGTTCCCTCCCTTCTCGCACTCCGGCCACATGTTGACCACGCCCACCCCCATGCACCCCTCTTCCAGCTTGCCCTTCGCCCCCCACCACCCCTCCAGTATGGTGACGGCGATGGGCTAGAGCACCCCGCTACCTCCGACCGCCCAATCTCCTGACGGTGGACGTCTCAAAGCACCGTTAACCTTGAAGCCTGTCACCCGCCGCAACCCTCCGACCTTGAACCAGCTCTCTCACATGCACCGTCTGAGCTACGAGCCCCCCTTCCCCGCTTAAAACGGTAACCCCCCCCCACCCCCACCCCGCATTATGAGGGAGAGACAGTGAGAGTGAAAGAGAAAAGACAATGACTTTCTTCATCGCCCCTCCAATCGACCTTCATTTGTGTACAAATGCCATCTTTCCTGTGGGCATCAAGGCACAGCCATTACAAGACTTTAAACTAAGCTTCTCTAATTCCCAAAACCTGCTCCTTTTCTTCTTCTACGCATCTCCTATTCTTCGCCCCCACTTCCCCTCCCAGTGAGACACGAGGAATCGAGCTGTGAATGACAACAGGAGATGAACTCTGCATATATTTGTAAAAAAAAATGTCTGAAATACATTTAATGAAGACTTTTTAAAGGACAAAATGAGAAAAAGGCGAGGACAGGAAATGCCCGTGGGCAGCTAATGATAAGAAGGGTACGACTTAAACCTGGAAGATGGAACGGCGCGGCGACGTGGCCCACGATTTCTATCCGAATGATGAAAAAAGTAGGAGATGAGACGTAGGGAGAAGAAAAGTAGAAAGGGAAATGGTGTGTAATGCATTAAAACTTGTAGTCAGGTCTGTTTCACAGACTTCCAGCTACTATTCTGGATGTGTTATAGGTCTTGGGCAATTGGTTTGTGTTCACACACACATACACACACACGCACGCACACATATACACACACATGAAAGACTTCTTTGGGCCCAGGTTATATGCATTGTGAAAAAAGTTCCTGTATTTGTTATTTGTATGTATAATTCAGAGTACCAAAAATACGAAAGAAACAAAGATGTAGAATTATTTCTTTATGTAATGCAGACTGAATGGTTGTACAAATTTAATAATCACTAGTGTAAAAAAAAAAGACTTGATTTTTGTTGCGTAATTTTTTTTTCTCCCTCTTTGAAAATAATAAACTAGTTTAATCTCTGTTGACATCACACGAGAACGCAACGGTGAACGCTTCTGTGCGTGTTTTTGCATACGACTTTGTGTGTGAATGCGAGAGTGAGTACATGTCGATGCGTATGTGTGATATCTGACACATGGCTTTTTTTTGCTAGCCACAAGGACACCTCTAGATTTACCCAGAATGCTGCTGGCAGCGTACCAACAGGAAGCCTAGAAATAAACAGAGATGTTGTGAGGGACTCGACTCCACACAGCCTGCAGCTCTTCACGAGACCGATTTGACTTTGACATTCCATCGACACCGCTGTTAGCATGCTAGTCACATCACAAATGCTTTTTGAGCATGTCAGGACAGAGATGAGAGTGTTTGCGGTCAAGAGACTGAAATCTTTCCGTCCGATTTGTGTTGAAAATAAAATCGGTTTTCATTTTGAAGGAATTAATGCTTCAAATCTGTATTAACAACTTGACAATAACAATTCATCATACACATACAGTATGTTTTTAAAAATGTCACCTAAAAGCAAATTGCATGTCAAAAAAGCATTTCAACCAGGCGATTCAGTGATGATTATGGCAATTAAATCTATATTTGCAGAGATAGAAGTCACTGATCTTTAGTTTTAGAGTCAAGACAACATGGTTAACAGAAGCAAAACCTTATGGGTAGAGTAGTATAAAAGGTACCTCAGCAGAAAACACCCTGTACACAGTAAGTCGAAGAAGCTAATAAGTGTGTAAGAAGTGTTTTTTTGGTGAGATGAGGCCTGAGTTGACATCTCAAGGGTCATTTTTCAATGCAATTTGGATCTTGACCTGGTTGAATGTCTCTGAATTAAAGAAAAAACAAGAAATACGTTTAACACCACAATTCAGAACCGTTTGGTGGGGGACGCTGCACATTGCATGCTCAATAAATATTTAAAACAGGCCTGCAAATCAATAAGAGACAACGCACGAACATTAAAAGTGTTCAAAAGCAGTCGTTACATGAAGCGGAAATCTTTTTTCTTTTCTTTTTTTCGCAGCTCCCTTTGATCAGTGGTTCATTGTCGGTTTGCAGGGTCACTGCTTACAGTTCCATTGTAGCTAGCCATGGTCTTCACCCCATTAGTTTTTATGGGTCGTAGAGAAAGGACCTGCCCTAAAGGTTTTTGTTTGATTATAAAGCGTTCACTTTGTAGAAGAACCGTTAACTTAAAAACTATATGTAATGTGAACGATACATATGTTTAATAGTGCTCTATCTTTAATAGCTTTACCATGTTATGCTAACCTCGCTAAGTTCAAAGAAACATTCATCATTAACCAAAGCTAATTCTTATTATGCTTTTCTCAAAAAAAAAAGACTGAAATATTTCATCATGGTTAAGATGTACAATCCTGCAGGCAAGTAAATGTAGAAAAACAAACATTAGTGGCTTAATACACATGGCTGATTTAAAATTAGCGTCATGCTACATTTTACACAGGGCAGAATACATTGTGCATGTTTCTTTTTCTTAACAGAATGAATATAGAGGAGCTGCATACATTTTGTTTTGCTGTTGTGGTTTCCACATTTGCATACAGCCTGTGCTAATGACACATTAGCATGCTAAGAAACTTTCTCTGTGAAGTCCTAAAAAGAGGAACTAACCCCAGACCACAGGGAAGCCAAGGACCCACACATACACATATAGTACGCATTTACCGAACGCATTCACATATACTCTCAAAGTAAAACAAAAACAGAAACAATCTCTTATTTGATAAAGGACGATTATTTACATATAAAATGGCTACTTCTGTTAGCATTGTGTATTTAAAAACACCTGCGTCAGGTTCAGGTTTTGCAAGAATGTGTTGGAATGTCCCGTTGCCCTTTACTGCCCTTTACTGCTCATTACTGTTGTAATGGCCATAATGAGAGACATGAAAATGCAGAGAGAGAGAGAGAGTGAGTGAGAATTTAACAAAGGGCCTTATGCCGACTATATTCATGTGCAAGAGTGTGCGTATATGCAAATGTATGGCTCTACGAGACGTCTGAGACAACACTTTTTGCATGTTAAATCATCAGTTCCTATCGAAAATCATGTCATAATCTCACTTTTGCTAGCTTCCGCTTTGACTACACATACCCACATGGCAGTCGCCGTGTGTTTATCATACTCTAGCTGTTCTTTAATATATCAATATTTCCTTGTTTTGATTTTGATTTGATGCAGCATTTTGTGCATCAACACTGTGATCTCTAACTCAAAGTCTTTATGCAATGTCGGTGATCTCGAATTTAGCTATATGCTAATTGCTAACTGGACTCTAAAGAACGTTAAAAGGCTCAAGGGTTTTTGTTGTGAATCTTCCAAAAACACATAATTTAAAGATTGTTCCATTTGTAGTCAGTGCCATCAATTAAAGAACATGTGGCTCAAACTATTTCCTTCATGTTAGCATGCTAACTACAAGATCCCAGCAGACGAAATATCATGACACTGCAAAACTAGCAGACACAGGTTTGGGTTCTTCAGAAGTGAAGCTTTTTGTGGTGACTTTGGTTTGACGCTTCTGAGTCATATGATGCAGTGAGCAGGGAATAATGATTACATGGCTTTTGATTAGCCAAATTTATTGGTTATTGCCTGAATACATTTTTTTGTATCTTTAGTCTATTGACAGTAGGCTAGTTTCTAACATAAGCACTGACATAAGCTAGCTAACTATTTAAAATTAAAACTATTTATTTATAGTTTACTGGGTTAGTGTGTAAATGACCATAGACAATGCTTATCCTGAAATATTTATCAGAATTTGGTTTAGGAAATCAAAATTGTTTAGCATCATTATATATTATAATTATATTTCTCAAATCTGTAATCAAAATAGATGCAATATTGAATGTTATAAATGTTATGTTTAAAAAGAATGGTTGGCAGACACCAAAAATACAGTAGAACAAAAGGCAAACATTGCTTTGCAAACCAACTTGGGACTTTTTTGGTCATCTTCCAGTGTTTGGTTAACGTTATTGATTTGACTAAACATGAATCAAGTTCAACTCTTTTTCCGGGTTGACGGTGAAAGGGGGAAAAAAAATTGGGAATGTTTGTAAATATTGTAAATGCCATGGGAACAAGCACCTGAGAGGCGGTTACCTGTAGCTGACATAATGTTTACTATGACAGCTGTGTGTTTAAACATCTGACCTGTGCCTGGCTACCTTGAGATTTCAACCTGCGGTGTTAATATAGGCTTAAACATGTTTTAACACAATACCATCTTAGAAGAATATCATAACCCAAAAAAGAAACTCCTGGGGTCTTATGGGGACTTAAAGACCCCATATTTCAAACATTTTTGTTGATGTTAGTCCATGATATTAGCTTTGAGGCTATGTATTAGAGTCCTGAAAGCTGATAAAATATACTTGTAGCAAATATACTCTTTAAATGTTATACGGCCTACACATTTTATGTTTTACATCAAAAGTATTTACATTCTGAGAAAATGGACAAACTAAGGAGCATTTATATGTTAAATCCAATCAAATCTCTCTAGTATGAGAAAACCCCTCCCCCTTAATATGGCACCCATAGATATCATATAGAGACTAGATACCCTATTGGCCTCTGAAAAACGAGAAATACGGCCGCCATCTTGAACCGGTCGTACTCTTGTCTCGTTGCGTGGCAATAGATAGGATGCCAGAGCACTGTGGAGCATTTTTCTGTTCTAATCGCCGGACCGCCGAAAATAGTGCTTTTCACAAGTAAGTCTTAACATTACCGTACTATTGGTTGTCTTTTGTGAATAGAATATTACCAGATAATGGAGAAGGAGCAAAGATATTTGCTATTACTGTACTGAAATCGTTGTGAAATGCTGTTTACTGCATCAGCCGGTGTTCACCCGGCATGAAGAGGTGGGGTAACTGTTAAAGTAATAATTACAAGAGCTTCTAGGTTATCAGATAAGCATTCAACTGGCCTGTTTTATAGGTTATTTGTGTTTGCGCACATCAGGAAGCAACGTTATGTACACGCATGACAGCGATGCGCAAATTTTTGCTTCTAGTTTTATTGATAACCTATATCTTATCACATGCGATTTGGCTATTGATATTACAGAAGTCCTGTGGTAAAATTATTAACTTACTTCAGCCTAAAGTTAATCCGAAAAGGGCTTTAATCTAGACATTTTCCCCTCCCAAATCCACATATAATAAAAAGGTATAGGCTTAATGTTGTACGAATTTAGAAATTACTGATGCAAAAACCTTGAAAAGCTTCTTCTCAATTTTTATTACAAGTGGCTGCGTTCGGTGGATTCGGTGGCTGCGTTATTGTGTGTGTGGGAGTGTGTGTGTGTGTGTGAGAGAGAGAGAGATAGAGATAGATAGAGAGAGAGAGAGAGAGAGAGTGAGAGAGAGAGAGAGAGAGAGAGAGAGAGAGAGAGAGAGAGAGAGAGAGAGAGAGAGAGAGAGAGAGAGAGAGAGAGAGAGTGTGTGTTCGTGTGTCTGTTCGTATGTATGTGCATGTGTATGTCCGTGTGTCAATCATAAATTGTTTCTTCAACTTATTAAAATATCTTACTTTACTGCTGCTACTATCGGTTTCTGCTTCTTTATTATTTTTTTATAGTGTGTGATTTATAAAATACATGATAGGCCTATCCTTCATCACATATATTGTGTTTGGTCACTTTTATCTTATTTCAGAATAATATATTATTGTTTTACAATGGATATTAAAATACGCCGAACCATGTGTCCTATATTATAGCTACATGAATGACCTTTGCAGCAAAAAAAACCGCGTGAAAATCAGTTCAGTATTCAGTGAGATATGATTAATTTAATGCGCTGACAGCTCATTTCACCTGCCATTCAGATTACACTGAGCGGAGCGGATGACCGGTTTAAGATGGCGGCTCCAATTCTCGTCCGTGCCGCCAATAGGCAGTCGATAGGGCGTCTACCTATATGATGACTATGATGGCACCTGCCACTGATTGCTTAGCAATAGCAAGTTGGAAGTCCATGTTCTGGTGGCTAATATTTCACTCTTGTTTGGGAAATACATCAACAAAGGAAAGAAAACGGGTCTTCAAAACATCCATCCATCATTGGGTCATGAGCTGTGTGCTGGATTTTAAGGTATGTAGCCAACCGTCTACTTTTTATTAATTGTAACGTTACTGTGAGAGTCAATACACAGCCGTGCGGTGTTTACTTTTAGGTGCGTTCACACCCTGCCATTGTTACTGTAAATATTCTGAACTGTAAAAAGCCTTCACGTGCTTGTTGAACTTGTAAACACAACATGAAAACTTATAATTTTATGACAGCTTCGACCGCTGTACTACCTGAGCACTACAGGTGTGTTGTTTACTTGAAGCGGCGCTGTGGCCGATCAGTGTAATGACATCAGAGTACCGCGCGCGATTCGAAAACAGACAGAGGACAGTGCTTTGTTTACGGTTGCTACTTACAACATGGCGTGAACGCAACATTTAAATTGAAGATATATTAACACACATGTGGATTAACTAAAAATAAAACCGTGAAAATACTTTTTTTGTGTGTGTACAAAATCTCTCATCTCCATTTAGTTTCAGTTGAAAATAGCATAGGCTATAAGAAGAGTTTAGATGCAAAAGCCTCTAAATGCCATTTGAAATTTTCTTCTAAAATGACCATTTTTATCTAACTTGTATATTTAAGTTCAGTAATTTCACTTAAATGACAATTAATAGGTAATCTTCATTGCCATTTAAGTAAAATTACTTAACTTAAGCATACAAGTTTGATAAAAATGATCATTCTAGAAGAAAATTTCAAATGGCACTTAGAGGCTTTTGCATCTGAACTCTTCACATATATATATATATATATATATATATATATATATATATATATTAGGGCTGTCAAAACGATTAATAGCGATTAATCGCATCCAAATAAAAGTTTGTGTTTACATAATATATGTGGGGGCACTGTGTATAATTATTTTAGATATATAAATACACACACATGCTTGTATATATTTAAGAAATATTTTCATGTATATTCTGTATATAGATTTATATATAATTTATATTATATATAAATATAAATATTTTATATATAAATAATATTTTTTTTTCTTAAATATACATGCATGTGTGTTTTTTATATTTATACAAAATAATTATACACAGTGCCCCCACATATATTATGTAAACACAAACTTTTATTTTGGATGTGATGCGATTAATCGTTTTGACAGCCCTAATATATATATATATATATATATATATATATATATATATATATATATATATATATATATATATATGACCAATATTTCAAATAAAAACGGATAAGATAAGATAAGACAATTTCTCACACTGTAACTCAACTACACTTTTTTTTACACCTTATTTCTGCACTATTAAAAGTTAAATCATCTTCATTTTTAGTTCCTGCAAAGATTCCAAGTGAACACATGCTGAAAATATAGAACTAATGCACACTCATTTGTTTTGTATAAAGCAGCCGTCAACAATGCATGTAAATTTGCACTAGACAGGTTGTTGGATCTGATAGTTGCTTTTGAGGAAAATAACTTGAGCTATGGTAATACTATAGTTATTTTTCTCGAAAGCAACGCACAATATAATAAAAAAAAAATCTGTTGATGGTGTCAGCCATCTAATAAGATTCAGGTCCAAAAATGACCTGTATACTTGTAATGCAATTATTAATTTGGCCAAACTAAGCAGTTGAATGTCAGCGGTGCAGATTTCCTTCCTGTTCATTGTTTTAAAGGGTGGAAATCTTTCTTATTAGACTTGATATGTTAGCGGTGGCTGAGTAAAAGGCAAATTGATTAGATCTGCTAACGAGGGCCTGGCGTTTTCATTGCTGAGAGAGTTATGGTAGTTGTGTTCACTGGAACGGCCGGGGAGTTCATATTAATTCGGGCGACTGCTGAATGAAGTGTGTCAGTGGTTATATGGCCACATTATGGGATTCATGTGGGTCTCCAACAAACCACTCCATATTTACCTAAATTAACCACACACAAACATACTCTTGAAACTTTACACACGTCTCTGGTCTATGCTGTGACCTATTACAATTCTTACTGTCATACCTGAACAGTTATTTGCTTGAAACCACATACGCATTTAGACACACCTAAACCCAAGCAAGTCTAACCACACACATAAAGAGATGTCTGTGTTGGAAAAAAAAATAAAGAACTACACATTTGTCTGGCCGGGTTTCCCCTTGTAATTGCATTGTTTCACCGAAGGCCTATTGGTGATTAGCAGGCAGATTAATTTTGTGTGCATTTTCTATCCTTTAAAGAGTATTATGCTTCGTATTACAGAGTATTACACTACATTACATAAACTCTTTTAGAATAATAATTATGCATAACTCATGAGAATTATTTTTATTTATTCTTGTGATGAATTATTGCAGTGCAACATGTTTGTTTGTTTGTTTGTTTGTTTGTATATATATATATATATATATATATATATATATATATATATATATATATATATATATATATGTGAAGAGTTCAGATGCAAAAGCCTCTAAATGCCATTTGAAATTCTCTTCTAGAATAATCATTTTTATCAAGCTTGTATATTTAAGTTCAGTAAATTCACTTAAATGGCAATTCATAGGTAATCTTCATTGTCATTTAAGTGAAATTACTGAACTTAAATATACAAGCTTGATAAAAATTAACATTCTTGAAGAAAATTTCAAATGGCATTTAGAGGCTTTTGCATCTGAACTCTTCATATATATATATATATATATATAATGTGTGTACACTACAGTCATGTAAACAAAGGACATTTATTGAATTCTGTGGTTTTATGTGTCAGTCTGGTCCTTCGGTCAGGTCATCTCAACCTCAGATGAACAACAATACATGACGTATTACACTGTGCCATTATTTATTGAACAAAAACTAGGCCAAAATGGAAAAGCCATGTGTGACAAACTAAGTACCCCCTTACTGCTTTGATAGGAATTAAGAGTGTAAGTAGCAGTCATGCCTAATGCCTTTGAATAATTGAACTTTAGCAAGTGTGATCACCTCCATAAAAGCAGAAGTTTTTGGCACTTTGTGGTCTGGAGCATTCAGGTGTGTGTTAACACAATGCCAATGAGGAAATTAGTCAGCAATCTTAGAGAAGCTATTGTTGCTGGCTGTCCATGAATCTAGGAAGGGTTACAAGGCCATTTCCAAACACGTTGAAGTCCATCATTCTACAGTGTGGAAGATTATTCACAAGTGAAAATCATTTAAAACACTTGCCAATCTTCCCAAGAATGGACATTCCAGACCTTGTACGGCTAATAGAAACTGGAAAAAACCCAACCTTGGACTCTACTGGCCTCATTTTACATGTTAAATGTTCAAGTTCACAACAGTACAATTGGAGAAAGTCTGAACAAGTATGGCTTGTTTGGAAGGGTTACCAGGAGAAAGCTTCTTCTCTCTAAAAAACTTGGAAGCATGGCTTAGGTTTGCAAAGTTGCATCTGAACAAACCACAAGACTTCTGGAAGAATGTCCTTTTAACAGATGAGACCAACGTGGAACTGTTTGACCATAATGCACAGTGCCACTTTTGACAAAAACCAACATATCACCTTATAAGTGGGATGAAGATTTGTAGCCACAGGACCTGGGCATCTGTAGTCATTGAGTCGATGCACTACTCTCTAGAGTCAAATGTGAGCCCATTTATCCAACAGCTAAAGCTTGGCCGAAATTGGCTCTTGCAACAGGACAATGATCCCAAGCTCACCAGAAAATCCATAATATAATGGCTGAAAAAGAATCAAGGTGTTGCACTGGCCCAGTCAAAGTCCAGACTTCAAGTTCAACACGACTGAAATGCCCTGGCAGGACCTTAAGAAAGCGTTGCATAAACAAATGCCTGCAAACCTCAATGAAATGAGGCAACATTGTAAAGAAGAGTGGCCAAAATCCCTCCTCAATGATGTGAGAGACTGATAAAGTCCTAAAGAAAATTATTACTTCATTGGTAGTCATTAGTCATTGCTGCTAAATCTGGTTTTACGAGTGATTGAATCATAGGTTGTCAATTTTGGCTTTATTTTTCTTAAATAAATATTGGCACACATGTAATATGTCATGTGTTATTGTTCATCTGAGATTGCATTTACCTAATTTGACCTTGTAAAGACCAAGGCTGCATTTCCCGAAAGCAAGTTGACATTCAGTACAATCTATAGACCATTTCACAAGATGTAAACAACACTGGTCCAGAAACACTTCCTGTTTCAGTTTGTAAGTGTTTTCTTTATTTCACATGTAAAGAAAACATCTTAAAGATGTTTGTTTAACTTTTTGATTCAGTTTTAAATGTTCTGTTGGTTGTATTTTATCCCAGCTTTTATGTAGTGTTAAAAAACTGAAACAGGAAGTGCTTCTGGACCAGTGTTGTTTACATCTTGTGAAATGGTCTATATCTAATATTTAGAAAACATACAAATTTACGTCTTTAGAATACATACAATTTACGTCTTTGAGTTTGTCGAGTTTTAAAGCGTAGTTTTTTTAGTGCGCATGTGCGAACGCGCTCTACTACGCAAGAACGAGCCGATGATTGAATTTGGAAATAAAGCAAAATAACTGAGAAAAATGAGAAATAGTCCTCAAATGCCATGTCTGTATAGCAAAACATCTAGCATTAATTCGATCGCAAACAGATTTATTAAAATAAGTTATTACTCCAGCACATCATTAGCCAACTTGGTTAAACGTCCAAATTGCGACCAATACGGTTTCGGGAAACAAACGATCGTGACTAGCTAGTTGATTTCTTCAACGATGCATCAAACTATGGTAATAAAAAATAATTAGTTACATTTATATAGTGCTTTTTCTGGGACCTCAAAGCGCTTCACATATGGAAGGGGGGAATCTCCTCAACTGGTAGTTAAGCTGCAAGTTATGTCGTTGTACGGGAAACACACCTCAGATTATTATTATTATTATTTTTTTATTATGTACTTCTGTATTTTTGATAGATCTGAATTTTTTTGGTTGCATTTATTGATATCAAAAAGCATGATCACATTAGCCAAAAAATTAAACACTCAGATAAAGCCTAGTTCACACTACATGATTTTAACTTAAGCCTGATTTGCAAATCGTTGAGCTCACCGACAGGTCAGGGTGTTAGCGCGTGCAAATCGCGAAGGATTAGTGGGCGATGATCGCTCGCCAATCTTTTAGTACGAAAGAGCCAACAACGCATCAATGATGCTCGCAGACGCGTCGCCGAGCCCAGAAAAATGTATAGCATCTAGATATCCAGAGCTGTCGCGCGACTCAACCTCAGTGATGTCATGAGCTACAGTCAATCAGAGCAAGGCATGGGTTGAGGTCACCGGGTAAATCTTATTTTTAATTTTTTTGCACTTTTTCTCAGAGCAAATCATCGCGCAAACAGTTTGCAGCACTAGTTTTATGACGACCATATTCGCGTGTTGTGTTCTTCGCTGGGTATTGGCGCGCGTGCTGTTTCGCATCATTTCTGGTTCGTTTTATCGCGTGATTTTTCGTTACAAAACGTGGTTTGAAGACAAGATGGAATCGTTGGGAGACAGAGTTGTAGTGCGTTGTAGCGGTGTAGTCCTGTTGCAGATCACGTTGTGTCGTGTGGTGTGAACATCTCAACAACTTGAACACTAGGGTTGGGTATCGAGAATCGAGTATCGATTGGAACCGGGACTAACTTTTCGTTTTTCCCGGAATCGTTCAAAAGTTAAAATTCCAATTCCTAGTTTCGATATTCACAGTCTGCCGACCAGAAGAGGAAACCGCTGAACAACACCAATGAAGAAGCGTCTACCGCAAGTTTTGGCATAACCGCGCGAGTCGAACATGAGTAGCTTACGTCGGCGGTCCAAAGTGTGGCTTCACTTTTCTAAAAATAACAAAATCTCAGCAAAATGCAAAATTTGTGACAAAAAGGAGTTTTTCCCTTTAGAAAGGAGTATTTCCTTCAGAAAGAATGTTGGTTAGCAAGGTTAGCTAAACTTTTTTGACCCTGCCTCTTAAAAGAATCGGAATCGAGAATCATTAGGAACCGGAATCGAAACAAGGAATCGGAATCAGAATTGTTCAAATTCAAATGATACACAACCCTATTGAACACTTCTGATTTCGCAGAGAACAAGTCATGTAGTGTGAACGAGGCTTAACTTGACACTTTGTGAGTGCAGATTCTGTGTGGCCTGGTGATTAGATGAAATAAAAATCAAATGATAGCCTACATCTTTGTAACATGCTATAATCACAACGATCATTATCAGTGGAGAAAGTAATCACATAAAATTAAAGCCTTACAGTCAATCTGAAAACAGTATAAAACGTATGACAACAACCACAATTAACTTCAATTACAATGCCTGTCAGTTTAATTTCAGATTCTTAGTTTGGCACTTTTTGTGGAAGCGTCTTGGCCCAGCCCGATGAACTAGTGCCAAGAATTTTAATAAGGCTGAAGCCAAGTCGTACGTGAAAATACATGCTTCATGTTGATAAAAATGAGAGCGGTTTAGCTGTTCGTGATGATGTAATAAGCGGTGTCTATGAAGTTGTGTTTAAAACATTGGGGACACTGTCCCTCTGTTGCTAAGGTGAGCAGTTATCTGTGGTCTGGATGTTTGTTTTCAACACTCTTTTGCCACTTGAGAATGCGGTGTTCACCATTGTCTTTTCAGCAATCGTAAATCTTTAGCATAATCTCCCGTCAAAACATGGAAGATAACAGATAATCATCTCTCTTTTTACTGGGGAAGCCTGGGGGTTTGCAGGGTGGCCAGTCGACGAGACTACATGCTGGCTGCCACACGTACACACACACAAAGGGAAAGACAGTCTGGTGGAATATCACAATAATACATGTAAAAGAACCTTTTGGATAAAAAAAGTTATGTATTCAGTAGTGGTGTTTACTTGGGCAAGCATCACTGTTATTATTAAAGGAATAGTTCACCCAAAATGAAAATTATCCTATTATTTATGCACTCACAAGCCAGGTGTGACTTGCTTCTTTCAGACAACACATTCAGAGTTACATATAAGATCCTAGCTCTTCCAAGCGCTATAATGGGAGTGAATAGGAACTGAGATTTTGAAGCTCCAACATAAAAGTAACCCTTACGTTTCTAGGGAAAGGAGTAGTTCACTTTTAAAAAAGTCATGTCATCCAAGATATCCATGTCATTCATTCTTCAGTCGAAAAGAAATTAAGGTTTTTGATGAAAACATTCCAGGATTTTTCTCTATATAATGGACTTCAATGGGAACCAAACGGTTCAAGGTCTAAAAGACACTTTCAGTGCAAACTGTTCAAAGGGCTTTAAATAATTTCAGACGATGAATAAGGGTCTTATCAAGCGAAATGATCGCTCATTTAAAAAAAAAGTTTACGTTTTATTAGCTCAAATGGTCGCCTTGCGATGCACGTTCGTGACTCTCCTGTTCGAACTCATTTATCAAAATGAACAAATCTTTTTTCGTGGAATTTGATTCATTCAATGAACAAAATGAATGAGTTGACTCGGGGAAAGATTCGTTCATTTTGATGAATGAGTTCGAATAGGAGAGTCACGAACGTCCATCACAGATCAGAGCAAGGCGACCATTTGTGCTTATAAAACTTAAACTTTGTTTTGTTTTGTTTTTTAAATGAGCGATCATTTCGCTTGATAAAACCCTTGTTCATCGTTTGGAATCATTTAAAGCCCTTTGAACAGTTTGTAGTTTGCACTGTCTTTTGGACCTGAAACTGTTTGGATCCCATTGAAGTCCATTAAATGGAGAAAAATCCTGGAATGTTTTCATCAAAAACCTTAATTTCTTTTCGATACAAGTTTTTTTTAAATGTAAACTACTTTAATAAAGGCCTTCTGAAGTGAAGCAATGCATTTTTGTAAGACAAAATATCCATATTTATTTCTTTATAAACTATAGTCACTAGCTTCCAGTAACGGCCGGATGCTAGTCGAGTTCAGGCGGAAGAGTAACCTCCGACCCTTGAAGGGTTTAAACTTTAGAGTATTCTTAAAAAGGTTAATTTTTTGCATCCATGGCTCCATGAAGAACAGTCAACATTCGTTATAAGGTTCTTTGGTGCCTCAAATCATACGTCTTGTTGAGTAGAGGTGTAACTTTTTTTAATTGAATGTGATTTATCCATTACTTTAACAAACTAGTGAACAGAAAATCACTGAGATTTGAGCATGTACTGTTTTGATCAACTACAACTCTCTAACAATGCTCTGGCAAACCCAAACAACACCTTGACCAACTGGTTTTCTTTACTTAAAACATCTGATTTAACATTTCACTAAATTAAAATGGGACTTTCCAACACACAAATGAAAAATATGACGTGGCCTTTTAACTTTTAAAAATGTATGATTGCTTTTCCTGTTAGATGCTTAGTTTAGTCTCACTTGTGGTTGGTCGATAAAAATTGCTTGGTGAGTCACAATGCTAAAAGTTCATTAGTTCATCAGTAGAAGGGGACAGAATGGGGCATTACGGTAATCAGACACACACTTACGCAGAGTTCAGCAGTTCATACTTGGTAAAGCATAAAGAGGGGGCGTTCAGGTAGATGACAACAGCGACAGATGGAGTGAATGATGAGCGAGAGAGAGACACAAGAGGAGGAGTTGAAGGGGCTTCTGGGACTTTTAGGGAGGGAAAGAACATGTCTTTAGTGGGAATGAGAGGTGATTTGAAGGCCAGAGAGGGAAAGGTGTGTGCATATGTGTGACCATAAACACAGATCCGCTTTCAAACTAAATCTAAGCTTCTGAATGGAAGAGTAGACAAAAACGTACACGCATAACAGTGACTGTCTGGCGGTGAAACTGGAATTGAACTGGTTTTAAAATGCATTTTTGGGAATCTGCTTTGAAACCGTAATCGATGTGATGCAAGCTGCTCAAAAAAGCCTATATGTTAACTACACTACAAACTACCTTCAAAAAGTACAAAAAACCTACATTTGTAAATGAAGAATATCCATCCAAATGAATCTATTTACTAAAATGAATTGGACTTCCCAATTTTGCAAATACGTTTTTTTATTTTTTATGTACTAGGAGATAGAAGTCTAAACCCCCTCACCCCTCAACACCTACCATACAACATCCTCACCCTTTGTGAAATCATCTTAAATATGGTATAATAAACTAACATTAAATTAAAACTATGTATATATGTTGCCCTTTAGTCTTTATGGTCAAAGGACATTGTTTCTCAATCATTACCACAATGAAATGGGAAAAAAAATGGTCCATGATGTATTTTTTTTTTTGGATTTTCAGAGCAGTCATCCTAACGGACACAAGACTTTTAGATGCCAAAGGCAAAACTGTCTTTTCAGGGAAAATCACCTCATTTGCATTTCTCTTCTCTTCTCTAAAATAGTTTTTTTTGGCTTATTAAATTATTTCCAAGTTCAAATTGCTCTAATTTTGTAAGGGGAAATGTAATGTCTATAACAATAGTGTCATTAATTTGGATTGTTAACCCCCCTCTTCTGTAATTAGTTAGTCCTCGCCTTCAACTCAATGCTATTGGTTAAACCAATGTTGTGGTGAAGGGTTGTTCAAACAAACAGAGCAATGGTTTGATAGTGCCACAGTGTTTATACTTTTCGGGGGAATAAATCTATTAATGCAGTAGTTTTTCTACACACTGATAAAAAAATGACCCACCTTTAAATGAAACCTTTATTAAAAATAACTTGAATAAACTTTCATTACAAATTTTCACATTCCTAAAACATATTTCTTGAAACCTTCATCCATTTTCTCACAACATTAAACACAAAACCAAATCTTCAAACTACATCTACAAAACCCATGTCTCTTGGGAAAATTTAAATAATTGCCTCAACCATTTCACCTGTACTCAAAATCAAACTTGCTTTCAGATTTTACACACAGCCAGTCAATATACAAACACTACAGATCATTTTTTATCCGTAGTTTCAGAAAAAAAGTATGTTTGGTACAGTTGGTACAGCATGGGGTGAGTAATCAATGACTTAATTTTCATTTTTGGGTGAGCTAACCCTTTAAGGTTTTACAGAAAGAGTGACTTATTTGACAAACGGGATTAGGCCTTTGAGAATTTGGTTCGGAGTATGGGGTTCATTGTCTTTTTCAGCGATTGTGTATAATTGTTTTAAACCTGTGACATTTGTATTGCTAGCACAAAAGAACCAGTTGAGCTACAACTAAGAGCTCCAACTTACGCCTCCTAAGCTATGCAAGAGCTACCTCTGAGCAATACTATTTTCCTCTAAGCGAGCAAACAGACAGGTGTTGATGTTAAGATTTTTTACACAGACACCCACACACACACACACACCTGAGGATAGATTCTTGGCACAGACTGGTTGTGAGCATGAGTGAGTCTGAAGTGTCGCATTTGGGTGTATCATTGCCATGGCATGCCTTTAAAACTCTCTTATAACATAACCAATAAAAAGAACTCACCATGCTTATTCATGATTTGCATGTTTGGGACTGTCTCAGCAATTTTTTAGTACGCTTTTCTCATTGTATTGCTGAGATTCGTCTATCATTGATAGTCTGTGTTTTAAACTTTCTTTGTCCTGAACCATAACCGTTTATATTTTGAGTATAGCTCATACCATATGTTTGTGCTATGGATCGATTAAGGTTTGTTAAGGAGATGTCTATAATAATTTTCCAAATGATCTAACTGATTAAACAGATTAGAAGATAGAATAGGCAAAAAATCCCATTGAATTCCATTGACCAAAGCCATATCTATGGGTGGAATTTGAGATTTGGTAAGCAACAGGAATCGGCAGTCTTTAGTTACTTAGTGTGACATTCACCAACAACATATTAATCATGTTCGTGACACTCCTACTTCCAGCTGTCAGCTGGACGATTAGGACCATGTAGTGTTGGTTTCGCACAGTGTACCATGGATTTTACTCAAGATCTCACTGGAATCATATCATTATAAAATACTTATAAAAAATCGTTAACCCAGCATAATGTATGCACTTGATGCACCAGCCCTTTCACATCCAAAGACGTCATATAACTGACGCTTTTGACCATACGTCAACATCTGACGTTTTAGGGTACCCTTTAACGTCAGTTAGATGACGCTATCTAACCCTAACCCTACCCCAGACCTAAACCTACCCGCGTCATCTAACTGGCGCTAAAGGTAAAGCGTCAGTTGGATGACGCCCTAGGATCGTCATCTAACTGACCTTTAAAGGTACCCTAAAACGTTGGATGTTGACGTATGGTCAACAGCGTCAGTTAGATGACGTCTTGGAACGTCTCAGACAGTTGATAGCGCTATTTCCTCACAGCATGAAAGTTTATGGCCGAGACCTGGTTGAGCAAGGAGGCCTTTCTGTGTGGATTTTGCATTTTTTGCATTATTTATGCATGGGTTTCCACTGAGAGTTTCCCCCACGATTCAAAGACGTGCAGGACAGGTGAATTTGAGACCCTGGATTCAATTTGAATGTGTGTATGTCTGTGAGTGTTATCCATGCGAGCCCTGCCTTTGGCTCCAGCCTCCTTGAGGGATAGACTCCAGCATCCTTGCGACCAAAGGAAAAGCGGTTTGGAGATTGGATGGATTGGATTAGAAGTTATTTGTGTTGTCTTTTCTTGTTTTAGTGTCTACATTTCTAGGGGTCATTGGGTGCCATATGCTTCCGATAAGTTCTAAATATGAAATTTCCGTTTGCATTGGTGCCTGCAACTACACTTTTTGTTGTCTAGTCAATTATCAGTTAAGTAGAATATAGTGTCCCTTCAGGGATGTCATGTTCCAATGTTTTGGTTTCAACACACTGCGAATAGTTTGAAGAATGCGGATTGCCTCCCCTTACCTTTAATCCCGTACTCTCTCCTTTTCTCACTTTCTCACTTCCTCAGTGAGTTTGTCTGGGACATGGACTCTTGGGGATCTCTGCCTGTGTTTGTTTAGTAGGCGGGGAGCTCAGCAGAGACTGTGTGTGTTTTTGTACTGCTCAACTTTTTCTGAGGTAATGCTTCCCTGATTTGACCGCTGCCCTGATATGACCGCATGGGAGAGAGGGAGTGGGAATGGGACAGAGCAAAAGTGCAGCGTCTGCAGTGTGTTTTCTGGTTCTTTGAGTGTATATTCATCTTTTTGCAGCCGGTTTGCTAATGCTATAGCTGATGTCACAGTCTGAAAACATCAGCTGGCGGGTCAGCTTGCCTTCTAGGGTATCCTTGGAGGAAGTTGGACGAGCCGTCGGCTGTTGTTGGAGTGTGAATTGGACATTTTGTCTGAAGTATTTGAGTTGAGGCTGGAGTTGAGGTCACCAGAAGTGGCTGCGGTCAGGGACACCTCGCTGGGAGAGGAAATGGAAATGAAGGGAGGCCTCGGGTCAACCACTATGATTCCACATGCTGCATAGTTCGATTCCTAGAGGTTTGGGAGTAGGGGTGGGAATTTTAAGGAATGTAGCTACTGTGATTCTGATTCTTTTTAACAATTCTGGTTCCTCAAGGATTCCATTAACTATTCTTTAATCAGTTGAGGGGTAAAGGAATTGCACCCCTAGATTATGCATGCCTTTAAAAAAAATCTAGCAATTTTACTGTCAAAGGAACAAATATCACAGAAGACAATTTCTTAAGCACCTGAAAGTTGATTGGTCTGCCCAATTCCAGAGCTGTGTTTGCGCACCCAAACTGAGATTGTGTCATGTAATTTCCATTGATCCAAAGCTGAATCAGCAGGCTCAGATGGTAGCGGGTTCACTCTTAAAAACCAAAGTTCATTGTTGGCAAGAAGAACCGTCAATATCCATGAAACCTTTTCATCGCACAAACGGTTATTTTATAGTGGAAAAGGGTTCTATAGATTATTAAAATGTTATTTTAAGAACTGGTCCCTGAAAGGTTCTTTCGGGATAAGCGAACTTCGCATAAGCGAACATTGGAGAAGCATTAAATGGCAACAAATGTCAAGACCATCATTCGACTGCCGTATTTGATATTTTATTAATGGATCCCGTTCTTAATCCTCAACAATATTTAGGAAGAGTGTGCATGTCAGAATGACGTGTGTGTGCATTTCTGTTCTTGGCTTGTCTTCTCCTACTTCTTTAGTACTGACAGCACTCGCCTGCTGTCCACTTTGATATACTGATAACTTAATGTGACTCTGATGAATGTGGACAGAAATTGAATTATCCCAAGCTCTGGAACTTTTCTCCACTTTCGGTCTGCCTCTTATTAAAGATGGAGAGTCAGGCAATGCCAGTTATAGGGGTAGCATATGGATCGCTCCTCTAATTGACTGATAGTATCTATTGGCAGGCACACTGATTGGTCAATAAGATTGCATGGCAGAGTTTTCTGTCTAAGTCAGCAAGTTGACTGACACTGATTCTAAGCCTTTCTGTACCAAACATTTATATTTAGAACATTGGCGTCCATTACAAGTAGCGAGAATCTTCTTCTGACGATTTAAATCTCATATGGCTCTTGGGAAAGCTAATCCAAATGCTCTTTAAGCTGAATCTTGGAAAACGAAGAAACCTCAATGGAAGTAACTTTTGGAACAGAGCATTGAATCTCTAGAATGAAGTCAACTCTATTGTGTGCAATGTACATTGGTTTTACAGTGTAATTCAGAGTGCATTATGGCTAGAAAATGGTTTAAAAATATAGAGAATGTAGTTGTTCAGAATCTGGACAACACTACAAAATGGCTGACATCACTTTTTAGTGCACTGTTTTGGGAAAAGAAAGGCATCTGTGGCAACCAGACACCATTGTATGATAGTATCATGCAACAACACTGGCACACTGCCTTTCCTACTATACATATTTTTGCAATCAACAGCAAAGTCTGTAGGAACATAGTAGAACTATGCAAATTGAGAAGCAACAAAGCCTTGCTATAGACTTTTGATTTTTGGCTGTCCGTTTCCCCATTTACAGATGAGGTTGACTAGGCGAGGGTAGCTGAAATGCAGTAAATGAATTGCTGTCAGAACTCCGAAGGAACATTGCTGGCATGTTTGGTTTAACGCTCTGTTTCTTACATTTTGTATCTCTTTCTTGTTCTCTACCTTGCTTTTTCGGTCTTGCTTGGTCTACTGCAGGCCGCAGAGCAGGAAAAGGCAGGTGGTTGACGCTAACGGTCGAACACTGTTTGCGTATGTGTGTACTGGATAAACAGGTTGAGGGGCAGAAGTGGAGGTGGGGTGTTTTTGGAGCGGGGGATGGGGAATGTTTTCCCTAAAACAATGAGTTTTCTGAGAGACTTAGCGCTGACTAGCTGAGTGTTAAAGCTGAGGGTGAGAGAGAAAGAAGAGGTTTTTTTATTGTTCTGACGTTCTGCCCAAATCAGCTTGGGGTTACAAGTCTTTATTGTGCTTGTTTCCCTTCAGTGACTTAGCTCACACACATACACACTCTTTTCCTCATAACTAGCAGCCAGTCATTGTCATAGTTGTCTTTGTAATTACAGCTTGTTACAGTAGAAGAGAGCGGAGATGTGTCCAGCATGTTAGCTGACTTAGCTGTACCACAGTAGTAAATCTCCTCACAAGTTAGCGTCTCTAATAATCACTGTCACCTCAAAATGTCTTGTCTCATCCTAATTTTCATTTATTTCCCTGGCACTTTGAAAATTTACACAGAAATTTAGTAATCAAAGGTTGCCAGCTCTGTTTCAGAGATTAACGAGTCAGAGAATGTCCTAACTGAAACAATATTCCAATAGTGATGGAAGAAGAAAGACATTAGCATGTTGCTAAGCTAACTATTGTGTTTTTATTCATTCTTTTGTATAATTTATTTCTGAATATTGATGAATTTATTTAACTTAAATGCCATTTAATTGAATTTAACTTACATGCGTCAGGACAGTTTCTATGATGTTGTAAAATGCTGTTTAGCTTGATTGATTTTGGTAAAAAGATCTGTTGTTATGTTGATCCATGCATCTTGTGTGGCTTTGATACAATCAAAGTACTTGATGTAATCATGCCAATGGGCGTTATACGTAGTTCATTATTAAATGGTTCGTAAATCATTTTTAGAGCCGAATGATTGTTTGGGGAAAAAAGATATGTTCAGTTTCCTAGCAGGTCCATAAATGGACCAATGAAACGCTCACCTGAGGCAGGCAGAAATATATAGAAATAAACGAGAAGCTGGGAGAGAGCAAGAGGGAGGTGTGGGGGGTAGTGAGGGAGAGTTTAAGAGAAAGAGAGGTGATCTTGAGGCCAGGATTGGGCCAGACTTGTTGTAGCATGTTGGAGTGATACGGAGAACTGCTGCAGGGTAGCGTGAACTCACTGGTCTCTCTCTCTCTCTCTCTCTCTCTCTCTCTCTCTCGCTCTCTCGCTCTCTCTCGCTCGCTAGCTAGTTTTTGGGAATCTCTAGCTTGTCGTAATTGATTGTAGCCAAGTTGATAAAAGTAGTTGGCTACATGCTATAGCTAACTACATTGACGCTATTTAGGAGACAATATGTGCATCTTAATTGACATAGGCCTACTTAAGCATTATTTGGTGCCATTTTTATTTTAAATTGTGTGAGTTGCATGTTCACACTGAAAGTTCCAACAAGAAGTGCACTTTAAATACCTGGATAATGCGCTTTCAACTAAAAACAACTAATGCTGCCTTGATATGTTGTCGGATTTATCGTAAATAGGAGTTTCCTAGTAGAAAAAAGGCCCTCTCAAGTTGTATTTACTACTGGGAAACTGCAGAACATGATTTCACCAAGTTCAACATGTTCCTGGATCAACATTTCAATTCACATTTTATGGACAAGTTTTAAGTTTATCAAGTTTATGTCAGGTTTAGGCCTATACCAGGGTTAGGTGGTTCTACATCAGTGGCATTCACATATAATTTCCTTCTGATTTTTAGGAATAACTTATGGGTATGAACTAGAGGTTTATGGGTAGGGATATGGTTAGCATTACATTTTCAGACAGTGTTGTTCCAGGATCTACAAAATATGTTGACCCAGGAGGAACACGTCTAACTCGGCAAAATCAGGACGTGCTGAGAATCTCTGAGATAATTTTCATGCCCAAGTTTCCAAGTTAGGCAGGCAATAGATTTTAAACATGGCGGAGGGGAGAATGATTGCTGCTGTGAATGGTTTTCTTTATTAGTTTTTTGTCTTTTTGTTAAAGGTGTATTCCCGAATTAGATCTAGATAGGGTGTTAAATGTTTATATGAAAGCTAAAATCTTTTGACTTTAATAAGATTTGCCTCATAAATTGGCAAGAATAAACCAGCTGACCTCCCATGATTCCTGTTCATTCCGATAACAAAGCACTTGAAAGCAATGAGCTTGCAAACATGATTTCAGAATTGAGACGTACAGGAAAACATGTGAAGGCACCATAAATATGGATTGTTGGAATTATAAAAGAAAAATGGTGTACCTGGTGACTAAAATGAACTGAACAATCATGTTTTTATTTTATGAACCATCTAAATCAATGCATTCGCTAAATAAAATGTTCAAACTAACTGTTTGGCTAAAATGAATCCGACAACTCAATGTTACTAATTTTTGAGAGAGCATGTTTGATTTATTATTATTATTTTTTTTGTAATGTTATGGCTGATAACATGCAAGGCTGTGTGATACAATGTGACATAAAGATAGTGATAAAGATCAAGCGCTGTATCAAGCTACACACCAATTGTTGCGAAAACCTATGCTATGCTTTTCTACTGAGGGAAACTTAATTTAACAGTCTTTCTTTCTTTCTTTCTTTCTTTCTTTCTTTCTTTCTTTCTTTCTTTCTTTCTTTCTTTCTTTCTTTCTTTCTTTCTTTCTTTCTTTCTTTCTTTCTTTCTTTCTTTCTTTCTTTCTTTCTTTCTTTCTTTCTTTCCTCTTAAAGTCATTTATAAAAATTCCTCACTGATGAAATTGTTCCTGCAATTGTTGGCTGGAAAAACAAAACAACGAAAAGTCCCACATTCCTGCAGAAGTTAGATAAATAAAGTTGGAAGGCTCAGATGTTAAAGGAGAGAGAACGTGTAATGCGTTTCACTTTCTACATGTATATTAAGTGCAGTGCATCAGTTTATCTCTTCTCCTGTCGTTTATGGAGCTCTCACTCTTACACTCACTGTACATTCCACTAAACGCACGTGGCACGAAACGCTGTCCGCCGTAACTCTTTTATGTGTGTGCACGCCGTAGAAAATGCTGAGGTAAATGTTGAAAAATGCAACGCTGCATTTCTGAACTCTCTGTCACCCGAACCATGCTGCCTTGCAGCCATGTTCTTAAGACACACACACACACACACACACACACACACACACACACACACACACACACACACACACACACACACACACACACAGCAATGATTGTGGCCTATTAGCCAAAAGAGTACTTGAAAACATAAGTTAGATTTAAATGAGTATATACTGTATGTGTGTGTGTATATACACAATTATAAGTCTAACATGTTGTACCACGTAAACATAGCTAAGTAAACACTCGTCACATATACTCTCTCTCTCTCGCTCTCCCACACACACACACACACACTTGCAGTCACATTTCAAACAGGTAAGCTATAATTACCTGTGAATGAATCACTGTTGAATGAATTATTCTACCTTTCTTCCTCCTGTCTTATTTAGGATTACTATATTTTTTGTTGTTGTTTTTCTTGTACCAAGGTTTGTCTAAGATTTATAGGCGAAACCTAACAAGTATTTTTTTTTCTTCTTAAATGTGTTTTCTTGTTTTTAGGGCTGTTTATGAATCTTCTCAGCTGTGGGGTGTGAGTGTGAATATGGATTTCTCAAGTTTTTGTGTGTGTGCTCGTTTTCAGGGTTTGGAGTGAGAATGAATCTCACACAATCTTGACTGAAATTACACTGGACCCAAGTGGAAATATTTAGCAACATCACTCTCTCACACCTACACACACACACACTAAAGAGAAATTTATTGTAAACCTTCAGATTTGACCATACTCTGTGTCAACTGCGAATAAATTACACACCTTAATATTTGTTGTCTTGTTCCAAAACATAATTAAAGGGATCCTCCACTTTTTTTGGAAATAGGCTTATTTTACCACTCCCCCAGAGTTAAAAAAGTTGAGTTTTCGAATGTATTCAGTCGATTTTCTGATATTTAGAAGAATATCAGTAACCAGACAGTTTCTGGTCTCATTGACTTCCATAGTATATTTTTTCCTACTATGGAAGTCAATGAGACCAGAACATGTCTGGTTACTGACATTCTTCTAAATATCAGAAAATCGTCTGAATGGATTTGAAAATGGTAAAACTCAACTGTTTAACTCTGGGGGAGTAGTAAAATGAGCCTATTTCCAAAAAAACCCCAAAAAAACTGGAGTATCCCTTTGTCAGTATATAAAGAACTTGCACTATTGCAACACAAACTAATAATACCTCAAATCATTTGGCTTGTTGAGGAAAGGTGTACTATTACCATTACTTTTTTTTTGCCTTGTTGAGAACAAACAGGCAAAACAATCCTAAATACACACATTAAAGGCGAAACTCTCATTTAGGGAACCAGACCAACCCAGAAAACTCTCGAAACCCACGCAACGCACTGCCAACCACATAGAACACCCTTGCAATTGCATAGCAACACCTTAGCAACCACACAGTCTTTCACTTACATGGATAAAATGTTTAAATCTACTTTTATTCCAGATGAATATCCACCATATGGCTTTTAAAACCTGTTTGCATGATTTTCAGGTCAGTTAGTTTGTTTTGACGGGGATCTATGAAGTAGATTTTGTAACTCTTCTGGAAGTGTGGTTTTAAACCACTCTAGGGAACTGTAATACACCTCCAAATCAATGTGATTTAATTAGGCTTCCTGCAACACTGTGTGTGTGTGTGCGTGTGAGTGTGAGAGAGCCAATAATTTAAAGAGGCCTCTTTTCAAGCTCACATTGGGGAAGAATAAGTAGGTTCAACTGTCGTAATTCTAGAGCCGTTGTCTACAACTATTCCCAGTGCTCTTAGACACACAGGTCAATACAAATAGTTATTGAGTGTGTGTGTGGTTATTGTACTGCATGCATTCCACTATGTATATATGTGTGTGTTTTTGTGTGTGTGTTTGACTGTTTGAAGTGGATGCACGGGTTCTGAATTGATTGAGCTGTGAAGGGTACATCCCTTGGGTGCTTTTGGTGAGTCAGTTTTGGGAACTCAACAATAGGCTTTTGTGATTGTGTGTGTGTGTGTGCTCTTGCAGGTAAGATTTGAATTTGATGATTTTTTTTAAAGGTGAATAGGAGAGTTGGTTTACGGTGGACCTGAATGTATTTGGACACTTTAAAAAGTCGGGATGTCATTGATTTTAATTGATTGAGAGTGTGTTGACGCTTGGTGCAATTAAAACAAACTCTTGTGCGGTACGTATGAAATATGAACGCAACACGGACCAAACACATGTAAACGAACCAAAAACAGAACATGTCCCAAGATTAGACCCTAAAAAGGACAGAATGATGTTTTTTTTTTGTCGCCATCCCAGTTTTTGCCCATTATCACAGTTTAGAAATGGCAACAGAACCACATCTCTTCGCAACAGATCTTCGTTTGCGTGTGTGACGGAGGGATTCCTGCAGCTGTTTTGACTTCTTTAGACATTTTATAAGCTCTTCATAAGCTCTCAGCTGGTCGAAGTACCACCAATGCAGGCTACACACATACGAGTGCATTTAGCCCAGCAAACAGCATTGATTTGTATGTTCGATATATATATATATATATATATATATATATATATATATATATATATATATATATATATATATATATTTAATCACCAACTTTAATTATTACTTGAATCAAACTGTAGGTGTAAACACTCACATCTATTCAGAGTGTTAAGAATAACCAATGGATTTTTGAATATAGACCATTACATTTACATGAAATGACTTTTGCGTAAACATACACGCCACTTTCGAGTCAAGTGGCGTGTTATCTCTACGCATTTTGAGCTATCCGCGTGTATGCGTGTTTGTATACGCCATTAACGTTCACGTCATTCCGCGTGTCCGTACACGCCGTCAAATGTCCAGTCATAAATGCAATTAACCCCAGTGACGGTTTAGTTTAGGGATGGGGTTGAGGTAAGTCATCTTTTTTTTACCTAGGATGGTAAGGGAACAGTCATAAATGCCATTAACCCCAGTGACGGTTAAGTTTTTAGGGACGGGGTTGAGGTAAGTCATATATTTATATAACGATAAGTCAACGGCGTTCATAAACAAGCTGAAAAGCGATTATGCGTCTTGATAGCACGCCAAAAATGGAAATACGAATTGGCGTGTCATACACACGCTACTTCATGAGATCAGTCTGTGTTTTGTGAAAATACTATAAATGCTTTTCGAAACTTACATGCACAAGATTGCATTTCAAAGAACCTGTTTTAAACTAGATCTCACAAGATGTTTCCTTTTTTTTTCCTGCAAACACTTTCCTGTCATTGACCCTCATTCATATTTAATGTGCCTAATATACACGTGGCTAATGTATATGCAAGTGTGTGTCTTTAGATTTAGTCCAGGTGCAACAATTTGGGAGCCTTGGGCTAAAGGCTTAGGGCTAGACCCCCTTAAAATGTCTCAACCTGATGTCTCATTCCCATCACACCTGTTTTAACCCCTTTAACGACACACATATGCACCACAATTGTCCTCTGTTAGGTTCACAATGTGACTGCCCTACATATAGGGGAGTAATTGGCTCTATGCACAGCTCCACTACTTCCTGAACTTCAGCCAGCTTCTTGTTTCCTGTCTGTCATTATTGGACACATTGATTAATTCAGGTGTGTTTGATTATTGTTGCCGTGACTACTGAGGTCAAGCACACCTGAATTAATCAAATTGTCCAATAATGATAGACAGGAAACAAGGAGCTGGCTGAAGTTCAGGAAGTAGTGCAGTTGTGCATAGAGCCTATTTGGAATGAAAGGTAAGATTGTGTGTATTCATATCCTGATAGGGCCACCTGCTCTCTGCGTTCCTGAAGTTCTTGATCTGTGACACCCGGCAACCCCCCCCACTTGCAACAGCTCTCTAATCGTCCCAACCGGGGTCTTTAGGCTGCCCCATGTGGCTTTTTTGTATTGCCTTAACCGATACAAAATACTCTCTAACTATTACAAAACGTTCACTTAAGGTTACAAAATGCTCCCCTGCGTGTGACCCCACGGCAGATTAGTGCTCACGTACACTCCTCAATTTACCCCACACACACAGTCCTCTGACCACAGCGCCCGCGCACGCTGCCCTGTCTCCATGGAGACGGGTGGAAAGGTGAGTGGCGGTGTCCGGGTGATTGACCGCGGTTCGAGTTGCAGGCCGAGAGGCTTGCGTGTGCATGGCCGGTGGTGGCACGTGTTTAAAGCGCCATTAAAGATTCTGACGTCTTTTTGAGGGCAGGAGAAATTTCCAGCCTTGATCATATGCGTGTCATACTCTACAGTAGAAATGTGGCTTTTTTAGTTATTGAATTAAGATTAATGGTGCCTATTAATATTGAACACATTGTTTTACATGTGAAAAGTTAGTGGTCATTTGTACTTAGCAGTTTGAAGGGGGGCTGTTTACAAAACATTTTCAACTAAAAACTGCTGACTTTTTATGAGTTTTGGCTGTTCGTTTAGACGACAACGGCATTTTAGGGGCCTGAAAACGCAAACTTTTCAAAATGGGTTTCAAAGTTTGCATTTTTGAAAACAGTGCCTTTATTGTCTCTGTGTAAACTGCAAAAATGCGAATTTGTGAAACATGACATGTGCATGTGTATTAAGTATTCAGTCTATAGACGAGTCGTTTTTCTTTACAAAGTGACATCGCCAACTACTGGCCTGGTATGAATAATACAGCATTTTTAGTTGTTTTCACGGAACTGTGACGGGATTGTTTTGACAACGGTGTCGTCTGTACGCGAAAAACGTCGTTTTAGTGCATTGTTGTCGTGAAAACCTACCCTTAAAGGTACAGTAGAATTCTGAAACGATTAATGAAACGATTAATCGCGATTAATCGCATCGTGTGTATGTATAATTATTTTGTATATATAAATCCATATGTATATATTAGGGCTGGGAAACGATTAATCGCATCCAAAATAAAAGTTTACATAATATATGTGTGTGTAGTGTGTATAATTATTTTGTATATATAAATACACACATATGCTTGTATATATTTAAGAAAAAATGTGTTATTAATATCAAATATTTATATTTATGTATAATATTAATTTTGTATAAATATATATATAAAGTATATACATGCAAATATCTCTTAAATGTTTGCATGCATGTGTGTGTATTTATATATACAAAATAATTATACACACTACACACACATATATTATGTAAACACAAACTTTTATTTTGGATGCGATTAATCACGATTAATCGTTTCACAGCGCTAGAATTCTGTACCTTTTAAATCTTAAAGAAAAGGGAAAAATTTGACGGTTGTTATGTAAAAATTCAATGTTGACTTTGATTCATAAGTAGACGCTACAAGGTTTACCCTTTTACTTTAAAGTGTTTGTGTAATCATACATTTTAAGTTCTGAGTAATTAGAATAAACTACATGTACTCACTATAGAATGCAGTTTAGTGTTAGTTACATGTAGTTATGTATAACTTTTAGTAATTACTATAATAACTACATGTAATGTGTAACAAGGACACTGTAAATTAGTGTTACCAAATATAAATAGATTTTTTTAATGGATAATTTGCATATTCATAGAACTCCGTATATACTAAATGAAGGGTCATTTTGGTGATCAAAGGTGAGTTTTAAGAGATAAAATGTTTGACCACAGGTGGACTTTAAATACCTAATGTCATATGACATAACTGGGTATCCATGAAGCCTAAATATTTATGGAATATGATATTATGTATTTATTTATTTCCACACTATGATTGGATAGTGACCACAGCTCCACTTTCATTGTCTGGAAAACAGCATCTTGGACATTCTGTTAGATAACTCCCTTTGTGTCCCATCCAAAAAAAAAAAAAGTTTTGGTTTCTCGCTGGGCTGTGTGTCCACATGTCACCATGCTTGTTATTCTTCTCCTCCTCGCCCCTTTCTTTCCTGTGCACCTCTGTCCACCCCCGCTTCCCCCTGTGTGTGTGTTTGACAGTTTTGTTTACTTTCAGGAACAGGGAGCTCAGGTGACGTTCAGCAGGAGGAAGCAGTGCGATGGAATTCCAGGGAATTTTCTCCCTCTCGTCTCACTCAACACGGAAGTTTACATCAGCCAAAACCAGTCCGGCTTCTGTTTCTCTTTTTGCTGCTCTCGGTCTCTCCTTTGGCTTCAGTATGGCTTTTAATGATGGCTATATTTTTTTCTACACTTTAATCATTCTGGCCAGAAAGACGCTTGTTATCATACATTTTATTATATTATATATATATATATATATATATATATATATATATATATATATATATATATATATTACCCAGAAAAAATAGTGGGAACCTGACATAAAATTGTAAGGAAAATTACAGCAAAAATTATAATAGGATTTATGTTGAATCTCACATGACCAAACCGGAAAACTGTGGTTTAAAGCTGTTAAAACTATCTCATAGACCTAATTTCCCTATAAATGGCATAATTACTGTTTCAAGTGCAAGATTTGATACGACTAGATAAATGATGTTACAGTACTTGTTTTGGGCCTTTTGAACAGTCAAGCTTTGTTGTTTGCAGTGCTAACTAAAAGTATTGATGCTGCTGACTAAATGTTTCTGGAGCAGAACTGTCGGCCGTTTACAAAACAGAGCAGTTTTTCCAGTAGCAAGCAAGTGTAGCAATGTACCGTGACACAACTTTACGTAATGTCACCTTATTTGAGCACACCTCGTTTAAGCGAATAGTTTATTTGGACAAGTTAAGAAGCTACAGTTTCAAAAAGTAGATTGTTCTCTTAATTGTTAAGAACTGTTAATTGTTATACATACTGTATGTAAATGTATTATATTAGTTATTATTTCCTTCAATTACAATAGTTCTGTCTTAAAACTATTGTAACTAGCCCACTAGAAGGTGTATTATGTCTGCTTTGTATGTTTGTTTACTTGTGCTGTTAGCTTAGCAACATGCTAACATCAGATGCACTCTAAAAAATGCTGGGTTGTTTTAACCCAATTTTGGGTCAAATATGGACAAACTCAAACATTGGGTTAAAAATGTGATTTAAAAATGTTACCCAATGGCTGGGTTTGTTTGTATTTGACCCAAAATTGGGTTAAAACAACACAGCATTATTAAGAGAGTGCTTCTGCAGTCGATTGCTAGTCAAGTCTGCCGTGACTCACAGTTCCTGAGTACTATTTGTGCAGAATTGCTATATCTGTAGTGGACATCCAAATTGGTTACTTAAACGTTCGATGGTGGTTAGGGTCATGTCTTAGCAGGCAACTGCCAATTTAAGCAGTAGCAGCGGAGGGAGCAAAAAACGGATGTGTTAGTGACTGTGTCTGTGTATAACTTGACAGCATTGCAGTAGGCACACACAAATGCTCTTGGACATACTGAAGGCTGAACAAATTATTGATGCAATCAGTGATTTTATTTTTGATAGACAGGCCTTTCGCTGCTGATACATGGAGTGCCTATGGTCATACACAGACACACTGCCTAAAACTAAATTTGACAACACTAGATACAACTGATGTCTGCTGTACCTTTTTGTAACTTTACCTCAGGACATCAGCACAAAGTGTCCGCCTGCCTTCTCAATGTGGCATTAATGATCTAATCTTCACACATAGATGTCGTTAACTATGAATATGATCAATCTATCTGTCTGTCTTTGACATTTAGATGAGATTATAAGGAGATTTCAGTGAGTTTCAATACTCAAAACACACATACTTTTTAAGATTGGGTAAACAGAACCTCTAATGTCTATTTTGACTTGTCTTCATGGAAGGATTCAACACTAATATTTGCTTAAACATGTGACTACACACACACATTGGCATAATGCTATCCTGATGCTATATGACCAAGATTTACCTTGCAGGATTATGAGAAATTGTGTAATTAAGAAAAACAGTCGATTTTGCATATGCCAATACACAGCTAATGTATATTGAACTTTTGTGTTTTCATATGCAAAATCAGTCATTCTGCCCGAAACCTCGGCCACCTATTGTTACGTCAGTGTGCCTACATTTGAGATTGCTGGGGTTTGCTTGTATAAGTGAAACTGTGTCGTGTAGGAGTGAGAGAGAGAGAGAGAGAGAGAGAGAGAGAGAGAGAGAGAGAGAGAGACAGAGGTGAGATAGAGTGAGGGATCCTGTATCCGTGATCCTGCTCCATTGTTGTTCTTCTGGATTGGACGTTGTCTAGGCAGACAAGTTAGTGGCACCTCGCCAACATCGGCTGCAGCTGCCAGTTGCGTTTTAGATAAGAACAGAAATAAAATCTTCATTAAAATGTGTTATAAATTCAAAGTACAGTAAAATAGGTGATGCTACAGTGATACAGTGGTAAAACAACATCATGCAGAAGAACATAACCCCTTCTTTTTGTCTCTTTCACTTGTGTTCTTTCTTGTGTTAAGCAATGCAGAGCACCCCTAAATGCGTCTGACAAGACAATACTCGTGTAAGCACAATGAAGGACATCTAAATCTGTACCTCAGGCACCGTCTCTCTCTCTTTCTCTCCATCTGTCTCATCCAGCACAATGGCCCTAATGAAAAAGAGACGCGCTGTCTTGGCTTCAGACTTGTGTGTGAAAATGGAAATGGAGCTCATATTTAGACCTCTATGAATTCTCTCTTTGACACAAGGCTTTTTATAGAGTTTCTCAGCGGCTCTGAATGTTTTGTTCGGACCACTCAATCAAGCCGTTGTGGACAAAACCAAATCTTTTATTAGGAGACACAACTTTGTGCAGTCATTTTTTTTATTTATCACTTGCTTTTCCATTCGGTGCTGTGCAAGCAAGTGAAATTGAGTTTTTGAGTTGAGTTCGTTGAGTTTTTTTTGATACAATTTCCAAAATGCTCACCTTGGGATTGGGATTTGACCATAGACAGTATAAGAAGTGGACAGATCTCAATGGAACTCAGTTGAGACAAGTGAAACCCATTTTTAGTGATTTTTTTGACAATTTTGACAATTTTGCTAGGTATTCTGATTAATTATTTTGTCATTTTGCCTCCACGTGTCCCCGAGTACCCGCGAGCTTCTCCTCCTGTCCATACGGTAATCTCTCTACTATGCGACAGAGTCGCGTGGTTATGACGCAATTGTTAGCCTACTTTTACAAAAAACTGCTTCTACGGGGCCATAACATTAGCTACAAGGTTATGGAGCTTTTTATACATTGTCGTGTTTCTTTAGAAATAATTAAAGGACAAATGGGGTCTTCAAACGCCTCAGATGTAAAGTTATTCACTGTCAAAGTGACTCCAAAATGAATGGGAGTCAATGGAAATGCTAACGCAAGTGAAGTTCTGCTATAAGATGGCGGCTCCCGCGAGGTTTCAACTTCCGGTCGATGGATTTGACAGAGAAGCACCTAAAATGGTGTGATTCCATCCATTGAGATGTGCACTGCTTTTTACAGCTGCTGAATGTTCATGTTTGGTATCCCCTTTGATCATCTTTGCCGTCCCGTTCGGTTTCCACTGATCATTCCCAACATGATGTGGCCATAGGAAGTCAGTCGTAGTCTCATTGACTAACTTCTAATGACATCCCTGATTTTATACAATCCAGCATGATTTGTTTTTTTGGTTGTCCATGGTATTCGTAACAGTTTCCAATTTTTGATAAATTACAATAAATTGGCTAGATATGCTCAAGTAAGACTGATATAGATCCTTGAAATGACCATCACATGATTCAGTCCACTAGACCCTTATACCCTCGTAAAAACTCTTGACTTCTACTTTGAAATTTACCAATTTCTGAGCAATTTTTTTTCTCAGTGTACCCAGAACAAGCTTGCAACCTCATGCTGTGAACAACTCCGAACAGCTTAGCATCAGTTTTGCACGGGCAAACACTACTCACAGTTTCTTTGGAAATGTATCCAGTTGATAGCGCACACTCTCTCTCCCGAATGACATGAATATGCCCCTATCTCTCTCCACACTGACAGTATTCTTCCACACAATGGCCTAAAATTACCCCTAACGATGACTGAGGGCAAACTAATTGCAGGTGTAATAGTTGGACTGACTTGTGTGTGTGTGTTGAAGATTAAAGACGTACTTGAAGTACGCCGCCGTCTGCCATTTAGACCTAATCCTGCAGGCTTAAATTGTTACAACCGACAATAGTAACTTCAGACCACACCCTCAGACGCACGCCAGTCACCCTTTACCTATTTTATGGATAGCTTAACTCTCTTTGTGTCCGTGGAAGAGTGTTTATGTAGGGCATTTCATTAATGCTCAATTAATTCTCACCGTCTCAAGTAGCCTGACGTTAACGTCGCTTGTTCTATAGCCTTAAACTGCGAGCCTCCTCGAATGGGAAGGAGACAGAGGGCATTTGATACTGCGATTTAAAGTAGTTTTCCATGGTACAGTGCGTCTTTATGAAAGCTACACCGATTATTCTCAATACGGCGATTGGACTCCGGAGTTCGTCAGCTGAGCGGCCCACTTACCCTTCTTAATATTAATTAAGGCCTTTCTCTTCCAAAGGTCTTCTCTTCTTTCTTCAAGAGAAGCGTTTCAGGCTCAAGTGACGCCTTGGAGTGAGTGTGTGTTTCTGAGCGTGTGTGTCTCTTGGTCTTGGCGCAGCGGTGGGCTTTTGGAGCCATTGTCCAGGCTGGCTTTTGTGTGCTGGATAAATGACCACTCAATGGAAGCAGCCAAGGTCAAGGCTAATTCCAGTTGGGGTGTTTCAGGAGGTTGGAGTTGTTAATTTGTTTTTTTGTTTTTTTTCTAGATGTTTGACTACATTGGTGAATAGCTTTAGATGTTTGGCTTCAAAACAAATGATTGCATTTATGTGTGTGTCTTTTATTCAGATATTTATAGAGTGTCATTAGACTATAGGCAGAGAAAAGGGCGGGATCAGAAAATGTATTAACAAATTAGTAACTGAGATTTTGAAGCTCAAAAAAGCGCATCCATCCATTATAAGAGTAATCCATATGGTTAATAAAGGTCTTCTGATGCGAAGCGATGCAGTTTTGCAAGAAAAAATCCATATTTATAACTTTTATAATCACTGGCTTGGTTACTGGTAATCGACAAATTATAATTTGATAATTATCATTATGATCATTTTCATTTTGGGGTGAACTAATCCTTTAAATGCAATTACACTAGAAAACAGATTTACTATATTTCATGATTTATTTAGATTTTTATTAAAACCTAAGAGATTTCTGTCCCTCCATTGAAAGTCCATTACACTGAAACTTTGAAGCTTCAATACTTACGTAAAAGTTCGGAATGGACTTTCAGTGAAAGGACAGAGATTTCTCAGGTTTAATTAAAATATCTTTCTTCCTGTTTTGTAGATGAGGGTGCAATGTAAAAAATGAGTTATGACAACATATGTTTTTGCATTAGCTCATCATAATAAGTTTAGCAATTTTCCACTTTTTATGAGTTATACAAGGTTCAACTCATTTTTAAGTCAGTTTAAAGGGATATTTCACTTTGAAATAAATTTTTGATATGTTTTAGCTTACTAAGATGTAGGTGTCTTTGTTTCCGCAGTATTTCCAATTTTGATATTTTTTGGGTCAAACCGTTCGTGTCTATCAGTCATATAATGGAGGTTTAGGAGGTCCACCTCAAAGAGCATGCACAGAGAAGTTCAAATTAAACATGATTTAATGACTCGTAAATGTAAGTACACATTGATGGCCTAAGACACGAAACGAGCGGTTTGTGTGAGAAACGAACAGTTTTTATATTGTTTTTACCTCTTGAAATCACAGACACGTCCAAGTACTCTGAGGGTGAGGACGTTTCTATCTGCGCAAGCGCCGGCGACAAGCGACGGAAAGCCCCGGAAGTGATCTCTCGCGCGCGCGCATGTGTGTACGTCACTTATTGTTTACACAGAGATTTCAGAAGTGTTATCCTTCACTGCGAAGATCTAAACATATTTAGATATACAGGAAATTGCAATGGAAGACAATTTCAATATATCAACAGACAACGTTGTTGTCCCCCCCCCCCCCCCCCCGCCGGAAGTGATCTCTCACTTCCGATCTCTCGGAACTTCCGGCGCATTCTGGCGCTTGCGCAGACCGAAGTGCCCTTCAGATCACTTGCACGTGACTGAGATTACAAGAGGTAAAAACGATATAAATATTGTTCGTTTTCTCACACAAACCGCTCGTTTCATGTCTTAGGCCATCAATGTGTACTTACATTTACGAGTCATTAAATCATGTTTAATTTGGACATCTCTGTGCATGCTCTTTGACGTGGACTCCATATACCTCCATTATATGACTGATAGACCAGAACGGTTTGACTTAAAAATATCAAAATTAAAAATACTGTGGAAACAAAGACACCAACATCTTGGATGCCCTTGAGGTGAGCAAAAATATACCAAAAATGTATTTAAAAGTGAACTATCCCTTTAATGTCATAAGTTTAAATGACTTAAACATCCAAGTTGATTGGACTTTTTATTTACTGTCTATGTGAGAGAGATTTAAGCCATAATTTGGTCTCAAACTAGCTTTTTATCATTTTTGAATAAATTGTGACTGTACCACTGCCAGTTATACCGGTGTTTTATATTAGTCAGGTTTAGTTATCCAAAATATCTACATAATGTTAATGCCAAACCTAGCATTGATGCTAAATAGTGTAAAACCTATACACTAAACAGCCAAGATCAAATATAATTCCAGTGGGGTGTTGTGGGAAGTTTGGAGTCATGTTTACTCACCATCAATTTGATTGCATATGAATGGCTTTAGTTGTTTTGCTTTGCTATGTTTGCTTTAAAATGCCTAAATTATTAGCGTCAATATATACACAGTAAAACTCTGTAATCTCCCATCAACGATGTTTGGAAGAGTTCTGATCGAATCTCTCTGTAGAATCGCGCTGTAGTCAAAGACTTTTTACTCTTTTCAAATATCATGTATGCATTTTTTTATTGTTAATATTGACAAGTTTGGCCTAGTAAATTCTTTCAATTAACCTGAATAGTCAGTCAAGTTACTCCTTCCAGTTTGTAGTAGACTTCTAAAGTTCCTAGAACAAGTCGCGTTATGAGGAACGAAAATAGTTGTTCATAGAAGCTGTGTTTGTGGCTCACTGATTGAGAAGTTCCTTGAAAATTTAGGCGGGGGCAAATTTTCAAGTATCTAGTGATGCATCGATTCCATTTGAATTCAGTCTCGTCTTTTCACTACTTTTGAAAGTCACGTAGACCTGTCATAAAGAAAGTAAGTGTTCTTTGTGTGCACGTGTGCTGGTGCAATGCTTTTGCAGAATATGTTGGGAAGTAGTTAGTGGTATTATGAGTGTGTGTGTGTGTGGTAACTTGTTCAGTAATCTGTCACACGCAACAGTGTGATCTCGTTAGTATTCCTAGATGTTTGTCTATTTCAAATGCTATTATGTTACATGATTGAGATGCGCAATATCAAAGTAGGGGAAAATGTAAATTTACAGATGTATAAATCGTTTCGAAAAATTATAATCAATACACTGTAAAAAATATTGTTGGTTTAACTTAAAAAAGTAAGTAACCTGGTTGCCTTAAAATTTTAAGTTGATTGAACTGGAAAAAGTGAGTTAATACAGTAAAGGAGATTAATTTAATTACCAGAAACTCGAAATAACAAGTTATCTCAACTAAATAAATTAAGTTGATTTGACAAAAGAAAATATGTTGAGATAAATCTTGAAAATATATTTTTTTACAGTGGAAAACATATGTTTTTATATTGGTTAAGCTCATTTTTAAGTCAGTTTAATGTAATTTAAGTTGAAATGACTTAAACATCCAAGTTGATTGTACTTTATGCAGCAGATTTGAAAGAAAGATATCTTTTTATTGAAACATGGATGCATCAAGACATCACCGAGACCGAAAACATGCAGAGATGAAGAGAAAGGGATTGAGAACGTGAGTTTGGGGAATGGAAGTACACCTGTTCATACTCATTTCAGTCCTTTAGTCATGGTACCGGTTGCCAAGATACACAGATCACTTTATATTAAATTTCTCCAACTGAGCTGACACTTGACAGAAAATTATCGTGAAAGGCTTGTTAATTGGATGTGTGTATAAGTCTGTGAGATGCACTTCAACTTTAAACTTTGCAAGTCAATCAGCTGAAACAATTTTCGACATTAATTTCCAAAATCACCATAAAATGAATTCATTTGATTAATTATCCCCTGTGTTACAGTCCGTGGATTTTTTTTTTGTTATTCCCGTCGTCTTTCCTTCAAAATAACTCTCAGGCAATCTCCCGAACTTCTATCCAGTGATTAATGTCTGCGATGAAGAGGCTGTTCAACTTTAAAAGCTTCCTGCTCGTTGAAAGCAAACTATTTTCATCAGACGAAGAAGAAAAAAACCCGCAAAACAACGTTTTTGCTAATGATTGCAGCTTGTTTTCAGACCAACTGTGCACTTGAGGGAAGGTTTGGATTAAAAATACCATTAGAAAATCATTTCGTTTCGAAAAACCTCCCAGTTCTTGGTGAATTCCGGGCGTGCTTTTCGCGTGTCAGTGTTTGAGGCGGCTGTACGTGTCATTAACGACTCCTTGCCTCATTAAAATGTTTTTGTAACCGCTATCTTTCCGCAGCAGTTCTTCCTCGGCAAACGGTTTACCATAAACACAATAAACAGGAGAGGGGGGGTTTACGTAATTGAGCCTCTCTCGCAGTCTCTTCTTTTTTTGCAGAGGGCAGGGTTTCTGGTTTTGTAGTATTGGTCTGGTCTGAGGCAGTGTAAGAGTGTGTTGAAACCTGTTGAGCTGGGCCGTGTCGACGCATCTAGCGGGCCCTGGGGACCTCCGGCGGACAATGAGGACCCTTGGGGAGGGGAGAGGAGAGCAGGGCTGAGGGGTTTGGAGGTGTTTGATATTCATGAGCTCAGATCAGCACATGGTGCCCTGCCTGTCTCAGTGTAAACACCATTAGCATGTCTTGATCAATTAGCCTCCCACCTATTCAGGGAAAAAATGGCAACATTTCGACCTGTTTTGAAGACTAGCTGATTGGATTAACCATATTTGAATTGGTTGTACAGTCTGAGCACCGATATTCTCGTGTTAGGTACAACTATTAGTTCTCCGTCTCTCCATTATTTTGATTTTTTTATTATTGAAAATGTTTTTTTCAGCATTGTGATTCTCTAAGTACAATCTTTCATAGACATATTCACTTTTAAATGCAATAAACAATGTATCCTTTCATTACACATTGCCAGGTCGCTCCGTGTGAATGCTCTAACCTGTTAACACTGAAAAATACTTAATACAATAAAGCTAGCCACTTCTGGGCTGTAAAGTGAATGCATGTTTCTTATACCAAATAGCATCACACCACGATAAAATCATTGCAATCCATGACCTTGAGTGTTTTGTTGCTTTAAAACTGTATTTTAATGGTAGTCGTCAACGTTTGAAGTGCATCAGAAAAGTTAATCAAAGTTGTTCTATACAAGAACGGGTATTTTTCAAAATGTATGTTTACCTTTGATGAATGGTGTTGATCCACTTCAAATGTTGACTACTGTATAATAATTTCATATGAATCTTTATATTTAGAATCAAATAATTTTAGATTTATCAATTATAAATTCTATCTTGATATTGTGATTTTTACATCATCCTCTATTAATGAATTCCTTAATACAAATAAAATAGTTTGGATTATATTTTACAGTATATTTAATGTATTAATTAGGGCTGTCAAACGATTAATCACGATTAATCGCATCCAAAATGAAAGTTTGGGTTTACATAATATATGTGGGTGCACTGTGTATAATTATTTTGTGTGTGTGTGTATATATATATATTTATATATTTATATATATATATATATATATATATACACACACACATGCATATATTTATGAAAAAAATTAAGAAATATTTTCATGTATAAGAAATTTAAATTTAAGAAATATTTTCTTAAATTTAGAAATATTTAGAAATTTAGAAATATTTTCATGTATATACTGTATATAGATTTATATACAGTATATACATGAAAATATTTCTTAAATATATACAAGCATGTGTGTGTTAATATATATATAAAATAATTAGATACAGTGCACCCACATATATTATGTAAACACAAACTTTTATTTATAATATAAATACACACACATGCTTGTAAATATTTAAGAAATATTTTCATGTATATACTGTATATAGGTTCATATTTAAATTATATATAAATATTTTCTATATATATAAATTAATTTTCTTTCTTAAATATACATGCATGTGTGTGTGTGTATATATATATATATATATATATATATATATATATATATATATATATATATATATAATCACATCCAAAATAAAAGTTTGTGTTTACATAATATATGTGTGTGTACTGTGTATAATTATTTTGTATATAAAAATTCACACACATGCATGTATATATTTCAGAAAAAACGTGCTTTTAATATGCATGCACATATTTCTTAAATATATACATGCATGTTAGTGTGTTTATATATAGAAAATAATTATACACACTACACACATATTTCATGTAAACACAAACTTTTATTTTGGATGCGATTAATCACGATTAATCATTGCCCAGCCCTAATATATAATATATATATATATATATATATATATATATATACAATAATATAATAATTATATAATCGTATATATAATAATTATACACAGTGCACCCACATATAAACCCAAACTTTCATTTTGGATGCGATTAATCGTGATTAATTGTTTGACAGTCCTAATATTAATATAATATATTTACTCTAAAATATTATTTTTTAAAAAAAATAGTATTATTTTGGGATTATTTTTACATGAAATTTATATAGAATTATATAAATAAGTAATTTTGCTCATATAGTTATTTATTTTATTTATTTATTTAATACAGAAATTTAGAATACAACTTTTCTAATAAAATTAATTTATTATTTAAACAAATATCTTTTATATTATGTTGTAGGCTTTTACTTATTTTCATGTGAAGTTGTTGAATTTTGCAGGTAGTGCGTCTATTTCCATGTCCAAGCCAGCATTTGTCTTTTGCTAGCATGGAGTCTATATAGCGGAGATGTTCCCATGCCCCACTTTTACCCATCACTCTTTCTCTCCCTTTCGCATTCTCCTCCTCTCCGCCCCTCTTTTATCTCTTTATCTCAATATCACACATTTGTTTATCAGCAGCTTGTGTGTGGTAGCAGAGATAGGTGATTATGGCTCATCATTACAGCCCTGGATGTGTATATGTGTCGGGGGGTTCTCTGGAGAACCAGAGGGTGGTCCCAGTTCCCAGCACTCTCATGGGTCTCTCCTGAGACCAATACAACCTCCATTACAACATTATGCAGCATCATAGTGCTAATCGCAACCAGTCAGAGCAGGAGGCAGTGTGTGTGTAGAGGCGTGTCAGTGGGATGTTAACTGGGCTGTTAAGGGAGTGTATTGTGCGTGGTGGTTGTATAGTTCCGCCTCAGTGTTTCTCTTTGACCTCTCCACCCCGCCTTTCAGAAGCGCGACATCAAATTAACACGCTAATAACTCTCATTACAGCCAAAGCTGAGTGTAAACGTACGCGAGCTAGCATGCTAGCATTTCAATCCTTTCAAAACATAGTTCCCTCTACCCCTCAACAAAGTCATTTTGCAGTTTTTTAAAGTGACTAAAGTGTTTAGCATAGTGTATTTAACGTTCAAACCCAAAGTCGAGCATAAAATCTTGCTAGTTTTGTGGCGTTGAGGTGAATAAAGTTGTAATGCGCTTCAGTCACCCTACATCGTCGCTAGCGTTTGTTCGTTTGAATGCTAAATACAGCATCGACAACAAACTTGAAGCATGTGAAATCAGTCTGAGATTGATTCCCATCCCTTTCCGTCAGTCGTTTCCTTCTCTGCTCTTCATCCAACCATCCGTTTGATTGCTGTTCTAGGCATTGATTTGTCCCTGGAGAGTGCTGCCTTTCTAACCGGTGTAATAGGGTCAGGCTTAATATCAAACGAATGACAGCTTCCCTCTTTTCATTGCTAAAAAGGGTAAACTGGTGCATACGCGTCTAGCGTTCCTATGGCTGCCAGCTGAGACCCCTGTGGGACGAGGGACCGTCCTCTCCATCTGTTCTGGAGGGCGTAACTCACACCGATTACCCCATCCAATTTGTTTCGGGGTTGTATTTACGGCCCAAAACCTGCCTAGCGGTTTGCCTCCAATTATGACCTTAAAGACCTAATAACCAGTGTGTTTATAGCTTTGTGGGAGTGTGTGTGTTTTCATTTCGCCCGTTGCCTTGGCTGAGGTTCTGATTAGTCATTTTACTGCGTGACGATGTGTGTGTGTGTGTGTGTACGGCACATTGAGAGAATGGGAACTCTAATTAAGAACCACGTGTGTGGCTTCTCTGAGTGTGTGTGCATTAGACATATGAAAAGAGTCCGGACGTGCTGCTGTCCATGTGTGAGACCTGTTGAATTGTGGGGGAAATGTGTTCTTGTTGTGAATTTAGGTTGATTGGACACGTTTTGGCGTTATGTGCCAATTTACTTGCCCTCAAGCCATCCTAGGTGTGTATGACTTTCTTCTTTCAGTCAAACACTAAATAAAAAAGATGGCTTTTCCAAGCTTTATATTGGGAGTGAATGGTAAATGAGAATTTTAAGGAGTAGTTCACATTTACTCACCCCCATGTCATCCAAGATGTCCATGTCTTTCTTTCTTTTTGGTGAAAACATTCCAGGATTTTCTTCATATAATGCTTTTCAATGGGAACCAAATTTCAATTTTCAATGGGAACCGCATCAAATGGCTTTAAACGACACCAGATGATGAAGAAAGGTGTTATGTATAGGACCCTTCGTGTCGTGACTCGGAAAAAGATTCGTTCATTTTGATGAATGAGTTTGAACTGGAGAGTCATGAACGCTCATTACAGAACAGAGCAAGGCGAGCATTTGTGCTTATAAAACTTAAACTTTTTAATTTATTTTTTAAATGGCTGATCGTTTTGCTAGATTAGACCCTTATTCATCGTCTGGTGTCGTTTAAAGCCCTTTGAAGCTGCACTGAAACTCTCATTTGGACCTTGAACTGTTTGGTTCCCATTGAAGTCCATTATATGGAGACAATCCTGGAATGTTTTCATCAAAAACCTTAATTTCTTTACAACTGAAGAAAGAATGACGTGGACATCTTGGATGACATGGGGGTGAGTAAATTAAGTCAATAAAGGCCTTCTGGAGCAATGCGTTTTTTGTAAGAAAACTATAGTCATTAGCAGGGGCGTCACTAGGCCCTTTTTAGGGGGGCTTCAGCCCTAAATTTATGCCCAGCCCCCCTAAAAATTTGTGATTAATATGCTACACAAATTCGTGTTCGCTTCAGTCTTGTTTTAATCAGATTCAGCGCGTTCTACATCTTAAATCAGTGGCGCCGAGCAGAGAGCACGTCAAAAAGAGAGGAAATTGTGCGTGTGTTCATCTGAGCCCATTGGTCTGTCACTGCTAGTCAATGTCAGAATATTTGAGATGACCAATCAAATCAAAGTAGGCGGGCTTTACAGTACATTCACAGAAGCTGAGCGCGAATTTTTAGCAGCACGACTCGACTTCAGTGCACGGGCAAGTGCGAGATGTAAGTAGCGAAACTTATAACGTTATATATTTGACAGTTTTTTGAGGTCATAAATGTTAAACGAATGATAACAAAAATATTGATATATATATATATACTGTATACTGATAACAAAAAATTATCAGGAAAACTAGTTTCATCTAATTTCGCCCTTTTGACCTGAAATTAGGCACGTCAGCCTAATGTAATTCGTTTAATGTCATTGTGAGACAAGAAACGTTAACAAATCCGTTTTCATCATGTAAGGTACATGATTAATAATGAATGTGTACATATTGAAAATATAATACAAATTGTAGCCTAGTAAATAAAAAAAAAAAGCTCAGCTTTAGGATGGGGAGAGAAAGGGCACGATGAGGAGACAAGCGAGATGAGGAGAAAGCAGGTATTGACAAATACTGACATAGTTTTAAAGTTATTTCTTTTTTTTTTGGTCTTCAAACGTCTTGAAATGCACATATCAGAGATTAAAAAAATTTAACCTCCACCTCAAATGTAGGACCTCTTTGGTTATAAAGCCCTGCCCACAGCCCTGTATATGTAGGTATCAGAATCAGAACCAGAAAGCGTTTTATCCCAAGTGTGTTTTTTTTTTTTTTTTTTTTTTTTTACAAAAATGAAAAGCCTAATTATCAGTCAAAGCTCAACTTTAGGAGGCTGATGAGGAGAGAAAAATAATCAGCTGCCCACTGACATGGTTTTATATAAAAAAGAAAATAATAAAAATAAATAAATAAATAAATAAAAAATGACTTCAAAACATCTTAAAATGGACATAACAGTTCAGAGAATGCAAAACTTTCTCGGGGAAACCCCGAACCCGAACTGCCACAACTCAAATCCAGGACTACAGTGATTATAAAACCCTGCAATTGCATGGTAATGAAAGTGAGCATTAGACCCTAAATTAAACTTTTACCTTGTTTTTTTTTTTATTTAATTTTTTTTTTATCATACCCTACATTGGGGGCTAAGCCCCCCTAAAAGGAAAATCCTAGAATCGCCCCTGGTCATTAGCTTTAGGTAACATGATAATTTTCATTTTTGGGTGAACTACCCCTTTAAGTGCACGCTACAAAGTGGAAATGTGCATTTGTTACCTTAACGAATCGTTTCTACCTGATCTGATTGAATTAAACAAAGAAATATGTATTAAACTTTAATATTTAATATTTTAATAATAACTTAAATGTAATATTAAATATAATATTAAATAAAATATAATATTTAAATATAATTAAAATATAATATATTTAAATATAATATTAAATTTAATATTAAACAATACATGTTTTAAACGATACATTTTGAGTCAATAGATATTTAATGAATAAATGTATAATGAAATATTTTACACTAAATCTGTAAATATTTTCAACTCATTTATATTTTAAACAGTGCTTCGTTAAGAAATAATTTAACCAATTAATCTTTAATAAATATTTGAAACGTCATTAATTAGAGTTTTAAACAAATGTTTAATGCTTATTTTTATTAAGGGACGCATAGGCATATTCTTAAACTTATTAAAAGAGTGAATATTTTAATAGCGATTTCAAATAATAAATCATTCACTAATAACTAATATAAAAAAAGTTTTCGATTTGTTTTTGATATAGAACTATGTCGATTTAGACATACTCAAATTGAAGATTTGTACATACTTGAAGTTATATGTTGATATTGCACTCATCAGTGCCTACTGTAGCCTAGATGTTTCTCAAACTCTTACAATGTCCATGTCTGTTGAAAAATGCTCTGGTGTATTTTAGTAAATTCCCTCTAATATATCATTGTGTATATATTACTTGGTTTGCTGTTTCTAACCTGCATCTCAATCAAAATGGCAGCCGGCATTGCACCAAACTTTGAATGCAGTTGACTTACTATATTGACACTGAAGACACAAGAGTGTATCATAATTCGAACTGTTGTAATACATCTTGTTTTAACAAGACCACAGAGGTGCCATGACCTGTGTGTGTGTGTGTGTGTCCTCACAGCAGGATTAGATAAATTACCCCGCCTCGTCTCACCCATGCTAATAGCCCTAATGAGGCAGATACATGCTGGATGAATAGCCTGCCTGGAGGGGGGCATGTACCCCTTTCAAATGAGGGAGGGGGGTCAGGGTTGTTGTGTGTGTGTGTTTGTGTGTTTTTCTCTTGGGTGTAGTTGTATTGTTTGTGAAGCCCATAGGCTTTTGAACTTTGGAAATCAAAGGTGGTCCAAGAAGACCGAAAACTAGAAGCTCTTTTAAAGGGTGTTTGAGCCATTTCTCCACATACTCTTCATCCCTCAGGCTTTGCTACATTCTTTCTCTTTCTTTCCTTTTTTGTTTGTTTGTTTGTTTGTTGGATAGATCTAACAATCACTGACATTTGACTTCAGGACCCTGGAGGGGGATCATTAAAGCATTTCCATAAATTATAATGTACCTTTTTTTTATTAGGCAACAAATACATTTGTAATATTGTCTTATATTCTTAATGGTATTCTATTTTGTACTGTTAAGTTTTTTATTTCAATCCAAAATATTGAATATGACATTTTTACTTAATACTTTGTATGTTCAATTTATTCAGAAATGCATTTTCTAAATAAATACATTAATATTGTTAAATATATATTATATATATATATTTAAATATGTATTATAAATATATTAATATTAACATTGTGTGTGTGTGTGTATATATATATGTATGTGTGTATATATATATATATATATATATATGTTATATATATATATATATATATATATATATATATATATATATTATATATATATAAATATATATGTTATATATATATATATATATATATATATATATATATGTATATATATATATGTATATATATATGTATATATATATATGTATATATATATATATATATATATATATATATATATATATATATATATATATATATATATATATATATATATATATATACATATGAAGAGTTTGGTTCCAAAACGCGATAAACGCTATTTTTTAAAAAAATGAGTTACTGCAAAAATCGGACTTTTCAATACCGACCAGATACAAAACAATGTTTAATTTGACGAAAAATGCGATATCCGCCGTGTTATTATGTAATGTTTTCTCCCATTCTTTCCAAACCGCGACAAACGCCAGTCTCCCTTTTCTGCAAAATGCAACATATCCGCTTAACCGATCACAACGCACCATTCACGCAATGTAAACAGTAACGGAAATGCCGGCTGTTGCTTGTTCTCACGCGACAGCATCAAACTTCTGTCACGATGACACACTGAACCCAGGGATCTTTTGAAAAACTTTCAGTTGTTTTATTCAAAGTCAACGAAAACCGAGCAGGACCAAGCCATTTTACAGCTGATCGCCGTCAAAAAAAGCTCAGCGGCGACATCCCAAGGTTGACAACAGCGATATGCAGAAGTAACGTTAGATCATGCTTAATAAATCATAATTCATGATGATGTGCTCATCTTAGTTAATGTTTTAATTAAGGTGTTGTTCATCCATGAAGTCATGAATGAAAAACTTTGAACTGTTAAAAAAAATGTTGTTAGTTTCTGATGAAAATAATGAATGAATGAATGCATAATTCATGCATGATTCATTTTATCCGTGAATTCATGATAATTCATAACCTGTACCCTTAAAGTGTTACAGAATATTGTTATATTAAAGCAATGGATTTATAGGATTACACAAGAAAGTCAATGTGTAGAAAAGTTTTTTGATTAATTGCATTTTGAAAAAAATAAGTTAATGGATTTATTGCATTTTGGGGAAAAAATAATCTGTTTTTATAATAAATCTTTGAAAATCAAAACATGGATTTAATTTTTTATTGATATTATAACCTACAAATGCTATGTGAAAATTTGAAACTGAAAATATTGTTTTTCATCTTCCCATTTTCTTGCTAAAGAAAACACAGTTTTACTCAAATTCATCAAAATGGATTTATAGCGTTTTGGAACCAAACTCCTCATATATATATATATATATATATATATATATATATATATATATATATATATATATATATACTGTATATATATATATATATATATATATATATATATATATATATATATATATACTGTATATATATATAAACAATTAATCGTGTCCAAAATAAAAGTTTGTGTTTACATAATATATGTGGGTGCACGGTGTATAATTCTTTTTTTATATATAAATGCACACACATGCTTGTATATATTTAATAAATATTTTCATGTATGTATTGTATACAGATTTATATATAATTTACATTCATAAATATTTTATATATAAATATATTTTTTCTTAAATATACATTCATGTGTGTGTATTAAAAAAACCCAATATATATATATATATATAGGCTATATATTAGGGCTGGTCCGAATACCATTTTTTGAGCTTCGAAGCTTCGGTAGTAATGAACATCGAATATTCGAAGCTTCGGAATCTCTATATGGTGCTATAAATAGACAGGCGAGACGCAACACGTTCAGAAAACTCCAGAACGGTGCGAGCAGGAAGCGGCGCACCTCATACAAGTAGAACGCTCCGAGAAGGGACACACAAAAACACATGTCTGTTAACTTATAACTGACTAAAAAATAACTGACAAAGTTGGGTAGATTTAAATACAGAAGCAGCGCGCGCCTCACGCGTGCAGGGAATATGCTCCGAGAACGGACTCTGCGTGATATAAAATACACACACAGGACGCCTCCATCAAATTTCGTGCCGCCTCCAGCTCTCGACAAAACTCAAACAAATGCTCAGATACCATTTTCCCATCGTAACCGTTCTGTTGCGGTTCCCGTGTCCATTCTCAAACCATATAGTTTGCCGATAGTGATGTGCGGATCAGCGGGCAGGGCGGGTCAAGTAGCCTAATAAAACATTCCAATTAATCAAAGGTGGATGACAGATGAATCATTATAATGTGTTGAATTTAATAAAGACACAGAAAGTTTCATCACGGTAAAACGCAATGAATGTGCGTCTTTTACTTTCGTTTTCAACAACGTAGCCTAATTCTATTCAGGGAAAACCAATCAAGGAAAACATATCAGGGGGTCTCGACATTATCTTTTGTTATGTCGAGAACAGCGATTTTCTGTTCCCAGGTCTGTTAACTTATAACTCACTAACAAATAACTGACAAATATGGTAGATTTAAATAAAGAAGTGGCGCGCCTCACGCGAGCAGGGATTACATGTTCCGAGAACGAAATTTAAATGAATAAAAACGAAATTTAAATAAATAAAACAAAAACAACTCATTTTAAATGTTTAATAACGAAATTTAAATAAATGAAAACGAATAACTTGCCTATAGAAAAACGGAATAAAAAAAAAACTAAATAGGCTCTATGCACAGCTCCACTACTTCCTGAACTTCAGCCAGCTTCTTGTTTCCTGTCTGGCATTATTGGACACATTGATTAATTCAGGTGTGTTTGATTATTGTTGCTGTGACTACTGAGGTCAAGCACACCTGAATTAATCAAATTGTCCAATAATGATAGACAGGAAACAAGGAGCTGGCTGAAGTTCAGGAAGTAGTGCAGTTGTGCATAGAGCCTATTGTGAAGTGAGGTCCCTGTAAAATCTCAAAGTCTCGCAGTAGATTCATTTAGATTGATAATAACGGATAAAAAGGATAATACATTTATTTTCTATATTATTCTATTTTCTACAATGTCAAAATGCAGCTTCACCCAAAATACATAGGCTACAAGCGCAGGCATGCACTTCTGTCCATTCAAACTCCGCTGTTTTCTCCGCTGTTCTGCGCTCTAGCCAGAGAGCCTACTCCGGTTGCAGGAACACTTTTAGTAGTCCAAGAAGAAGCAAATATTCTATATTTATAAAATAGCTATAACGAAGTTTTATGTTAAGTAGGCTATTATATTTCACCAGATTTTATACTGTAAAACAAATTCAAGCGCGAATGAGAACACTTTGAGTGGGATGCCAGGTGTGCAGCAAAAAAAAAACAAAAAAAAAAACAACGATTATTCGAATGTCATATTTTCAAATCGAATACCATCCCACCGAACGAATATTCGAATATTCTGGTCCAGCCTTAATATATATATATATATATATATATATATATATATATATATATATATATATATATATATATATATATATATATATAATTATACATAGTTCACCCACATATATTATGTAAACACAAATCTTTATTTTGGATGCGATTAATCGCAATTAATTGTTTGGCAGCCCTAATATACACACACATACACACACACACACATGCATACATATACATGTTTGATTTTACACTTTACATAATGTCTGCAAATACTAGTAAATAGTTTTATTAATTAATTATACATCTGAACATGTAATTGTCTAATACGAATAAAGTTTTCTTATTTCATTGTTTTTCTATTTCAATAACAATTATGATTAAGAACTATTCTCATTTGTAGATGCAATGAAATTAACACGAATTTAACATTCAAACTTCATAAGATATATATATATATATATATAGATATATATATATACATACACACATATATATATGTGTGTGTGTGTGTTCAATGTATTGATATTTTACTCATTGGTGTGTTGTTACTATACTTTTTAATATTTTATTGCAAACAAACAGATTAGTTTGTATAACCTATAGTTGTAATAAAGTTGATTCATTCAGAAACATAATTTGTCATTGTCGTCATTGAACATGCCGTTGAACCTCAGCGTGCTAAAGGATCTGTGAAGTTTAAAGGTTAATCTGCCATTGTGTGAAATCATTTGTGTGTGACAGGCATGTGTCACTGGCCATGCATCTTGACTTTTTGTGAAGAAAAATTGTGAAATATGTTCCCATCTATACACTGTGTACAGTAAAGAGCATCAAAGTCATGAGCAAACAGCTGTCAAATAAAGCATGTGACAGGGTGTACGTGTGTCTGTGTGTGTAGAACAGGCCCATCTTCGTCATTGTTGGTATAAAGAGCAGGTATATGGTTTGACAGAAACCCCAACAAAGGGGTTCATTTCACACTCTTCACTACGCAAACTCTCACACACTTCTGGTTGGTTTGAGACCCTCAGTGAAAACCTTTAGATATCTAAACCACATACAAACCCTCATCACCCCAGAACATCACATATTAAACCATTACAGTGGATGTACAACCATTGGCTCACGAACTGACACTTTCATGCAGTGAGGTGTCAAAACACAGGATGCTCAGGTGTATTCACGTCATAAACAATACAATTACACTCTAAACAATGCTGGGTGGTTTTAAAATATATGGACAAACCCAAATGTTGGGTTAAAAATGTAATTTAACTTTCTATACATTTTTTTAATTACATTTTTAACCCAACATTTGGGGTTGTCCATATTTGACCCAAATTTGGGTTGAAATAACCCAGCATTTTTTAGAGTGTAGTTACCTTGAATGAACTGTAACATTTCACTCTAAAAATGTTGGGTTGTTTTAACCCAACTTTGGGTAAAATATGGACAAACCCTAACGTTGGGTTAAAAATGTAATTAAAAAATGTAACCCAATGGCTGGGTTTGTTCATATTTGACCTAAAGTTCGGTTAAACCAACCCAGCATTTTTTACTTTGAATGAACTGTAACATTTCACTCTAAAAATGCTGGGTTGTTTTAGGGCTGGGCGATAAATCGATTTCATCGATTAACTCGAATTTGTAGTTGGCGCCGAATCATAGACATATACACTAGACCTCACCTTGGCTACGGCAGTTCATTGGAACGAATGCATCAATAGAGCCGCCATCTTGAAACAGGGGAGCCCCTCCACTTTAATGCATCAGCGTCTATACACAGGTCTAACGGAAATAAAATCACCAAATCATCATGAATGCGATTTTTCTTGTTTTTTTGGTTTGTTCCAACAGTCAGACATGTATTTATCATTGATTCCAGAAAGAATTATTATTTAAAAAAAAAAAAAAAAAAAACATTCTTCCTAGTTCAGATTTCATCCGTGAACATCATACGCTGCACAAAAGTCAGCCACCATCAATGAATTCGAAGTAAAGGCAGAGATGCAGCTTTACCCAGCTACTTCCTATGAAAAGACCCCTGTTCCAAGATGGCGGCGGTTTTGACGCATGCTTAGAACCCCAAGGTGAGGTGTAGTGTGCATAGATATGTATATAAAGGCTAGATGTGTCGTCAGCACTACTGGCCAATGGAGGTCGTCGTCTGCACCTGGCGGCCATCTTGTCTCAGGCAGCTCGCTCACTCGTAACATTGTGGTAATGGTACATGTACTATTTAAATAACCATAAATTGCTCAATTTTCTACCGATTTTCAAACGGTTTGGTTTGTTAAACGGTTTGGTTTGTCACAGATGTAGCTATGACACTGCATACTTATGAATAAAAAGTGTATAAATAAAAGATCATCCAGATAATTATAGCCACATTAATAACGTTTGTAAGAAACCAAACCGTTTGTAAATCCGTCAAGATTTCAACGAGATGAGTATTTGTGTTCATGCTGACCACTCATCTTACATCAGCTTGTCTGTGACAAGATGGCCGCCGGTGATGACGATAGAAACTCCGCCGTAGCACATCTAGACTTTATATACATATCTATGGTAGCATGTATGTCTATGGCGCCGAATTGCGACGCTTTTCGCCTACGCGGCCATCTAGGCTCCCGTAGTTCCGACCGCGCTCAGTGCTTGCAATGATAGAGATACACCTGCAACATGGCAAATGAACAAGTCCGCGTCAGCAGAAGCACACCCGCCGAAAACATTTACAAGCTGAATCTGCAGAGCCGCCAACTCTCACGAAATTCACTGTGAGAGACACAATTGCTACTTTTTACACTCTCTCACGCACACACATCCATTTTCTCACGCAGAGAAACATCGCGAAGCAAAGAGCAAAAGGACACTGACACAAACAGACAGAGCAGGTTGTTATTGATATGAGACAGATTCTCAGCTATCAGATTCTGTCAATTTTATTACGAAATTCAAACAATAAACACCGTTTTGGCGCTTGTAAATGTGACAAATCTCAGTTCAAGCGGCACTGTTACTATTTACTGCTAACTTTCCGAAATAAAACCGATCGATCAGTGTTTTTCAACCGCGGAAAGATGTCCTTAAAACAGGTGGAGAAGTTGGAGAACAACATGTGTCACGTAACGTTACATTTACGTCATAACTATTTTTACACATTTATTATATTTGACCTATATCATTAAAATATTATAATATTGTTGTTTGTTATTATAAAAACGCATTATGTTTAATTTGAGGTTGTTTTAACCTTTATTAATAGCCTACCAGCTGGCAGAGCTCTCTGTATGTTGACAGCATTAGGTAATTTATTTTCGGAGAACAAATAACATAAAACAATCTATCTACTGTAGCTACCTAATATTTATCCAAAGGAATTGATATTGAATCAATATCAGAATCAAATCTTTGAAATTGTGGAATTTGTTTTAAGTAATAATAAAAACAGTAGCACACAGTCTTTGTACCATGTAAACATTGTGTTTATGGTTAATAAACCTAATAAAATTAAGTTTAGTTACTAAATAATTTGACAATCACAATAAACTTATTGTAAACAAATAAGAAATAATAAACTTATGTTACATTTATACTTTTTACAATGACAGGGTCTGCCCTCTTGTCTTTTTGGCTTGTTGTTTCTGATTGCACTTTAATCTAGATAATATCACAGAAGGGAATATCAAAACAAAATAAAGGTAAAACTTGTTTTGAACAATTTTTTTTTTTTTGTCATCCGCATATTGATTTTAAGTTGGGACAGAAAAAAATCGATTTAAATTGTAAATTTTTTTAAGGCCATATCGCCCAGGCCTAGGTTGTTTTAACCCAACTTTGGGTAAAATATGGACAAACCCAAACGTTGGGTTAAAAATGTAATTTAAAAATGTAACCCAATGGCTGGGTTTGTCCATATTTGACCCAAAGTTGGGTTAAAACAACCCAGCAATTTTTAGAGCATGTTAAGATGGACGTAATGCATCTAGACTTTGCTATAGAAAATAATATTTTAAATGATAATAACAGTACACATTAAATACGAGTGTTTATTTTATACATTTATATTATGCAAATAGAGACATTTTCATTAGTGCTCAGAAAAATACTGCAAATGGTTCTTGAGATTGATCATGTCAGTGTTTGTCATGTCACCTGTGTACATAAATGTATCCCATCGTTGACACTTGTACAATGTTTAAAGACTTGCATATGTATTCTTGTCCTCATGTAAAAACACTTTTTATACACATCACTGTTAATGCATATGTTGTTTGTAGAAGTCAGTCAAATTAGCCCGATGTCAACAAAGACAAATCCTCATCCAACTATGAAAAAAAACTATGCAATGCAAAAGAAAATACGACCCTATGGATGTTAAACGGTCTGAAGCAAAACCACTTAACATGTTTTTTACCACTTAACATATAAATTTATATTTAGCCGTTTAAAAAAAGCAGTAAATGTACTTGTCATGTCCTCCATAGCTAGAAGAAATGTGTGTGTATAGGCTACTAGTGTCACCAGACTGCCTTTGTTGCTATAGCTTTCCTTCTGTTTCTATATCCTGAAGCAAATGTCTGTGTGATGCATATAAACTCATCAATGCTCAGCTTTTAAAAGCTGTTACATGCGGCAATTACTAGACTGGAATTGATCAGCAGGTATGATAGAGTCAGAAACTCTACACCCCATTTCTTAAAGGGGTTGGGATTATGCAAACTTTTGACACCACAACCAGATTTTCCAGTTTTCTGTGTTTCTGTCTCTCTCATTCGTCTCATTCACATTTAGCTTTTGAGGCAGTTGGGCTCTTGAAAACAGTTGAAATGTAAATCACTATACTGTCGTGAGGCTGTGCGCATTACCACGAGGGGAATTTGTTGCCGTCTAAATTGGAAAAAAATCTGTCTGTAGAATGTGTATAAATGAATTCCAATGACACAACACATTGAGCAATATTTAAAGGGATAGTTCACCCAAAAATGAAAATCCTGTCATTTACTCACCCTCATGTTGTTCCAAACCTGTATGAGTTTATTTCTTTTGGTAGCCGCTGACTGTCAAAAATACTATGAAATAATTCAATGGCTATAATGTCAACTGCCTGCACTCTAAAAAAAATGCTGGGTTGTTTTAACCCAATTTTGGGTCAAATATGGACAAACTCAAACATTGGGTTAAAAATGTAATTTAAAAATGTAACCCAAATGGCTGGGGTTGTCCATATTTGACTTTGGGTAAAATATGAACAAACCCAAATGTTGGGTTAAAAATGTAATTAAAAAACGTAATCCAATGGCTGGGTGTGTCCATATTTGACCCAAAGTTGGGTTAAAACAACCCAGCAATTTTTAGAGAGTGTTAAAATGGACATAATATAGCTAGACTTTGCCATAGACTCTAAAAACTGCTGAGTTGTTTTAACCCAATTTTGGGTCAAATATGGACAAAGTCGAACTTTGGGTTAAAAACGTGATTTAAAAATGTAACCCAATGGCTGGGTTTGTCCATATTTGACCCAAAATTGGGTTAAAACAACCAAGCATTTTTTAGAGTGTGGTTATAATAACAAATAAAATTTAAAAAAGCGATTACAAGATGGACAATCTATAAATATCCCTTAAAATACTTTGTGCAACTGAAACTTAATTACATTGCTTAAAACCAATACAATCAGAATATGTCGGTTTCAGTTTCCCGATGTGCGGTCTGTATTTATTAATTTGAGGAGAAGCCATGTGTAAAGCTGAATAATATACGGTCACCTGGTCAATATCATAAAATACTTTTATTTATACACTAAAAAATGGTGGGTTGTTTCAACCCAATTTTGGGTAAAATATGGACAAACCCAGCAATTGGGTTACATTTTTAAATTACATTTTTAATCCAATGACTGGGTTTGTCCATATTTTACCCAAAATTGGGTTAAAACAACCCAATATTGGGTTATTTGTAGAATTTCATGATTTTTTTGTAGCCATGTAATAACTGTGGCAATATACTGCAATCAATCAATGTCTTTTACGAAACTGATTTGATTGTAAAAAACAACAACAACAACAACAACAAAAATGACTGGCTAACTGTATATTACATGTAAGTATAATACTTTTAAGCTTATTTATCCTTTTTGCAGCTTGGAAGACCCTGGATGTTTGCTTGCGTCCTATGGAAAAGAGCGGGAATTTCTCCTGTGTTCCATGGAAAAAAGACAGTCGCAGCACGGGTGTGAAACAACATGAGGGTGAGTACACAAATTTTATTTTTTTGGGGGCTAAAAGATTGGCGTCTTCCAATCTTTGAACTGTAAACTGATTCAAAAGCGAGAAAATCGGCAAAAATGTGTTTAATTGAGAAACATTCCTACCGTTTCCTCCATTTGACTCGGACTCATTTCCTTTGCCTACTGAGGTATTTCACTTCATTTCTTGTAAGATTGCTTTTTAGTGTGATGGGTGTGGTAAATGTTACTTTCCCCCCAAATGGACTGAGCTACAAAAAATTATTTGATAAAACTAATGAGGGACATTTTAATGTTCAAAGCGTGTGTATTGAGTTGCTGTAATGTGGCTAATCTAAACATGACATCCGTCCATTAAACTATTGTGTGTGTGTGTACACTTAAGTTTGGACTGTTCTAAGAAATGTAGCAGTTTTCCTCATTTGTCAGCCAATTATCAAAAAAGCTCCTGGAATAAGTGAGTCAGAGCTTCCTGGTGCCTTCCTGTGTTGTAATGATCCAGCTAGCCGTCCAAACAATACTTAGTGCAATTGGTGTACTATACCTCATGTAGTCATCACACTGGCCCTTTTTTCTCAAAGAACGACTTGAGGCTTTTAAATAACGGCTGGCATAAGTGTTGACACATGATCGTGACAAATGACACATAAGATAGGGATAGCGTTAAAGTTTGCTTTATTATGCACAAGAAAATAGCAGGTGTAATTTTGTAATTTTATTACAGTGTAAAGTATTTTAAAACACTGAAATATACTAGTTTAAAATTGCACTTTTAATTAACTGACAGATGAACGAACATTTACATTCTTTGAACATGCATATAACGTTTAAGAAGACATGACATAAATTAAAAGTTAAATAGACATTAAATATTATTATTATAATTTTTTTTGCATGTGTATTGGACATCCCCCTGATCAAAAGTTGGTTTTGAGATTCTTCACATTGAGCCATCTTGTAATTTCTCATCTTAGTTGGTTTTGAGATTCTTCACATTGAGCCATCTTGTAATTTCTCATCTGAGAATGTTTTTAAGAATTATAATGTATTTATTGAGTTTTTTTATTTATCACACTGTCTTTATCATTTATTTATCATTTTTTTATCAAGGAAAATGAGAACCAACAAGAAAAATAACCTTAAAAATTCAAATATAACTTTGAATTGACTTTTCCAATTTTATATGCAAAAGTAAATATGATAGATTTTATTAAATATTAGCAGATATTATGATGTATCTGCTTGGTACTCAATAAGACTGGATACAATTCTAAAGATATTTTCCATTTCACCCACATTGTAAAAAAATTTTTTTTGGTTTAACTTAGAAAAAATAAATAAAGTGTTGCCTTAAAATTTTAAGTTCATTGAAATGGAAAAAAAATGAGTTAATACAATGAAGGAGATTAATTTAATAACCATAAACTCAAAATATTATGTTATCTGAACTACATAAATTATCTAAGTTGATTTGACAAAAGAAAACATGTTGTGATAACAAATCATGAAAATATATATTTTTTTACAGTGGAGATTTTTATATTTATATAATAAGAATCTGTATTTGGAGTCATTAATGCAGTCACATATACATAAACCCGACTCATTGATGTAAGTGTTATGTAGTATGTTTAAATTCAAGTTTAACAAAAAAATATATACTAAATGTGTTCTCAGCTATTGCAAATGGGCAATTTGTCTAATTATCTGAAGGGTGACTCTGATGTCATAATAACTGATGCTTATTTTATTGGTTGAGGGAGTGCTACTGTTGTCATGTTTCCCATTAGTATTGGTCTTTATGAAGTTAGCAAGCCAGAGAACATGTTTATCAAACACACACATCTTAATGAGCTTCAGGGAGTGTAGAGCACTTATGTAATTACCCTAATGAAATATAATTTACCTCAGAGTAGTCTTTGGATAGTAAGTAGCCTAACTAACTTACTCTAGACTGGCTCCACCAAATGAAAACACACAAGTGCACATATAAAGATGGTTCCTTTTAAGTTGAAGTGTGTGTGTGTGTTTGTGTACCAGCATTGCTTTTTTCCCTTAAAAATGCAAAGTTAAAGCCCTGTGGTGATTTTCTCACACACACTTGTTTACACTCTAAACACTAGCTGTGCTTGGACGATGGGAAAATACACTCTCAGCACAACCCTCATGAAGTGTGTTTGTGTGTGCGCATTAATGTACTAACTGCACCTTAAGTTGTGTGTGTGAGAGAGAAAAAGATGATGTTCAACTCAAATGTATTTTCCACTCACAGGCTGTTTGCTATTTTAATCCCGTCGCTAGGCTAGCTAGCTAGCGCACACGCAAATGTTCTCAGACTACTAGTTTTTGTTTATTTGTTTGTTAGTTTTATCAAGTGTGGTTTTAGATGACAGTTTTAGTCGGTAAGATGACAAGTGGGTGAATTTTAAACAGCTTAGAGCAAATTTCTGTGGTAAAAACGGCCTTTAGCAGTGTTTCCTACCACTGGGTTGGGTGTGTGAAATTAGCAGCGCTGGCTACAGCCAATCACCTTTTATCTGATCATCGATTATCATACACATCAGTGTTAGATCGGAAAGATTGTAACACAAGTCAAGCAGATAGATTATTGAGATAAACAATGTAGCCAGTGTTGTTCTCCTACATTTGTTAGCTAACATGCTAACAGTGTAATCGGTATTACTAACACTCATAACTACTTCAGAAATGTGTGTGTGTGTGTGCGCGGCACGCTCTGTTGCCACTTCATAGTGAAGTATTGTGAAAGTGTTGTCAGAATGACACTCCCCCTGCTTCAACACGTACGCACCACCCGAGGCAAGCCAGTCCTCGAGTACGTTTGTGCCCTTTGTGTGTTCCCAGAAGTCTCTCTCCAGGCCGTGACCTTTTCACACGAACGAATACTTTAAGATTGTTTAGGTGTGTGTGTCTGAAATTCTTAGTTTGCTTTGTAATCACCTGTCATGTTTTATTATATGCTTATGAATTCACGCATGATTGCCTCCGTGTCGCAAAACTTCAAAATGAAGCTCAAAATGAAGTCAAATCAAAGGTGATTTGATGTAATACAGTAGATAAATAGTAAGCAAAGGGGGTCGCTGAGGTTTTCTTGTGTGTGTTTGTTTGTGTGTGCGTGTAGGTGAGTTAGTGTAAGGTGTTAAGGGGCCCCTTACCATCAACGCTGTCCATTTTCACATGTTTGCTGAGACAAGCTGACCACTTTTTCCTGTGGCTTTAACTGTAAAAACTCAATCACACATTAACTCTGTGACACGTTCAATAAAGACAGTGTGTGTGCATGTGCTATTTTATATAAATATGAAAACATGGCGCTGGTGTTGTATGTTTGGTCAAACCTATTTAAAACAAAAAGAACAGGGTGCACCTACTTACCAGTAGTGTTGATAAATGACACACTGGGTGATAGATGATACTCTTGTACAAATGGATTAAAATGGCAACAGAGAGAGTGACATGAAGTTGATGGTAGCTAAACTGAATTTCTGTAATGCTAGTGAGCCGTTTTACATAAACTTTGACTGTTGATGGTGAAAGCAGAGTACATAGGATGATGAAAGATATAGATTGATAGGTTGATTGATGGGTAGGTAGGTTTAAAGGGATACTCCATTTTTTTTGGAAATAGGCTCATTTTACCACTCGCCCAGAGTTAAACAGTTGAGTTTTGCCATTTTTTAATCCATTCAGCTGATTTTTTTTAAAATTAGAAGAATATCAGTAACCAGACAGTTTTTGGTCTCATTGACTTCCATAGTATATTTTTGTCCTACTATGGAAGTCAATGAGACCAGAAACTGTCTGGTTACTGATATTTTTTTAAATATCAGAAAATTGGCTGAATGGATTTGAAAACGGCAAAACTCAACTGTTTAACTTGGGGGGAGTTGTAAAACCTATTTCCAAAAAAAGTGGAGTATCCCTTTAACCCATGACCATTGCACATGTTCTACAGCATCGCTCCTCAAATCCGGCCCAAATCAAAGACACCTAAACAAGCTATTTGTCTTCAGAATTACAGGTAGGTGCGGCCTTGTCCACACTAATAGTTTTGTTTGGAAACACATCTTTTTCCATTTTGGCTTTCTGTCCACACTGAGACTGTGTTTTTATTAATGAAAACAGAGCTTTTTGAAAGCGCTTTCCAAAGTGGATACATTTGAAAACGGCGTTTTCGCATTGGATGTGGACTGTGAAACCGGAGGTATTTGAAAATGGTGACGCAAGTCACATGACCCATATTGTACCAATACATATTTAAACTGGTATTTTACAGATGCAAGGTAACTTTTTTTATTTATTTTTCTGTCTTTATGATCTCAGTGAGATTTTATGAGAGTTTAAGTTTCCGCAGTAAGGGATATTTAACGTTTTCCGAAGTTTCAGTGTGGACAAGAAACCTTTGGAAAATGCTTAAAAAAACTCTTGTGTGGACGGAGAGTGTTTTTAAATGAAAACTCCATTTTCAAATTGGTACGGATTAATGTAGACATAGCTTGAGTTTGGTCAGGGTTTGAGCTTAAAGGCACACTATGCAGGAATTCTGTTTTCGTCAAACAGCGACCCCTAGAGTCGCTGTGTAGTATTTGTATTTAACGTTACTGTCATAAATACCACTCACGCAGACTGTCTCTGCACTCACAGCCTGATACCACTTTGAAACTGTTACATTAATATACAAATCTTGCATAGTGTGCCTTTAAATAAGAGATCTAGGGGGTGTTTATGGGTAGGCCTACTATGATATTAGACTACATAGCCTATAATAAAAGAATGAATTTCAAACCTGAACCAATTTTTTTTTTCAAAGATCAACAGTCTGTCATTAGTCTTTAGTCTGCCACTAAAAACGGTGTATTGTGGTTCCGATACACTAGCCATGTCAACGAAACGAATAAATGAAAATTTGCTTATTAATGTATATCTATATTCGCGCCTATATCTTTGTATAACTTCAAAAGAAGAAACAGAAAAGATGCTGCAGCCAATGAGCCGCCAGCAGGAGCCGACTCAACCTCCACGGACACCACTCCACAGTTTTTAATATTTCATCAGACAATAACTATTCATGGTTTTGCCATGTGGTTTTAGTATAATTTATGTGACAACTAGGGCCGGATTCGGGACAACAGCTTAGATTTCGGGACTGTCTCGAATTTTTGGGACATCTGGTCACCCTATGTGGTGGCGCGCACGTGCAGTCTCCACTAGAGCCCGACCGATAAAGGATTTTGAAGGCCGATACCGATACAAATATTTTTGGGTTTTAACATCCGATATTCCAATATATCGGCCAATATTTTATTTATTTATTTTTTTAAATTGGACATGATAGTCACAAATTTTGTCATGCTTATTTGAGTTAAGAGAACTGATGGGGATGTTCTTTTAATTGTTATTCAAGCAATGTGTGTCTCGTGATCAACTTAACGAGTGTTGCCAACAGGAACGGTGTAGAGTGCCCTCTGGTGGACAAACTATACAACTCCAACACTCATGACATGGTTCAAGCGTGTTTCGTCCGTTTTTATTTCATTTTTGAAATATTCATTGATCGGCCATTATAACTGCCGATACCGATAGTTTGGAAAATGCCTAATAATATCGGTCTGCCGATATATCGGTCTGGCTCTAGTCTCCACTCGGGCGCGCTCTTCAATCTATCGCCGTTTCGGACTCTCTCTATTCATTCTGGTGAAATCACAAAATAAAATGCACACAAACTTAGAAAAATGTACTTACTAGTCCATCAACAAGATCGCCAGGTCAGCATCACAATTGCATCCAGTGCTGCTTTTTAGCTCGCGCCAACGAGTGTAAAGCCCCATCTATGGAAAAGCCTGACCGATTGGGACTCTTGTCTGGTTCCTGACGTGATCAGATTATCTTTTCCTTTTCCTAGTCTCTTCCGACCGCATTTTCTTTGCTCTTTCCATCGTCGTGTATCACGCCTGAAATGCGCGCAAGTGTCTTCGTGCTTCATGTTGTGGTTGATGTGTGTAACGACGTTGCCGTTGACGTCGTAGTCATTCTCGCAAGATTTTTCGGGGGTGCTCCTCTCAAACTTGCATTGTAGTTTTTTTCAGCCCCCCTAGCTTTACAACCAGGATGATTCACCCTACTCTGAGTTTGTTTACCACCGAAATGACCTTGAAGCTGTTATATTAACGTACAATGCTTGCATAGTGCACCTTTAACTCTGCAAACCTTGTTCTATCTAAAGTAAATTGTTACTTTTAAAAAGTAATGCCGGCCAACAATGTTAGAATCTGTGATTCTGCTGATGACATGTAGCAGAAGTTGTAAGTAACACACATGCAGTTTAATGAGTTCAGAGCCCACACACCAGCAGCGAACACGCTCTGAACCACACCTATTAATAGCTTACGGAAAAGAAACGCATCTCTTGCCAACTGTAAACATAACCTGTAGAGATCTTTCGAACAGAGACGAGCTGTTTAATACAATGATGTGGTAGAAAATAGTCGGTTTGACAATTTTAAGAGGAGCTTGGTGTTCAATTTCATGCCTGACAATCATGCCTACCATAGATCGCTCCTTTGCACTCTTGTCTTCCCATCCATTTGATTTTACACCTACGGTGCACACATTCACAGCATTATTTACAGTTATTTGAAATGCGAGGGAGTCTAATCGTAAATACGGGTTAAAGATCATTAAAAGGCTAATAACTGCAGTCAAGGGTTTGGCCACAGTTCAAGCCTGTACGCTAGGCCTTTTTAAACTGCTAATTAGCTCTGTTGGCCAAGATAAGAATATCGTAGCCTGTTCTTTTCACAGATAAATTGACTTTTGAGTTGTCAGCTATGATTTTTTAAACCTGATTTATCTATGCTACAGTTTTTACGTTTAACTTAGCAATGCTAATGGTTTAGAAAATGGAGGTATAAAGCCAACAGTTTAGTGAATTTGGTGACTATTTTGTATGGAGTCATACAATCTCATTTGTTCAGTTTTGTATGATCTGCTTATACGGGTTAGGGTGGTTTTTCTGAAAATGTTCAACCCGATCTCTCGACCAAGTCTTACGAATTCGACGAATGATTAAAAAGTGGCTAATTCGTAACAATTCGTATGACCTCACTCGTACGAATTAGTACGATTTTGCTAAATCGTACATATTTTACGAATTGGCCAATTCGTATGAATTCGTTCAAATGACCTACCCCTTACCCCGCCCCTAAACCTAACCATCATGTTGGTTTAGACAAATCGTACAAATTCGTACGAATTAGTACGAATTAGACACTTTTTAATCATTCGTCGTTTTCATACGAATTGGGCGTGAGATGGTGTTGAAATGTTATGTTTCCATACATTCACATCATACGAAATTGCTACTTTTTATAATAGTTATGTTTTCTCATGAAATCTGGCTGTATAAATCTGTTGCAAAACTTGAGCAGATTTGAATCTGAATGTACAAATTCTATATAATTTTTAAATATTCTAGTTTGACTTATTGCTAGGAATGTTAGAAGACAAAACACTTTTTTGCTGATAAAAAAAGCTGATAAATTGAATATAATTCACATGTCTTGGAACACCTCAAACCGTTACTTTGTCAGTGATGTTAGCGGAAAATGATTTTAATGATGTCAACGGCATTCTGTGTACACCATTGAGTATATGTGTGTGTCTGTGCGTACCTGTGTTTGTATGCCTGTGTTTTTGGCTGTTGACTGCTGTTATTGCGCCCACTCAGCACGATCTGACATCACCTTTGACAGGATAAATCCACCCACACATCAACACAATTTAACCTCACTACTCAAGACAGGATGAGCCTACCTTTCTCTTTCTGTCTTTCGGAGGAAGACAGTAGCAGTGGTGTCACTTCACATGCTGTTTCACCTAGCGTTTCGCCCCCACACGTCTCCTTTCCTCTCACTCACAGGAAATTGCGGGCATGTCACGTCGCCAAAGAACATGGCTCTTTTCTATCTGAAATTCTGTTTCTTCTCTCCTTCCCCCTCATTCTGTGTGGTTTATCACTTTATTTTCAACATCTTTGAACTAATTCAAAAATTCGGCTTGATACGATTGCAGAATCCCATTTTAAGGTGATTCAGTGGGCCGATCGTATTTGTTCAAGTTGCTGTTTTTTTTATTCTGGTGGTAAAGCTATGTTAAGAGGCATCATGTGAAGTGCACGTGTGTTCCTGAAGGCGGTGCTCGGTAGAACTTAAAGAAATAGTTCACCTGAAAAGGAAAAATCAGGCCATTATTTTCCAAATTTGTTATGGCGTTTTTCACAGCTCTTTTCCAGACAACAACAGTTCTGAAATCTCATTTGCGTTCATGTTCTGGTTCAAAAATGGTATGTTGACTCGCCATGCTTGCACATATATACAGTGGTGGAAAGAGTACTGACAAATTGTACTTAAGTAAAAGTATTGCTACTTAAGTAAAAATTTACTTGAGTACAAGTAGAAGTACTGAAATATAATATGACTCAAGTAAGAGTAAATAAGTAGTTTGCTTAAAAACTACTCAAGTAACTGCGTTACAAAGTACTTTAGTATTTTTCTATTTTTACCCAAAATGGGGTGATGATAGCGAAATTGGAGCGCAAAAAACTCTCATGTCATCTGTTTCATTTATACTGAAGGCCAGTACTGATGCATAGAAGTATTAAATTTACACATTTCAGGAAATGCCTAATATGGACATAATAACTTGCAAATAGTGATGTTCTGACTGATGAAACAAGAAAACAAACACATAATAGCTATAATGTATCTGAGTTTATCAAACTGTCAGGTTTTTCTGCGTTCAGTTGAATACAATCACAGTTAAATTAAAAATTGGCCTGGCTCTTCCAAACTTTATAATGGCAGTGAATGACTGGCGAAAATTTGAAGCCCAAAAAAAGTGCATCCATCAATGATAAAAGTGCTCCACATATAGACTACTAGCTTCCTCTGTTGTCAAGAGCATTTTTTTATTACTAATTTTGAAAAGTAAGTGTGGGTAAGATCATTTGAATGTTTTGATTTGAATCATTCATAATTGAAAGCAAAGAAGGTTAATTGAGAGGTCCGATAAAAAAGTATGAAAAACAATATAAACAGTATGATTAAAAATAGTAAAAAAAAAACAAAACAAAACAAAAAAAAATCTGGGGCATGATTATCATGTTAAATTAAATGATCTTTTTTTCATCGTAGCCAACCGAAAATGTGCTGCGACTGCGAGCCCACTGTTGCTATAGGAACGAACTACACTTGTACATGCATCTGATAGACAGATCAATCATACGATCATATTTCACTGTTTTTTTAGCTTTGTAAAAAGTATATTTAGTTTAAATGTATTGTTAAACAGGGAGAGCTTTACCATTAATTGAACTGTGTGCATGTATTTGACACTTACATTCTTGCTCTGTCCATTGCAAACCGCGTCCATGTTATGAGCCGAGCTTTTTTATTTACTTCAACTGCTCAGTGCTCTGGTATTATCAATGCTGTGACCCATTTCAGTAGTTGCCATAATTAAATATGAGCAGAATACTCACTTACATTCACTGACATATTGAAACGTTAGCGCTAGATTCAAACACGAGCGCCAGTGATTGAAACGTCAAAGCGCGGTGTGAACGCCCCACCCCCAGCCAAACTGGAGGTTTTGGTTGGTTTTGCACCCGAGTCAGACCTGTCTGTTATTGGCTGAAGTGCTTCAGATGTGTCTGTTATTGTCTGAAGCGCAGGGCTCCACCGCAGTGGTTATGAAATGTGTCTGTCAAATCTCAGCTGTTGCTCCGTCGGCATTCGGCACCTTTGTCAAAGTACTTTGTACTTTTTATGAAATATAAATGTAGCGAAGTTGAATACTTTATTTTTATTTTACTCAAGTAAGAGTAAAAGTACCACAATTTAATTATACTCAAGAAAGTAGAAAAATGAAAAAATCTACTCAAGTACTGTAACGAAAGTATTTGTAATTAGTTACTTTCCACCACTGCATATATATATACCCACACACATGCTTACATTCATACTAGGGCTGCACGATTAATCGCACGATGTTGTTATGCGCATCTAATCAGTAAAGCCGGTTCCTTGATTAGTAGTAAATCACCTTCACCTGCTTTCAGATGGAGCGGCATTTACTACAACGAGCCGTAGATCACTGACAAGCTGAGTGCGATTAATCGTGCAGCCCTAATTCATACCTACATATGGTGCTATAGATGTGCAAACGTCCATACAAAATGGGACGACATCTTTATTTTCAGTGAAGTTCACCTATGCTTTTCAGTGTCGAACAAATCGCATCCGTTTAGAAAACTGTCCAAAAAGACTAAAGGGAACTAGGTTAAACAGTAGAGGTGGTGCGTTGTTTAAGCCAAATAGATCACCTCAAAGTCACAAATGCCCACAAATCCAAACCAGTGCAAAGGTGATGCATGAATAGTTAGGGTGACCACCAGTGACATGCGGTGATGTCTTAAAGAGGCTAGGCACTGAGTTATGAAAGCCAGATTACCTGATTTATTGTTTAGGCTAATAATACGTGATAACAGTAAATGTTACGCACAAGTGCAGCATTGTAACAAGAAATGTACAAATCAGGATGTATATCGTCTACACTCACTGTCTCTATTCATGAGCGTACATCAGCAATTACACATGTTTAGGGGAATAGGGCATTATTAATATACCATTTAAGGTGGTATGTGCTAGAAATGGGTAAACCACTATCAGTGACTCTGCCCATGGGGTGGGGACACCGCTCCCCCCCCCCCCCTTGGGCTTATTAGCGATTTAGAGCAAACTATCAACTACTTAAAAACCTTCAGTTATCATATCATATTGCTTTGGACACCTATTGCTCGTTACACTAAATATCCATCAGTATTCCCAGTCTAAATAAAAATGGAAAATGTACACACACACACTCAGCCAGATATTGCACGTTCCACTCCACACCTCTCTGCAGGTGATGACAGATTAAAAGGATTTCATTTCATGGCAGGGTCTTCAGGGCCGAGTGTGTAAGCCTGACCTCTCTCTCTCTCTCTCTCTCTCTCTCTCTCTCTCTCTCTCTCTCTCTCTCTCTCTCTCTCTCTCACACACACACACACTTCACTGGGCTAATCCTGAGACAGTAGAGTGGTCCAGATTAGGTGGTTTATTTTCTGAATTATTATTCATGTCCAGCTTGTGTGTGCATTTATTGTACCCAGGTTTCTCCATTTCATATGATATTTGGTCTTTTTTTTTAAGTGAATTTTGTGGAATATATTTGAAATCCTATTTAGTTTCTTAATGCACTTTTGCGGTACTAATCATTTAAAAAAAGTAAAAAAGAAATGATGACACAATTCACATGTTGCTTTAGAGAGTTCATTATGAATGGTAACTTACTTTGACCCATCTTTTGTAAGTTTACAGGGCAGGGCTGTGTCTGTTAATTGTATTCATTGGTATATTCTGCTTTATGCTTGGTTAGGAATCAATGTTGCAATCTTCTGTGTAATATTTAACTTCCGTATAGTAGGTGTGGCTTTGTTTAGGCTGCAAAAAATTAAAAAAATAAAACACACACACACTTACATATTTATTTAATATTTTTTAAAGTGGCATAAAAAATCCTACATACCTCCTGCCAAAGTAAATCCTTAATTTTTATTTTATAAAATATGTATAAGTTCTAAAATAATTGACACAAATGAAGATTCAAGTCTTACTGGCCATATTGTAAAAAATAGAAGAATTCTATTGCAATTCTACGGAAGAGGATTAGGGCCAAGCAATGATAAAAAAATAAAATCATCGCAAGATTAAATTTGTTAAGTTAAGAGAAAAAAGTTGAAATACAATCTTGCAAATAAACTCATTAAATATTGAGAATAAAGTCGTTGTGTTTTGAGGAAAAAATTCCTTAAATTTCAAGAAAAAGTCGTTATACAATATTGAGAATAAACTCATTAAATATCGAGAATTAAGTTATCGTGTTTCGAGAACAAACTTGTTAAATTTCGAGAAAAAAAATCATAATACAATGTTGAGAATAAACTCATTAAATATCGAGAATAAAGTCGTTGTGTTTCGAGAAAAAACTTGTTAATTTTCAAGAAAAATGTCGAAATACAATCTGTCGAAATAAAACACAACGACTTTATTCTCGATATTTAATGAGTTTATTCTCACAATTGTATTTCGACATTTTTCTCGAAATTTAACCAATTTTTTTCTCGAAACACGACTTTATTCTCAAAATTGTATTTCGACTTTTTCTCTCTAAATTTAATGAGTTTAATCTCGCATTATATTGTGTTTAATCTACTACGGAAGAGGATTAGGGCCAAGCAATAATAAAAATCATCTCGAGATTAAAGTCATTGTAATGCGAGATTAAACTCGTTAATTTTCGAGAAAAAAAAGTTGAAATACAATCTTGAGAATAAACTCATTAAATATCGAGAATAAAGTCGTTGTGTTTCGAGAAAAACAATGTTAAATTTCGAGAAAAAAAGTGGTAATACAATCTTGAGAATAAACTCATTATTTATATATATATATTTTGCATGCTTATTAGGAAGTGAGACCTCAAATTGAACACACATCTCCACACTGTTTTCTGACAAACTCATGGATCAGTGCTTGAGATAACATTCCCACCCTCAGTGGTATCACACACACAAGTGTGTATGCATGCATACACACACACACCCTAGTGAAGCCTCTAGCTACATAGTGTGGTCAAAGGTTTAACCCCCTGGGGACCAAGGTGTATTTGGGGTCCTTGAGAGGTTCTGACATGCCCTGACATCTGTGTTTTTTTCAGCTGCTTATAAACATATTAACCCTTAATCGCTGTTTGGGGTCATTCTGACCCCGCTGGACTTTTCCTTGAAAATTTAAAAATGTTCCCTTCATCTCAGGGACATGAAACTCGGTAACTTTTCCTAAATAATCTATCTAAACATGCACAAAAAAACTGGGCTTGATTTGGTTGTTCTAAAGGTGTGTAAAAAAAACTTTACCATTTAAGCTGTTTGGGGTCAAAATGACCCCACATTGAAAATGAATGGGAAAATGAAAAAAAATCATTTTTTCCATTTTGATTGTCAAAAAAATAAAAGTAAATCCATTATAAATCTGAAATGTTCCACATATAAACCAAGGTCTGGTCCTAGAGCACAAATAGAAAGTAGAACAAACTTTCTATCTCATACACACACACATACACACACACACAAACACACACATGCCATGACTGCAACAGAGAGCATTTTTACAGAAATTGGCAAATAAAACAAACAAAACTGGCATAAATCTAAAATATTTTTTTTTAAATTCAAGGGCTGGTCCTAGAGCATAAACACAAAGTGGAATGAGCTTTCTATCTCACACACACACACAGCCACACACACACAAACACACACATGTATGCATCCTGTTCATTACAGTTTATTAGTGCTGTTGTTTTGTATTATATTGGTTTATGTACTTGGTTTATTAAATTTATTTGTTCTAAAATGTCTTGTTCTAAAAAAAAAATAATAATAGTTGATAAATAATTTTCTAAAATGAAGTGTGTGTATACAGTCATGTCATAGTGCTGATTTGTAGTATTTATGCAAATGTATGTATAATAATTTGCATAAACAAATAATTCAAAATGTATCAGACAACAACAAACTCTAATTTTAACAAACATATTTTGTGCAATTCACAAAATATATATATATCATATATATCAAGTTGTGATGAGGATTTGAAGCATCAAGAAAAATGAAGTGAAAATGAATGAGTCTCTATTGGCCCCTATTGGAAAGATGTGGTAATTGCACTTTAATTCCTTAACTATAAGAAAAACTGTTTTTCGACTAACCACCAGATGGTAGTATTCTATCCCAAACACATAAAGCAATGTCCAAAAACTGTTTAGATTTAATTATCATCATAATTTAAGTGTTTTTTTCTTTAAAAAGACATTTTTTCATGTGTCAATTTATGGCCTAGTTATGTAATTGTGCAGTAAATAGGTAGAAAACTTAAAAAATTCCAAAAAAAACACAGCATAAATGATTAGTTGAGAAGTGAATTTAAAAAATGATATATAGTTTTCCATATAAAAATGTTTATTTCCTTATGCAATCACTCTTTAAAAAGTCTGGGGTCATAATGACCCCAAACCCTTAAAGTGTCGTAGTTTTTAAACAGCGATTAAGTGGCACAGGTGAAATTACACTATATTTAGCAGAAACAGGGCAACCATGACATATGGGCAACATGTTTGAACATGTTTGCATTTTTGAGAGAATATTGTTTATGCGTGGTTATTGTAAAAACTAAAAATGAAAGTTTCTGAAATAAGGCCAGAAAACACATACTAAATATGCGTCCACAAGACTTTTGACTAATTGATGTTGTTGCCTAGGGTTTTTTCTTCACAATGATCTGAAAATCATCCCCCTAATCATTCACATAAAACTGTGAATTGGGTTATATTGTGAAAAAGATTTTTTTGTTTGCCAAGGCAATATGCGAATGGGCGTGAACAGGCCAGCCCTCATCATGTATAATTAGGTGATTCACACCTGGGAGACAAAGACATGCATAATAATGAGCCTTTCATTTAGGTGAGTCAGACAAGAAAAAAATGAAAGGACTATATATATATATATATATATATATATATATATAACAGAAGGTCAGATGCAAAAGCCTCTAAGTTCCATTTTAAATTATTCTAGAATGATCATTTTTATCAAGCTTGTATATTTAAGTTCAGTAATTTCACTTAAATGACAATTAATAGGTAATCTTCATTGCCATTATGTGAAATTACTGAACTTAAATATACAAGCTTGATAAAAAATTATCATTCTAGAAAAAATTCAAATGGCACTTAGAGGCTTTTGCATCTGAACGCTTCAAATATATACATCTATGTATAAAATCAAAGTATAAATGAAAGTCAAAACCCATTTTTTGTCATACCTGGAAACAAATCCTGGTCAATTTTTATATGGGCCATGTAGAATTGGTTCAGAGTTAGAGTTTCAAACATCAAGATGTTTTAAACTCTAACCAAAAGTGTGTTTAAATATGATTCGTGTGTGTGGCTAATAAAATAATATGAGCAGAACTCGAACAGTCTGTAACTAAATGAACGTTCGTTCGTACATCCGTCCACACACCCGAATCATATTTAAACACACTTTTTGGTTATAGGTACAGATAAATAATGTTATCTTACTAATGTAAGGATGTCTCATGAGATTCTTGTTCAAATGAAAGCGAAAGTAACGCACAGCGCGCGTCAGTGAATTCGTCTATTCTTCCCTATCAGACGTGCATTTGATATTTACACAGTCTTTGTAGACACTATTCAATAACGCGATTCGAACAAAGCACTTATAATAAATGACTTAGGCTACTGCATCAGCTGAATCCGTGCGTGCTCCTCAAAATGAAACTATAAGGTAACTTTTTTTCCAGGATCTCCTCACTGCGCATGCAAGACTAAAGAATAGGACGAGGTTATCCGTAATAAACTGTGTTTTAATCGATATGGGCATAAACTGTATGTTTTTATCCATGTGGGCGTTTTCATGGCTTGCCTCAACATTAGAATTTGAATAGCACGCGCTCCCAGTGGGCGCGGTTACATTAGCACCTCATTTGCTGTAATGAGGTGAAAGGGAAAATCCTGACATCTCTTTCTTTTCATACAGATTACATCAACTGAGAGTAGTTGCTTTTTATATAAATGACTTAAATTAAAAGAAGAAAATCTCAGCTTCATAAAGAGAGATTTTTCGTGTGTCTGTGATAAGTATTTAATGAGTTACAGCTCTTTTTTCGGACGCGTTTCAGAAAGATTTTTGCGGAGACAGAGTGAGCTGAAAGCGCACCCATGTTTAATTTATTTATTTTACAAAAAGACAAGGTTTTGATAGTAATAAGAGTGTACATAAAAAAAGAAGACCCTCTATAGTTTATAATCATGTATCGATTTTATTTTTATGACCATCAATGACGGAGTATTTTAAGTCTATGTTGCAGCTGTGTGAAAAAAAACGATCAAAACGCGGGGGCGCGTTTTTGGTCCCCAGGGGGTTAAACCACACAGGTTTATATCAAAGAGTGGGAGTCAAGGAATCACAGCTGTAGCGACCAAACACTAAAAAACAGCAACATTCTCCATGGAACTGTATTTATTTGGACATGGTATTAACATGTTCTTTCTTTGGACATGCACCATAGTGATACTGTGTTTTTTGGACATAGCATGATTTTTTCCATGTTTTTGGTGGGTACAATTAGCATATTTGTTTTTACAAATGTATCATAGTACTTCCATGTTTTATTTTTTTGGACGTGTATCATACCATGTTGCAAGTTTTTCGATATTCTTTGAAGTACGTTGCCGTAGCCGTGAATGTTTATTACATTCTATTACAATAGTGTTCTCATTATAATGTTATGTATATGACAGATTGGTGCTGCACATCTTGCACTTGTATTTTCATGGTCAAAGTGATCACTACGCACTTTAAAATCCATCGTTTTTACACTTTATGTCACCAGTCAGGACTGCATGCGGTCCTAACCAATCAGACATCAGCAACCACCCAAAATGCCACAATAACCAATCAGATTTTTTTATATATGTTTTTTAATGTTTTCATCATCGATCATGGCTGTTATGTCCGAATACTCATGCACATCCCTAGTCCTAGTAAATGGTGATCACTTATGGCAGTAAAACATTTCAGTTCGGCAAAACTGGCTAAGAAGAAAAAAACACATACAAACACAAGATCACTGACAGAGAGACATGGGTTGTTGAAATATTGTTAACTAAATGACTCCGAGCACTGGCTCACTCTCTTAAACACTGAATACAAAGACAAGTGGAGTGTGTGTGTGTTGATGAGTTGTGAGTGTTTTGTCTCCCTGACCTGCATGTTAGAGGTAATGGTATGTTTACCTTGAGGAGAAGCTGGTGTGTGTGTAAAGGGTTTGGGGCGTGTTTACCCTGAGGAAGGAAGCTGTCAGTGCTGTTTGCTCCTGTGTCAAACAGCAGGCCCGCCCATTTTCTTGACTGTGGGGAGGCGCTTCGAGGACATGGAAAGAAGTTTAACTTTCTTGTCTTACCCTCGACAGTTCTGATAAATGTATAATGACACTGTAATGGCGTCTTATGCATTTTTTTACTGTCTAAGAAATCAAATTAAAAATAATTCTTGGAAGAGAATCTTGAAATGGAGTTTTCGTAGCTATGTATACAAACTCCTGTCAACACACACACACGCGCACACTTTATATCAGGTTAGTGATATTTTATATGGCCTAACCAACTATGTTCAAAAGATTACATTTAAATAAAAGCATGATTTAAGTCAGTTAGGGACCAATAAAATGTCCGTACAAATTAGTTGTCATATAGTTCACTATATAAGTGAGGACATTTGGTCTCCATATAGCTAAACCTGTACACATAGGAAGTGTTATCAGACATTTAGACAGTCATTCTCTTCACAGTACCCTAAAAATTTGATTGACAGACAGGGTGTTCAGTTTCCTGAGGCATTCTGGGAAGGACGCACCACATTCCTGACCAGGTCATGAACTGCCCACCTTTCTGCAAAGTGCACTCTTTGAAGAAAAGGTTCTATATAGAACCTTAAAAGGTTCTAATGCGCTACGTATTTGGAACCCCTAAAATGCAATGCATGTGAATGATCACAAAATTCAAGATATGGGGGTTAAAAAATGTAATTAATCAATATCACACGAAGAGTGACATTTCAGTTTTTGTGAGTTTCAGTTTTGTATTATTCAATGAATAATAGCCTATAAAGAACATTTGTGCTAAAAGTGTTCTATTTTGTCATTATAGAACCTTTTTTTAGCATAAAAGTTCCTTTGGAGTTGAGGAAAGAACCCTATGCTTCATATATAGAACCCCAATGAACCATTTTTTTCTAAGAGTGTGTCTTTTCTTATCTTCTATTTTTTTTCCTTTTTTTGTCCCCAAATGCATTTACTCCATGCAGTAAAATGTTATTGCTATTGTTGTTGCACTTTAATAATTCATTGAATTTAATTTGTTGAATTCATTGAGTTATGTTGAATTTAAGCATTAACTGTCTCAAATGTTTCTCTTACAATTCTGAAGGAGATGAAAAAAAACAAGATGATTGATGTGAAGAATATTGAACTATGAAATGAATATGGTTTACTTTGTTCACATGCATGATAAATATTTGTTCATTCTAAGATCTCTTGATTGCAGACTTTGGCATCCTGACAAATCCAAGCAAAGTCTGAGACATTAATGAGAAATTAAATTGAAACGGAGACACAAGTGAGATTAGGAGGCATTTTTCTTTGCAGAATAATCTGTAAAGCATCCGATTTAAAGGGATACTCCACTTTTTTTTGAAATAGGCTCATTTTACAACTCCCCTAGAGTTAAACAGTTGAGTTTTTACCATTTTCGAATCCATTCAGCCGATTTTCTGATATTTAGAAGAATATCATGCAGTAACCAGACAGTTTCTGGTCTCATTGACTTCCATAGTACGAAAAAAATATACTATGGAAGTCAATGAGACCAGAATCTGTCTGGTTACTGATATTCTTCTAAAGCTATGTTTACACGGAAACGATTCTGAAGAGAAAACGCAAAAGTGGCGTTGCGTGATCACTTTTTATTCTGCGTTTAGACGAGCGTTTTGGGTGGGAAATCCGCGTGCATACGGTGACGCAAAAGTGTGTGAAATTCAATGTAGTATGCACTCCAGGCGGCTAGGTGGCGATGTAAAGCACTGCCACAGAACAACACCAAGTCCACGCGCCTGCGTACAACCTTCACTGTCTAGCAGACTTTCGCGTTTTTACTCTTTAAACGGGAACGCGGCGGTGGAGTGTTTTTAAGATTTCCACTCTGGAGGGTGGTTTCACTTTTTTGCACTTTTAAGCCCCCAAAACTCTGTCATCGTGTAAACGAAAGGCACATCCGATAAAATATTTTTACGTTTTCTCATGTAAACAGGGCCTAAATATCAGAAAATCGGTTGAATGGATTAGAAAACGGTAAAACTCAACTGTTTAACTCTGAGGGAGTTGTAAAATGAGCCAAAAACAAAAAAGTGGAGTATCCCTTTAAGATGTTTATATATATATATTAATATTAAATAACTTGGAGTTAATATAATGTGTACTTCATTCTTTTAAGAATTGGATTTGTGTTTGAATGAAAACAAACATCATATATCCATGAATACGTGAACACTCGCACACCTCATGGCTGCTTGGAAGCTGGACCCAATCTTTGTAGCTTTAGGGCAGAAGTGTGTTTGTGTGTGTGTGTGTGTGTGTGTGGAATAGAGTGCAGAAAGCTGAATTTACTCGCTTGGCTTGAAATGTGATTAGATTCTTGATGCTGGCAGGCATGCCTCATTTGTAATTAGGTGTGTGTGTTGAGGGATTAGTTTTGTGACATCATATAGGGGTCCAATATCTGGTTCCCTCAGTAGATAAGAGAACGGGGTACACACATAAACACAGGAACCCTTTGGGCAGTGGTGTCCCAGCAGGCAATAGGGCTTACACACACAGATAACAAATGCAAACGAAACAGCCAAAAATGCTACTTCGCGAACGATACGTGTTTTTTTGCATTACGACTGCTCGAAAGCACAGGCTAACATCCCCGCCATTGTCGTTGTTCTTCTCAGAAATTAAATTGTCTCACCACTTAGCGTGTGTTTGTGTGTGACATCGTGGTGACTACCATCGGCCATTAGGTCCCTGTCCTCTGAGAGCCAAACACAATCGGGCGGCAGCTGATACTTCCTGTCTGCATAATTAACGGGATAATTAAGGCTTTAATTGGCTCTGGGTTTGACCGAGGTGGGCTCTAATCCACCGCTGCACCTTCTATAGGCTAGCAAATTAGGTTAACCCTCTCAGATTGCCACGATTAAGCCTGGTCTATATATGCTAGCACTAAACCTCTGTGTCCTTCTGGGAAATCCCGGTGCTAACACTGAATTAAGATTCCGTCTCCGTTTGATTGAGAAAATGAGTCTGAAATAAATTACTGAGTGAGTTCTTGGAGCTAAATGAGAAAAGTTGTTAAATCAAACAAAGTTTCCGAGCCATTATAAACGTTACGGTATGAAATGGTAGCCTGTTAGCCTAATGCTGCAGTAATTAGCGTGAAGTTTGATACTCGAGATGAAGTATGTTACATGATAGATTTATGAGTCACAAATGGCTGATGAGCAGGATGGTGATTTTGCCAGGAGAATATTGATCGAGAGAGATAGAGAGATAGAGATAGAGAGTGGTTTCTTGGCTTTAGGGTGGAATTTGGTCTTGTGCCTATAAAGAGGAACAAGAAAATGTGAGTGGTGCATGCACATGCAAAAAAAGTTGGAGCCAAAATAGTGTTCCTATAAGCAGTTGCTAAGGTGTTCTAGGTGGTTGCTATGGCAGCTTATTTAGGGATTGTTTGCCCAATAATGACTTTTTTATTATTATTATTTTTTTATTTTTTTTGTGACTGACTTCTGTGAACACAAAAGAAGATAATTCGGAGAATGTTGGATAAGCAAACAATTTTGGGAACCATTGAGTTCTATTGTATGGACTAAAGAACGAAGTCCATTTTGCAATGAAATGAGAGAGTAAATAATAACAGAACTTGTATTTTCCAAGTCAAAATAGCCAACCACCATGTCTTTATTGTCCCTTTTCCACTGACAAGGAAAAGATGGTTCAAAACCAGTTCTGCCTCTTTGCCGGCAACTTAAAGGGATAGTTCACTTTGAAATTTATTTTTGGTATATTTTAGCTTACCTCAAGGGCATCCAAGATGTAGGTGTCTGTTTCCGCAGTATTTTCAATTTTGATATTTTTAGGTCAAACCGTTCATGTCTATCAGTCATATAATGGAAGTCTATGGTCACCACCTCAAAGAGCATGCACAGAGAAGTCCAAATTAAACATGATTTAATGACTCGTAGTAGTAATGTATCAATGTAAGTACACATTGATGGCCTAAGACACGAAACGAGCGGTTTGTGTGAGAAAACAAACAGTATTTATATCGTTTTTACCTCTTTGCCGCAGCCACAAAGCACCCGTTCCCTCAGATCACTTGGACGTGGCTGTGGTTTAAGAGGTAAAAATTATATAAATACTGTTCATTTTCTCACACAAACCGCTCATTTCGTGTCTTCGGCCATCAATGCTTACTTAAATTTATTTTACGAATCATTAAAATTTAATTTGGACTTTTCTGTGCATGCTCTTTGAGGTGGTGACCATAGACCTCCATTATATGACTGATAGATAAGAACGGGTTGACCTTAAAATTTCAAAATTGAAAATACTGCGGAAACAAATTAATTTCAAAGTGAACTATCCCTTTAAAACATGTAAGAACCACTAACATCCTAGACTAGGGGGTGGGTGAATGTCCAGATAAATAAATCAAACCAAATAAATACCATTGTGGTTAAATATGCTTAATATGAAGTAGGATCCTTTATTTATTTATTTATTTTTTGTAAAAAAAAATTATCAATCGTTTTGGAGAATCAATGGATGGATGTGTATGGATTGATGTGAATTTTATAATTATATCAATTTATAATTAATTTTAATTATTTAATAATAAATTGATGTATGTAACAAGCACCTATGGCATAACAATACTAAATCAAATTTGTTAAGAAAGTGTTTTTTGCGACAGATTTAGCAATAGCATTACCATTTATGCAACATTTGGTCCCTAGATATAAGTCCCTACCATTCTGTATTCGTTGCCCTTGCTATTACTGTAAGGCCTTGAAATATAACAGCAAACTCCTTCTCAACAAGGTTGCATGAATTCATTTCCTTGCACAAATAGTTACGCTCCAAATGTTAATACTTCGAGATAGTAAAAGTCGTAACAAGGTTTCCGTAGGTGAACCTGCGGAAGGATCATTACAGGTCTCCGGGCCTCACGCAGTCCCAGGAAAGATACCGGATGCCTCAGGTCCGCCCCGGCGGGCCCGAAATCCCCCCTTCGGTGAAAAAAACAAGCGGCGAGAGTCGCAACCCCGACGGGTACCCGTGGGTCTCCGGGCCGTGGGTTCAAAGACCTCCTCCCCATCCCTCGACCGGGGGGGAGGGGGCGCCCATCCGGGTCTCGCCACCACTTTATTTCCCCCCCCCCACCTTGTGTTTGTGTCTGCCGGCCTCGAAAAACCAAATAAAAACCAAGAGTACAACTCTTAGCGGTGGATCACTCGGCTCGTGAGTCGATGAAGAACGCAGCCAGCTGCGAGAACTAATGTGAATTGCAGGACACATTGATCATCGACACTTCGAACGCACTTTGCGGCCCCGGGTTCCTCCCGGGGCTACGTCTGTCTGAGGGTCGCTTGGCTATCGATCGGAGCCTCCGGGCCCCGCGGTTGGAGCGTCGTAGGCCTCCTCGGCCTCCGTCCTCCTAAACGCAGACCGTCCCCCTCATCCCGTCTCCCCCGCCCTCCATCTCTCCTCTCGGGGGGAGGCCTCCGTCTTCCCCCTCCGGGGGGGAGGCCGGTAACGGCCCCCGCCCCGCCGGGGTACGGTTCTTCTTGGAGTCGGGTTGCTTGGGAATGCAGCCCAAAGCGGGTGGTAAACTCCATCCAAGGCTAAATACCGTCACGAGACCGATAGCGGACAAGTACCGTGAGGGAAAATTGAAAAGAACTTTGAAGAGAGAGTTCAACAGGGCGTGAAACCGTTAAGAGGTAAACGGGTGGGGTCCGCACGGGCCGCCCGGAGGATTCAACCCGGCGGGCTGGTCGGCCCGGCGGGCGCGATCAGATCCCCCCCCATAAGGGGACCGTCCGTCCGCCGCGGGCTCGGCCCCCGTCGGGCGCACTTCCTTCCCGGCGGTGCGCCGCGACCGGCTCCGGTTTGGCCCGGAAGGGTCAGGGGGCGAAGGTGGCTCGGGTTCCTTTGGGCCCTGAGCTTTACAGCGCCCTCCCGCCCCGACTTTGCCGCTCTCCCCCAGGGCCGCGGGCAGTGTCCTCCGCGCCTTCCCTCCCCTCGAGGAGGGACGGGGCCCCCCGCCCCCGACGCGTGCGTCGCCCGGACCGGACTGTCCCCAGTCCGACTCTGAATGCGCAGCGCCGCCAGGGCGGGGACCGGCCCACGAAAACGGGCGCTCGAGGTCCGCGGCGATGTCGGCCACCCACCCGACCCGTCTTGAAACACGGACCAAGGAGTCTAACGCACGCGCGAGTCAGAGGGTGTCCACGAGCCCCCACGGCGCAATGAAGGTGAAGGCCGGCGCACGCCGGCCCGGGTGGGATCCCCCCTCCCCGGAGGGGGGCACACCACCGGCCCGTCTCACCCGGTCCGCCGGGGAGGTGGAGCGAGAGCACGCCCGAAAGATGGTGAACTATGCCTGGGCAGGGCGAAGCCAGAGGAAACTCTGGTGGAGGCCCGCAGTGGTCCTGACATGCAAATCGGTCGTCCGACCTGGGTATAGGGGCGAAAGACAAATCGAACCATCTAGTAGCTGGTTCCCTCCAAACAATCTAAGCCGGAGTTGGTGGGGACAGTGCAAGTCACCATGGGTACACAGCATACATAACGGATGCTGGGTGACTGCCTCGGAACGTTGGTTCGGTGGGTCAATCTTTAAGGGGTGGAGTGAGTCTAGTGTCAGCCAGTCGGTTTTGCACCTTTTGGGACATGGGCTATACTCGGGCAGGCCAAGCCCACCATCTTGAGCCCGAAACCAAAGCCGGCGACCAGGGTAAGGTGGACTTAACCTTTGGAGGCGGGACTCGTTAGACCTTATCTGCCTCAACGCAGTGGATCGGAAGATTGTTCTGCGAAGGGTGCAGAGGGATCGGCGGCTCCTTGGTTCCATCGGAGCAAGGGACACTGGCCTGAAAGCTGACTGCGGACTGGGTGGAGTCCTGTGATCCCACCAGTGGGGTCGCAGGGTTTGACCTGATTTGCAACTTTTCTAACCCACTGCCGGTTTTGGGGGGCGTACAACAAATTGGTCTCTGGATGGGTGGGGCCGTGGAGGGTTATCCTAGCCCTCCCGGCTCCGCTTGTCTGGATATCTGAGGGCCAAGTAGTATGGTGGGTCAGGCGTCCCATCACTACTACTCTTCGGCGGTTCGGACAAGGAGAGTTATACCGTCGTCCTAATAAGCCTGCTGGCCGGGCGCAGTCGGGAAGCTGGAGAGGACTTTCGTAGCCCTCCCGGCGTCACCCCGGCTCCGTTCCTTGTTGTCTCGAACTACCTTGATGTGGCTTCACAGCAGTGGCTCCCACTCCTCCGCATGGTAGACCTTGGGGCAATGAGTCCGGTCAGACCCGAGGGATGCGGCTGTGCCTACGGATAAGGTGGCTAGTAGGGAAGTCGCCCTTTCAAACGTCACTGGACCGTAGTGTTCGGGCCCCATCCACAGGAAAAGTGAGGGCGGACAAGCCGGTTGTTTGTGTTGATTGGCTGGAGCGGACAAGGGGCACCGGGAAAGGAACCACCAGTAAGGTCGTCGTAATGAGCGGAAAACCCGGAACGAGGGGGATATCACCGGAGTGACGCTGATTCCTGGTGGGGGGGTCTAGCTACCCCTCATTGGGGTTGGGACGGTCTGCCGGTTTGTTATCCCCCGAAACCCGAAAGATGGACCTCTGGAAACAGCTGAGGAGCTTTCCGTGGACGGGTGCGGGGTGGGTGCGGAAAGCCATTAGCTGGGCCCTCCCTCTGCGGGGGTTCTCCTGCAGCAGGGGGACGGGGAAACAGTGATGGCTGGAGGCGCCCTGCTACCGCACTCTGGGTCATGGACGGAGTTCCTTCTCTGGTGTCATCCTTCCCGGGCCAAAAAGCGCTAGGGACAGAGGGTGGGTGTGCCGGGGCAGGGCAGCTGGCACCCTACCGATCCGGGACAGTGTGTGAATCGGTGGAGTTGCCCCTCATGAGATAAGTTCAGGCCGGTTATGGAAGTGAGAGAAGGTAAGTGTTGGCCGGGTCAGCTCCTTGGGGTTCGTTTTTCTGCTGTTTTCTGCCTTGTCGTTTCAGTTGCGGACCAGGACCGTTGCTGGTTGGCAGGATGGGGACAGACCTGGACTCGATATGATTAAACCAAATGCTGCTCACTGGAACAATGCAGAAGCAGTAGTGACACTATTTTACTTTTTAAATTAATTTTTTTTTTTTGGGGGGGGGGGGGGGGGGGGGGGGGGGGCTGGATGGATACACCGGGCAGAAGTTGAAACTTCAGAGGGCCTTATCCCTGGAACCAAGCCGAGTTTGGGCTCCATACACCCGGTGTGATGGGGCCCTCCTGGAGGCCCCCAGAAGCCCAGAGCATGGAGCCACAACTCGGGCTCGCTTTTTCGACCTACGCCCGGTCAAAGTTGAAACTCCAAAGGGCCATATCTCTGTGCATTCGTTGGGCCCTTTTTCCCCCCCCCCGGGTCTGAAAATCCGAAAACGTGCAGTGGGTGGGGACTTCCAGGGCCCCAGAGGCTCTGACGGCGCACCCAGGAAGGTGCACCGTCGTCGGGCACGGGCCAGGTGTCCCCCGGGGTCCCGGAAGTCCACACCCACCGGACGAAGGGACGGAGGGGAGAGATTCCGCATTTTCGCCCGTATCTCGAAGACCGAAGGGCAAAAAAAATTCAAACTCGGGTCGTCCGTAGGTCTCGAGGGGCCCTATCCAAAGAGGCCACCCGCGTTCCCGAGTGCCTCGGGGTCAGGGAGTTAGGCGCAGTCGAACGGTTGCGGCGTTTTCGGCTCATATCTCGGGAATCCCTGGCCCAATCTTCCCCAAACTCGAATCGATCGTAGAGCCAGACGAGGCCTTTCGAAAGAGCCCACCCCCGAGGTCCCCGGGTCCCCGAGATAAAGCCGTTCAAAGTCGGGGGCTCCCGGCGAGCGGCGATCCGGCGGGGGGGGGGGGCGTCCCCGGGGCCCGCCGCCGGCCTGGTTCGAGCGAAGGCCCCCGTGGGACCTCGCCACCCGAATCTGAGCTCTCTCACCAAAAACGACGAAACGCATATGGTCGCGTTCATCTCGTCGAGACGGTTCGAACGAGCCCGGCCTTGGCCAGGTGATCAGACCGTCGTGAGTCCCAGCCAGAGTCACTCTGGGTGGGCATATAAAATCCAGATTACCCCCCCTGCTCCAGCGGTGGAGCTCTGGAAGTACGAGACCTCCAGGAAAAGACAGGCTGGTTAAAACGGGCCTTCGGGGATGTATGGAAGAGGGCGAGTGTGGTGGTGTCAAACACAGAGGGCCCCACACCGGCGATCAGACCATCGTGAGTCCCAGCCAGAGTCACTCTGGGTGGGCATATAAAATCCAGATTACCCCCCCTGCTCCAGCGGTGGAGCTCTGGAAGTACGAGACCTCCAGGAAAAGACAGGCTGGTTAAAACGGGCCTTCGGGGATGTATGGAAGAGGGCGAGTGTGGTGGTGTCAAACACAGAGGGCCCCCCTTGCGGTGATCAGACCGTCGTGAGTCCCAGCCAGAGTCACTCTGGGTGGGCATATAAAATCCAGATTACCCCCCCTGCTCCAGCGGTGGAACTCTGGAAGTACGAGACCTCCAGGAAAAGACAGGCTGGTTAAAACGGGCCTTCGGGGATGTATGGAAGAGGGCGAGTGTGGCGGTGTCAAACACAGAGGGCCCCACACCGGCGATCAGACCGTCCTGGGCCAGAGTCAGATTTCACCACCACCCCTGGAGCTCCGCCTGGAGCGAAGACGGTCCTAAAACGTCAAATTTGGATTCTGTTGTCAAATTTGACTAAGTCCGAAAACGTGATGTGGGTTGAAAGCTCCATGCCCTCAGACCTCCTCGGCCAGCCCAGGGAGGGTGGCCCGTCCTGGGCCAGAGTCAGATTTCACTGCCACCCCTGGAGCTCCCCCTGGAGCTCCTCCTGGAGCGAAGACGGTCCTAAAACGTCAAATTTGGATTCTGGTGTCAAATTTGACTAAGTCCGAAAACGTGATGTGGGTTGAAAGCTCCATGCCCTCAGACCTCCTCGGCCAGCCCAGGGAGGGTGGCCCGTCCTGGGCCAGAGTCAGATTTCACCGCCACCCCTGGAGCTCCGCCTGGAGCGAAGACGGTCCTAAAACGTCAAATTTGGATTCTGGTGTCAAATTTGACTAAGTCCGAAAACGTGATGTGGGTTGAAAGCTCCATGCCCTCAGACCTCCTCGGCCAGCCCAGGGAGGGTGGCCCGTCCTGGGCCAGAGTCAGATTTCACCGCCACCCCTGGAGCTCCACCTGGAGCGAAGACGGTCCGAAAACGGGCTTTCTGGGATGTATGGAAGAGAAGAGTGTGGTGGTGTCAAACACAGAGGGCCCCACACCGGCGATCAGCCCGTCCTGGGCCAGAGTCAGATTTCACCGCCACCCCTGGAGCTCCACCTGGAGCGAAGACGGTCCTAAAACGGGCTTTCTGGGATGTATGGAAGAGAAGAGTGTGGTGGTGTCAAACACAGAGGGCCCCACACCGGCGATCAGCCCGTCCTGGGCCAGAGTCAGATTTCACCGCCACCCCTGGAGCTCCGCCTGGAGCGAAGACGGTCCTAAAACGTCAAATTTGGATTCTGGTGTCAAATTTGACTAAGTCCGAAAACGTGATGTGGGTTGAAAGCTCCATGCCCTCAGACCTCCTCGGCCAGCCCCGGGAGGGTGGCCCGTCCTGGGCCAGAGTCAGATTTCACCGCCACCCCTGGAGCTCCACCTGGAGCGAAGACGGTCCTAAAACGTCAAATTTGGATTCTGGTGTCAAATTTGACTAAGTCCGAAAACGTGATGTGGGTTGAAAACTCCATGCCCTCAGACCTCCTCGGCCAGCCCAGGGAGGGTGGCCCGTCCTGGGCCAGAGTCAGATTTCACCGCCACCCCTGGAGCTCCGACTGGAGCGAAGACGGTCCTAAAACGTCAAATTTGGATTCTGGTGTCAAATTTGACTAAGTCCGAAAACGTGATGTGGGTTGAAAGCTCCATGCCCTCAGACCTCCTCGGCCAGCCCAGGGAGGGTGGCCCGTCCTGGGCCAGAGTCAGATTTCACCGCCACCCCTGGAGCTCCGCCTGGAGCGAAGACGGTCCTAAAACAGGCCTTCGGGGATGTATGGAAGAGGGCGAGTGTGGTGGTGTCAAACACAGAGGGCCCCCCTAGCGGTGATCAGACCGTCATGAGGTCACTCCGGGTGGGCGTATAAAATCCAGATCACCCCCCTGCTCCAGCGGTGGAGATCTGGAAAGTACAAGACCTCCAGGATGAGACAGGCTGGTTTACTGAAACCTGCACCCCAGGCAGGGTGCAGCTTTCCTGGGCACGAGCACCAGCGAAGAGGGTGGGTTGGGCGACTCTGGTGCCAAAATTCTAAATAATCGACAGAGTCCAGGAACGTGATGTGGGTTCAAAGCTCCATGCCCTCTGACCTCCCTGGCCAGCCCGGGGAGGGTGGCCCGTCCTGGGCCAGAGTCAGATTTTCCCCGCCACCCCCTGGAGCTCCACCTGGGGGTCCTAAGACGGTCCTAAAACGGGCCTTCGGGGATGTATGGAAGAGGGCGAGCATGGTGGTGGCGGTGGCAAAGACAGAGGACCCCTCATACCAGTGAACAGACCATCGTGAGTCCCACTCAGAGTCACTCTGGGTGGGCATGTAAAATCCAGATTACGCCCAAGTTGGAGCTCTGGAAGTACGAGACCTCCAGGAAAAAGACAGGCTGGTTTTCTGAAAAGTGCACCCCAGGCAGGGTGCTGCTTTCCTGGGCACTAGCCCAGCGCACATATGGTGGGGGTCCGGCTCTGGTGCCAAAATTTGAAAAATTTGTCCAAGTCCGAGAAACGTGATGTTAGGGTTCAAAGCTCAAAGCCCTCGGACCTCCCCAGCCAGCCCAGGGAAGGTGGCCCGTCCTGGGCCAGAGTCAGATTTGCCCGCCACCCACGGAGCTCCGCCTGGAGGGAAGACGGTCCTAAAACGGGCCTTCGGGGATGTGTGGACGCATCCTCCCCGGGATGTCATATACCGAGACCCGACACCGAGCACCGCTTTCTTTGGTCCGTCACCTTGTACGAGCGGGGCGCCCGTCCCCTCCTCGACAAAACCCCGAAGGCCCGTTTTAGGACCGTCTTGGCACCGACGGGAGCTCCGTCACGCCCACCGATTACGTCTCGCCCCGGGCACGAGGCGCCCTCCCGGGTCACCGGCCGTAGACGCCGGCCGTCCTGGGAAACTCTTACGACTTCACATTTACGGACTCACGTTTACAGCATCCTCCCTGGGATGTCATATACCGAGACCCGACACTGAGCATCGCTTTCTTTGGTCTGTCACCTTGTCCGAGCGGGGCGCCCGTCCCCTCCTCGACAAAACCCCGTACAGAGTCCGTAAACGTGAAGTCGTAAGAGTTTCCCAGGACGGCCGGCGTCTATGGCCGGTGACCCGGGAGGGCGCCTCGTGCCCGGGGGCGAGACAGAATCGGTGGGCGCGACGGAGCTCCCGTCGGTGCCAAAACGGTCCTAAAACGGGCCTTCTGGGTTTTGTCAAGGAGGGGACGAGCGCCCCGCTCGGACAAGGTCAACGGATGTCCGTGTGAGACGGGTGCCTCCGGGTTGCCCGGGGTGGGGGCCCGACCGCCCTCCCCCTTCCAGTCTTCGAGCCGGCTCTTCGCACCCGCACCTCCCCGCCCGAAAAGCACCCTTACCCGGTTACGGCCTCGACCCAGCGGTCACACACAACACCTTCCCCCCCTAGTCAGGTTCATTATATTCTGATTTTAACCTTTGTGGGAATTTTTTGGGGATTTGCTAAACTATACATATTTGGAAAGGTTATTGTATAAGGAGTCAGAAAATCAATGTTTGCATTTGCTCAGATGTCTATATGAAAGCCATATTGAAGTTTAAAAAATGGCCGCCATAAAATTTAAAATTTTAATATCTCGACTTCTGAATAAGCTGGAATGTTGATTTTTACTGCTAAACCCACACTGTAAGGGTCAAGGAAACCAATGGTGCTAGTTAAAAAGCTACAAGATGTTACCACATTAACCCATAGATGCATAAGTAGGTAAAAAAAGATGACCCCGTGTGGTTGTTTTCTTGCAATATCTTTGTAATGAAAAGTTATCATTTCATATTCCAGCTGTTCAAAAAATAAAGATTTTTTATATCACTCATTAAAACATTTAATATTTATTGTGGGAATGATTACAAAGACATGCACATTGCAAACCTACTAGAATGCGTGCTGAGAGTGATCCACACACAAAGTAGCAAAGTTCCTGTTGAAAGATATTATTTGCAGTGATTTTTCGAGCCAATGGCTCTTCCTCAGACTTACTATATCAGAAGTGTCATCCCTTAATAGCATTGTTTTACAGAGCATCTAACACATGTATAGTAACTATTATCTTCATTTTACCTCAGAAAATGTTATACATTTCAACATCATAGTTATATACAGATGACTACAGCTAACTAAGCTAGATAATATTACTGTATAGTGTGTGTCATATATGACTTTTGCTCCTCAGACTTCTGATATACAGGGATAGTTGTTGTGGAACACACAACATATTATATCAGCTGTATCATCCCTCAAGAACATTGTTTTACAGAGCATCTGGTACATGTATAGTAGGTAGCCTTTTTTCTTAATTTTTCCTCAGAATGTTATATTTCAACAACATATACATTTATGACTGCTGCTAACAGGTCGCTAAAATTACTGTATAGTACGTGTCAGTGTCATAAATGACAATTGTTTGAAAGAGTATTTTCCCCTACAAATTAGCCTATTTATAGTTAGCTAACACTAGCTAACTAGCTAGCTAACATTAGGCTACTGTATGTAGCCTACATTCATAATTATTATTTTGAGAGCATGTGTTATCATATATCATCAAATTACCCTTTGTAGTTAGATATCAACACTAGCTAGCTTGATAATATTCTATGTCCAAGCATGAGTGACAAGTCACACGGTAAAGAAGCGGTATGTCAAGCTGAGGAGTCCATTAACTGGAAGCAGTGCATTTTCTGCCAGTCTGATAATAAAAAGAAAGGAGTCCTGGTCCAACACCCTAGATTAGAGTCCTATGGGCTCATTCTCCAGGTAGTTCAAGAGAGGGCCAGTTTGAACGATGGGGACTATGTCCAATTACAAAGGCGACTGCAGAACTGCACACCAGAAACAATGTGCACAGATAAGGCAGTCTGGCATCGCTCCTGTCACTCAAGTGCAACTAATAAGGTTGAAATACAACGTGCAAGAGACCGCAATGCACATGCTTTAGCTACAGGACACTACACTTCCAAAAAGCGTGGACAAAAAAGAAGAAGCACAGAAATGGATGAGCCAAACCCCTCAACATCTGGTTCTTCATTGCCATTCACACGATCCCATACAAATCCACTGGATAAGGAAGAGTGCTTCTTCTGCCAAAAGGACAATGGCCAGCCACTGTACCAGATCAGGAGAATGCTGGTAAAGATCTCAAAGATGCTGTGGAAAAGTCCCATGATACTGCACTGAAGACAAGGCTGAACACCTGCATATCACCTGGTGATGCACATGCAATCGATGTGAAATACCACAAATCTTGCTGGAGAGAAAATGTGTTCCACGCTCTTCGAGAAACTACCACTAGCAAAACTGCCAAAGAACCCTTTCTACAAAGGTCGAGTCTTCTTGAGCTGATCAACCTTATTGATGTGCAAACACAAAACCAAGCGTATCTTCATATGGATGACATTGAAACCACTTATCTCAATTTGATTGGTTCAGAAGTCTTGGAAACTCATGTACCTGCATTTAGCAGAAAATGGCTGAAAGAAAGAATCCTCACTGATTTGCCACACCTGGTGTCTGTTCGTCCAAATAGAAAGAAGCCAGCAGTCCTCTACTCCCCAGATGCATGTGAAGAGGACATGGTTACTACCACAATGACAGCTGGCAAGGAGGAGGAGAACAGCATGAAGACAATCTACAAAGCAGCACAGGTAATAAGGAAAAGTATTGCAACCTTTACCAAGACCAAGGAGAGAAATGTCATAAAGGTATCTAGTGACATTGGCGATGTTCCAGCTGAACTACACACCTTAATATATTGGATAATGGTTGGGCCTGCTGAAAAGCTGCAAACTGAAAAGAGAACCAGAGTTGTTGACCGAGCAACATTGACGGTGAGCCAGAATATCATGTATGGGTTCAAATCCTGTGCACAGGTCAAGTACATACCGAGCAGTGAATCCGCATCATTCAGGTCACCCCAAGCAAGAGAGAACCCACAGGTTCTGGGACTAGCACTGACTGTCCACCATAACACACGCAACAAGAAGCTGATGAATCTTCTCAATGCTCATGGCTACTCTGTTTCACATGGCCGTGCCCTTCTAATGGAAACTGCTTTGGCCAATGCTGTTGTAGAAAACATCAAAGCGCACCAAGGCCTCTATGTACCACCATTCCTGAAGAAGGGGACCTTCGTGTTTTTTGCAGTAGATAACACAGACTTTGCAGAGGACACTCCCGATGGAAAAGGAACCACTCATGGAACGATCACTGCAGTGTACCAGAAGGTTGATCCTTCTAAAGAACCTGTTTCAGAACCTCTGATCATAGGTGATGCACAGAGTCTATCAGTCACTCCCTACCATGTAGAGATGCTTCACTGTGACAAGCCAAAACCACAGCTTACCAAGAGGTCAGAACAGTTTGCCATCAACCATGGGATCTCAGAATCCTATCAGCTGACACAGCTAGGATGGATTTTTGCATCTGCTTTATCAAGAATGAAAGGAGAAGAAACTTCCAGCAACATTCCAGGCTGGGCAGGATACAACTCACTACTGTCTGAAAGCCTTCCCTTGACACAGGTTGGAGCATTGCCACTACTCCCAGAGGTGGCACACGAGTGGTCAACTCTGCTGACTGTGATCATGCAAGCAAATCAGCTGAGGAAGTTGGCAGTTGGGGAAGATCACCCCACGGTCATTACCTTTGACATGGCCCTCTATGAGAAAGTGGTGAAGCTCCTAGATGCCAGACCTGACTTGAAACAAATGGTTGTTCCAAGACTGGGCGAGTTGCATGTTGTCATGGCAGCCCTCAGAGCTCTTGGTGCCTCCATGGAGAACTCTGGCATAGATGATGCCTGGGTGGAAGCTGATGTGTATGGTCCTGCCACGACAAGGCAAATCCTGAAATGCACACACTATAAGCGAGCTCTCCATGCCCATATCTACTCATATGTAGCACTCTCTGAAATGGCTCTGGAAGAGTTCTTCAAGGACAACTCACAACTGAAAGATGTGTGCCTGAAGGCTACAGAGGGAGTAGAAGCTGCCTGCTCTGAAGGGAAAGACATGAAGGCTGAATCCATGAAGCAAGCAAACAGCACCCTCCTGGAAGCATTGACTACTGCTGAGGTCATCACAGCATTCCAGAAATGGAAGGAACAGAAATCCCAGAATGCAATGTTCAAGGCCATGATGAATTACTTGCATCGTGTGGAAACAATCCTGTCCTTTATAGCGGCAACTCGGAATGCTGACCTGGAACTCCATCTACAAGCTGGAGAAGCACTGAGCAAGCTGTTCTTTGCCATGGACCGGATCAAGTACAAGCGACTCTGGCCAAGATACATCGCAGACATGCATGACTTGAGGACCAATCACCCTCAGACATGGGAGGAACTACGAGCAGGCAATATATCAGTCACCAAGAGTGTCATTCCCTTTGTGTCTGTTGGGGCAGACCATGCATGCGAACACCTGAACAAGCTAATGAAGATTAGCTCTGGGATCATTGGCATCTCCAACAATGCCAATGCCAGACAGAGATTTTTCATGGTCACACCAGAACTTTCTCGTCTGTCAAAAGAGTTCAAGAGTCAGTTTGACATGGAAGCTGACAGAATCACAGAGCATCATGAGCTTGGGCCAAGTGCAGTCAAGAGGGCACATGATACAATCGACAAGATCAAGGCAGCCATACTCAGCCATGGAAACCCCTTTACCAATGAAGGTGACAACCTGCACAATGTGATCACGCAAGCCTACATCCCAGATGAGTATGTACAACAGATCTTGAATGCTGATGTCACTGGCCAGAAATTGTATGAAGACTATGTGTCAGAGCGTAGTGCAAGTCACAGCAAACTATGATCTCATGTTGAAGAACACATCCATTTCTATGACCTCTGGTGTTGTGCAGATTGAACCACTGTGGCGAGCTCTAGGTAAAGAAAGAGCAAAGGCTTTGCCAGCCTTCCATGCATTCACTGGGGCTGACAACACAGGAAGGTTCTCCCGCATAGGCAAGGCAACCTGGCTGCAGGTCTACCTTAAAGCAGATGAAGATATTGTCAAAGCTCTGCAGATGCTTTTGGATGAAGCAGATGTGACAGAAGCAATGCTGTCAGCCCTGGAATCCTTTGTATGTGCAGCTTACTCACCCAAGGGGATCAACATCAAGGCAATCCCTCAACTGCGATGGCATCTCTTCTGCAAACATAGGGCAGAAAGTGACAAGCTCCCTCCAACACTTGGAACTTTGAAGCAGCACATCTTGAGAGTCCATGTCCAAACAAGAGTATGGGCACAGGCAGCCATTGCTCTGCAGGATCCACCACTGGATCCTCTGCAAAACGGATACTTCAAACACTCGGATGGCATGCTCAAACCAGTGACCACAGATGTCCTCCCAGCCCCAAAGGCCATCCTTGAGTTGGTTCAATGCAAGTGTAAATCTGACTGCTCTTCTGGGAGGTGCTCCTGCAGAGCTAAGGACTTAGCTTGTACTGACATGTGTCAGTGCAGCAGCCAGTGCCAGAACGATGACGATTCCCAAGCCGTGATGTATGAAAGCGATGATGATTATGATGATGTATAGAAAATGCATAATTAAAAAGGTTGCTTAATCATACTGTGGTCTAAATGTGCATGTCGATAGTTCCAGAACATCCACGTTTTACATTAGCTAATTTTAAACTCTTCAATAAAAGGAACTCCGAGTTATCTGATCAACTGCTTGTGATGTGTCATTTTTTTACCCATATTGTGGATGTATTTCAATGGGATGATAAAAAAAAACATTGTTTTTAAGGAACATGGAATATTAAATGCAAACAACTTTTCATTACAATGATATTGCAAGAAAACAACCACACCGGGTCATTTTTGACCCATTTATGCATCTTTGGGTTAATGTGGTAATGTCTTGTAGCTTTTTAACTAGCACCATTGGATTCCCTGACCCTGAAAATGTGGGTTTATCAGTTAAAATCAACATTCCAGCTTATTCAGAAGGCGAGATATTACAAATTAAAGTTTTACGGCGGCCATTTTTTTTAAATTCAATATGGCCGCCACATAGACATCTGGGCAAATGCAAACATTGTTTTTCTGACTCCTTATACAATAACCTTTCCAAAAATGTATAGTTTAGCAAATCCCCAAAAAATTCCCACAAAAATATATAGTGAACCTGACTACCCCCTCAGAGAGAGGAGGAGGGTTCCGCACGCGCCCTATGAGCGGCTGCGCCGTCCTCGAGCGTCCCTCCCCCCGGGGTGGGGGCGCCTCGAAGCGGAGCGAGACCCGTGTGTAGGAAGCCAGCGTGTTCGCGGTTCTCCTTCCCCACAGGGGCGGTCTACCTGGTTGATCCTTCCAGTAGCATATGCTTGTCTCAAAGATTAAGCCATGCAGGTCTAAGTGCACACGGTCGGTACAGTGAAACTGCGAATGGCTCATCAAATCAGTTATGGTTCCTTTGATCGCTCCACCCGCTACTTGGATAACTGTGGCAATTTCAGAGCTAATAAAACGCCGCTAGAGGTGAAATTCTTGGACCGGCGCAAGACGGACGAGAGCGAAAGCATTTGCCAAGAATGTTTTCATTAATCAAGAACGAAAGTCGGAGGTTCGAAGATGATCAGATACCGTCGTAGTTCCAACCGTAAACAATACCGACCCGCGATCCGGCGGCGTTATTCCCATGACCCGCCGGGCAGCGTGCGGGAAACCATGAGTCTTTGGGTTCTGGGGGGTGTATGGTTGCAAAGCTGAAACTTAAAGGAATTGATGGAAGGGCACCACCAGGAGTGGAGCCTGCCGCTTAATTTGACTCAACACGGGAAAGCTCACCCGGCCTGGACACGGAAAGGATTGACAGATTGATAGCTCTTTCTCGATTCTGTGGGTTGTGGTGCATGGCCGTTCTTAGTTGGTGGAGCGATTTGTCTGGTTCATTCCGATAACGAACGAGACTCTGGCATGCTAACTAGTTACGCGGCCCCGATCGGTCGGCGCCCAACTTCTTAGAGGGACAAGTGGCTTTCAGCCACGCGAGATGGAGCAATAACAGGTCTGTGATGCCCTTAGATGTCCGGGGCTGCACGCGCGCCACAATGGGCGGATCAGCGTGTTCCTACCCTGCGCCGAGAGGCGCGGGTAACCCGCTGAACCCCGCTCGTGATCGGGACTGGGGATTGAAACTGTTTCCCATCAACGAGGAATTCCCAGTAAGCGCGGGTCATAAGCTCGCGTTGATTAAGTCCCTGCCCTTTGTACACACCGCCCGTCGCTACTACCGATTGAGTGGTTTAGTGAGGTCCTTGGATCGGCCCCGCCGGAGCTCCTCGCTGGGTTCTGGCGGAGCGTCGAGAAGACGATCAAACTTGACCATCTAGAGTTAGTGATTTGTTCAAATCTCTAACCTTTTGTATGAGCAATAGTAATAACAATGCTTGCATTAGAAAACACTGCTAATCATCCCCATTGTTGCATATGAGATCAAGGTAATGCATAAAAGTGATTTTTGGAGAGCGACAGGTGTGTGTGTGTGGCATCCACAAAGACTTAAAGGATAAGCACCAAGAGCCGGCAACAAATCTATTCTTTGTTCCTGTAGTGATTAAAAAGCACAATGTTTGTGCGCCTGAAAAGTGAATGCGTTCAAAACAAAATGACTTCCACTATCCCAATGATTCAGCGGAGGGCGATACAGGTTACCTGTCTCGGTACGTCAGGAATATTTGTGCTGTTAGGATGCGCGCATTTTGGATGGGCGGAGAAATGAAGAAAGAAACTATTTTCTTTCTTTTAAACCCATGTAAAACTGCCTTCCTCTCTAACACCTGCTCCCACACACAGGACTGAGGTTGATGTCAGTTTGTGGTCTAATAAAGCTTCGCCACAAGACTTAGTATGTATTGGAAGCAATAAGAGCAATTTTTTACCTACGCATCTCATCTCTCTCACACACACACCTGGGCTGTTGACGACAGGAAGCTTCTCTTTAACTGTCATTCTGAGCTTTGATTGCCGTACAAAAGGAGCTGAAAAGTCCAAAATACTGCTCTCTTTGTGATGGAAATAAATCTTAAAAATGATATACATGTGAAATGCAGAGAAAATGGGAAAAGAAGAGACTGTTGAAAATGACTGCCAACGTGTTGTAAGCATGTGTTCACATTGTACATACTTACGCCCAAATTATATACTTTGACCGCCGCATTCCTCAAAGGTTCGCACACTTGGATGCTGCACTTACAACTGAAGGTCCACTAGGTGGCAATATGCTGTTGCGATGTAGTGTGTGGAAAAGAGTGCGGAAAGAGCAATACTAAACAGTATTGGAAAAGCAGTCCGTCAGTATGGAAAAGCAGTCCGTCCATCCAAATTTTTTATTTAAAGTAACACTAGGTAACTTTTGCTCTCGGGGTCCCCCTACAGTTGGGAAAAATTATTGTCCTCTACTACTGTCGTAAACTCTGTCATCATACAGTAGGTAGACAACCAGAATGTGGTTTTTACCACCGCAGCTTTGCCGCGGCTGTAAAAGTTGAGGTGTATTTGCTGCCTTTGGCCGCTAAGAGGCGCTACAATCACAGACTTTGAAAAGTGTCAGTTTTTTGTGTAATCTTCAGCTGCGCTGCGGCTCTTTCAGCGCGATTGAAAGATGGTAGCAGATTAATTCAAGTGAAACGTAGTTAAATTAATTAATTAATCAATCACAATACTGAAATTAAATTGAAAAAAATAATGAAACCATAAAACATTGCAGTCGAAACATATTAGGCTACATCAATGAGGATTTGCAATCGGATCGCCTAACACAATACCTCAATACTTCAAAACCTGTCTACGGATAGCTGAGTGGTTAAAGTATCAGCCTCAACCCAAGACCTCCAAACAACATGAGATCGAACCTCACTACATGTGGTTGCCCGACAGATTTTATGTTTTACCGTTCTTGAAGCTTTAATAGGTAGCTGTTTATTAGCGAGTTTATTAACTGGTTATTTACTTAAAGTGTCCGACATAATTTGCCACTTCTCATTGAGAGCTGAGGTCGCAGATAAATTTTAGGTTAACACTGTAGCCTGTAGCTACTTGGGGACGGGTGGGACATGTCCCCACCACTTTTTGTCAGGTTCGATATTGTCCGCACTATTTTTGAAATCTTAGCTAACAGCGTTCGTTTCATTCGTTCGAGGCGATCTAGCGCTGAAATGTGTTGTCTTCAATCGGACGCGAGCTGCAATCCGTTGTGGAGGTTTCATTCGTTCCGGTGAAATCACAAATCAAACTCACGGACTCACGGATTTGTGGCTCGTCCCCGAGAATGCGCCGCATGATTCAACCAGGCCTCCTGTTTAGATGCGGGATGCATTGTTTTTAAAAGGACTTCACATAGAAAAAAATACAAATAAATAAATATAGCCTAACACAAAGTTATAGGCCTATAAAAAATAAAACATTCATAAATTGTTTTATGACTAACATATTCCTGTCTTAAGTGAACTCATTTAAAGTTATAAATGCAAATTAGAGCCCTAATAATAATATGCTATATTTCCTAATATTATATGCTATTATTATTAGCCTACATTTAGGCTACATATAGCTAGACGCTTTTATAAAAAAAAAATTAAATAAACAAAGCAATTCGTCAAATGTCAGTAATAATACAGGTTAGACAATAATAAAACAGGGCTGAGATTATCACAAATAAACAAAAGATTTTGACTCATAGGCTATCCAAGTTTGTGCACAAAAATAAATAACATTGACTTTTTGCCTTATTAAACATTTAAAATATTCGCAAATTAATATGAAAAAAAATAGATTTTACTTTCTAAAAACTATATTTTACCCGCAGTGCTAAATGAGAAGAGCATGTCTCGGGAACCATAGAGAGAGATTTAGGTGATTTATAGGCTAATCATAAATGTGTCTGAAAAATAACGACGTTTTCTTGTTATTGTGAGTTTACACAAATAAAAGTAGTTGCAAATAATGTATAATGTATTATGTATATTTTTTTTCGTATGACCAGAAATGCTAGATTATTTTAAATTGTTCCACTGTTGATAGGAACATGCAAGAGTTTGCGGCCGCGGCAGTGACATGCAGTGCGCGCTTCACACAAACAGTTGGATATGCGTTAAAAACCTGTTTGTTTGTTAGAATCTTAGCCCATTATTATTGTCTAAGACTGACATTTGACGAATTGCTTTGTGGATAAAAGCGTCTTCTAAATAGGCCTATGATTTGATAGCTAATTATTATTTGCGTTTATTACTATGAATGAGTTTACCGAAGACAGTAATATAACATAAAATAATTTATAACTTATAACCAAAGAACTGTTATTATTATTTTATTTATTTTTTCGCTTATTACAGTACTGAGCTTTTTCCTCAAAATTTTTACTTTAAAGATAAAAGTACTATCCTAAATGTAGCCTATTATTTATTTTTTTAAATGCAAGAAATTATCTTTTTTTTAAAAAAAAGGATTTTAAAAACAATGCAATGCATCCCGCATCTAAACAGGAGGCCTGGTTGAATCATGCGGCACACTCTGAATCATGCGGATTGCGAAAGCGTGGGCACGGTTTATGAATTTGTGGGTACAGATTGCAAAAACTGAGGGCACGGTTTACAAATCTGAGAGAACGGGGAACTCGTACGGATTAGGTAGCCTACGGTTTATTAATCCGTTGTGATAAAGTGCAGTTGTTTCTAACGTTAGTGTTTTGGAGCAATTGAATGCCTTCAAACAAAAGCTACCGAGGAATCGTCAAGAAAGACCAGTTTTAAAGTTTTACAAAAAATAAACCACGTTCAATTTGTAGCCTATAGACTATATTGTTCTTGAATTGTTCGAAGAAAAAACGACATAAAAACGCCAGCCTGATCTCAGGAGCGCTGCTTTGATTACGCTCATTGCGTTTAAAAAAAACGTGGCGCTCCCATTGAAAACAATTGAAAACATATTACGCCAGGCGTGTGGAAAAACGCTTTGGTGGACACACAGCCTTTCAAGAGGGGGAGGGCGCATATTTGCATTTGAATGTTGTGTTACATTCTAAAACATTTAATGTGTGACGCACACACACAACTGCACATGCACATGTTGGGCTTACATTCTGTTTGACTGTGTTATTGTTGCAAACATGCTGCTCTAAACTCTAGTAAACTAATGTTTTCTGTCGGTGTCAGCAGCAAAGATAAAGTTGATGATCCTGACTCGCCATCTTCGCAATGAACGCGCATAGGCCTAAACGCATATGACTACTTCGAATTAGCCTATACGCAGAGAGTTGCCAGTTTGTTTTCGTTTTAATTGTTTTGTTTAAAAAGTAGACATTTAAAGCTGTCTCTGAGGCAAGCATCGAGGTGTTTCGGTTCATATGAGACGCGCTCCAGTTAACACGCGCGCTGTGTTTCGGTTCATGAGACGCGCTCCAGTTAATACGCGCGCCTCTATGTCACTTATAATGTATTAATCCAGTCAATTTGTTGATGAAATATTTATTAAAATGAAGATACAATTTATCCGAAACGAAATTTACAAGCTTTCTACAAAACAAAACTTAATTGGTGGTCAAAATCATGTCTGACCCACTCCAAATATTTTCCGATATTGAAATGGATTTATAGCGTTTTGGAAAAGAACTCCTCATATTTTTTTATTTTATTTCTTTATTTATTTATTTTTATTAAATAAATTTATTTATTTATTTACGGAACTGCTTTTGAAATTACGATTGGTATTATTATAGATGTACAGAAGTCATTCTGTTGGATAGGCTACTATTTTATTCCTTCCTTAGTGTAAAATGGAAATATATATTTTTTTTCATAAATTAAGCACAAAAAAAACACTAAATGGTGTAACAGTTTTATAACTAGACAAATCGTTATTCATAAATAGGCCTACCGAAACATAAAATTTAACCATTTAACCATGTTAAATCAAGCTTCGAACCCATGTCATTATCATGTTCTATCCGTAAGTTCTACCACTGGGCCATGTGTTCACTTACGGAATGTGTAGGACGTTTTGTCGTTAAACTATATTGTGAGTGTAAGCCTACTTTACATGAAAACAGGCCTACCCCTTATACAGTTTTAAAAGATGATTTTATTAGGCCATTTGTTGTTTAAACGTGCGTGTTGCATATATACATATACTTAGGCGAATTATAGCATTGATTACTGTGGAGGGGGAAATACCCCACCGGCAAATCGCAACTTGCTTAGCTTGGCCTATGTTTTGTTTTTTGTTTTTTTTTAATCTACATGGATTTTTTTAACACAACTGCTTTTGAAGATGTAAATTCAGTCAATCTGTTGTAAGAGATTTGTTCCTTAATGTAAAAAAGAAATGCAAGGTAATTTTAATACACGTTTATGCAGGATTTGAACCAGTGTCATCAAAATGATTGTACCATAGTTCTACCACTCGACCACGACTTTTCACACTGACAAACGCCCAGAAGTTCGGTTGTTCACCAGTCAGTGTGTGCACGCGAGAGAGGCGCTCTTCAGTCTTCGCATTCCTCAATAGCGTCATTGAAAGCAGCACTTTATTTTCGCTGCCTATTTTAACTTTTGATGCATAAAATGTTCTCCTATAGCCTAAAAGTTTATATTCTAGTTAAAGCTATATTCTATTTAAAATGTAGACTACTTTTACATAATTACGTTTTGCTTTCGCTAAATGTCCCTTTGCGCCACCTTGTGGTCATTTCGCCACCAACTTTGAAATACGGCTGGTTTATTTTAGCCGCGCTAGATTTACCGCGGCACTTGTCGCGGCGGTAAACGACATTCTGGTTGTCCACCTACTGTACATGCACGTGCATTTGTTGACAACCATGATAGCCCTGAACACTGTAGGAGGACGTCACATCCAGGTGTTCTGCTTGCGTCGCGTGTGAAACGTCTTCATCCCAGGTACAGTGGCATATATTTCAGCATGTCATATGAATATAATTTCATGGGTTTTAGTTTTTTTCTAACGACAAATGATCGCGATGCTCATGTTTACAAGCCAGCGTCATTATAGTAGCCTAGTCTATTGGTTACCGTTTTACTGAATCTATATGATACTTCAATGCAGTGGTTGAGTGGTAGATAATAACCATATATCGTCAATATCGTCAATAACGCCGTAGACGATAGCTAACCATCAAAAATAATATCGTTTAGCTACCAGATTGATAATTTGCTACTCTACTATCATTACTTGATTCATGAAGATAAACGGATGTAAGAAAAAATGAAGTGGACGTCGAAGATCTCAAAAATGAAGTTTATTTACAGCATAGCAGTGGCAAGGCACAAGAAGCACCTTGGGTTCACCGGCGTCAGAATGAACCCAGAACTCATCCCAGCGCAAACATTTTATACAGTATTCCATCCGTCTTCCCCCTCAACATGTAAATGAAGCTTTCTCTTACATGTAAATCAAGACAATCAAGTTCGTCGTCTCTTTCAGCGTGGAGCTGATACTCTGTCTTTAAATGTAAATTGAAGAGAACGATACAAGCGGTGCTTCCGTGCTAGGTCTTTGTTATTCCAAATTCTGTCCTTAAATGTAAATCGAAGAGAACGATAAGTGTTAGAGTGATACGGTCAAGTGTTTAAAGGTGATATCTCTCCGAAACTCCCTAATCAAGATGGTTCTTGAATATCCGCCGTCGCTCCCACACTATAGGTGATAACCACGACTCTGTGATTTTGTTTAAGATTGTATGGAATTGATTCTATTATAAATACGCTCTTTCAAGTGAAGGAACATTTCAATATAATCTATATTGGAGTGGAAGTTTGATCGGAGCAGACTGTAATTTCTTACACGGAGGATAAGATAGCTTCCGTAACATAGTCAGGCAGACAAAAAAACAAAAATAGAATGCAAGCAAGAAAACGCTGGCCCAATGTTGATCCTCGTTCTGCCTTTAACGCGATCGCTTTCTCTTTTTCTCTTTTTGCTTTGCTCCGATAAAACCTTTGCTTTCTTGTTTTTCTGTGCTGCTTCGGCTATGACTATAACGTTTGGCTCGCACGTCCGATTTTAAGGAAGTTAAAGGTGGTGGAAGTCACGTATATGCCTGATAGCAGTCGAATTTTGTAGTTCTTTTTGTTTGCCGGTTACTACCTGAAACCCGAAGTTTAAAAGTATGATTAAAAATGCTACAGACCCCGCCAGGCTATGGCAGACTTGTCATTCAACCTATTGTAAGTTGATGTACCATTACAAGAGACCTTGTGTTGACCTTGTCTACCTTGTGTTACTTTAATGAATTGCAGCAATGGCTTGCTTTCATATGACATCACGCCACTGCGTTGCCATAGCGCGAAATACAAATGGAGGGCAGGAAGTAGAAAGAACAAACTCAAAACGCCTGTGTTTTGCAAGAAATTGACCGAAAACTCTGAAAAAACTGCTTGCAAACCTACGTCTGCGGTCGGGAGGAGCCGAATGGGAAAATTCCTGTGTGTGTAGTGATCACTTCGTCAAAGGTGAGTTAATACAACTTAAGTGGCTATGTTTGTGGAATGTTTCCGAACTTTGTAAAGTCAAAGTATGTCTGTAAAACAATGTAGTTGGTGATATCTACTGCCTCGATGGCAGGACAATATTTATTCAGTTGAAAATTGGTCCTGTTCATAAAGTAAGGATCACGTCCAACATATGTTTGATTTTTTTGTTTATTTCTTTCTCTTGTAACAGCGTGTAAAGTAGTACAGTACGGACTTTCCTCCATCTCGTCCATTGCGCTCTTCACTCCGTGCCCTCCATCTGGATTCCAGGCGTCATCATAATCACGTGACTGAAACCCAGCTATTAGCAAACAACACTCCGAATTTATGCCGACGATCCTCTAATTTAACTTGAATTGATCTGCTAAGAAAGATTCTTCTCTAACGATTGCTCCACCATGACAGGAGTTGACCTGAAGTACAAAATTAACCATAAGAAGACGGTTTATGCTAATGCTAGCTATAGCGCCCCATTGTGGCAACTCAAATAGGGGCGACAAATCTTGCAACATGTTATCGTATCGTATTGTCGTATCACATTATTGTATAATAAACCTTATTGTCATAAAAAGGCTCGCATTGAAAAGACTGAGATGTAGGTCTTAAAAACCATAAAGTGGCCTTACCTGCTTAGCATTATGAAGTGCGTTCTCTCACATTTAACTATGCAAATTTGTACTTGCGTAGTTTGAAGCGTTAGGTATATTTCGGGCCTAAGTAACGTGACCAGACAAGGAAAGTGAAAATGATAATAAAAAAAGCCATTTATGAAGTTATTAGATTACATGCATGTTATGAGGGTACGCGTTTCTTTGGTACAGTCGTGTAATGTTTCAGGCTTCCTTCAATGAGCATGCTAACATCAGGGCCACCTATTTTACGGTCCGCTTTCATCAATTTCCATATGGACCTAATGAAGTCTCTCTCTCTCTCTGTGTGTGTGTGTCTGTCTTATTTTCATCATTCAGCAGTGCTACACCTTCTCTTTTCAAAGCTGGCACATTGCGCTCAAAGCTAAGGAACAGAGAAAGGTTAAAAACGTTGATTACTTAATTCCATCTTTCATCATGCTCTCATCACTTTTTGGAGTGGAATTTCCCTCAAAAAAAAGAAAAAAAGTGTGATGACACATTCCATCACAGGAAGTGGTGTGTAATAGCTTTCCTTCAACTCTAAATACTAAATGCACACCTAAAACAGTCCACATGAACAGTGGATTTCTGGTAACCTTTGACACAGGTGCTTAAAATGGTCCAGATTGTGTACTCATTCATCAAAACAGGTGTTTTTTGTGACCCTCATTATTTGAAATAATTACTTTAACAGGGAATAGCTGTTACAGACCTTACTACACTGTAATACCTTATTAAAATAGTAAATAAACCAGTATAGAGACTGGTGGACATTGATCAATTAGAGCAGTCTGTAAAAGTGCAGCCATGTCGAAATGTGATATTTGAGCTTAAGACTGCAGAGATAGAGAGTACATTGGAATGAGTATTTATTGACAAACGAATACATCTACTGTTAGAGATAGTCTAGTGTCACAAAACATATGCGCAATCAGAGAGAGAGAGAGACTAAGAACTCTTTGGATGAACAGAATGATGGGAGAAAAGTGTCTCTCTCTCAACATTTTCCTCCATCCGAAACCCAAATAATCCACTAATCCTATTTATAATCAGTATTAGAGGACCCCCCCACACACACACACACATTCTATTCAGCACTTCAGTATGCTCTGCTGAGATATACTGTAAATTTCATGTTTTTCTCTCCTTCACTCTCCCATGAAACCTATTTGGTTTTGCACTCTTTTAGGATCAATCGAGACTCTAGTTTGTTGGTGCATGTGTGTATTTGTGTCTGTGCTGATAGTACTTGACAGTAAAGCTGATACTCGCACTACTACACACATTCACACGCATACATACACAAGCTCATGCACTCATGTGGATGTATTGTGGTATCAGCTTAGAAAATAAACAGGTAAATCTGGAATAAGAGAAGATTATCTCCACTTAACTATAACACAAATAAATGGCACAAAATATACACTCACCTAAAGAATTTTTAGGAACACCTGTTCAATTTCTCATTAATGGAATTATCTAATCAACCAATCACATGGCAGTTGCTTCAATGCATTTAGGGGTGTGGTCCTGGTCAAGACAATCTCCTGAACTCCAAACTGAATGTCAGAATGGGAAAGAAAGTTGATTTAAGGAATTTTGAGCATGACATGGGATGGGCCAGTCTGAGTATTTCACAATCTGCTCAGTTACTGGGATTTTCACGCACAACCATTTCTAGGGTTGACAAAGAATGGTGTGAAAAGGGAAAAACATCCAGTATGTGGCAGACCTGTGGGCGAAAATGCCTTGTTGATGCTAGAGGTCAGAGGAGAATGGGCAGACTGATTCAAGCTGATAGAAGAGCAACTTTGACTGAAATAACCACTCGTTACAACCGAGGTATGCAACAAAGCATTTATAAAGCCACGACACACACAACCTTGAGGCGGATGGGCTACAACAGCAGAAGACCCCACCGGCTACCACTCATCTCCACTACAAATAGGAAAAAGAGGCTACAATTTGCAAGAGCTCACCAAAATTGGACAGTTGAAGTCTGGAAAAATGTTGCCTGGTCTGAGTCTTGATTTCTGATGAGACATTCAGATGGTAGAGTCAGAATTTGGCGTAAACAGAATAAGAACATGGATCCATCATGCCTTGTTACCACTGTGCAGGCTGGTGGTGGTGGTTTAATGGTGTGGGGGATGTTTTCTTGGCACACTTTAGGACCCCTAGGGGCCAATTGGGCATCGTTTAAATGCCACGGCCTACCTGAGTATTGTTTCTGACCATGTCCATCCCTTTATGGCCACCTTGTACCCGTCCTCTGATGGCTACTTCCAGCAGGATAATGCAATCACAAAGCCCCACTGTCACCAGATCTCAACCCAATAGAGCATCTTTGGGATTTGGTGGAACAGGAGCTTCGTGCCCTGGATGTGCATCCCATAAATCTCCATCAACTGCAAGATTCTTTCCTATCAATATGGGCCAACATTTCTAAAAATGCTTTCAGCACCTTGTTGAATCCATGCCATGTAGAATTAAGGCAGTTCTGAAGGTGAAAGGGGGTCAAACACAGTATTAGTAGGTGTTCCTAATAATCCTTTAGGTGAGTGTATTGTTGCATTGCAAAATGTATCAGAACGAAATGTTCTCAGTTATGTATCATTGGCGTATCTCAGATAGTTTTTTTTGTTGTTGTGACCTTGGATGCATGTTGGAGACCTCTAAAACGAAATTAGGAACTTTTAAAAATAACTATTGAGACATTAATAGATCCCTTTTGTGATTTTGGTTTTCTATGGATGTAATTCTCAGTGTTGGCACATGAGGCTTTATAGCATATATTAGCGCAAACAGTCTTTTTATAGTACTTTTCTTTCTTTGAGTTCACCTGCTTTTATTTGGGAGCAACAGTTACCCAATAAAGCAGGAATCCATGTTTTGTAAAACATTGGGCGCTTATAATGCATTGGTAAGCAATTTTGTCTGTTTTTGTGTACACTTGTGTAGAGTATCTCAGGAACCAACCTGATCTCACGGGAATTCATACGAATTTTACGTGGTGGCTAATTCGTATCAATTCGTACGACCTCACTCATACGAATTAGTATGATTTTTAAATTTTCTAAATCATACATATTTTACAAATTGGCCAATTCGCATGAATTCATACGAATGACCTACCCTTGACCCTGCCCCTAAACCTAGCCATCATGTGGGTTTAGACAAATGAGGTTGTAAATGAAGACAAGTGAAAGACAAGTGAGGTTGTACGAATTAGTACAAATTAGCCACTTTTTAATCACTCGTATGAATTCGTACGAATTGGTCGTGAGATAGGGTAGCAGTAACCGACAACTATAAATACATTTTTTTTCTTTTATTCCCCTCAAACTTGTCAGCCCCACCAATTTTGACCTTTTCACAGAAGAAGTCAAAGGTGGTTGAAACGGTAGTGTCGTCACACAGATTCTGTAAAGATATATGTGTGATATAGCATATATTTTACCACAGCATGTATGTAGTAAAGTACCAATTGAGCAATATGATTTGACATGTGCTTCCACACACCCACACACTGTCCCTAGACGGACGTCAGAGTTTGTGGTCTGCTTGTGTCTTGTGATATCTATCAACACCATCAATGGTGAGACAAGTTCTGTGAAGGGTCAGACATGACAGAGACGGTTCATGCTACAGTGAAAGGCCTTTCCTGTAGACCTGGGGGCTTCAGTTCAGACTAACTTTGTTCCCAAACCTAGCTTTGATTTCTGGTACTGTACCTCAAAAGTGGTCAATTTTGCACATCAAACAAATAGCCATCCTCATGTGAACATGAAGACGCAACATACAGTTGATTCAAGTGGAGTTTCGTGTTAGCATGTTGCTAAGCTAACAACAGGCCATACTAACAAGCATAAAAATACATAGAACACAAATACTGAGGCAAATAGTCTATATTTGATTCAACATGTTGATATTTTTCGTGTGAATCTTATTTTTCTCAGCTCATCAACCATCATGTAACTTTATTTTTGTTATCTCGAATATCTCAAATGTTTTATCCAACTTAAAAACTTTCCAACATTTTGGAAAGTGAATTTTTGCCATCATAAGGAAATCATGCTTTGTAGACCATAATTGACATAAAAAATTATGAAAAGTAACAAAATATTTAAATTATGACGCAAAAATTAAATACAGTTACAGTGAAAACATAAAAAGTAGAAATTTGTCATAATTTGGAATTCATTGTAATTGATGTATTATCTCATAATTTCAACTTTTTATCTCATAAATACATAATTATGACAAAAAGTCGAAAATATGAAATTCTTTCAGTCTGAAAAGTCACATGAGGTCTAAATTGAAATGCTTTTGACAAGTCGAAATTATGATAGTCAATTTCGACTTTTCATGTCATAAATTTTAGTGTCTCAAAATTAAGTATCCTTATTTGGCAGAATTCTATGTTTTGCCTCATGTGCAAAAGATTTATGCTTTTTTTTAAATTCAGTCAAAAAAATATTTTAGAAGGGAGCATAATGGTGTTGCCTACTATTAGGAACAGTGTTCCCATGGAGAACAAACCTACAGATATGATCCCTTAAAATACAGCCTTAGTAGGCAGCTCACAACACCTATTCTTCCCCTCCATGTTGATTTAATCTAGTTGTTTTAGTCACAAAGACATTAATTTACATTTTTGTTATTGTGCTCGAGTTCGTTGCAAATGCCATTTAATTTAAAAATCGTTCTCCGTATTAAATTAGAACGCTTTGTGACTCATGCGGTAAACATAGAGTTTAATATGTGTGTGGTTTCTGTATGCATGCATGCTCTCCGAAAGGTGTGTTTTTGTTGGACGTACCTTCGCCCCTCTAATTGAAGTTTGCCTTTTGAAATAATTAAGATAAGGAGCGCGGACTAAATAATTGCTATTACGGTGAAGTAATTAAGTTACGTGCGTCTTCTCCTCCGTTTCCCCACCCCCCTTCCAAATAAAACACAGCAGCCACCACAGACACACAGAAAAAGCCTTTTTAAAATGCACGCTATTTGTGTTTTTAACCCTGGAAAAAGTTCACACGCACACACACTCGTAATGACAGGAAAGAGTTGTTGCTTAGGAAAGGCCTGAGGGCACCAGTGACCAGGTTAGAAAAGCAGAGGATCACTATAACCGTATTTATTGAAACAAATTACAGCCTTGGCCAAGGTCTCTAAAACATGGTGTGTCTGTCTATCGATCTATCTATCTATCTATCTATCTATCTATCTATCTGTCTATCTGTCTATCTGTCTGTCTGTCTGTCTGTCTGTCTGTCTGTCTGTCTGTCATTGATATAGTACTATTAAAAAAGTATTTTAAAATCAGTACATTACATTAAATAGAACAGAATGAGCCATGCCTTGATTCTTGAATACCATTTTTGAATTTTAAGTCACACAGCCCCTGGTAAATTGTGTGTGTGTGTGTGTGCCCACATTACAGCAGGAAGCAGCTGTACAGCCGGCCCCTATTCCTGCGTACAGCAAAAATTCTCCCACACTTCTGAGGCTGAACTTTTGATACATGCTCCTTAGTGTTAAAACATCCTGATCGGTTATATTTTTACATCTTGCCAAATAAAGAAACGCCACTAATTAATGAACAATTTACTAATCAAAACTCTTCAAAATAAAGGTTCTTTATTGGCATTGATGGTTTCATGAGGAACCTTTAACATCCATGAAAACTTTCCGTTCCACAAAAGATTCTTTGTCGTGGAAAAACGTTCGTCACACAAAGAGAATTAAAGGTTCTTTTAAAAAAAACGTTACATGAAAGATTCTTTGGGGGACCCAAAATGGTTCACTGCGAAAAACACCTTATTGGAAACCTTTATTTAAAGGGATACTCCACTTTTTTGGAAATAGGCTCATTTTACCATTCCCCCAGAGTTAAACAGTTGGGTTTTACCGTTTTCAAATCCTTTCGGCCAATTTTCTGATATTTAGAAGAATATCAGTAACCAGACAGTTTCTGGTTTCATTGACTTCCATAGTAGAGCCAGACCAATATATCGGCCAGCCGATATTATTGACCGATATTAGGCATTTTCCAAAATATCGGTATCGGCAGTTATAATGGCCGATAAATGAATATTTTAAAAAATAAAATAAAAACGGACGAAACACGCTTCAATCATCTCTCCTTGGCCTGTTATATTGAAAATGAATGTTTTACAATCTGCAGTATGATGTTATCTATTATTACTAAATTATGGCTCATCATAGACTAGCTAACCACAGAGCTAGCTAATGCCACTATCATCAGTGGAAGACCGCTAACGTTAACATTAATGAGCTTGGAAACCACAATGAACTTTTTCTGCCTTAATAAAGTAATGATTACTGTATTTATAACTAGCATATCTGTAGTTACAGTCCCTGCATTGTAAAATGTATGTTATACTTGCGAGGAGTGAACATTTAGACATAGAGAAGAAGTACCAAACGTATCTTGTGCAGAAAAGTTAGCTTTTCTTTTACACGTGTGTGAAATCCAACAATATTTATTAATAAAAAAAATATCGGCCGATATATCAGAATATCGGATTTTAAAACCCAAAAATATTTGTATCGGTATCGCCTTCAAAATCCTTTATCGGTCGGGCTCTATTCCATAGTATGAGCCTATTTACAAAAAAAAGTGGAAAAAAAGTGGTGTATCCCTTTAAGAGAATCATAATCATATGGCGAATGAATGTAGACACTTGTTAGTTGAAATTAATAATGCTAAGACTTTTTGTGGTTGGTATACATGTGATTTCACTTGAAAATGTGTTTAAGGAAAATTGCACAACAGAACAGGTGTCGCTAACAGTTTCTGAGAAGGCAGTTTGTGTGTGTCTGTGTGTGTAGGGGGATGTGGTAAGGTGTTTGAGTTGTCGGTGAAGTTAATAAAGGACTGTGTAAAGGTTTCTTCCTCACGTGGTTTAACCATCCGCCAGCACCAAGAGTGTATAGGTGTGTATGTGTGTGGAGCACCTGACATATTCAAACAGTTTTTTAGTTTTCTCCTAAATATTGGTGGAAATGTATTGGTAGGATTCTGCATACATACACTATACTCTCCAAAATTGCTATGTATATGTGTATATGTATATCCAATTTTTGAGATCCTTCTATGGTCTGAGTATATCGGTGAACACCAGAAGCTGTGTTAAAACCACTAGTGTTACATTAATGGTGCTAGTTTTATCTTAGCATGTACTGAATAATAGACTGGTACAGTATTAACGCTGCAAGAAGTGGTCTACTTCAATACTCAATATAACTTTCAAACTACAGGAAAAAAAAAAGATTTGCTTCCATAAGTTGAAGTTTTGTCTTAAAAGGCTAACATTAAGCGTTTAGCATCGCAGACACAGTTAGTTTGTTACATGTTCTTAAAGTAAGCATGCATACCCATGTTTGTATTTGACTGCCACGGCTTTCCAAATTGAAGAGATGGCAATTAAAGAATGAATTTGGGATTAATTAATGAGAAATTATGAATAGTGATGTCTGGATGCTTAAATACTGTCGATGAAGGAAAAAAATGCAAGTAGGAACTGGCCTGGATGACTTGAAGGCAGCAATAAAGCATTTATATTTCAAACATAAAGAGCTTCAGTTTCATTCCCAACTCCGTCTGCTAGATTTTGACCTGGGGAGGGACCGAAAATGAGACACAATGAGAAATATGAACCATATATTGGAGGCTAATCAATATATTATAAAAATATCTCTCTAATTGAAGAGGTCGAGATTATCCGTGACCCTCAAGATTGCTAGCGGAGACTTCCTTAACATCAAGGAAATAGATACGCCTGTGATAAGCAAGTATCTCTTTCTTTTGGTTCGCATTTACAATGAAGGGTTGTCAGGTCTTCATATGTAATGCTTAGATTTCACCCTAACTTCTGGTTAAACTACATTTATATCCCTTAAAATGATGTGATCTTTCACTACATATACAGTCAGACATTACCATTTTCTTATTATGAATGCTAATTTTGCACAGAGATATTAATAGCACATTTCCAATTCCATTTTAAATATATCTCTTTTTAATTTTGATCGCTTTTCTTAATAGAAACATTTAGGTTTCCCATTGAATTTCCATGCCTCTTTCGAGGCACTTGCAAACCCACACATGGAACGACAATGTTGAAGACTAATTTTTGGAAGAGTGCTGAATGATCATACGGCCAGAGGCTATGCTGGAGATTGAAGCAATATGGCTTATGTTGACAATAGCTGTGCGTTTTATGTTTTGGCATTAAAGGATTTTGTGGAATTACAGAGTGATGTAGAGGTTTTGTATACATCATAATTGGTTCATCCAAGTCTTGCAGCCAGCTGCATCAAATTGGAGCTCAGTATGGGTTAAAAGACACAGAAGCCAGTCAGCAATGTATGAAGACGTTACGGTAACCAGTCAGCTCATGTCAAGATAAAGTACAGCCAGTCATTAGTGGTGTTTGCCAAGGCAATCATCACCATTACTATTGCTCATACTAATTTGAACAAACCCTATAGTATGAAGTTACAATGTTCTGAATGTCCTATACTGTTTGTGGAACGGTAATTGAATGATATATCATGGAGCTTGAGTGCTATTACTTCTCTATAAGCAATCAGAAATTCACTCGGCAAAATCAATGATAGAAGCTGAAAAACATAGACTTCTATTTAAAGGGATACACTACTTTTTTTGGAAATAGGCTCATTTTACCACTCACCCAGAGTTAAACAGTTGGGTTTTACCGTTTTCGAATCCATTCAGCCGATTTTCTGATATTTAGAAGAATATCAGTAACCGGACAGTTTCTGGTCTCATTGACTTCCATAGTATATTTTTTTCCTACTATGGAAGTCAATGAGACCAGAAACTGTCTGGTTACTGATATTCTTTTAAATATCCGAAATTTGGCTGAATGGATTCGAAAACGGTAAAACTCAACTGTTTAACTCTGGGGGAGTTGTAAAATGAGCCTATTTTCAAAAAAGTGGAGTATCCCTTTAATAGTGGGATCAGCATTCTTTGATATTCATTTCAATCACTAATAGTTATAGATATTATTCACAGCTATCACACAAATAGAAAATGCTGGAGTTTTTTTTTTTTTTGGTCAAAAAGAGTATATGGACCCCTCCTGTTCAATTCCCAGGGAATACAATAATTGATATAAACTTTAAATACCAAATGACTACCAAATGAGTCGTTGCAAATTATCAACCAGAACCAACGCATTCTCATCCTAGGGTGTCATATAGTGTCGCTTTTGACAATGCGTACAGTATACATGCAACGCACATGGTACACTTTAGCGTCAATATAACACGCTTCGGTTATGGGTAAGTTTTAGGTCTGGGGTAGGGTTAAGGTTAGACCACTAGGAGGCGCCTTCTGCTCCATATATATCTGCGTCTCATATTGACTCTAAAGGGTGCCATGTTCGTTGGATGTATACGCATTGTCAAAAGCATCGTATATGACGCCTTGGGATGAGAAGACACCAAGAAGAGTGTTTGTTAAACATTTTGAATGGAGGTGATGTGGCCGTACTCCCGACAGAGGGAGTATCTCGGTCTCTTTTATCTGTCAAGCTCGAACTGACCTTTTGTTAGGTCAGTGTCTCCTTTCTTTTCCAGTTCTTAAATATTGCCATGTCATGCTGTAATCTTGCAATTAAGTTGCAACATTTCCGACAGACTCGAGATAAACAAAGAGCTGTCTTTAACAGAACTAATCCTAACTTTGACAGTTGGCTGCGAACATTTTCCTGTTTCCCTCTACTGTCAAATATTAGTTAGAGGCCCCGATTTTGCCGTGGATGCGTAGATTTACTTCACATAATCTACAAAAGTCATTCACAGCCATGCGCAATCCGGTATTTCGCTCGGTGGTTTCGTTTTCGCATCATATAATTTATGTGTTTACAGGTTTAGATTGATGCGCGCATAACCAAACGTTAAGTGATTGGCTTACGGTAACCAGTGATTTTATACTTCAGACAAGCGCCCCCTCGCGATAAAGATAACACTTGAAAACACTCAGAGTTTGGCAGAGTTTGGTATTATCAGGCTAGAACCACATAGCAAAATACTAAAAACCATTCTGAATTATTTAGCTATGGCATAGCAGCGCACCAGCAGTCGCCCTGAACCGTGGAACTTTAGACCATCACGCTAAAAATTACTGCGAAAAATATTAGCAACTGCTTACTAACAGCAAAACACTATGGGAACCCCATGGCAACACACTAAACATGACTTAGAACATTTTATTGCCATAGCAACACCCTGGCAACCATTTACAAGACCTTATCATAGCAGTTTGCATTGTAAAAATCTCATCATAGTCAGTAGTATTAAATGTTGCATTTATATACATAGAAAAGATAGTCAATTGTAAATGTTTTTCAGTTGAGCAACAGACGAAACAAAAAGACAAAAATATCCAGTTTATTAGTCATACGGTGAGCCATTATGGGAAACGATGGGTGTTGTCACCTGTATTAAAATAGATTCAAGCCTGGGTTTCTGTTGAGGATGTGCATGACGATGTCAACAGCGCAGTCAAACAGTAAATACAGCGAAGGCGTCCTTGGATTCAAGCCAAAGGCAAATTGCTCTATCAACCCAAAAGTGAAAGAATGAATGGGAACAGATAATGTCCACAAAGAAAATTGTTCTTTTCTATTCTTTCTCAGAATCCCCCTCTTTCCTCTGCAAGGTGCGTATGATTGTGACGAGTCCGCGCTCGTCTTAATTAGCTGCAGTGAAGGCTCGTGAGAGGAAAGAGGCTGCAAATGCAATAACGTGGTTTGCTGAGCCGTAACTCAACACTGCCTTAAACCGCAGCGGAGATGTGGCTGGCTGCTGGCAGAGAAAAGAAGCATGGGAGCACAGTACCTTATCCGAAAGTTCTTCCTCACTATTACCTCTCACCCACACATAATTGAGGGCTGTGGAGGATAGTCTACTTTATTTTACTCTACACGTCTGGGGTGTATTCTCCTCCGCAGATAGATGAAATGAGGCGGAGAGTAATGATTTTGTTGAAGTCGGGGTGTTATTTTATATTAGGCAGTCCTAAGTGCTCGGGTAACTTTAATTCACTGTCTATGCCCGTGTCTTTACATTTTCTGTAAGCGCTCATTGGTATTCTTTCACTTCACAGTCTTTTTATTTCTCCTTTAGACAGTTTTTGCAGCACATTTCAGTCGGTCATGGGGGACACCACTTGGAGTCGCACAAAAAACGTCCGTCACGGATTGTCTTCCTCCCAAATTTGAATTAGCGCCCTGATTACACTGAGAGGGGTGAGCGGGACACAGATGGATTATGGATGGGATCTGTAACTGATTCTGCTGCCAGCTTCAAATGGAAGAGACAAACAGTTAGCTGGCATTTCCCGTTCTTTCTCTCAAACACGCTTGTATAATCATGTTTGTGCGGTTGCCCTGACTAAATGTCTTCTGTGTTTCAAAAGAATCATCTTACAGATCAAAACATCAGCTCGATTTTTACATTTTCTGAAGAACTTTTATTGGTGCGTGCGTAGTGGTGCCACAATACTAAGGTGTTTTGAGTGGTCGCCAGAGAATTGTTCAGGCGTTCAAAGTGGTTGCTAGATGGTTGCTTTCTTGTCAAATCAAGGGAACCCATGGCCAATTACCTATTATATTCTGTTAAGCTTCTGCTTTGGGATTTTAATCAACATAGGCATAATGCCTCTACGTACATTATAGCAAAACTCAAAAAAATATGCCTAAACATTCACTGCACTGCAATATCACAACTTTTACTCATTTTCACTCCTATTATAGTTATGGAGCTGATTATCGATTAAAAAAAAATACTTATCACTTATATTGTTCCTTTCACAATACTATGCTATGATGTCAAAAACGTGTACCTTAGTGCATGATTTTTAAACTAATTAATAAACAGCTTAAGATTTTTATCATGTGTCCTCAGAGTGAGCCCATACATATGTGTCAATTTTGGTGAAAATATCTCAATTCGCTTCAGAGTTATAGACATTTATATGAAAAAACACGTAAAAAATGAGTGACACGTGACTTTGTTTGAATTTTATTACCCTTTACTATCAATATTTTCGCATTTGGGCATTGATGTTTAGCTATCGATCAATGTTTCTGACCTAAACTTCTGACGGTGGTTTCGTCTCGATCGGACAGGCGGTTTCGAAGATCTCGCCAAATGTTTTTTTTTTTTTTTTTTCCGCGCTAAATCGCAATGCTACACAAACCGAAAGACGTAACCCAGCATGTTTGGTATCGTTGGACTCGGCAACGATTCAGGAACTCAAAAAGATGACTCCCGTGAAAATAAGTTGACCACACCCAAAGTTATAAGCATTTAACTTTTGACAACTCTAATGTTTTTATCAACTCTAATGTTTTTATCACATAACCAGTTTTTTCTGACATGGCAAACTTTGCTCGGTAGCCTGTCTGGTACAACATAGCTCATGTTATCAGGTACAAGTCCCATGAAACACGAGTGATAAAAGAGCTCAAAGACTGTTAGCAAGCTAAAAAAGTTTGGTTGCATCAGCATATGTTTCATATGTTTTCATTTGTTAACATTATCAGTTAGGGGTGGTACGTTGTAAAGTGTTACCATTTTAGTGCCACTCACATTTCATTTCCAAACTGCTGTGACCAATGCTGAGTATGAGCAATTTTTTTTGTTTGTTTTAGCAAACAGCGCTAAAGGCGATTTACAAATGTACCTTACATTTATGCTGGTGCATTATTAGTCATCAAATTTTTTAATGTGCATCCAGGTTGACTGTTTACTTACACAAAGGCCTGAGGGAGTAGTATGTTATTTTAACTTTGATGTCGCCAACTGTTCCTATGACCGAGACCGCTGCATCAAAGTCGGGCGCCTTAACAACCTGTTTGTTTACTGTCTGACTCTCATAAATTTTAAGAGGAGATAAACTTCAAGTACCTGTGCCAACTGAAGACTATAATTTTGTTGGTGCCTATGCTAACCTGACAAAACCATATCAATTATTTGAACAACAAAAGGGTACTTCTGTGAAAGGTGAAATGGACTGTATATGAGTTCCACAAGTCATTCAACAACCAACTAGTTGATTTGTAGTTGGTTTAATCAATATTAATTTGTCTTTAGCAGTCAGTTTAGCTTTGAAGAGGACTTGTTATGCTTTTTTACATTTTAAAAAAGGGGTAGGGGGGGGGGGGGGGGGGGGGGTAGGGGGGGGGGGGGGGGGGGGCTTCATAGAGGCCAGAACTAAACCGTGTATTACTGACAGACTGGGAAGAAAGGTTCTGCAATAATGTAAAAACCAAGCTTTGCAACTTTTTTAATATGGGCCCTTTTCATTTTTTACATGTCGAAAAATACTGAAATTTCAATTATTGTCGGCAATTAGCAGATGCTTTTATCTAAACCAAATAAAATTACGTTCAAGGCACACATTTCATGTGCTTATGTCTTCCTTGGGAATCGAATCCATGACCTAGGTGTCACCAGGATGCTGTTTAATAAATGTATTTGATTAACCTGTATAATTTTACACGATAATTTTATAATTTTATTAGCTATTCCCTCAATATATATATGTGAATATTTGTGCAATATCTGATTGATATTGTGATGGGTAGCAGCATTTACCAAGGTGAAACCTAAGCAGAATTTTAATGGCTTTCTGCCATCCCATAATTTCAGCGATAAGGGCCGGTAAGGACCAGAGGCCAGAACATCGTATAAATCTGTCTCATAGCAACAAGACTGTATGTCTAAGAGAAAGACAGAGCGAGAGATAGGGAAAAAGTGTGTGTAGATTCATCAGCGACACTTAAATGAATCGCATTTAAATCGCCTCCCAGGGTCCCCCGGTGGATTGTTGCCCTTTGAATAACAATAAGATAAACCTTGACGTCTCCTCCCAAGTGGACGGTGTCCTTTTGAGACGTCCCAGCTTTGTCAATCAGTTCATATCATCCTTTTTTTTTTACTGTCATTACCCTTCCGATACTAATAATGTTAGAAACAAACAGGGGCCAGATAAGGGGCCTTTTAAAACAGGATGCATTATTTAGCACCAAGCGCTAATGGTCCTGATCGGCGTGGAACAATTGAATAACATCAGCCGATAAGAAGCGTTCCCTCTCTAGATTGGCCTCTGAAACCGTAGATAGTGTGCTCAAACGAAAGGTTTATCGAGGTGTGGGTGTGTAAGAGAGAGACTGTCCCATAAAACAACGTTAGCCTCCCAAATTCAGATCACTGCGAACGTAAAATGGGGTAAGACTGTGCTGGAGGAGGAAGAAAAATCAATGTGGAGGTGGTCAGTATTAATCTAACATCAATATAGGCAGTATCTTTTACTTTTCATGGTAATTGCCCCAGTGATCTCCTAAAGTGGCTCTCAAGTGCTTTAAGGGCCAACTGATAGCATCTTATCGGCCTGCAGAAGGCCTCAAGAGGGACAGGGGTCCTGGGCCTGTGTGTGTAAGAGAGTGTGTGTGTATACCAGTGGCGACTGGTGCTGTTCAATATTGGGAAAGCGAAATGTTACTTATCACTGGCTAAATGTGTACGCAGGTGTGTGTTTATATAAATACTTATGTGCACTTGGCCGAAAAACGAAAATAAATAATCAACAAGTTATTTGAACTTATGTTATAATCAACACTCCAATTGCTAAAAAAGTAAGTTGTAACATTTAAATTGCACGTAAGGCAGTTTTTATATCAGCTTTTTAATTACAGAACTTAAATAGCGCCAAACTACGTTTATTGTTTGGCTTTTTTATTTAAATTGACAGAATTTTAAAGTTGAGACTTTGAGACAAAATACGTGGAAAATGTGATGTGCTAAATAAATATTTGTTTCGGTCACTGGTTTCGGCCATCCAAAATAATTTTGGCTCAAAACTGAAATAAATAAATAAATAAATAAATAGCTGTTTCAGATGAAAATATTTGGTAATGTTGTGTCTGTCAAGAAATGCTCACACCTCTATATATTTAACTTTCAACTCTATTTTTCTTTCTCGTCATCTTTCTTGTGGTGTTTTGGCGGTGTTTTAGACGCAGGACTTGACGGCACTTGCTATTTAAGGGTTGAAGTTATGTCAGCTATGACCAAATGTGAGAATGAGACTAACTGGGAACACCACTCTTGGCAATTCTCAATCCATTGAGATGGACGTGTGAGTGTGTGTGTTGGAGAAAGACATCATCACAAATCATCGCTCTGAGCACATTTGCAAGTTTTAACAGTGACTAGTCCAAAAGGCATTTCTCCCACGCTCAGACCTTCGTTTTCAAGCGAACTGGGCTCTATTTTTCTTTTTAATGTTTTTTTTCGTGCTCTCCCCCCTCTGCTTCCTCCTAATAATTCAATCCAATTCAGGGCATGCTCTTACAGTAGCACTAAATGTATTGAACTCTGTATTTAGCGGGAAAAAACTGCTAGCAATACATCTCGCATAACCTTTCAATATATTCTGGTCTGGTTAAACACACAAGCTGCCTTCAAGTCATGTCGGAATGATCGTTTACAAGACGAATGCAATTGAATAGCACAATGCCATAATTGTTAGTTGGATTTTCTTTGAGCCCCGGATTTATGAGTTGGGGAGTATCATTTAAAGAATCATGGTAGTTGCTAATTGCTATTAAACATGTTGAACTTGTGACTGTTGCCTTTTAATTAATCAAGTTTGGTTCCGATTCCACTTAACGATTGTAGTTCTGTAAAGCGTGTAGTTTCATAGAGAAAGTCCTGCCATAAACTCATGTTTGGTTGCTAGTTGCTGGGTTGGAATGTTTGGGATACTTTGGTAATGGCTCCCCTTAATTGATTCCTAACTATTTTATGCCAAACGGTGTTTCCCACTGATATGTTTAACTTCTCACTGTCATAAAAAAAGAAACAGTCCAGAATCGAAAACTTCCTGATTATTTACCCACCCCAAGGCTGTTCAAGATGTACATGACTTTCTTTCCTCAGCTGAAGAGAAAATAAGAAAAACATTCCAGGATCCCTCTTATGTAAGTGTATGGTGTTTAAAGAGGGCTCTAAGGGTTTGGCTTTTTATGTCTGGCCGAACAAAACCTCTCTTAGATCTACTTTTTGCCCCTTGCGAGGTTGGCACTTCATGCCCTGACTCCTTGGAGGCTGGGCGTGGGCAGCAACACTTTCCTTCTGACCCTATCTCCACCTGGAACCAGTTACCGAGCCAGAAGAGATGGATGGATGTAGGACCTTGCTCGCGGCGAGAGATGTACCACTCTAACGCAGCTGTTCCTTCGCCGAATGAACGTCTATCTCAACAGAGGTGCCAAAAAGTCCACTGGTGTCACTGGAGCGAAAATAAGAAAAGCTCTTTCCTTTTCCTTGAGTTAAGCCATGAATCCCTCTTTGTAACTACCATGGCACCAATCGAGCGGCCCACACTTCGGACCCCTTTGCTTGGAAGCGCAAAGGGAATGATCTGTTATGTTTGCGGAGCTTCAGGACTGCGTACTCATGAACTCCCTTGTTCAAATCAAGGTCCTTTAGATGGTCCACTTGATAAGCCTGCAACACAAACATGGTGTGCAGGCTCTGCCACATATGCCATGCACACGAGTTTAGATCGTGTCTGGCAAGGCTTAGATGTCAAGGTTGGAGCCTTCCTCTAGAATTCCACACCAGGTATGAAATGGCTCGAATGCTCATCTTCGACCAGGGACATCCCCGCATGGCCGTGTTCAACAAGCCCCTTCACATTAGAATAGCTGGTTGCTAGAGGTGGCGTGAACACGCACTGAGAATGGTTTATCCCACAATCTCACAAACAAATCTTGGAGAATAGTAGGAAGGCTCAATGGAGCATATGATACACGAGGAATCGCTCAGCCGGTCTGCCTGTGGCGATCTCTTCTTTCTCCACTGGCCAATCTAACTTTAATTTAGCTGTGGCATGGGTCATTACGCCCACCAGCTCCTTATATGTGGGGTTATATGCCCGACACCAAACCAAAATCAAAAAAGAGTCCGCTCCATTCCACTCCAAACCATGAGCCAACTCCAGAGTCCGCTCCTGCCCCTGAGTCCACTCCAGAGTCTGTTCCAGTTTGTAAAACACAGTCAGTTCCATGAGTGACATCGCCGAATCCGCTCCAGTGAGAGAAATTCCTGAGTCCATTCCAGTATGAGAAATTACAGAGTCCGTTCCAGTAAGAGAAATTCCCGAGTCTGTTCCAGTAAGAGAAATTCCAGAGTTCGCTCCAGTGTCGGCTCAAGCCCCTATGTCCGCTCCAGCTACCCATCCACGGCCATAGAGGCCGTCCAAGTGCCACCCGCTCTCCAAGACATTGCCACGGAGGCTGTCCCCAAGATGCTCGTCCCTGAGACGCCTGTTCCTGAGTTATCAGTGCCTCCCTGGCTCCCTGAGTTACCATTTAGTATACATATCTTGCATTGTTTTGGCGTTGTTTTAAACGCATGACTTGATTGCACATGCAATCCATTGCGATGGATGTGTGAGTGTGTGTGTTGCTGAAAGACATCACAAATCATCGCTCTGATTACATTTGCAAGTTTAAACAGTAACCCTGAGTTATCGCTAAGTATACAGTAACCGTAGACTGTTTAAGTATCTTCATCAGCATGTGCTTTATACTGTATACCGTGACAAGAAATATAATAATAAAAATAACGATTATAATGTAATTTTTTAATAAATTGTAATGATGATGATGATAATTATTGTATTATGATCATTATTATTGTAAGGAATATGTAATACAAAAAAAATGTTGGTAGTTATAGCCTTTGGTCTCAGGATTTTTTCTTATTGTCGGTTCCAGTGGTTCGGACTGAACTGGGAAAAAAAGACACTTAAATTAGCAGCTCCTTCTGCCTTCTTCCTTTCCCATTAATGGTATGAAAGGAATATTGTGATAAATATCAATACATGGGAAAAAAATATGGATAATACTTTTTGCCATATCACCCAGCCCTAATAGAAATTACTATTTCCCAACTTGTAGTTTGGAACTTTGCTGGAGGACTTAAAGGTAGAAATAGATACACATTTCTACACACACTGAATAGAAATGTTTTTGTGTGTGTGTGTGTGTTAGGTCTCTACATATGTCGTGCTTGAGTCATCCCCCTATCAGATCGATTTACAAAGCCCCTTGATGTGGCCACACCCCCCTCCATGATCTGAGATCTGATTGGCTCACATCTCGCAGTGCCTTTAGGTGAAGGGCTGATGCCAGGGGGATTGGGTGGCATGGAGTGGCAGGCAGCGGGTACTCTCCTGTGCCAGACGTTGGCACCATGCCCTATGAGAAGATCTCAGGAGTACTAGAGAACTAACACACACACACACACACACACACATTTTGCTCATCTGGCACTAGCAGTGTGAAGAAGCTTCACTCACCTTTAGGGCTGTAATTCAGCTTTGTACAGAAGTATGTACTAAGATTGTTTGTTTGTGCGGTTGTGTGTTTGTTTGTGAGAGTTTGCAGATAAATTGTGAGTAGTTCAATTATTTCACAGAACATATTTATTGTTGTCTATATTGTGAGTGCACAATATACCTGTATGCATATTTGCAACACAAACACACAATAGCTTATATGTTCTTCCTTTTTGGGGGGATTTCATTAGTGTAAAGAAAAAAGTAAATATATAAAATTACCTCTGGAAGGACTTTGACACTATTGGCGTAACCTTTAATCTACAGGCTTTTAGATAATCGGAGGAAACAACAAAGTTTAATTGGGAAGTAAACAACTCTATTAGTTGTTTTAACAATTCATTCAAGACGAATCCCGAACTCAAGAGTTACCAGTCTTTATCAACCTAAGACTCGCTTATTGATGCAATAAAAAAAATTACGTTTTTAAATAGCGTGACATATCAACCCGATCTCACGACCAAGTCGTACGAATTTGACGAATGATTAAAAAGTGGCTAATTCGTAACAATTCATACGACCTCACTCGTAAAATTAGTACGATTTTGCTAAATCGTACATATTTTACGAATTTGCCAATTCGTATGAATTTGTACGAATGACCTACCCCTTACCCCGCCCCTAAACCTAACCGTTACGTGGGTTTAGACAAATCGCACAAATTCGTACGAGTGAGGTCGTACGAATTAGTATGAATTAAAAAATTTTTGCTCATTCGTCGTATTTGTACGAATTGGGCGTGAGATAGTGTTGGACATATTTTTTAAAATGACAATAACTGTTTTGTATTTTAACATATTTTAAAATGTAATGTATTCTTGTGATGGCAGCAGCCATTACTCCAATTTTCAGTTTCTCTCTCACACTCACACACTGTGATGAGAGCGTTTATCCTGCGAGTTAATTTAGCAGAATAATATTGAATTTCATCAGAATGGCTGCGCAATATCTAATGAAAACGTGTGGAAAATCTCTCTGACCATATAAAGTATTTAGGATTATCCAACATCTATACAAATAAAGCTGTTCATCGCATTAAAGCAAGACACTGTTATAAATAGACTCTAATACCGATGTAGTTTTCAAGGGGACACAAAACTTTTCGTTGCTTGATTGCATTTCCCCGGTCCTGCGATAATAATTACGTACCCTCCATAGTGTACACTAATGTCGTGTTCTCATACTACCGTACCCATCCATGCCATATTACCCAGGAATATGATCTGGTTCACTTTTTCACTCACAGAAATACAATATCCTTATGTGTCCTGCTCAACACACTCCCTCACACACATTCACTTATTCAACAGTCAATCACTTTTAGAAGAAAAAAAATGGAGATTCCACATGGAAATCTTTCGTTCTTTTGCTCTCGCTCTGTGAGATGGCAGTTTGTTGGAACGCTGGGAGCGCAGCTTTACCATGGCAACCTCTCTCTCATCAAAAAAGCCTCCAATCGGCCTGAAATCAGCATGCAAAATGCCACTCAACCCTGTAGCCTTTATTAAAGTTTGCAGGGACTCAATTTGCAGATAGCGATCGTTTTCCTATTAAAAAGCACAGTGTAAGATAGTCCCCCCCCTTCTCTCTCTCTGTAAATCGGAAAGAGGGGAGAGCAAAAGAGAGAGAGAGAGAGGGCTAATCAGCATAGGCTGATGTGATTTCGCTGTCACAAATCCCGCCTGGGGCTCACACAGCCCCGCCGAGCTAGTGGAACCGCGGCGGGCTTAGCGGTCGCCGCGGCGACTTAGCTTCTCAGTAGAACGCCCCCCACCCCCTTTGCCGCCACCCCTCTGCACCCACACCCCAAACCCCTCGCCGCTGATGGGGTGCACGCTGATAAGACCGAGCGATTCTGATTGGCTGCCTTGCTCATCTCCCATTTGGAAGTCTTTTTGTGTGTGCGTGTGTGTCTGTGTGACCTGTAGCTGCTACATAGGAAGCTCTCGGGGATGCTTTTATGTGATGCCGTGTCATTTGTAGAGAGGAAGAGACAGAGAAATAGAGTTGCTGATGAAAAGGTGATGAGAAGGGGTGGAATTGGGCCACACTCCTGAAGTGACCCTCGTGGAGGGGGTAGACATCCAGTTTAAAGCCGCCTCGGTCTCTTTTTCCAGCCGATTTTCCAATTTTCGCTTCAATCTCTGTGACTTTGTGGATGTCAGACAGATCAAAATACGATGTTTAAATGTGCTTTTGATAAACGTGCCTCAAAATCGACATGAAATGGCACACCAACCTCATTTGACTGCAGTAATGTGACACGACTCTGAGTGAAATACTAAAAATGAGAAAAAAATGTAGGATGGGACTTGAATTTAAGTGTAGGTTATTGTAAGATAAAGAAAAATAGTCACACTCTGAGATAATCTGCAGTTATAAGCAATAAATTTAAGTCACAATGAAAACAGCATTGCAATATTGAGATTTAACCTCACACGGAGTTATAAAATTTAACGTTACACTGAGTTATAGTCGCAATTACGAAAAAAATTTGCAATTGCAAGATTTAACGTCACTCTGAGTTATAAAGTCGCAATTACAAAAACATCGCAATTGCAAGATTTAACATCACACTGAATTGTCACAATTACAGAAATATTGCAATTAGAAGATTTAACATCACACTGAATTAGTCGCAATTACAAAAAAATATTGCAATTGCAAGATTTAAAGGGCACCTATTTTGCCCCTTTTTACAAGATGTAATATTGGTCTCTGGTGTCCCAAGAATGTATTTGTGAAGTTTCAGCTCAAAATACCCCACAGTTGATTTATTATAACCATTTGAAAATGTCATTTTGTGGCCTGCTTAAAAATGACCTGTTTCGGAGGTGTATGGCTTTAAATGCAAATGAGCTGCATATCCCCGCCCTGCCTTTGGATGAGGGTGTAACTTGATATCAATGGCAGTCGGTACTGAGAGAAACCGGAGAAACCGCAGTTTTGAATGTCATTCAGCAGCGTACGTTTGAATTGGAATATATAAATACTACTAAAAGACTCCGGCAGAATAAACACAAATGAGAATGGACCAGTACGTCTCGGTATGGTTATTTGATACATTTATGTACTTATAGCGTTGTAATCGCGTCCCCTTTGAAATGATGGGCATACAGCACACACACAAACACACACAAACACTAATGCTAGCGCAATTTTTTTGAAATTACATACACATACTCTGATAAAGTTTGCTGCGTACGAGCGAAATTACAGTTATGCAGGGACCTGTGGCGTCATGTTTACTTGTCATACCGCTGCTTCTGTGGCAAATGTGAGGAGATGGCTAACTTACAGAACAACAACATATATGCAATTTTTAATACAATATCTTTAAATATATATAAACGTGTGGTTACACACTATACAAACAAGGTTTAAATTATATAGCCTACATCCTACGACAACAACAACTTAGACGCATTTGTTGTTGAATTGGCTAACATTGACTGAAAAGACTATTTGCTAAAAATTCATAAAATACACTTACTGTTACTGGATGTGACGGTGGATCGCAAACAGTAGATTAAGATCCACAGTTGAGGATTAATTTTTAAGCTACAACAACAGGATTAACCCACGAACATTTATGTTTCCAAGAGACATTACCGGCTGTCGTCGTTGAAACAATGCAGGATGTGTGTACAGATCACCGAGGGAGGGGTCTTGGCCACAACCACACTGTCCAATCAAACCCCTTTCTCATTTTCTACGTCACAAAGAGCTGGATCTCAGAACAGCTCGTTCTGAGACAGTTAATATGATTTATTGAGATTGTAAAAAAAACGCTGGGTGGATTTTTGTCATTCTAGGGTGATTTTGCTCACACACTGCCGACACACATTTATGTTCAAACACCATGTAAAAGTGAATTTTACATAATAGGTGCCCTTTAACGTCACAATGAATTATAAAGTCGCAATTACAATTTTTTTGGAATTGTGAGGTTTAACGTCACTCTGAGTTATGAAGTCCCAATTATATAAAAAAACGCAATTGGAAGATTTAACGTCACACTGAATTAAAAAGTCACAATTACATTTTTTTGGGGAATTGTGTGATTTAACATCACACTGAATTATAAAGTCGCAGTAACAATTTTTTTTTGGAATTGTGAGGTTTAACGTCACTCTGAGTTAAAGTCGCAATTACAAAAAACATTGCAATTGCAAGATTTAACTTCACACTGAATTGTTACAATTACAAAAATGTTGCAGTTAAAAGATTTAACATCACACTGAATTAGTCGCAGTTACAAAAAATATCGCAATTGCAAGATTTATCGTCACACTGAATTATAAAGTCGCAATTACAATCATTTTTTGGGAATTGTGAGGTTTAACGTCACATTGAATATTAAAGTCGCAATTACAATTATTTTTTGGAATTGTGAGGTTTAACGTTACTCTGAGTTATGAAGTCCCAATATAAAAAAACGCAATCGCAAGATTTAACGTCACACTGAATTAAAAAGTCGCAATTACAATAATTTTTTGGGAATTGTGTGATTTAACGTCACACTGAATTATAAAGTCACAATTACAATTTTTTTTGGAATTGTGAGGTTTAACGTCACTCTGACTTATAAAGTCGCAATTACAAAAAATATCACAATTGCAAGATTTAACGTCACACTGAATTGTTACAATTACAAAAATGTTGCAATTAGAAGATTTGACATCACACTGAATTAGTCGCAATTACAAAAATATATCGCAATTGCAAGATTTAACCTCACACTGAATTATAAAGTCACAATTACAATAATATTTTGGGAATTGTGAGGTTTAACGTCACTCTGAGTCTGTTACGAGGCGGTAGAAAAGATAAGATCCAAATGCAGCTTTATTGAGAATCGTCAAACAGGCACGGATCAGGCAACAGCAAAACAGGGTTATCAGAGAATCAGCACAGAGAGTAGTCAGGTCACAGGCAAGAGTTCGGGGCAGGCAGCAATAAACAAAGTCCAGTAACAGTCCAAGGTCAGGCCAGGCAGAGATCGATCACAGAATCCAAAACAGTCCAAAGTACAAAACCAGAAAACCAGGAACAGGGAAAATAACGCTCAGAAATTACAGCCGGGGCAATGTAATACTTCGCAATGAACCAGTGTTTGGGTGTGGTTTAAATAGGAAGTCTGATGAGGTTCAGGTGTGTGCGTAATCAGTCCAATGAGGTGTATGATGGGAAACGGAGTTCTTGAAAGAGGTGAACAGTTCTGATGTGGAGTGCCCTCTGGTGGTTTTCTCGGGCACTCCACCTGGTGATCGTCACATAGCCCCACCCCAAAGAGCGGCTTCCAGACGCTCAACATAAGAAAAACAAAACTGTCCAGGTGGGCGGTGGAGCGGAGGCGGATCTGGGGGTGGGGTGGAGGGCCAGGTCCATGGATCAGACGAGGAGCAGGCGACCAGAGCGTATCAGGCTGAGCAGGCGACCAGAGCGGAGCAGGCTGTGCAGGGGACCTGGGCGGAGCAGGCTGTGCAGACGACCAGGGCGAAGTTGGCTGTGCAGGCGAAGGCCAGGGCGGAGCTGGACGAGGTGAAGGCCAGGGCGGAGCTGTCGGACCCTCGGGCGTCCAAGGCGGAGCAGACTGTGGGCATGGCCAGGGCAGAGCTGTGGAACCCACAAGCGTCCACGGCGGTAAAGACCTCTCAGGCGACCACGGCGGTGAAGAGCTCTCAGATGGCCACAGCGGTGAAGAGCTCTCGGATGGCCACAGCGGTGAAGAGCTCTCAGGCGGCCACGGCGGTGAAGAGCTCTCAGATGGCCACAGCGGTGAAGAGCTCTCGGATGGCCACAGCGGTGAAGAGCTCTCAGGCGGCCACGGCGGTGAAGAGCTCTCAGGCGGCCACGGCGGTGAAGAGCTCTCAGATAGCCACGGCAGTGAAGACCTCTCAGGCGGCCACGGTGGTGAAGACCTCTCAGAAGACCTTTCAGGAGACCACGGCAGTGAAGACTTCTCAGAAGACCACAGTGGTGACGACCCCTCAGCTGGCCACGGCGGTGCAGACCCCTCAGACGTCCACGGCGGTGAAGTCCCCTTGGGTGACCATGGCGGTGAATACCCTTTAGGAGACCACGGCGGTGGAGGATGAGACGAAGGCCATGTCTGCAACGCCTTCATGGCCCTCACAGAGTGCCTACTGCCCCCCCCCAAAAAATACTTGGGAAAATCCCCAGGGATCTGAAGGGCACAGCTTGAACAGAGCTTGAAGGGCACTGGTAAGACGAGGCGCAGAGGCGGGGCCGGCACAGCGAGGCGCAGAGGCGGGGCCGGCAGAGCGAGGCGCAGAGGCGGGGCCGGCAGAGCGAGGCGCAGAGGCGGGGCTGGCAGGGCGAGGCGCTGAGGCGAGGCCGGTAGAGCGAGGCGCAGAGGCGGGGCCGGCAGGGCTAGGCGCTGAGGCGGGGCCGGCAGGGCTAGGCGCTGAGGCGGGGCCGGCAGGACGAGGAGTCCTGGTACGCTCACCGGAGCCTGGCGAGCCGAACGATTCCTCCTTCTCCTTCTGCGGCGGCGTATCACAGGGTTAGACACACTCACTGGGCTAGACGACTCACTCATTGGACTTGATGATTCACTCACAGGATTCAATGGTTCATTCACTGGACTCAGTGGTTCACTCAGACTCAATGATTCACTCAATGGACTCGACGATTCACTCACAGGATTCAATGGTTCTTTCACTGGACTCAGTGGTTCACTCAGACTCAATGATTCACTTACTTGACGCAATGGTTCACTCACTGGACTCAGTGACTCACTCACAGGGCTGACGTGAATCGTGTGCTCGGCTGAACTGATGTGAACCTTGGGCTCGTTAAAGTTCATGTGGAGCGCGGGCTCGGCAGGGCTGACGGTGAGCGCGGGCTCGGCAGGGCTGACGGTGAGCGCAGGCTCGGCAGGGCTGACGGTGAGCGCAGGCTCGACAGGGCTGACGGTGAGCGCAGGCTCGGCAGGGCTGACGGTGAGCGCAGGCTCGGTAGGGCTGACGGTCTCTGGCTGAACGGTCTCTGGGAACACCCCCTCGGTCTTATCCTCAAAACCCACAGTAAATGATGAGCCGCTAATCCTCAGGGCGAATTCAATATACTGACATAAAGTCCATTGAGGGGTATTGTCAGGCATGAGATAATTTAGCATATCCTTAAGTCCATATCGGAAAGCATCCTTTAAGACTGAATCGTCCAAGTCTACCCCGTGGCATAGCTCACAAAATTCCTCAACATATTCCTCTATAGAATTATTACCTTGGCTGAGGCGGAAGAGACTGATAAGTGGGTCCATGGTGGATCTTGATTCTCTCTCGGCTGCTGGATCTGAAGCGGCGAAGTATTCTGTTACGAGGCGGTAGACAAGATAAGATCCAAATGCAGCTTTATTGAGAATCGTCAAACAGGCACGGATCAGGCAACAGCAAAACAGGGTTATCAGAGAATCAGCACAGAGAGTAGTCAGGTCACAGGCAAGAGTTCGGGGCAGGCAGCAATAAACAAAGTCCAGTAACAGTCCAAGGTCAGGCCAGGCAGAGATCGATCACAGAATCCAAAACAGTCCAAAGTACAAAACCAGAAAACCAGGAACAGGGAAAATAACGCTCAGAAATTACAGCCGGGGCAATGTAATACTTCGCAATGAACCAGTGTTTGGGTGTGGTTTAAATAGGAAGTCTGATGAGGTTCAGGTGTGTGCGTAATCAGTCCAATGAGGTGTATGATGGGAAACGGAGTTCTTGAAAGAGGTGAACAGTTCTGATGTGGAGTGCCCTCTGGTGGTTTTCTCGGGCACTCCACCTGGTGATCGTCACAGAGTCAAAGTCGCCATTACAAAAAACATTGCAATTGCAAGATTTAACGTCACACTGAATTGTCACATTTACAAAAACGTTGCAATTAGCAGATTTAACATCACAATGAATTAGTCGCAATTACAAAAAACTTTGCAATTGCGAGATTTAATGCAACGCCATGCCTTATAAAGTCGCAATTACAATATTTGTTTGGGAATTGTGAGGTTTAACGTCACACTGAATTATAAAGTCGCAATTCGAATTTTTTTTGGAATTGTGAGGTTTAACGTCACTCTGAGTTATAAAGTCGCAATTACAAAAACATCACAATTGCAAAGATTTAACATAGAAAAATTTTTGCAAAGACCTCTTCCTATGAGCTTTTGCATGTGGGATCCTCACGAAACTTGAAAGTTTCGGGTGACAAAGAACATACTTTTGGCAAACAGGAGTAGCATACAACACTAAAGCATGTTAAACTGACAAGGAAATCATTTAAGGTATAAATATCGCTTAAGTTAATTTTTTTTAATCATAAATACAGTACACAGCATGATACAGTTTTATAGATTATATGGTTGTATATAGGATGAGCGTGAGGGTGGGAGGGGACATTATTGCATCAGCACATGACAAGCTGATGGTGATTGGCTGACCTCACACTGTGAATTATAAAGTCGCAAGAAAACAAAGTGACAGTGCGACATCATATGAGATATAAAGTTAAAAATTGTAAATCATTTCTTTCTTTCAATCAACTTTTTTTTCATGGCGGCGTAACCCTTTATGTTTGATGGAAAATCGTTGCATAAAAAGCTAATATAAACCTCTACAAGAACTATATTCGGCCTTCTTATATGTGCACGAAATAGCCACTGATCTTTCGTGGGAAACTATATTCACTTCTATGCAAATACCATGAAATCATTATCAAAATATGTGTGGAAACCAAGGATTCAGTATCACTCAGTGTGTGTGCGTGTGTGTGTGCATATTTTTCCTGTTAATAGAAAGGTTGTAGCCAATCTGCTTAGTGTAACAGTAATTGAATTCGATTCTAATGGCAAGTGGCATGTGTGCAATGAAACATGACACCAAGAGTGAGAGAGAAAGAGAAGGTTTTTAAAACCAAGAATGGCCTAGCCATAACAGAAACTGTTAAGGGATAGTTCACCCAAAATTGAAAATTCTGTCACCGTTTTCTCACCATCAATTCATTCCAAACTATGACTTTCTTTCGTCTGTGGAACATGAAAGAAGATTTTGAGTGTTTCAACTGTTTTTGTCCATCCAGTCAACATTGGACCCCATTGACTTTCATATAATATGGACATAAAAAAACAGAACGGTTGATATACAAAGAACACTTTTATTACAAATATGTCACTTTCCCACTGTGAAAAAACGTGCAACTTTGCAAACAACCCTAATAGCTGAAAAAGCTTTTTATGGGTATTGTGTGTGTGAGATGGAAAGTACGATAGAGTAGAGTGTTCCTTTATGATGGGCCTTGTACTTGGCACCAATCTATTGATCTTTTGGCACCATTAGTGTAAATGACCAATCAGACGCATGCTTTTCTAAACCAAAAACCTGTCACGGTCTGATGATGTCATAAAACTCTTAGCCGATCCTTATCAGAGGTTTACTTGAGCCAGTGCACTCTCTCTCTGTGCGCCTGTGTGTGTGTGTGAGACACAGAGATAGATACTGTCATCACTGATATACAGCATTAGCGCAGATACAAAGAATAAGTCACTGCGAACTCCTCCCAGGAACAAGATGATTAAAACATCTTATCCGTGTTTCTCAACAATCAAGGAAATGGGCAGATATGAGGAGAGAAAGAGTGTGAGTGTTTTACACCGACCTGGATCACTGTGATTTCATATTTGTGTGCGTGTGAAGCAGATCCTCGCAATCTCTTCAGTCTTATCGGCGTATTTCGCCTGTTTATCGCCCTGTTTATTCCAACGCAAAACCCTCGCTGATAATAAACTCGCCTGATGCAAATAACTTCCTCGTTTTTCCCAGACAATATTGTTTGGAACAAAAAATAGTTTCACGTTTGGGTAGAATATTTTCTCCAATATATTGTTGTTTACAACCATATATACGTGTGTGTATATATATATATATATATATATACATACTGTATATATACATATATACTAGGGGTGTAACGGTACACAAAAATCACGGTTCGGTACGTACCTCGGTTTGCAAGTCACGGTTCGGTACGTTTTCGATACAGCAAAAAGAAAGAAATGCCAGAGAAATTTCCTATTTGTTTAAAGAAAAAATATTTTTAAATAAGTGTGAGTTTTCCTAGACCTTGAAACTTTCAGGTTTATAAATGGGGGTCATCTTTGAAGGATGAACAAATAATGTTTTGGTCATCACATTAAAAATAACATTTAAATATATATTTATTTAGATAATATTTGAATTTTGAAGTGCTGGAAAGAGATGTGTGAAGTACTTGAAAGCATTTAACCATTCCAGCCAAACTGGTTCCAGTTAGTGTTCCTATATTAAATCCATGGTGAATGTTGCTGGTCTGTGGATGTAAAGTATTACTAGTTCATTCACGGCACAATGTTTCTCCTGGTTTCCATGACAGCGCTGTTTGATCTAATAGAGATCTACGGTTAATAACGGAGAAATGTGAATGCATCTCACTAGTTACCACAGCGATGTTATTACCTCAGTGACGAATTCAAATGTTTTCTTTACCGGATCTCTTAGCGCTGTGTAGTAAGTGTTGCTTGATCGAGATCGGCTCGCGCTGAACTGGTCCGAACTGATAAACGATTCGTGAAGCATATAATCCGTGAAGCACATGAGTAGCGCAGTTTCGTTCTGCTTTCATTACGCTTGCCATTTGATGTTGTGTTGGTCGCGCCAGCACGAATTTTGACGGCAGGAAAAATGGTCCAAGTAACCGTTCGGTTTGTATGCGTACCGAACCGGAAGCCTCGAACCGAAACGGTTCAATACGAATACATGTACCGTTACACCCCTAATATATACTGTATACTTATCTATACATGTACTGTATACAGTATACATACATACATTCATACACCCACACTATGAAATAAATTAAATAAAAACACCTTTGGTTTGCCTGATGCGCGTAAAATTAGCATTGTTTGTGTATATTTTTGATTCAAAACCCTTGCAGATGACACACGTTCCTTAACCCTCTGGGGTTGTTCGTTTCAGAGTCACACTTGGGGTGTTCGGGTCCAAATGGACCCAAAGGCCGGGATTCATATTTAAAAAAAAATAAAAAAAATCATGATTTTTTTTAACTCATTTTTATCATATTTTTTCTTTTGTTTTTTGGTGTTTTGAGAAATTTTCAAAAAAAAAAAAATTATAATTAGTATTAATGCAATAATTATGACAAAATTTCCCCCATTGAACATAATAGAAAAAATATTATATAATATTATTAATATTAAATATTAAATATAATATTAAATATTATTATAATATTATAATATTATATTTTTTAATTTTTTTAAAGCTGTATTTCATTTTAGAGTCAAGCCTAGGCCTCATAAAAGCAATTTTTGAAATGAGATGGATGCCATCTTTTGGACAAACTGAGCATTTTAAAAATGCAAAACGCATGTATAATCTGAGTTTTTTTGGTGTGTTTGTGTATAAAAGTCTGTTTGTGTGTGTGTGTGTGTGTCTGGATGTGTTTGTTTTGCACTCTTGATGTTTTATAGATTGACCTCTTCACTGTTGTGTGCTTTTTTTCAAGATCGTGGCTGATTTGTAGATTGTATGCACAAAAAAACTCAGTATTTTCACATTTTTGTCAATTTCCCATTCATTTTCCATGCGGGTCCATTTGGACCCGAACACCCCAAGTGTGGCTATTTTTTTTTTACAACCGCTTGGACTATTCACATCCTGTCCCCAATTTTTTGGGGTGTTCAAATACCAAATACCTACAAAGTCACAAAATTTCGGACCATTCCGAGAAAGCTGTGATTAAAATATATATATATATATATATTGTAATTCTTCGGGTCCATTTGGGCCGAACAACCCCAGAGGGTTAATGCAATTCATCTCAGTATTGTTCAGACGTTATTAGAAAGTTCCATTCAAAACAAAAGAGAAGTATGCATACAGTTTAATGCGAGTTTAACAATCTATATTATGTTTGTCTTTTTGTGCATATTGACTTCTACACTTATTCCAATCCAAACCAACCTTTTATTTGTTGCCTTTCACATATTAAATGCGCACAAAATCCGACTATGCATGTTTATATGATTATAATGCACAGGAGTTGGCTAGTCTCAGCCTGTTTATGGAAATAAATGTTTTTTCACATTCTATTTTCAGATTTTTAAGCCTATTTTTTTAAAAGTCAGCCATGAGAGACTGGACAATTGAGAGAGGTGGAATGGGATCAGGACATGAACCAGGCCCTGCTTGAACCTGGGATCCTATGTCACGAGTACATGCTCCAAAAGCCAAGTACACTGTAAAAAAATATTGTTGGTTTAACTTAAAAAGTAAGTAACCTGGTTGCCTTAAAATTTTAAGTTGATTGAACTGGAAAAAGTGAGTTAATACAATGAAGGAGATTGATTTAATCAACAGAAACTCAAAATTATGTTATCTGAACTAAATAATTTATTTAAGTTGATATGACAAAAGAAAAAAAAAAAGTTGTGATTACTGCACTGTAAAAAATATTGTTGGTTTAACTTAAAAAAAAGTAAGTAACCTGGTTGCCTTAAATTTTTAAGTTGATTGAACTGGAAAAAGTGAATGAAGGAGATTAATTTAATCATCAGAAACTCAAAATAATAAGTTATCTCAACTAAATAAATTATTATAAATTTGATTTGACAAAAGAAAATATGTTGTGATAACAAATCTTGAAATTTTTTTTTTACAATGTATATTTGAACATAACCCCCTTTTTTCAGACTTCAATCATCCATACATTTCATAAAAACAAAAGACAAAATGCTGTATGCACTGTTTCTCTACGCATCCACACCCGAAATCCAGACTTGTTCGTTTACGTGTGCGTTTCCGCTTTTTGAATAGACACTGCACTGTACACTTAAAACGCATCTTTTGTTTGCCCGACGCATGGCCACGTGAAATCTGCAGGGTGCCGTTGTTTGTGTGTTTACGTGCGCGTGTATATGATATGTTTACCAAATACCTGTTTATAATGCAGAGGAGCGGCAGCGTGTTGGCTGGTCTCGGCGGTAAATGGCGGGTATTATTCGTCAGTCTGGCAGTGTCTGGAGGCTGCTTCGCGCAGATACAAGGAGGCAACTGATAAGAAGAGCATCAGAAGGCTAGTTAATTGCCTCCAGTCTGCGGGAGCAGGGGGAATATTTAAAATCTATCGGATTAAAGGCAGATTAAACAGAACCCAGGCACAGGACCCAATGGCGCTGAAAGATTGCAATCAGCAAGGGTAATGGTGGAAGAGAAGGAGAGAGAGCGAAAAAAAAGAATGGGGCAGAAAGAGAGAGAGAGAGGCAGATAGGAAATTCAGATCCGCGGCTAATGCCCAGGGTTCCATCTTGTAAGCACGATTCATCTATGTGTAAATCATTTTCTCTCTCTCTCCCTGTCTCTCTCTTGCGTTTTTTTTCTCTTTTCTTTCTCAGGCCTGCATTGCTATGGCAGGCGCTCATTCGCTTGTGCTTGGCTTATCGGTCGATCGGTGAATTAAAACTGCTCTTGCCCCTGCGAGGATTAGGAAGGTTGATTGAAGCCTGTATGAAAACTAGCTAATAAGTGGGAAATGTCAGAGGGGGCACTCTATCGAAACTGTGTACTTTTCATAATAACGCTTATGGGCCGCGGGTTGGGATGCCGCGCACGTGGGGAGGGGCGGCTGACGCGTCGGGAATGAATGATGGAAGGACTGAGGTGTAATGACGGATTGAACGGACGGCGCAGGGAAGAGGGCAGCATTTTGTGTCACATTGTTGGCGTAAAATCGCAAACAAATGCGAAGACAATGGTGGAGGTTTTACCCTTGATGTTTACACACTTTCTTCATCCTGGAGCAAGAGAGATGTAGAAATCTCAAAGAACTGATAAGATACAATTGCTGATTTTCAAATCAGATGACCTAAGTGGAGATGTTAGATAATTGAGTGCATATTTGGAGGTTTTTTTTAAGTTATTAACATCCATAATAACTATTAGTAGTGTTTTTTAATGGCGTGTTCACACTAAACGCACATTTAATTATTTGCGCGAGTAGATTACATACGAAGTCAATGCAAAGACTTGAATAGACACAAATTTCTGTTGGATTATGAATAGATACAAATCCGGCGTGAATGACGTGAACTGGGCAACACGTTTGCCGCAAATGCTCGATATTCGCCTCAATCGCGTTTTCCGCAAATTAGAGCAGAAAATTTGCATGCCGCTTAGTCACGCAAGCCAATCAGCGAAGTGCTCATTGATCCGTATGGTTACTATCACTGTTGTCGAAAATAGAGGAGATTATTACTTTTGCCATCTGTGGGTATCCTCAAATATATGATACAACATCATACTCGTACAGAGACTGGACCAAAAAAGGAGATAGTGTGGAGGAAAATCAGCGAGGAAGTTGGACTACCGAAGTATTTGGGACTTCCACAACAAGTACAGAGCAGCAATATGATTTATTTCAGACAATTATGACGTAAAAAATGGCAGAAAAATTTTGTTGTTGTTGACGTGCGTGAAGACACTCCTTTTCGCGTGATGTTCGCGTGATGTCCTTTTCGAGGGAGTGATGCGAAAAACAAGAAACATCCCGCGAGTGATCTAGAGCGAGTAACGCGAATGCGAAGTTTTGCTTCTCGTTTGGTGTGAACACACCATGGGCGAGCCTCATCCTTTAGCGTCATATGTGACGCTATATGCAAAAACGGCGCTATACTACGCACATGGCACCCTTTATCGTTAATATAACACGCGAACCCAAGGCGTCATAAAACCTTAAGCGTAATATGAGACTACTTTACCTCACACCTAAACCTAACCATCACGCGCGTGTTATATTAACAATAACAGGTGCCATGTGCGTAGTATAGTGCCATTTTTGCATATAGCATCACATATGATGCTAAAGGATGAGAATGCGTTGCATGGGCGTATCTCGCACCCCGCGCAAATGACTTTGTACACTGACGCAAACATTCCCTAGTGCTATTTTGCAGTTCCAGAAAACAATTCTGCCACTGACTAAAAAAACCTTAGTCTAAAGTGAGTTGTGCATTGTTCATAATGCTATGACGCTCTGATTGGTTTATTTCACGTTACGCCCAAACCGCACCTACTGTATGCTTAATGAGGCTATTTCAGACCAACCCCTTTTAAACATGCGTCAGGCGCAAGAGTCATTTATCCTGCCGGTAAAATAGCAACAGTGCCCAAGACCCGCCCACAAAGTTACTTGATACTTGCGTTTCAGATCGTTAAAATAGAGCCCCATAAGTCCAGCATCGTTATTAGACACTCTTGTTACTGATACTACGGATTCAGGGTTGGTTTAAATATCTGTATTAGTTTCCAACCTTTGCATAATTTGACAGCATTACCGCTTAATTGGAAATTACACAATAAAACAATTTTTTAAAAAATCGCAATTATTGTTTACTGTAAAAAAATGATCTGGGGGAAATAACAACTGTTTTTTTTTTTTTTTTTTTTTTTATTGAAACATTAAAATTACCACTGCCAGTCGATAAAAAATAACTAATCACATTTTTTTTCTGTAATTAATCGCAATAACATTTTTACATTTTAATGTTTATAATAGTTTGTTATACTGTAATAATTCTATATTTAAACTCAAATTAATGTAGAAACAACAGAGACAGTAGCCTACAGTATATGTTTACTGGTGTCTTTTAATGAAACAAGGCATCTTTGATACTACTGATGTCTGTCTGAAATATTTTTTTTTTTTTATTCTCAATTTTAGTAATTAATTATAGCCATTCAGCATTACAGTGTAATTAAAAGCTTTACATTTTGGCATTTTATTAGGCTTTAAAAAATGGAGCCAATTTGAATTTAAGTGAACTTTTACTTGAACTAATTGCCTTTTTTAACATTAAATATATATATATATATATATATATATATATATATATATATATATATTGCATGCATTAACATGCTAATTTTGACAGCAATTTAGCTTGTCATAGTTTCAAAATGTTATAATTCATATTTTAATGATGAATAATCTGATTTTTATTTTAAATGTCAAAACTGAAGCAATAAAATCTGTCCACAAAAGGTTCTTGAAAAGTATCTAAAGTGTTATGAAGGCATGGTAAAACTGGTAAAAACAGCCCAAAACGGCTGATTCAATCTCTGCAGACATTTAGGATGTAAAGAGAGGACTTCGTTCAAGTCGGCTTCGTCCAACGATTCACTTATAGTCACAAAATTGAAGTCCACTTCATATGCCCATCCAATTGAGTTCTCACGCTTCCATTTTTAATTCCATCATGATAGCTCTTACAGTAACAGGCATTTAACTCAGCTCCCCGAAGAACATTTTACAGCACTTACACACTTCATCTGGCATAAAATCTTCCCTTTTGCTGGCTCTGTTTTTTTTAAACTGACAGATTAGCTTCATAAATTATGCAGTATAAGGCAGCGGGCGACCCTGCAAAGTGATAGAATCATTTAAGTGTTAACCGGCTTGCAGAGAGGGGAGGATAATAATCATAAATATGAAACAGATGTCTGCTGACATTTGGGAAAAGAGAGAGTCAAATCCCTGAGCGGCAGGGCAAGCTTTTATCATCCACCTACTGCCTCTCTGTCCATCTTCTCTTATTTTATCCCTCACATATTCTTATATGGAAAACCCAACGCTCTCCCTTTTCCTCTCGCTGTCCTTTCATCTAAATATTCATATTTTGATTAAAGATGCACTGATATTGCTTCTTCGCACTTGTATTAGGTCGATGCCACCTGTATGAATGCACACTCGGTTTAATTTCTCCAGCTATCAGTACAAATAATTAGTGATGAAATTACCAGTGATCAAAGATTTACCATTTGTTGATTCAATCACAGAGATGACATTTTAGATTTGACTAGCTGTGCCTTGCAAATATGAACGAGAAGATACACTGATTTACTAAAATGCTTGCATACCTAGGTGTAAATTAGAGAAATAAAGTTACATTGTGAGATACAAAGTTACATTTTATATATAAAATTACAATTGAATACAAGTTGAATTTCTGACTTGTATGAATTGTCTTTCCAAGGTGTCCCCCTTTGTCCTTGTTGAAAAGACCAGTGTGAATGTCTCCGCTGGTGTATGCTAGTTCATGCTGGTCTATCTGGTAAAACTAGTCCGACATTATGGTTTTTCAGGGTTATTTTTGCTGGTTTAGCTCATTTTAAGCAGCCAGGTGGGCAAACCAGCACACCACCATCCCATACTGTGAACCAGTACTCAAAACAAAAGAGCCAGAAAAGGTTTTTCCATCCGCACATCATTTCCATACATACCTACATGACATCCACCTGTCCATCCATATCTATCTATCCATCTGTCCATCCATCCACCTTCCATCCATCCAGACCTACATGACCATCCATCCATCCATATCTATCAATCCATCTATCCATGCGTCCATCCACCTTCCATCCATCCATACCTACGTGACCATCCATCCATCCATCCATCCATCCATCCATCCATCCATCCATCCATCCATCCATCCATCCATCCATCCATCCATCCATCCATCCATCCATCCATGCATCCATCCATCCATCCATCCATCCATCCATCCATCCATCCATGTCTATCTATCTTCCATCCATCGATCTGTCATCCATCCATCCATCCATCCATCCATCCATCCATCCATCCATCCATCCATCCATCCATCCATCCATCCATCCATCCACACCTACATGACTATCCATCTATCCGTCAATCCATCCATGTTTATCTTCCATCCATCAATCTGCCTTTCATCCATCCATCCATCCATCCATCCATCCATCCATCCATCCATCCATCCATCCATCCATCCATCCATCCATCCATCCATCCATCCATCCTTCCTTCCTTCCTTCCTTCCTTCCTTCCTTCCTTCCTTCCTTCCTTCCTTCCTTCCATCCATCCATCCATCCACCCTTCACTTCTTCCTTCCTTCCTTCCTTCCATCCATCCATCCAGCCACCCTTCCTTCCTTCCTTCCATCCATCCATCCATCCATCCATCCATCCATCCATCCATCCATCCATCCATCCATCCATCCATCCATCCATCCATCCATCCATCCATCCATCAATCTGCCTTCATCCATCCACCCATCCATCCATACCTACATGACATCCATCTATCTGTCCATCCATCCATCCAGGTCTATCTACCTTCCATCCATCCATCTGCCTTCCATCCATCCGCCTTCCATCCATCCATCCATCCATCCATCCATCCATCCATCCATCCATCCATCCATCCATCCATCCATTCATCCATCCATCCATCTGCCTTCCTTCCATCCATCCATCCATCCATCCATCCATCCATCCATCCATCCATCCATCCATCCATCCATCCATCCATCCATTCATGTCTATCTATCTACCATCCATCCATCCATACCAACATGACCATCCATCTATCCGTCCATCCATCCATGTCTATCTATCTTCCATCCATCGATCTGTCATCCAACCATCCATCCATCCACCTTCCATCTATCAAACTGCCTTCTATCCATCCACACCTACATGACCATCCAACTATCCATCAATCCATCCATGTTTATCTTCCATACATCGATCTGCCTTTCATCCATCCATACAACAATCCATACAACAATCCATACATCAATCCTTCCTTCCTTCCTTCCTTCCTTCCTTCCTTCCTTCCTTCCTTCCTTCCTTCCTTCCTTCCTTCCTTCCTTCCTTCCTTCCTTCCTTCCTTCCTTCCTTCCTTCCTTCCATCCATCCATCCATCCATCCGTCATCCATCTGTCCGTCCATCCGTCCGTCCATCCATCCACACCTACCTAACCATCCGTCCATCTGTCCGTCCATCCATCCACACTTACACGACCAACCGTCCATCCGTCCGTCCATCCGTCCACACCTACACAACCATCCGTCCATCTGTCCATCCATTCATCCACACCTACATGACCATCCGTCCATCCATCCGTCCATCCATCTACCGATCTGCCTTCCATCCATCCACGCCTACATGACCATTCATCTATCATCCATCCATCCATCCGCCTTCCAACTATTCATCCATAAATTCCACACATGCTTGCATGATCCATCCATCCTTCCTTACATACCTACATAATCTTCCGTCCATCCATCCATCCATCCATCCATCCATCCATCCATCCATCCATCCATCCATCCATCCATCCATCCATCCATCCATCCATCCATCCATCCATCCATCCATCCATCCATCCATCCACATTTACTGTGAAAACCACTACAATCTGATTCTAATAATGATTACATAAATAATTATCAACATGAATAATTATTTTTTTATACATTGTAAAATATAGGTGCCATTAATATTTGTAATGTCCCTCATAATGGGGCCATCATATATGGGGGTAATTGGGTGGCAACTGGTAGGTAGCAAACAAACATTTGTCTCATGTCTGTTCTGATCCGATAGCATATAGAAAATATTGTTCTAAGTCTTATTTTGTTTGCCATAATGCCATGGTCATGTGCTAAATACGCCAGCACGGGACGTTCTAGTGAGAAACTAATAAAGTCATAATGTCGGATTGCAAATGCGTTGTAACTCTGAGGAGGATATGTAAATTTAACTGGAAGAATTGGTGTTACGGGCAGTCGTATCGGTGCAAAGCCCTCTGAAACATGCGAGAAGACGTGTAAAACTCAGTTGAAGGCATGAGACAAATGTAATGCGTTTTGGCTAAATGCATGAATCACTCTGCCAACAGGCCCTTTATACTGGTGGCTATAGTGCTGCTTTTTAACCCAGAGCTCAGCTGTTTCCCCAGGCGTGTGTGTGTTAGTAGTATGCCTGCGTTAAGAGCAGATGATTAAGTACTGTCTGCACGCTGGATCAGTGCTGGGCGATTGAAGTGCGATTGTTGATGTCTGGCAGTAGCCCGCGGGATGCTAGCAAGACGCCTTTTCAGCAGCAACACCCGCCAGTCGGGACAAACAATACCGCGTCTTACTCATCCTGCTAAACCTCTCGCTTTGTATACAAACACACACTTAAACACTCCAATACTCTCATAAACGCACGTCTTGTGAGCGTCTTCCCTATATTGTCATTTTGTGATTATTGCATTGTGCTGCAGTATTGTGCTATAGTGTATTGCTCTATTTGGCATTGTTGCGCATCTGTGTGTGGCGTGAAGCTTATTGTGTGTTTGTGAGTGAAGCGGCAATGTGGCGCAATATATCTAATGATTTTTTTGGGTGGTTTCCTCCTGGATTAATGTGATTTCGCCATTAGCATAAGTGTGTTTTATTATATGTGTGTAGTTTTCAAGCTTAAGATTGGCCTTTCACTCAACCTCAGCGCTTCTTGTCTTATCTGTAACAGCCGGGTGACCTTTCACCTTTGACTCAACCCTACCTGGTCACCTACTGGACATGAACATCAATCAATTTCACCCTTTCCCATATCCTGTTATCATCCCACTCCAGTTTCTGGACATCACCTTCTCTTCTCATTTACATTTTATGTTCCTTATTGAATGTTTAGAATGACATACTACTCTATTTTTTGCCAACATTTGCTCAATGACCTACCTATATACTGTTCACTGCAGTTACCAACTGAAAGGAACGTTAGTAGGAGTAAAACACCAACACATTTTATTCCTTTTTACATTAAAGGGATACTCCACTTTTTTGGAAATAGGCTCATTTTACCACTCCCCCAGTTGGGTTTTACCGTTTTTGAATCCATTCAGCCAATTTTCTGATATTTAGAAGAATATCAGTAACCAGACAGTTTCTGGTCTCATTGACTTCCATAGTATATATTTTTTCCTACTATGGAAGTCAATGAGACCAGAAACTGTCCGGTTACTGATATTCTTCTAAATATAAAAAAATCGGCAGAATGGATTTGAAAATGGTAAAACTCAACTGTTTAACTCTAGGAGAGAAGTAAAATGAGCCTATTTCCAAAAAAGTGGAGTATCCCTTTAATTATAATAAAGATTCCAAAAAGGTGTTGCCATAGAAGAACCATTTTGGGTTCCCAAAATAACCTTTTTTTTTAGTGTGAAGAACATTTGAAAAATATTAGGGATACACCGATATGAAAATTTTGGCCGATACAGATTACGATAACCGATAATACTTGATATTTGAAAGCGATAACTGATATTGGCAGATAAATCTAAATCAGACTTGAGCTGCACATGTTGCACACATGTTCTCTGCTGAAGGAAATAATCCATTATTTATAAGCTTTAATATATTGGCCAAATTATCTTATTGGGCCGATATCGATAACATTAACTTTAAAAATGAACACATATCGGCCGATACCGATATGGTGTCAGGAATATCGTACATCCCTAAAAATATAAAGTATCTTTTTCTACGATAAATAACTTTTTGTGAAAGGTTTCATGGATGTTAGGTTCTTCGTGGATCCATCAAGGCCAATAAAAAACTTGGCAGATAATCAATTATTAAGTGCTTATTTTCCGCAGCCACAATAGTGCCGTATGACTGATGTATTGAAAATAAATTCATCCATTTCTCCGGAATTACATGAAAGCAAGTGGCCGGTGAACTGGGAGAAGAGTAGCGTGAACTTTATTGTTACATACACAATGTGTCTCTGATATGAAACACTTTTTGTAATTGAACGGATCGTTATTACCGCTTCCATTGACATCATTGTATATTTTTATCGTTTTGCCAGTATTTCAATTTCTGAAACCTAAAATTGAAATTGATTACTAATCACTTTGATTACTAATCATTGAAACTGATTACTAATCATTGATTACTAATCACTGGACATTTCCCTTTGCAAGAAGGAATTTAATATTATTTTGTAGAAATGTATTTTTGAAATGAATCTTAGTTGATCCCAAAGCGCAATGTTTTCAACTTGACATTTCATTTCCAGTATGTTGAAGAACTGGAAGAAATATCAACCAGGATTTTTTTGAAATCTCTTCTTGACTCATCTCAAGAAATCCAAAAGTTTATACAATTTACACCAATAAATTCTTATAATGCGGGATTACTGTTGATTTTTGAGATAATATGACCTCACTCTCTGAATTACGCATGCAAATTTGTAAAGTCATGTGACAACAACGGTTTGAAACATGTTGCGTACTGCATAATGTTCGGTACTATTTTTTAACGCTTGTCTTCCATTGCAAACAGTCAAAATCTCCAATATTTATATACTAAATTCTGTTTTTAATATCTCTCTCATTGTTTTTTATGTACTTGCCTCACAAAGGTACCATTGAAAAATGGTAAGGGCATGACGTGTGTGTGTGTGATAGATAGATAGATACAGTAGGTGTTGATTCAGCTAATGTGTGTTGTGAGATGGTTACATTGATATGAATGAAGGTAATTGTATGAACAACTGCTCAAATTTAAGACAAATATAAACCTTCACACCTCAGGTGCTTTAAATGTTACCGCCGTAAAATGCTGATAAAAGTAAACAAGCACAAACCTGCGTTGATGGACTTGTAAATCACTCACACACTCAGAGCTTTCCAAGTTTTATCTGTAATCCATGACTTTGACCCAAGCTCTTTCTCCATGAATCCTACACACACAGAAATACTATATTTGGAATATAATACTAGTGTTTATTTACATAAAACAGTATGCAAATATTAACATTTACATTAATGTGACGTCACTATGGTAAGTTCGGAAATTGGTATCCATCTTGCAAATAAAATCGAATCGGATCAAATCAGATCATTCTGGTTGTGCTGCACATTTTGGTATTTAATTATTATTAGCACAAAATTACTTATAACTAGTGTGACATATTGCTAAAGAAGACATAAATCAACCAAAACACCTGCTATATTTATTTTTCTGCAAATTGGATTCTTATTAAAAGTGCAATCCATCAAATCAGATATCTGATCTAACCTGTTCAAGAACATTTAAATGTCCAAACAACCACTGGCCCTGAGAGTGTGTGTCCATATGCATATTAAAATGTTTCTATAAACAATGGATTTGCATCTCTTTGAAGCAAATTGCGGAAATACATCAATCAGGCTTTTTTATGACAGTGGCATCAGATAACACGCCTTACCCTTTATAATGTTTACAAAGATACACACACTGTGTGCTTTTGGAATTGGGGAGATTCCTTCTTCAGTGTGCCTAACTGTGTCCATAAATCTTATTGTCGAACGTCACCTGATGGAAAAGGGGTGTAGTGAGCGAAGTGTGCAATATTTCCTAGAGGGCTCTGCTGCTGGAATGATGGATCTTTTTGACATGTTTAAACTCAGAATTGAGGCTGGAAGGCACAAACATACACATACTGACTTATACTGATTTGATTTAAAATTTTAATCAAAATAATTACATATTTTAATTGATCATTATATCAGTGTTTGCAGGGAAATTCCCCAAATGAAGATAAATCAAAGACATTACATAATTGCGGCAGATGAAAACATGCAGAAAGTAGCTTTGGAAAGAAACGGACATTTCCTTCACAGTGTCGTTTACACTTTCTCCTTATGTATTGTGTTTAATAGCATCCAGTGGAGGAAATGCCTGTTGTGGAAATTACATGATATTTAAAAAATAAAATAGTCAAACTCTTAACTCTTTAATTAAATAATATTTTCCCCAGTTTTTACATACTTTGACAAAATTACAGCTTATAATGAGAAATGACACTTTCATTGAATATTCTGTTCATTGGTGATGTTTACAATAAAGATGATAATAAACTTAATTCCAAATTTGTTCGTCATTTTCAAAAACCAATATTTTTTAAGTAGATTAATATACTTTTAAATATGTTAAGTATATATATATATATAGTATAATAATAATAATAATAATAATAATAATATATGTATATATATATATATATATATATTATATAAAATTATATTTTTAGAATGGATATTCATATTTAAAGATTGAAAGTCCGGGAAGAAGGAAAACTAAATCTTTACATATGTATGTAAGTATGAATAAGTAGGATAAAAAAAGTTTAATCTATATATATAATAGGACTGTCAAAAGATTAATCGCGATTAATCGCGTCCATAATAAAAGTTTGTGTATATATGTGGGTGCACAGTGTATATATATATATATATATATATATATATATATATATATATATATATATATATATACACACAAACACACACACACACACACACACACATGCTTGTATATATTTAAGAAATATGTTCATATATATACTGTTTATCGATTTATATATAATTTATATTATATATAAATATTTTATATATATAAATAATAATAAATATTTTAAATAATATAAATAATATAATGTAATATATTAATAATATATAATATATAATAATAATATAAACATAATATAATAATAATAATAATAATATTACACACACAAGTAATTATACACATTATACACAGTGCACTCACATATATTATGTAAACACAAACTTTTTTTTGAATCACGGTTAATCATTTGACAGCCCTAATATATATATATATATATATATATATGAATTGTTAATAGTGACTTTTATTTAACAAAAAAAGTGATAAAACTGCTATTTTTTCTGCATCACAATTTTTATGTCTTTGTATCACATGTACGTCTTCGGAAAATGTTCCATGAAAAATGCATCTTTGGATCCATGTGTTCCATCAACTCGCAAGCACGACGTGTTGCATATGAACGTTTCCTTGTTCATTTGTGCTGACACACAAGGTGATAATCACACTAGAATTGCCTCAATTCCGGGGAAAATCCCTTATTACGGAATGGACTGATTAATTGTTTTATTTTTGTACAGTGTTTTTTGTCTTAATACAATCACCTAACTAAATGAATCATTATATTGACAGGCCTAATACAGATATGAAGTTAAAGCCAAAGATGCAGGTAAAACCTCATGAATACAAGAACCAAACATACACACGGCTAACCTCGCAAACAAACGTTAACAAAGACTATAATCCGGTTAAAACTGACAGATATAATTTATTTTCCACCGCCGGGTAATAGTTTATGCCACACTATCTCGTGCGGGACGTCAAAATTCTCTCAGTTTGGAATTGTTTGAACAACAGCGGCGTGGTTATCCCTTTTTTCTGAGCGGATGACTGCGCGGTGACAGTGAATGATGTATTTTTTCTCCTTTCTGCAGGATTTCTTTTAAACAAACATGTGAAGGCCTTTGTGTCAGCCTGTCTGTATTTTGCCGTTTCTTCTGAGCCGCCCGTGTTAATAATCACCTTGACTTCCATCAGGCTTTAACATGAAACAATACATCCACGCTGCCTTGAACCGCACTTCAATGAGCTTAAAGCCATACGGCCTTCCCCAGCACCCAAACACACACTTTTATGCAAATATTGTGTCTTTGTACTTGTGAATATGAAAGGTGTTATTAAATCTTATTTTGCATTATTCTGGTTTGAGGGAGACATCTATCAAAGAAGCTCAAAATTCAGTAAGTTATGTATATTTTTTGTTGTTTTTATTTATTTGAACGTTTTTTAATTAAGTGCCAATGATGTGTCGGGAAAGTTGTGGGCTACAGATGGAGAGGAAATGACAGAAAGAGGCTTGTGAAGTGTGTGCGTAGACTGAGTGAGGGACTGCTGTGAGCTGATTCAATGTAAAGTGAATTGTGAGTAAAACTGAGGCCAATTTAAGCCGCTGATGAGATGTTATTTTAAGCCCTGTAGGTCAGGTGGGGCAATCCCACTGACCCCTGTCATCACGGTCATAATTTAGTGGTCTCTCTCTGTGTGTGTGTGCGTTTGCCTCTGTTGGTTCCATATTTAGATGAAAGGTGAACGAAATATCACAACTGGTCATTTAAAGTAGTTCAAATCAAGGGGAGGAGAGGTTTGAGAGGAGGGGCACAACAATACAGGTATCCACACTACTTGGGACCAATTCTGACAATCCTAGGTAAAGTCCCGATTATCTTGATGGTTCTACAGATTATCTTATCTGATTTTCCTGTGGTGTGAGCTGTGTTAACAAGAGTGATTTAATCTGCTCCGAAGAACCTTGTTTCCGCCACAGAATAAAAAAATAAAGGCAATTAAGACTTTTTTCTCACAATTCTAAGTTTACATGTCACAATTCTGAATAGCATGTTATAAAGTCACAATTGTGAGTTATAAAGTCAGAATTGCATGATATAAACTCACAATTGCGTGTTATGAAGTATTGTGAGATATAAACTTGCAGTTTTGATATGATGTCAGAATTGTGAGATATAAACTCGCCGTTGTGTTATAAAGACAGAATTGCGAGATATAAACTCGTAATTGCGAGAAAAAGTCAAAAAGAAAAATTCTGGCTTTATAACTCAATTGTGAGTTTATATCTAGAAATTCAGACTTTATAACATGCAATTGTTTGTTATAAAGTCAGAATTTCTAGATATAAACTCACAATTGTGTGTTATAAAGTCAGAATTGCGAGATATAAACTCACAATTGTGTGTTATAAAGTCAGAATTGTGAGATATAACAACCCGATCTCACGACCAAATCGTACGAATTCGATGAATGATTAAAAAGTGGCTAATTCGTAACAATTCATTTGACCCCACTCGTACGAATTAGTACGATTTTGCTTAATCGTACATATTTTACAAATTGGCCAATTCATATGAATTCGTACGCATGACTTACCCCTTACCCCGCCCCTAAACCTACCCATCACGTAGGGTTTAGACAAATCGTACAAGTGAGGTCATGCAAATTAGTATGAATTAGCCACTTTTTAATCATTCGTCGAAATTCGTACGAATTGGTCGTGAGATAGCGTAGGATATAAACTAGCAATTGTGTGTTATAAAGTCAGAATTGTGAGATATAAATTCACAATTTTGTGTAAAGTCAGAATTGTGAGGTATAAACTCACAATTGTGTGTTAAAAAGTCAGAATTGTGAGATATGAACTCGCAGTTGTGTTATAAAGACAGAATTGTGAGCTAGAAACTCGCAGTTGTGTGTTAAAAAGTCAAAATTGTGAGATATAAACTCACAACTGTGTTATAAAGTCAGAATTGTGAGATAGAAACTTGCAATTGTGTGTTAAAAAGTCAGAATTGTGAGATAGAAACTCGCAGTTGTGTGTTAAAAAGTCAAAATTGTGAGATATAAACTCACAACTGTGTTATAAAGTCAGAATTGTGAGATAGAAACTTGCAATTGTGTGTTAAAAAGTCAGAATTGTGAGATAGAAACTCGCAGTTGTGTGTTAAAAAGTCAAAATTGTGAGATATAAACTCACAACTGTGCTATAAAGTCAGAATTGTGAGATATAAACTCGCAGTTGTGTTATAAAGACAGAATTGTGAGCTATAAACTCACAACTGTGTTATAAAGTCAATGTTGCGAGATATAAACTCACAATTGATTGTTATGAAGTCAGAATTGTGAGATATAAACTCACAGTTGTGTGTTATAAACTCAGAATTGAGAGATATAAACTTGTAATTGCGAGGTCAAAAAGAAAAATTTTGTCTTTATTACACAATTGTGAGTTTATATCTAGAAATTCTGACTTTATAACACGCAATTGTTTGTTATAAAGTTGGAATTGCTAGTTGTAAACTGACAATTGCGTGTTATAAAGTCAGAATTTCGAGATGTAAACTTGCAATTGTGTTATGAAGTCAGAATTGCGAGATGTAAACTTGCATTTGTGAGATAAAAAAAGTCACAATTATCTTTTAAAATGATTTATTCTGTGGAGGAAATTTCTCGTATTTGAGGCGTGGTTTACGAATGCCCAGAGCATTCGTTATTTGGTGCTACGAATGTCTATCAAATGCGCCTGTACATCTATCAAATGCAACTGTGCTCCCTCCCCGTTCTGTGATTGGTTCCCTATTTCAGGTTTTTCCTATTTCATGACAATTTGGTTCATGGTATCCAGACTGCCTAGCAGCGCGAATAAAATCATGCTGCGGCAAGGCAGAATGGGGAAACCCAGGCTAGGAACCCTGAGGACAAATTAGCACACACACACTGTTGTTGTGGAACATAACCACACGACTTCATCCAAACCAAGAGTCACACTGTTAGTCGACTGTTGATAGAGGCTGAGGTCCATAGCGTCTTTGTTAATCCCATGTCGGAGAAGCCGGTTCAAATCCCACATGGAGCGGTTTGAGTAGGACCGGTTACATGTGGCTTTTTAACTACAGTCAGAGACGCTCCCCCTTAGAAATTTGAGTTAGCTACGCTAATAAGTAGCGCTTACTAGTGTACATTGTGACTTTCTTATCTCGTAATTGTAAGTGTCTTGTAATTGGAACTGTGTATCTCTTTATTTCTTGTTTTGTGACTTTCTCACAATTGTTCTCATAATTTTTATTTTATACATCACAATTATGAGTTAATTTCTTGAAATCGTGACTCATAATTATGACTTAAATTCTCGTAGTTGTGACTTTCTTGTAATCGTTTTTTTTTAAAAAACTGGTTCAATGAAATCAATCTTCCAAAGAAACCAACATGAGCTTGGATTTCCCAAATTCCCCAGATTTGTCACACTGTACCTGAAAAAAAGAAAGAAAAAAAGGTTAATGCAAGTTCATCTCTAACATTTGTTCCAAAGTCTTAAAAGCTTGATTTAGTCACACTAGACGTGTTCTGCCATGTCTAATATTTGAGCGCAATATAACGTATTTCTGTCAGTCTGTTAGTCAGTCAACGCTCTCTGTTGATTCCGGTTAGCGAGTCTAAAGATTGTAAAAGGGAAACTTGTCAATCAAAGCTTAGGGTGAAAGTGATGTAATCTTCTGACGCAATCTCTGAAAGCAGCCGCACGAGAATGGTCTGACGCGTTCAAATAAAATGTCCATCAGGGATTACACGAACACTTATATACACAAACGCACACACTTATTCAATGTTCTCTAAGTGTGGCCTTGGCACTTACAAAGAGCTTACAAATCCTGCTTTTGCCTACAGGCACCTCAGCTCAATGCAACACAAGTAAGCCTACTCTGTTCTTTCTGTCTCACTGTCTGTGCGTCTCATTCGTTACATACGCATACTTGCGTGTCACAGTTCCAGACAAGGCTGTAACCATGTCTTGTACATTGAAAACAAAACAATTTCTTCTGTTTTTACAAAGTGAACTGCGTCAAAGTGAATGACATGAGTGTTAGTAATTAATCATTTTCATTTTTGGTTGAACTAACCCTTTAAACTGATGTCCTCCCCTTGTCCAATTATGCCTACTTTCCAACTTAAGGCGAGCATACACAGTGCATTTTTCTTTGCTGTTTTACGAGAGCGTAAAAGACCTTTCTTTAAAGTGAATTTCGTATCCAATTGCCTGGATTTAATTAATAAAAAGCAAATATAGCTGGATTTACAAATGCACATCTTGATTATTGCACGCACACATATGTAGAAATAACGACATAACTACAACAACCGTCGAGTTGTCCTGGTTTGAGACTGTTCATAGTAAGTGATCATTGTCACCAGTTTGGCGAACACTGATTCCCCAGTCTGAGAGAGCAGATTTTTTATCAGGATTTTTGACACGAAACTTCGTGCGATTTTCTTCGGAATTCAGCAGGTGATAAAATCGTATCGTTTATTACTGTCTCCGTACAATTTTCGATACGCCCGCCTTAAGGGTACGTTTACACGACATCGAGTGAGAACTTTTACCTTTCAGTTTTCCACATACAGACGACTTCATTGTCGATTGTCATTCATCATCGGATCCAAGAAAACGTCCAAAAAACGCTGTATTCTGCTCCCAGGCCAGTAGATGCGATGAAACACTACATGAACACGTAATACGCACATGCATGACATCATCGTCTTCAGAGATTCACGTTTTTATTGTTTACAAGAAGACCGTTTTCAAAAATGTGGACTTTGAACCCCATTTTCAAAACTGTGTGCTTCGCCCAAAACGCCGCTGTCGTGTCAACGAACGGCCAAAACGCATAAAAAGTTTAATGTTTTTAGTTTGTGTAAACTGTGTAAAGTATGGATAGAAACACTTTTCATAAGGGTAATATGAGTATATTCAAATGCATACTTTTCAGACTGCTGGATCTTGATTGTTGCACGCGCACATGTCGAAATAACGACATAATCACAACAACTTTCGAATTGTCCTGGTTTGAGACTGTTAATAGTAAGTGATCATTGTTACCAATTTGGTGAACACTGATTCCCCAGTCTGAGAGAGCAGAATTTTTATCAGGGTTTTTGACACGAAACTTGTGCGATTTCTTCTGAATTCAGCAGTTGATAAAATCGTGTCGTATATCACTGCCTCCGTACAATTTTCGATATGCCCGCTTTAAGGGTACGTTTACACGACATCGAGTGAGAACTTTTTCCTTTCAGTTTTCCACATACAGACGACTTCATTGTTGACTGCCATTGATCATCGGACCCGTGGAAACGTCTAAAAAAACAATATATTCTGCTGCCAGGCCAGTAGATGGCGATGAAACACTACCCAAACACGTAATATGCACGTGCATGACATCATCGTCTTCAGAGATTCACGTTTTTATTGTTTACAAGAAGACCGTTTTCAAAAATGTGGACTTTGAACCCCATTTTTCAAACTGTGTGCTTTCAGGCGCCCCAAACGCCGCTGTCGTGTCAACAAACAGCCAAAACGCATAAAAAGTTTAACCTTTTTAGTTTGTGGTGTAAACCGTGTAAAGTATGAACAGAAACACTTTTCATAAGAGTAAAATGAGAGCATTCAAATGCATAATTTTCAGACAGCTGGATTTACAAATGCACGTCTTCATTGTTGCATGCACACATATGTCGAAATAATGACATAACCACAACAACCGTCGAATTGTCCTGGTTTGAGACTGTAAATAGTAAGTGATCATTGTCACCAATTTGGTGAACACTGATTCCCCAGTTGTTATCAGGGTTTTTGGCACGAAACTTCATGCGATTTTCTTCGGAATTCAATAGGTGATAAAATCGTGTCGTATATCACTTTCTCCGTACAATTTTCGATACGCCCGCCTTAAGGGTACGTTTACACGACATCGAGTGAGAACTTTTACCTTTCAGTTTTCCACATACAGACGACTTCATTGTCGACTGTCATTGATCATCGGATCTGCAAAAACGTCTAAAAAACAATGTATTCTGCTGCCAGGCCAGTAGATGGCGATGAAACACTACCTGAACGTGTAATATGCATGTGCATGACATCATCATCTTCAGAGATTCACGTTTTTATTGTTTACAAGACCGTTTTCAAAACTGTGTGCTTTCAGGCGCCCAAAACGCCATTGTCATGTCAACGAACAGCCAAAAACGCATACAAAGTTTTACGTTTTTAGTTTGTAGTGTAAACCGCACCTAAAGTAGTATACAAAAAGCAGAAGTATTAACAGAAACACTTTTCATAAGGGTAATATGAGTGTATTCAAATGCATACTTTCAGACAAAGCGATTGTGATTTTAAGGACTGAATAATGGGACTTTTTGACTGATTCTTCATAAAGAACCAGCTCACGGGGTTATTGCTTTCAAGAATTAGACTGCACTTTTTTTCATGGTACTTCAGATTCAGTTGCAGTGAAATGTCACTAAATACTATTGCAGGAAACACAGTTACAGTGTTTATTGTGTTCCACCTGCATATGTGAAAGAATGAAGAAAACAGGTTACCTATGAAGAGCTTATTGAGAATTGATTATTTGTTCTGTCTTCAATTCTGGAGAAGCAGTTTTCGATTCTAGAGAAATGTCATCATTTGTATACTTAGCCGATTAAACACACATTAAGAAACCAAACAGAAAGGAAAACAAAGAGGGCCAAGATATTAAAATCCACATAAAACAATGTTGCTTTCATTGTAGGCTAGACAGTAGTCTGCATACAGTTACAACACACTTAAAGATAAACATTAGCTTGTAGTAGTCTGTGTACAATACTTCTGTGTGTGTGTGTAAGGCTTAGAATGGATTTGTCTTCTCAGTAAAGGCGACACGTTAAACCAGGTTGATTTATGAATGCATCGAGCGCAGACACTAAACGAAATGAACACCGCCTCAGATACAAAAGCACAACAGCGGCATTCCATTCTTCCCTGCACGTCCGACCAGACGGCTGTGGCGAGAGCGAGGGGGGGGGGTGCAAGCGCCAGACATACCTGTCAAGGCAAGGCCATATCAGGTGCTGTTCACAGGAGTTCAGGTAGCTGTTGAATTGGGGGGGTGATGGGGTGAAAGGTCAGGGCAGACCCTCTCAACAGGGGTCCGGAGGGGTAAGCTGCCCCTTATATCTTGTGTAGGTAGCTCCAAATTTTCGCCTTCTGATCATAGACTGAATTACTTCACTAACTAACTGTGCACCTAACACTATCTGCAGTAGACTACAGGCTTAACTGCCTTATTGTTTTAATAAATAACTGCATATTAATTTTCATTTTTGGGTGAGAACGTTTTTTTAACTTTTGGCACGAAAAAGAGAACTTTTTCAAATATTTTCGTTTCTAATATTCGGTGAATGAAGGTGAAGGAGCCTTTTTTTGAGGATTTAAAAGCAGAAATGTGTAATTTTATAAAAGCACATGCATTAATTCTCCAATATGTTGTGATTTCAGCATTATAACTTGAAACGTGTAAGGTTAAATAATTATTGTTGGCTTAACTTAAAGTAAGTTACCTGGTTGCCTTAATTATGAGTTCATTGAAATTAAAAAAAATTGAGTTAATGGAAAAAAGGAGATAGGTTTAATAGAAACTAAAACACTGTAAAAATGAAAATGCTTTATCTAATCAATAAAATTGTGGCAACAGATCACAAGCAATATTATTTATTAAATTGAACAAATCAGAATTGAGTAATAGTTAATCAAATTAATATTCTAATTAATTCTAATTTGTACAATTTAATTAATAATATTGCTTGTAAAATTATTGATTAGATAAAGTATATTATTTTTTTCAGTGTGTATATATATATATATATATATATATATATATATATATATATATATATATATATATATATATATATATATACTGTATATATATATTGTCGGCTTAACTTAAAAAAGTAAGTTACGTGGTTGCCTTAAAATTGAGTTTGTTGAAATGAAAAAATAAAGTTAATACAACAAAGGAGATTGGTTTAATAAATAGAAACTAAAAATATTATGCTATCTGAACCACATTATGCTTTAATAAATAGAAACTAAAAATATTATGCTATCTGAACCACATTAATTATTTGCCAAAAGATATAAATTTGTGATAATAAATAATATAAAAACTATATATATATATATATATATATATATATATATAGTAAAATTGTAAGTATACTAAAATTGTTTATGTCTGGTGCTTTAATTTTGATTTTTGTTTTTTAATGTTTACATATTGACCTCATTTACTTATTTATTTTCATATATATATATATATATATATATATATATATTACTTTTTTGCTGCAGTGACAACACTATGCTGTTCATTGAGCTGGACTTCACTATAGACATTGACACAATAATATATGCTTTCAGTATTTACTTAGTTTGAGGAAATTGAGTTGTAATAGAAATAATATTTGATTTGAACACATACCAACAACTACTGCAAAAAAAAAAAAATAATAATAATATTTAAAAATGTTTTAATTGCATTTTTAAACAAGCACTTTAACCAAGAGTATCAACTTTCTGGTAACTCTAATACTTAAGTTGCTCAGCTCAGAATTAACCCAAACTCACGAGATAATGTAAGGGGGAGATTTTGTATGACAATTACAATTACTTAAATAAAAAATGCATGTGAGCAGATTACACAAAAACGAGCAAATGAGATCTTATAAATTCATACGAATTAGCCACCAATTCACCAAAAGGTAAAATGGCTAACCATTAGATTTTCCTAATGAGAAATAAAGTGTAAACTATCTGCACTGTTCAAAATCTTGTGGGAAGCACGAGGTCATTCGGACAATATTTGTTTTTTAGTTACTACAACATAATTCACATTTGACATACTATGTTTCACATCTGTGGAATGCATATTGTGACAAAATAATGATTATTCATGAGGGTTGAAAAAAACCCAATCCATTATGAGTGTTGAGCACTGTGTTACGTGTTATAGCTGGAACTATATTGATTTTTAGCAGGGTTGAAGCGCTTTTGACCAATCAAAAGTCAGAACCAGAACAATCTGTTTTATAATTCTTGACAGATTTATACTTTCAGTTATGCTATAAATGTCATTCGATTTTTGAACTATTGATCGGTTCAAAATGACAAAATAAAATAAGCAATATCTACTGTTATGTTAATGAATATGACTTATTAATATTAATTAATAAATATGACTAATTTCCATACATCTTTGCATGTTTAAATGGGACATTTACACCATGTGTACATTTCTTGCTTCATCACAAATAAATCTGCATTGATTACCATATTTTATGGCTATGTTTTTTTTTTCAAGTTTTTAATATTTTTTTTCCATGTAAGTGTGATTAATTCATAATAATTCACACTAATTCATCCAACTACACTCTCGAATGTTTGCTAAGAAATGGAGAAAGTTTATCTTTAATTCAAACATATCAGTTTGCATACATATTTCATAATGTATTGATGTGTCTTTCATTAGCTCCTTATCTGTCCCTATGAATTTATAGTTGTGCCATCTTCATTTATAATGCTCGATTACTTTCTTATCTAGAGTAAAGCATGGAAATGCACCGCCTTATGTCTTGATAAATCATCATTTGGTTTTTAATCTAATGAAAAAGTTAATTGATCTTTTTTTGAACAATTGATTTCTGTTTGATTTGGATTGACATGCATCTGAAATCTTGATCAACTTAATGTGTTCTCGAGAAATGCAAGGTAAGCTTTCATGGAATCTTTGAGTGCAGTTTTAAACCGGTTTTAATTTGCTATTGACTCCAAAGCAAACGCAAATACTAAACCGAAAGTGCATTAAGTGTAATTTTAAATTAAGTGAACGTAAAATAAGAAATGAAGTGTATATTTTTAATTAAATATACATGCAATCCAATTTATGAGAACATTACAGTATGGGAAGAGCCTATTTAGGTAAAATAACTTTTCACATGAGTAAATATGTGTTTAAATTTAATATTTAATGCTTTTTATCATTTTTAATTTAGTAGTTTTAATTTCTACTTTAAAATAGTAAGCAATCGGTTAATTGGGCTTAGAGTGTAATTTTTTGTATTGTTTGTATTTGAACCCTTTAAATGTACACATAAATATTATATTAAATGTATGTTTGTTTTCATAGGCGTCATATGGCACATTGTTTGGAGGAAAGCATTGGGCAGGATGTGGAACAACATTGTTTGATGAATTTTTTAATTAATTTTTAGATTTCCAACGGATTAATCGTTATCAAAATAATCTCTAGTTGCAAACCCTGTAATTTTGAGATTGTTGCAGGCACAGATACAAACACTGTCTGCTATAGCATAGTAGTACACATGCTGTGGTTGAGCGATGCGAATGCCTAATTATATTTGCTTTATTGTTCAAATAATCATTTGTTTGCATTATTACTAATTTTGTTATTCTCCAGGTTGTTCATGGTTTCTAGAACACACCCAAACACACATGCACACATTCAAATATGCAAATGTATGAGCAAATACAGACACAGCGTGCATTTTGTTTTTAAATTGGCAAGGAATATTGTATTCTGCATCCTTAAAGTGAAGTCTTTTTTGAGTATTACCATTAATTATGTTTATAAAGAATACTAATTTGTCTAGATCTTGACTTGTATTAAATATGCATACAGTGAATATGCACATTTTCAGCATATGAAATATGAATTTGAAAAAAACACATTTGTGCCCTCATAAATCTTAATTGCAAGAATATACATACACACACACTCTTGTTGTGTTTCCATGATCCTTTTTATGATTCTGTCCCCTAACCCTATTTTGTCCTCATAATGTAGACTTTACCAGGCCACACACACACACACACAATTGATTGTTATATCACTAGAGATGTAAAATTAACAGGAACGCAACAGTCCTCGGGGTGTATGGAGATCAAAATATTTGTTTTATTAGTTATTTCCTGGTGTGGATGAAATTAGTAATGTAAATATTTTTTTCCCTGCATCATGATGACAATTAAACCATTTTAATTAAAATGTGCAATTGACAAAATGTGATGAGACAAAAAAAAAAAACCCAAACAAAACTTGACATTATTTAACAAAAAAACAAACAAATATTTTAAATAACCACTTATTGCATATTGGGGGTCCCTTGAAAAAACTTTTGAATCATTTTTATGTTATGCAATAATATGCTTGTAAAGAATATACTTTTGTACAAAGAATATATAAGTGAAAGAAGAAAAAAAAACGTTCAAATGCGTGAAAAAAAAAATCAATTAAGAACTCTTTACTTTATATTGCCAACATTGAAGACACCTGATGTTAACAAGTAGAATCACTGAAGGAGAAAAGCGTAATTTAAGTCACCATTATGGTGATCGGTGTTTGTTTTAGTTGGGCTCTTGAGCCTTAAGTCATAAACTAAGTTTTTCTTGGCTGCTGTACCTGAGTTATAGAGTCAGATGAACAAATAGAAAAGGTGATCTGATGGTGTTGGTTATGTTTAAAATAATCATTATTTCACAATCGTTTGACCTGAATCACTGAACTCATTTAGAGCCCAATTCTTAGTTAGATTTACTTTATTAATTTTTAAATATGTTTGAAAGGGACTGCTGAATATACAAGCTTTTATGGTAGACTAAGTTGGCATTGTGGTCCCCGTTTACACGGATCCACGAAAACTATAAAAACGCTGAATAATTCATGACAGGCCGGTAGTTGGCGATGTCACTGTAATTAAAATTGAAATTATTGAAAAGTTGTGTTAAAAATGGTTTCGTCATTTTTATTGAAATTTTTCATGTATTTAAATGTTTGTAACTTCATATTTGTAATGATTTTGCAATTGTGCAATATATTAAATAGATTTTAGATCTATCTAGAAAAGATAGATCTATTATATTGCAATATATAATATATTGCAAAATCTATTTTCTAGACTTTGAGATCTATCTCAAAATCTAGAAAATAGATTTTGCAATATATTAAATTTAAATGTAATATATAAAAAAACACACTACTGTTATAAATAGTTGTGCTTCAGTACACATCAAAGTAACTCTACTTTTTTAAAGCATGACAAAATATTACTAAGATATAATGATTTAATATGTACTTTAAAGCTATAATTTGACATTAAAGTGTACTTAAGTGTGTTAAGAAACAGTACAAGTGTTTTTTTGGTCTTTTATTCCACAAATATTACATTATCTGCAAGTGCATTTAAAAAAAAATCTTTTAAGTTTAGAAGGCTGGCTATTCAAATGCTAATTCTTATTATTTATTAGAGAAAATATTTTTGAAACTGAGAAACTAAATCAATATGTTTTTTTTTCTGTTTGTATTATTATTGGTTTAAGCAGATATTGCAACACTTCCTATTAATATGAAGTGTGTTATAACATTTATCTGCTGACCTTTTGCAGCGAGAGGTTAGGATTCTGGAGATTGTGCTGACAGCACTGAATCCTGGGTAATGTGGTGCGCATGGAGGATGTGACATCATCGCTATCCCAGGCTTTATCTCTTAAAGTTAATCACTTTGGAAACATTCCAGGGATAGCAAGTGCACGTGTGTGTATGTGTGTGTGTAACAGTGGGAGTGTGACACGAATGTGTGTGAAAGTAAAGTGATACTGTCACCCTGGTGAATGTTGCATGTAGGTTGAGCATAATATTTGAATCAATCTCCTGATAGTTCAAATTGCAATAAAAAAGTTGATTATTTCAGTTTGAATCAACAGGTTTTTGTAACATTAATTAAGAAAACAAAGTGCGTGGATGATGTACCCTAGATTAATTTTTTTTTGTCAAGGATAAAATAAAATAAAATAAATAAATAAATTCCAAATTTATATATATATATATATTATTTATATATTTATATATTATATATATATATAAATATATATATATATTTTTTTATAATATTATTATTTAAATATTAATATTGAAAAATATTATTTATATATAAAATATTTCGATTTGTATATATAAATTATATATAATTCTATAAATTATTATATATAAATGATATATAAATAAATGATATATAAATCTATATATATATATATATATATATATAAATACACACACATGCATGTATATTTAAGAAAAAAATATTATTTATATATGAAATATTTATATATATATAAATTATATATAAATTTATTTATATAAAATGTAATGTAAATGTAGACAAACACTGATCACTTAAAATAACTGATCACTTAATGGTGACTTAAAATTAAGTTTTTCTCCTTCAGTGATTCTACTTGTTAACATCAGGTGTCTTCAATGTTGGCAATATCTATATATATAAATCTTACTCTCCTAGTACAGACACATGTTTGTGTGTGTAACTCTAACCTGTGCTCATGCGGGGCCGATGGGCTGTAATTTGCCCTCACCTGGCCCCTGCTCCGCTCCCTGTCCCCAGCCGTAATTACTCTAATGGAGCAGTGCGGAGCCAAGGGTCAGAGCTCCGGCCCCGGGACCCCACCAAACAACGGGCCCTTCAGCCAGTCAGAGACAGAAGTGGATGTACCTAATGGTCATGCTGACAGTCCTGTCTGTGAATGCACTAACCTCTGATGGGCTGTCATTGTAGTCAGCAAGTAAGGGTTTTTCCATGTGACCTTCTATATTTGTGTTGGCTAGAAAGATGGTGCAATTCCATAACTGTTTGCGCACAATGCTATTAAATCGACTAAAATCCGGGATCACAAGATTTGTAGTAAAAAATATTGTTTGCTTTAATGAGATGTGCAAGATGAACCACATAGGTTTGGTTTTACTTCTAGAAGCATCAGCAACAACAAACATATCGCGTTAAACCATATACCAAATAAACCATACAGATATTCCAACCCGATCTCATGACCAAGTCGTACGAATTCGAGGAATGATTAAAAAGTGGCTAATTCGTAACAATTCATACGACCTCACTCGTACAAATTAGTACAGTTTTGCTAAAACGTACATATTTTACGAATTGGCCAATTCGTATGAATTCGTACGAATGACCTACCCCTGACCCCGCCCCTAAACCTAACCATCACGTGGGTTTAGACAAATCGTACAAATTGGTACGAATTAGACACTTTTTAATCATTCGTCGAATTCGTACGAATTGGGCGTGAGATAGTGTTGGATATTCCATATGATTTGTGCTGTATTCTATATCTTCTGAAGCATTACAGTGGCTTTTTGAGAGAGACAGACCAAAATTTAAGCGTGTGACGCTGCCGACATTAATGCATTTTACAGTTTTCTAGCTAAGTATGATGAACTCAATTATTACTTTAGATTTACAAATCTACAAAGTGTATAACAAACAGAAATGTTCTATAAAAGCCAACTTGAAATGAACTATCATTTGCACACTGCCAGCCATGTTTGGTTTGTTGATACAATTAAATCAAGATCAAATTAAAAGGATATCCATTTAAATTAGATTTCAAATTTAACTGTTCGGTTCTCTCTCGCAACCCGTACAATAACATGTGACAAAGTTGTGCAATTTGGTACACTAATAGAAAGGAATCTCACCTTCTAGCGCACCAATTATGAGCTTTCTATCTCAAACTCTCTAGCGCCACCAACAGTTGAAAGTGGCACATGCGCTCCAGCCAATAACTTTTGAACCAAACGGCCTAGAAACAATAACCCAATTGACTGAAGAATACAGATGGTAATTAAATATTCTTAGCAATCTCCTTCCTCTGTCATTGACGTTTTTTTGTTCATTGCATTTCATTCTTTTACCAAAACGGTTGAAATAAAGCAGGAGGAACAAGTGGTTGAGCTCGAAGGAAAGGGAAAGGGAAAAAGCGGGAACAATAAAAGAGCGCGAGAGAGAAAGGGGGAGAAGGGCAACAGATTTGGTCGTGTCTGTGTGTGGATTTTCCTTTTGTTTGAAATGAAAATTCAGAGTGTTTGTAGGATTACTCTGGATTGGCAGGCCCTCAGGAGCCAACCACTTATCTGTAAAAGTGTGTGTGTGTGTGTGCACTAGTGTGTTCCCCGAGGAAGACAGCACTTATCTGTACAGCAGTAATGTAGAGTATGGTAATCATGTGTGAGTGTGTGTATGTACACGTGTGTGTGACACCACTGACTTTAGGGCATTTTGAAGTTTTCTTGTGATTTGTCAACGAGTAAAACGGCAGCATGGGAATGTCCAGGTTGGAAACAAAACCTGAGAAGTTCTCTAAGGCGATTAGTTTTGTACTGTCTCTTATATTTCATTAAGCAAACATTACATTTGGACTCAACATTAGAGAGTTTTGAAGCACAGCCTGGAGGTTATTAGACATTTGTCCTTTTAAATTGCATGGATGCGTGTGTTTATTTAACAAGGAACAAAGTTGTCCCAAGAGGTTAGCTAAATATGGCAATTTGAAAGTAATTTAATTCTATTTTTGTTTAAAAAAATGTTATTGTATTTTTCTGATAAAAACAGGCTTTGGTTTGGGATTTTGTAGTGAGATTTGTAAATATAATCTATAGGACAAACAAACTGATGACAAGCAATAGTGACTGTTTTTATGTTTTTCCGTAATTTTGGAAAGTTTTCGTATATATTTCCAATTCATCATTGCAATATGCATCATATTACAAAAAGGGGGAAAAATACATTGTTTATATTAATTTTTTTTTTAATATTTTGTGTAATTTGATTTGACTATTTGAATATATATATATATATATATACATATACATATATATACATATGTATATATGTATGTGTATATATATATATACATATGTGTATATATTTGTGTGTATATATGTATATATAAATATATGTATGTATGTAAAATTTATAAATAATATATTTACTATTTAATGATTTTTTTTATTTCATTTGACTTTTCTAAAGGCTTTGGTAAAATGGGCTTTCTGTTTTGTGAATAAAATCTTATTACAAAATGATTTTTATTTATTTGTGTACACTCACAATAAAAACAAAACGTACTTTTGTATAATAAAGACAACAAATATATTTAACTAATATATATATATATATATATATATATATAATTAGTTAAATATAATTAGTTAAGTATATTCAGTAAAAATTCTGATTTGTGAATAAAACCTCTCTACAATATTACTGTTTTATTACTGTAACACTTACAACTTTTCCCCTCGTTTTTCGATTTTCCACTAAAGTCCATCCATCAACAGATCAACAGATTAAATCAACAGATTCTATCTTATTTATAAGCAAAGAAATACATGATTAATACATGATAGATAGATAGATAGATAGATAGATAGATAGATAGATAGATAGATAGATAGATAGATAGATAGATAGATAGATAGATAGATAGATAGATAGATAGATAGATAGATACATGGATGGATGGATGGATGGATGGATGGATGGATGGATGGATGGATGGATGCTAAAATGAATTTGTTTTTAGATTTAAAACACGCTTTGAATCCTAGATTATAGAAATAAAATGATAGATAGATAGATAGATAGATAGATAGATAGATAGATAGATAGATAGACAGACAGACAGACAGACAGACAGACAGACAGACAGACAGACAGACAGACAGACAGACAGACAGACAGACAGACAGACAGACAGACAGACAGACAGACAGACAGACAGACAGACAGACAGACAGACAGACAGAGTGTATAGGGGCCAAATGTTCTGCTGACTGTGTCCTCGCCCCACTCATTATGTGGGTCACTGGGGGGTGATGTTGTCATTAAACAGACCTGTTAGGCTGACCTGCTTATAATGTAAACACCTGCTTTGTTTCTTTGTCTTTCCGTCTCTGTAACACACACACTCACACCTGGATTCCTTACAGCTCGGCACCAGCTTTCTGAGCCGTGTATGTGTGTGTGTGTGTGTGTGTTACAAAATGAAGACAGACTTCACTGCCAGTTTCCCTCTATATTCACACAGTCCACTGTTAGATAGGTAGACATCGTTCAGAGTTGCAGGTCCTATCTTGGCATGTTCAATTTTTTTTTTTGCAAATTTGAAGTTATATTATGAAAAAAGACGTTAAAAGAAAATTTTCTATGTCATTTATTTTTTCTTAAAAATGACCAGATGCTGCAAATCAACTTAAAAGTTTTGAATTTGATCTTCAGGAAAGGTCCCCTGATAGATGGCACAGAATGACGTATGGATTCAAGATCTTTCGCAGAGGCAATATCATAGTCTATGAGGTTTATCCGAGACGTGATCTTTGCTGGTTGAAAACTTTACCCAATACCCCGCTGGGATGACTTGAAATACAGTCAGCCTTGGCAATTTTTGATGGCCTATTATATGTCATTTATATAAATAAAGACATTTTAAAAGGAGTGCCTCGGTCAACAGAGTTTTTCCTCTACTCTTTTCACAGAATGACGTATGTTTGGTTGCATTTAAAATGAGCAATATTTCAAACACTGACTATCTCTCTGCATCAACATCCTAGAAACAAAAGAAAAAAGGACATGTCTATTGATTTTATTAGAGGAGAAATTATGTTTTAAATAATAAGCAGCCAATACAGTATCAGTCGTATTATTAATAGCTTGGTGTTCTTGACAATAAGCTTAAATGGGATATGTGGACCAATCATATACTGTAAGTATAAAGCCACAACAGAGAATTAATTTTTTAAAGCAATAACTTTCCTGTAATGTCCACAACATAAAGCTCCTGATGTTTTATAGGGATTTCATCGAAAGTGTTATGATATTCTGTATTATTTGTTGGTATGGAATTGCTACTGAGGTACATACAAAGTTATTAAGAAAAGTAACAATGGCAAGTAAATTGTTCATAGATACTGTCAACAGTATCTATGAAGATTCTTTTTTAAATTATATATCGTGTATGTTTATCTATGCACAGCTCCATTGCAGGCTATAGGAGTCCCCTGTTGGTAAGGTAGAAATCGGTCAGAGTCGCAGGTCTCCTCTTGGTATGTTTAAAAATAAGAAAATGCATATTATGTCTACCTATTATATTTGAAAAATCCCTATATATATATATATATATATATATATATATATATAAACAATGAAGACAGACTTCACTGCCAGTTCACTTCACTGTCACTAACTTATTACTAATCTAACTTATATATATATATATATATATATATATATATATATATATATATATATATATATATATATATTTATATATATAAAATCTTTATTTTATATATTACAATATGAAGACAGACTTCACTGCCAGTTCAATTCACTGTTCTCACACACACAGCTCCATTGCAGGCTATAGGAGTCCCCTGTTGGTAAGGTAGAAATCGGTCAGTTTCTCAGGTCCCCACTTGGCATGTTTTTTTTTTAATAAAAAAATATATTTTTAAAGTTACATTATGAAAAAAGACCTTAAAAGAAAGTTTTGTATGTCATTTTTGTTTCTTCAAAATTACCAGAAACACTAGTCCCCTCTTGGCCAGTGTAGCGCGATAGTCCCCTGTTAGTAATATAGACGTGTATGTGTGTGTGTGTGTGTGTGTGTACTTGCAACGAGTGGATACAAGTATCCTGCAATTTTAGGATTACATGCAACAACATAATAGGAGATGGCACATATAATGTTTCTATTAGGAAACAATATTAAGCCTGAAGTAATACTCCTAACACTCAAATTGCAAACTCTCACACAAAATAAGGGTTGGCTAAAGACAGTGTGATGTTTTTAATAGACATGGGTTTAGTGTTAATTCTTGACAATGTTTTTAATAGACATGGGTTTAGGGTTTAGTGTTACAGTACTTCTTGAGAAGAGGAAAGTTTATTTTGATCCGGTGCCAAAAGTTGTTGAACTTTCTTGTTTATTAGAATACAGTCATGTACAGTAGCACAGAGGATAATATTAAAATTTGACAGATTTTTAAGGAAAATGTTTTTTTTAAATCTTTTTTTTAGATGTGTGAAGCATGATTTTGCTAATAAATTTGAATATTAAATTATTAATTAACAAATAAATAATGTCTTTTTTTTCTCTAGTTAAAATATCAGATAATTTGACTTTTTGTTAGAAAGCAAGATTATTTCAGATTGTAAAATGTTATGTGGTTTAACACCCCAAAATGTAATAATATTAATGAATTATACAATTCATGATATATATATATATATATATATATATATATATATATATATATATATAATAAAAATAATAAAATAATATAATATATAAAATAAAATAATATAAAATAATATAATAATAAAAAATAATAAAATTATATATATATAAGATAGCCCCCATTCAATTTAAACTTCTGACTCAGTCAAAGTCATAAAATGGACACTTTTGCTGAAAAAGGTTTTTAAAAGGCAGTTGAAACCAATATAAATACAAAGAGGAAATTTCTAAGAACCTGCCACGTGTTTCAAAAGATGAATTACATGCCAGAATTTAATGCTTTTATACGAGTTTGTTCAAACCTTAAGGATTAGCAATAGTAACAATGATGCTTGTCTAAGAAAACACTACTAACAAAATACAATCTATCTGACTCTTTTCTACACACACACACACAGATACGTCAGCGTGAATCCCAGTGGACTCGCAGCTCATTTTGTTACTTCAATCACAAATTAAATCCCATTAAAATGTACAGGCCTGTTGAAAAGGGAGACAGATAAATCCACAGCTTTGAATTGTATTTATTAAGGTGTGTGTGTGTGGGTGTGTGTTTGTGTGTTTATTTCCTTGGGCTAAAGAATCCCCCCTTGTCTAGTTTAACCCCCCTGCCTAGTTTTAAGGGGGTATTTTAATAGAGACCTTCTGAGACTGCATTGTGTGTGTGTGTGTGTGTGTGAGAGAGAGATTTGGTAAAGGGTGATCTTCACTAATGACAGTTTGTAACCCAACATAAACCTGTTATCTCCCATACACAGATTTCAATCATACCGGGACCCCTATTACCATACTGCCCCCTATACACACACCCACACACATGAACATCTATTATTAACATTCAACTTTTTTTTTTACCTCAACTCACCAATCACACTATCACACCCTTTTTCCTTTAAATCAGAAATAGAAAAAAAAAGAAAACGTGTTGAACAACTTTTCTATTATGTCACTTCCTTTTGTAGAAATTTCCCGGCAAAAGTTGACTTCTAAAGAACTTGTTTGTTTAAATTAAAGTCATAGGAGATGTCCAAAATTTAAAGGGGTAGTTCACCCAAAAATGTCCATTCTGTTATCATTTACTCACCCTCAAGTTGTTCCAAACCTGTACAGTATGACTCTCTTTCATCTGATGAACACACATGAAGATGAACAAAGATTTTTTGGGTGAACAATCCCAAGTTAATTATAAGGGAGTTTCTATATTTTTATATACAAAAACCTTCTTTTAAATAAATACCTATTTATATAATAGAAAGTTTCGTTTAGCAAATTTAATTATTGAATTTTATAATTGTGAAATAATACAATTATATAAAATGACTTATTATATTTGTTGTAAATATTTGTTGTTATTATTTTAGACTATCATTATTTCCTGGTTCCATTTTACTGTAAATTATGAAGTCTTTAAACGCACACATTCAATAATTTCATATTTTACAATCCTAATTGTTAACAATGCTATCTTTGTGGACACGACTATTAGCCCCCTGTAATCTTAGTGAAGTTCTAAAATTGGAATGATGAATGCATTGATGTCTATCAGTGGAGAATTCCTTTGCACATTTGGAATGAATGATGTCACGATGTACTACATCAGGTGGGCAGTGCTAGAAATAACACACTCGAGTGAGCTGGAGTCACGGCTCAAATAAACACACCGGAACAGTAACTGTGATGTCGTCACTTGGGAAGTTTGTATCCTCCCACACACACACACACATAGTACAGTCACAGTGTGAGGTGTTGCGTAAGAAAGCCTGTTTTTATGATACAGCACAAATCACTGAAAAAGGGGGGAAATGATTGATATAAAATAAATTAAATATATATATATATATATATACACACACACAATTTTAGATTTTATTATTTTTAATTAACTTTTATTTTCATATATTCTGTGTTCATTTTAATTTTAGTTACACTTTTTTAAGTATTTTTTATATACAATTGAGTTGATTTTTGTGGTTAGCATCTTTTATTTTTATACTTATTTTAAAGTTGTAAGGGAGACTTGATTTTCATCTGATAACTGAACAAACAAGTCTTGTGACCCGAGCTAAATATAGAGACACAGATATCATAGAGACTCAAGGATGGGACAGTAAGCAACCACCAAAAACATTTTTGCAACTGCATAGCAACACCCTGGCAACCACCCTAGCATCACATTTCCCCTAAGAAAATGTACAATTTTGCACGATGAGAGAGCGAGAGAGATAATAATGGTAATTTCGGCTTGTTTCTGCACTGTTGCACTGCCGCTCTTGGCAGGGCTAATAGCCTTTCATTACACGTTTCCTCTTTAGCCAATTAGAGCTGCCCTCTTCCTGCCTCTCAGCCAACAAACTCCATCCTTTCATCTGCACTTTGGTCACCGACGCACGTCTAATGACCCCCCCACGCACACACGCGCACACACGCGCACACACACACTGAAAATGTAGTTTCAGTGTACAATAAAAGTGCACCGTGCAAAGTACTGTATCCCACAATGCAATGCATTCAACTTTAATTTGCTTCACATTTTCAGCGTGACGCATTAATTGGAGGTGATATCAGCTTTATTTTTAAAGTCGCCGTATTCATGATGCCATCAGACTTTTTTTTTCTTTTGTGGCTCATTATTTGTTCAGACTGTCAAAAGTTCAGACAGAAACTTTAGGAATCAAAATCAAAAATGAGATTTTAAATGTAATGTAACTGTAAAAAATAATAAACTTGTTTTGTTTTCTACACTGTAAAAAAATATTGTTGGTTTAACTTAAAGTAAGTAACCTTAATTTTAAGTTCATTGAAATTGAAAAAGTGAGCTAATACAGTGAAGGAGATTGATTTAATCATCAGAAACTCAAAATAATAAGTTATCTGAACTAAATAAATTATTTAAGTTGATTTGACAAAAGAAAAAATGTTGTGATAACAAATCTTGAAAATATTTTTTACAGTGGGATAAACACAGTGTTGTTATTGTTAATGGTAAAACTATTCAATAAAACTGTTAATTGCAATAAATAGGAAAAATAAAATTTGAATTATAATTATACTGAATTAAAATTAAATCCCTGTAACACCTTTGCGGTTCCCCAGCCTTTTAAAAATTGCATGTAAATCTCTCGTTATGCTGTCAACATGTTTAGTTTCAATAGGGCAGGTTTTATATTTCTTTTTTTTTCGTAGGCCTCTTTGGTCTGAGCTCATGCATCGCAAGCTTTGAGTGAAAAAAAGTGTATCGTTTTTGTCAATATTCAACAAAATATGACAATTTTATTATTCAAAATATGAAATTGTACAAAATGGAACAAAAGTCACACTTGTGGTGACAAACAAACAACAACAACAAAAAAACCCGTTATAAATTCCCTATTTTGCTAATATTATCACCAAATAATATTTTTAACTGATTGATCGTAGGCCTCATTGATCTTTACTCCACACCTTTACTCTGTTATTGGACGACACTTGATATAAAGAGTAAAGGCGTGGTCACATTTGCAAAATTTCTGCAGAATTCCACAGGGAAAATTGTTCTATTGTCAATAGTGTATTGATGTTTGAAGCGCAGCTTCATTCAAAACTCACTTTCAAACCAAACAGCTTTCTGGTGAGCGTTGTACATTTGTGCGGCCATCTTGAAACCTGTGCGAAATCTGCATGTGGAAATCTTATTGCCATACTGAATTCCCTCAGATTGAAATGAATGTGGCCACACCTTAAAACTAAATCTCTCATACCATTTCATATTGACCTCGAGATGTCCTTTTCCCTCACTTTGACTCAACATGTGAACTGTTCAATATGAGTGTTTGTATTTGTGGGTCAAAGACGCTGTTTTAAATATTCCTTATTTATTTTTCGTTCAGTGGTTTGAAAAATGTTGCCGTTATGCCATAACCAGTTGAAAGAGTGACCTCTAGTTTTATGAACATGAAAGAGAAGGATAAAGGCAATAGTGGTAGGAGAGAGAGAGAGAGAGAGAGAGAGAGAGAGAGAGAGAGAGAGAGAGAGAGAGAGAGAGAGGAAAGAAGACAGTATCCTTTCTCTTAGTTTGACCTCCACTCTTGGTTCTTAGTGAAGTTATTCATCATTTACACGATGCGTGAAGTTCACCTTGTCAAAATTACCCACCCAGCCGCTGGCACACACTGTGTGTGTGTGTGTGTGTGTGTGTGTGTGTGTGTGTGTGTGTCTGATGATCTGCAGGTGCATTGGAATGCATAATACAGTCACTGTAGACATATACGCGGCCCATGCAAACTTACTGAAGGAAACACCACACACGCACAAACTTTTCTGTCAATATTTTTTGTCATTTATTCATCCTAATGTTCTTCCAAATGTGTATGCTGTTATTTTTTTTTAATGGAACACAAATGCAGTTTTATTATTAGTATTTTTTTCACACACCTCTTATGACAGTTCATTAAAAAAAGAACAAAATTAGTTTATTATATGACTATTTTATTAATTAATGAATGCCATTCAAGTTCTTGTATTATTTAGTTTTAGTTAATATTTAATATAATATTTAGTTAATATATATATATATATATATATATATATATATATATATATATATATATATTAGGGCATCCAAAATAAAAGTTTATGTTTATATAATATATGTGGGTACACTGTGTGTGTATATATATATATATTTACACACACATGTTTGTATATATTAAATAAAATTTTCATGTATATACTGTATATAGATTTATATATACTTTATATGATATATAAATATAAATATTTTTTATATAAATAATATTTTTTCTTAAATATACATGCATGTGTGTGTATTTATATATATATATATATATATATATATATATATATATATATATATATATATATATATATATTAGGGGTGTAACGGTACACAAAAATCACGGTTCGGTACGTACCTCGGTTTTAAAGTCACGGTTCGGTACGTTTTCGATACAGCAAAAAGAAAAAATGCCAGAGAAATGTCCTATTTGTTTAAAGAAAAAATATTTTTAAATAAATGTGAGTTTTCCTAGATCTTGAAACTTTCAGGTTTATAAATGGGGGTCATCTTTGAAGGATGAACAAATAATGTTTTGGTCACCACATTAAAAATAACATTTAAATATATATTTATTTATATAATATTTGAATTTTGAAGTGCTGGAAAAAGATGTGTGAAGTACTTGAAAGCGTTTCACCATTCCAGCCAAACTGGTTCCAGTTAGTGTTACTATATTAAATCCATGGTGAATGTTGCTGGTCTGTGGACGTAAAGTATTACTAGTTTATTCACGGCACAATGTTTCTCCTGGTTTCCATGACAGCGCTGTTTGATCTAATAGAGATCTACGGTTAATAACGGAGAAATGTGAATGCATCTCACTAGTTATCGCAGCGATGTTATTACCTAGGTGGCGAATTCAAATGTTTTTTTTTTACCGGATCTCTTAGCGCGGTGTGGTAACAGTGTTGCTTGATCGAGATAGGGTCGCGCTGCACAGATGTTGCTGGTCCGAACTGATAAACGATCCGTGAAGCACTTAATGAGTAGCGCAGTTTCGTTCTGCTTTCATTACATTTGCCATTTGATGTTGCGCAACGATGTATTGGCCGCGTCAGCGCGAATTTTGCCGGCAGGAAAAATGGTCCAAGCAATCGTTCGGTTTGTATGCGTACCGAACCGGAAGCCTCGAACCGAAACGGTTCAATACGAATACATGTACTGTTACACCCCTAATATATATATATATATATATATATATATATAATTATACGCATTGCACCCACATATATTATGTAAACACAGACTTTTAATTTGGATGCGATTAATCGCGATTAATCGTTTGACAGCCCTAATATATATATATATATATATATATATATATATTAAATAATACAAGAACTAAATAATACAAGAACTGTATAATCCTTTTTGGACCTTTAAAGACATATAGCCACTATTAACCTTTGTTGAAATGCATGAAGATTCTTTAAAAATGGTCTTTTTTGGCCCCACAGAAAAAAAAAAGAAAAAAAACTATACTAACATCCGTGTTTGGAGGACCATGAGGGTGTGTTGGTAATGACAATGTCCTTTCTTTGGGGGGACAATTATTGATTTAATGTCCACGCACAGAAACTGACAAAATACACTTTTTCTCCAAACCACACATTTCATGAAGCAAGAAAACTTTTCAAAACATGTCTTTTGCAGAACCTTTCGATGGAATTGAAATGATTTCGAAATGAAAGTGTTATAACACGAAAGCGCTTCTAAACTCGAGCTCTTTCAGCGGCTTGTGCTGGTGTCAACATAGTTTATCGATGCATGAATGCCGCTAGTGAGATTTGCCAAATCTTAGCATTCAAGTCCGTCTGTGCTTCTATTTGAATGAACATGCTTCTGCTTCTGAATCGTAGATATTTACAAATATAAATGCGCACACACACATGCAGGCACACAGCTTTTCTGGCTGCGGCTCAAACATTACGACCCTCAATTCAGCCACAAAATCAGCTTTTAAAGACGGCCTTTTCAAATGGAAATATATTTGTCCGTCAAAAGGGTTTCTGTATGTGTGTGTGTGTGTGTGTGTGTGTGTGAAGAGCCGGGTTAGATTTGATGGTAATCGTTTCCTCTCTCCTGTGCTTGACCTGATAAGGGTGTGGAAGCCCTCCTCTCCTCACTGTCCCCCTTTCACCCAGCACTCCTCCTTTATTCTCTATCTCATCTGCAGATTATCTTTCTCTCTCAACCAGGTATTTAAAACCCCTGAAGTGACTGGGGATATATAGCATATATATATATATATATATATATATATATATATATATATATATAAGGCTGTATAATATATATATTAAGGCTGTTGTTCACTTAGGTCTTATCACTATTTCACTTCTCTCTCTCTCTTGCACACACACACACAGACAGACTTCACAGTTGCGAAAGTTCGGAACATTATAAACCATAAACCTTCATGTCATCTTCATATGTTAAATGTCAGATCTCTGCGTTCTTCACTGAGCCTGCGTGGTTTGACTGGCAGAACACCAAACACACCAGTGGTTCTCACGTCTTTCTTCTCGCACTAACTGTGTTTTGACGTTCAAACATAACCTAGCTTGGCTACCCGCATACATGCAGACAGAAAGATTAATATATTATAGATCTGTCAAACAGTGTGTCAAGGGGTGCCAGTGAAGTGCGTTACAACAATGCTGTCATTTCATTTTATACAAGAAAGTAGTTTCTGCAGTGTACTCCTTTTGAGTTTTCTTTTTTTTTCTTTTTAAATTGAAAGTCATGGTTAAGAAAAATTGTCAATTTTTGGTGCATTTATTTATAGGCAAGGTTCAAAGTTATTAGAGAGAGAGAGAGAAACTATATAAGAGATATATAAGATATATGGAGTTTTGTGGCTTTTAGTCCATGTATATAGCTTTAATGTCTAGAGCTATATACCTAAAAGTAAAAGCGTAAACGTAATACAAGATACAAAGTCTACATAAATGCATACATAAATGAGCTTTTTGGATAAACGGACCTAAATATTGACGACTGATTGTGTTTTTGTCTAATCAAATGCGCTAGAATAATAATGCCTCACTGTTGAGGTAGATTCATATATATTTTATCAGTGATATTTTGATATAGGTAGATAGATGTGAATATATAAACTCTATAAAACTATATAAAATTATCTAGGCCTAATTATAATAACTATATAATACACTACCATTCAAAAGTTTGCAGTCAGTACAATGCTTTTTTCTTGAATAAAATTATACTTTTATTCAGCAAGGATCATTAAATGGATGAAAACTGACCACAAAGACATGTATAATGTTGCAAAAAATATTTTTAACTTTCTATTCATCAAATAATTTTGTATATTATATATATATATATATATATATATATATATATATATATATATATATATATATATATATATATATATATATATATTAGGGCTGTCAAAACGATTAATCACGATTAATCGCATCCAAAATAAAAGTTTGTGTTTACGTAATATATTTGGGGGCACTGCGTATAATTATTTTAGATATATAAACACACACACATGCTTGTATATATTTAAGAAATATTTTCATGTATATTCTGTATATAGATTTATATATAATTTATATTATATATAAATATAAATGTTTTATATATAAATACTATTTTTTTTTCTTAAATATACATGCATGTGTGTTTTTATATATATACAAAATAATTATACACAGTGCACCCACATATAATATGTAAACACAAACTTTTATTTTGGATGTGATTAATCGTTTTGACAGCCCTAATATATATATATATATATATATATATATATATATATACTGACTGCAAATTTTTGAATGGTAGTGTATTAGATAGTTATTGTGTTATAGTGTGTATATTTATAGTTATTGTGTTATAGTGTGTATAAATATAATATATATAGTTATAGTGTATATATATATAAAACATAAAACATTTTTATTGTAATTATATATATATATATATATATATATATATAATAAAAAATATTTTATTGTAATTATATGTATATATACTGTATATATATATATATATATATATATATAATTATAATACAAATATTTTTATTATATATATATATATATATATATATATATATATATATATATATATATATATAATTATAATAAAAATATTTTTTTTTCTTTAAGATATGTGCTCTTATTTATTACAAGCAGAATGGATTTGTGTACATTTGTAAAATGGCCTCTAGGTGGATTTTTTAAAGCCACCTATAGCCACAAATATTTATTTTATTATGAGTATTAATCACAATAAACAGTCTTTCCACCAAGTAAGACAGTTAATTTATTTTATTCGTATGCACACAATACGTTCATCTGCATAGTTGTGTGCATATTATTTATGAATTGCTATAACAACTACTGTAGTTTTCAGTGAGTTTACTCTGGGGCTCTTTGATAACGATGGAAAGCAGAAAATGGACCTCGCTCATTCGGCGTGTGTTCTCGTCTCTCTCGTGTTTGTCTGCGTCTCTATGTATCTCTCCATTTACCGTTATTAATCAAATTACACCTGCTAAACTTTCCCAGCTCCCTTTTAATTCACGTCCTCTCTTTCATTTCATCGCCTCTGTCCGTCTCTCTTCCCCTCAGCTCGCACGTTCGCTCTCTCAGTTGTTAAAATAAAATGAAAATGAGAAAGTTCAGCGGAAATATTGAGGCATCAGGTTAATGAATTAATTTTTTCAATTAAGATAAAGAAGCACTTGTTCTCTTGACCTGCAGGCCATGAAGACACATCAAAGCTGTTTTGTACTTCAGAATATGCATTCATAATGGTCATGTGTTTGATTTTTTTCCCCCTCCCTCCCGCTCTCTTTCTCTCTCATTCTGTCAAAGCTCGACTCGTCCCAACATTAGCCGTTCAGATATGCTATTAAAAAAGAACCTCTCCAGGCCCTTTTCCCCTTAAATGAACAATTGCACTATCCATGTTCAAAGTTTACATTTCATATAGTCAAATGACTCTTCTCTATGATGTAACTCACACAAATATGTATCTATACGAGTCGTTTTATTGGATTAATTGTCTTTACACACACATGCACACTCCCGCTCTGCGTGCCTACACATACATTTGCACGTTTTCAACGCAGTTCAAAGTTGAAACAGCCAAGGAATTACCTTGAACTGGAGAGAAGTCATTAGGAGAGCGTTTGAATATGCAAATCGCGTGTGAAGATTCAGAAGCTGCTGATGTATTCCCAACGCAAAGCGCCAACTCTGCGCTTTTCTTCCTCCCATTGTTCCTCAATCAAACCTGATGGCACTTTTAATCAGGCCGCTGATCTAAATGCAACTTTTAATTAAGTCTTCTGTAGATTCTAGCCGCAATTTCCCGAATTCAGCAACTTGTTTTAAATATAGCAGATTTTGTGTACAGCAAGTCGTTTTTTTTAAGCGTTGAAGAAAGATGATTCGCAATATCTGTTTGTCGTTAAGTTAAAGTTTAATACAAAATGATGATTGTGTTCATTTTGTTCTTCAATGAAGTCCTGAATATTTAAAGTTATAGTTTGGTAGCTAAATTTAGATTCTTATTTTACATTCAACATGGCGAATGTATGAATGGAATAAATTAATGGAATGAATGAATGACCCATCCATCCATCCATCCATCCATCCATCCATCCACCCACACACGTGGCATTGATTCAACAAGGTGCTGAAAGCATTTAGAAATGTTGGCCTATATTGAGAGGAAAGCATCTTGCAGTTGATGGAGATTTGTGGGATGCAGGACACGAAGCTCCTGTTCCACCACATCCCAAAGATGCTCTATTGCGTTGAGATCTGGTGACTGTGGGGGCCATTTTAGTACAGTGAACTCATTGTCATGTTCAAGAAACCAATTTGAAATGATTCGAGCTTTGTGACATGCTGGAAGTAGCCATCAGAGGATGGGTACATGGTGGCCATAAAGGGATGGACATGGTCAGAAACAATGCCCAGGAAGGCTGTGACATTTATACGATGCCCAATTGGCTCTACGGGGCCTAAAGTGTGCCAAGAAAACATCCCCCACACCATTACACCACCACCAGCAGCCTGCGCAGTGGTAACAAGGCATGATAGATCCATGTTCTCATTCTGTTTACGCCAAATTCTGACTCTACCATCTGAATGTCGAGACTCATCAAACCAGGCAACAGTTTTCCAGTCTTCAACTGTCCAATTTTGGTGAGCTCTTGAAAATTGTAGCCTCTTTTTCCTATTTGTAGTGGAGATGAGTGGTACCCGGTGGGGTCTTCTGCTGTTGTAGCCCATCCGCCTCAAGGTTGTGCGTGTTGTGGCTTCACAAATGCTTTGCTGCATACCTCGGTTGTAACGAGTGGTTATTTCAGTCAAAGTTGCTCTTCTATCAGCTTGAATCAGTCTGCCCATTCTCCTCTGACCTCTTGCATCAACAAGGCATTTTCGCCCACAGGACTGCCGCATACTGGATGTTTTTCCCTTTTCACACCATTCTTTGTAAACCCTAGAAATGGTTGTGCGTGAAAATCCCAGTAACTGAGCAGATTGTGAAATACTTGGCACCAACAACCATGCCACGCGCAAAATTGCTTAAATCACCTTTCTTGCCCATTCTGACACTCAGTTTGGAGTTCAGGAGATTGTCTTGACTAGGACCACACCCCTAAATGCATTGAAGCAAATGCCATGCGATTGGTTGATTAGATAATTGCATTAATGAGAAATTGAACAGGTGTTCCTAATAATCCAAAATACGTTCATGATTTGTAATCACAACATTTTTTTCTTTTGTTAAATCAACTTAAATAATTGATGTGGATCAGATAACAATATTTTGTGTTTCTGATGATTATATCAATCCCCGTCATTGTTTTAACTCAATTTTTCCATTTCAATGAACTTAAAATTTTAAGGCAACCTTTTTACACTGTAAATTTTTTATTTTTTTTTGCAATTTAGTTATTTCAACTTTATTTTTTTTGGTGTAGAGATTGTCCAGACAACAAGAAAGTTTAAGTTTTTTGTGTCCTCAACTAGACTGAAAGTTGAATGAGCAAGTACAATAGTTATTGTAACTCAAAACTGTATTTTTAAACAACTACACTAGATTTTCTGTTGAATTAACAAGTATTCTTGTTATTTTAACTTACAAATATAAGTTGAAACAACTGCACTCTATTTTCTGCAGGTTTTACTGCAATTATACTCAAATTAAGTTTAGTTTACTGTCAAAGCATTAATCTACACACACATACACACACACACACACACACACATACACATTTGATTATTTTATTTGGAATGACCAATAATTATTACACTGTAAAAAATATTATTGGTTTAACTTAAACAAATAAGTAACTTGGTTGCCTTAAAATTTTAAGATCATTGAAATGGAGAAATTGAGTTAATACAATGAAGGAGATTGATTTAATCATCAGAAACTCAAAATATTATGTTATCTGAACTACATAAATTATTTAAGTTGATTTGACAAAAGAAAAAATGTTTTGATCACAAATCATGAAAATATTTTTACAGTGAAACACATAGCATCCAAATATTCACAAAACAGCATTTTACCAGATAATTCATCAGAATCAAATATTCCAGAGCACATAATGTAATAATTTGCTGTATATTAATATTAGAGCATCTGTCTCTGAGTGCTAGGAGTGTAGTTCTGCTCACAGTATATAGCATTGCATTGCCCCCTACTGAAGGATCATCAACAGAGAATCTCTCTCTCTCTCTCTCTCTCTCTCTCTCTCTCTCTCTCTCTCTCTCTCTCTCTCTCTCTCTCTCTCTCTGTATTTCTCTCCATCGTTTTGTCTTTCAATTTGTTTGATTTCCTTTATTTATCCTCACCTTTTTGCATTTGATTTGGATAACTTGATTTGGGTCATGCACAGCATCAGCATAATATTTTAGTTTATTAGTCTGTATAATTTTTATATAAAACTCCGAAAGACAGGAATGTTAACGTGTGTTTTGCTGATACAGGCATAAGCACTTTTTGTTACATCAAACTATAGAAAACTCAGTGTCAGTGTTTCATCTTATTGCTTGAAACTGTGATAACTTTTTTCCTTTTATCTAATAACAGAGTTACATCATTCTTCACCCCCCGGGTTTATGGCGTCTATCTACTGTCTCCACCACTTTAAATTCAATTTGACTAATATTATAGTTCTGCATGTCAAAAACTCCAGACCTTGTTGATGTCACCCATGTGTAACCCCTGTGAATGCCAACAGGGACAACAAGCAGGAAGTCTTGACATTCCTCTCATAATTACACATGATGATAATAACAACGTGAAGTTACCGAGGGTTCACGCCTGGGACATTCTCTTTTTCACTTCCTCTTTTCACTTTATGGCCTTCACTGTAAAAATGAATATGCTTTATCAAATCAATAAAATTGTGGCAACAGATTACAAGCAATATTATTTATTAAATTGAACAAATTAGAATTGAGTAATAGGTAATAAAATTAATATTCTAATTAATTCTAATTTGTACAATTTAATTAATAATATTGCTTGTAATATGTTGCCACAATTTTATTGATTAGATAAAGCATTTATTTTTTTCAGTGTTCTCTGTCGCTGTCAGACTATAGGATATATAGAATGATAAGGTTGTCTGACAACTATTGTTTAAAAATAGTGTACAAATATTGTTTGTTTAACTTAAAAAATGAAGTAACCTGGTTGCCTTAATTTTAAGTTCATTGAACTGGAAAAATTGAGTTAATACAATGAAGGAGATTGATTTAAGCATCAGAAACTCAAAATATTATGTTATCTGAACTACATAAATTATTTAAGTTGTTTTTACAAAAGAAAAACATGTTGTGATTACAAATCATGAAAATATTATGCCATTTTGGCACATGACCTCATTACATTGCATCATAAGGCTAGTGGTGCCTAGTTATCATCTTCAAAAAATGATAATTTAAAAATTAAGTATTTACTACTGCTACTACTGATGATAATAATAATATTTAGATTTAAATTATATATGACAAAAAATTTAAATATAATACACAAACATAACACGTGAAATTGTCACATTACCTGATTTCATTGCATGATATATTTAGTTATAATTTAAAAAAGTTAAATTAAATAATAATAAATAAAATTAAATAATAATAATAACTTATTATCATTATCATTTATTTATTTTAAAACGATGTTTTAAACATAAAACAATAATTTAAATTAGATATAATATATACTATTAAATTAGAAATAGTATTTAAATTTAATATTGTTAAAAATAATTAATGTAATTTTTTTTCGACATTTGCATGACTTCATTAAATTGCATAATAAAATCAGTTAGTGTTTTCCAGTTATCTTATATAAAAATTAACCTATTATTATTTGTAGTTGTATATTTGAGTCATTTATATCATTATATATCTGATATAATCGTTAGGGTTAGTTATAATATAATAAGTGCATTATATATATATATATATATATATATATATATATATACTATACTGCTATCTATATATAGCCTATATATAGTCTGTAATATAATATAACACACAACTGATACTAATAATAATGTGGTTGCTCCATTTGACTAGCCATTAAAGTTCAAGTCAAGTGCATTGCATTGTGGGATACATGTATCTCATGCAGTGCTACGACCTTATACTGCACAAATAATGTGCAATTTCTTCCCGAGTGAGAGTGAATGTCAGTGTGGCATGTGTGAAGTATTCAGCGGCATGCCGTCTTAGCACAATACGACCAGTGCCTGTGAGCTATTCCAAATGCCTCTGGCGTTCTGTGGGTACCCATAATGCTTTGAGGTTGTGAGTGTGCCTGTGAGGTTTTAAACATGTCTATGAGGTATTGAGCGTGCCCCTTGGCTATCTGGTGCAGTCTGGTGTCTGGGCACTGAGGGCTTTTGGGCAAGCCTGATTGGAAAATCCTTGCGGTGGGCAGGTGCCAGTGAGGGTGCCAACATGGTCAGCTGCGGTCCAGAGGTAATCCACAGCGAATTCCAGCAGCGGCGAGGATATTTTCTCTCTCTCTTTCATTCCCCTTTCCCAACTTGCTCTTTTTTTATCTTCCTCTTTCCTCTCCTTATTTTCCTCTCCTTCTGTACATTTTTGTCTTTCCTCTAACTCATGTAGCCCTCCTCCGATTTCTCCCCTTCTCTGGAGCGAGTCCCAGCGTGTTAGAATAGAGGAGGTGCTCCATTCAGCCGGGGTGAAACATTTTCCTCTGCTCTCATTCCTTCGCCTTAAAACATTCGGCACTTTAAGGATGAAAGCAGCAGCACGTGTCTTTTCCTTTTTTCACTTCCTCCTTCCTCGATTTTTTTTCTTTTCCTCCCATCGTTCACCTGGGACGCAGTTCCTTTTTCTCATTCCTGTTTTAGGGAGGTAAAATTGGATTTTGGATCCGGCCCACTTAATTAGGTTTACAAAAAATTCTGAAGTGTAGCACTATGTTTAGATGTAATGCATTTTTTTAATGACCCCTGCGACAGAGCAGAGGGATGGAAATGTTCCCAATTGGTTGAGAACACCAAGCAGGTTCGGTTTTTTAGACAAATGTTAAGAGTAAGACTTGGGGGCCATTTAGAACTAATAACGTTCAAACTTTGTATGCGCTTTGGCCTTTTTTTATTTTTTATTTTTTTTTTACAGAATAACAGCGTAAATTCACTAAGAAAATGTTGGTTTAACTTCAAAAAATAAGTAACGTGGTTGCCTTAATATTTCATTCAGTTCATTGAACTGAAAGTTCATTGAACTGGAAAAAATGAGTTAATACAATAAAGGAGAATTATTTAATCATCAGAAACTCAAATTTATATGTTATCTGAAATAAATAAATTATTTAAGTTGATTTGACAAAAGAAAAAATGTTGTGATTACTAATCATGAAAAGATTTTTTTTTTTTTACAGTAAGGGCAAAAGAATCACATTTAATTGAAATATATATATATATATATATATATATATATTTTTATAACAATTTAAAAGTCTTTAATTTGAATGTATTGAATGCATTCTTGCTGAATAAGAATATTAATTTAATAATAAAAAATGACCCTATACGGTAGAGAACATTAATTCATGAATCTCTCTGTAAATATATATATATATATATATATTCAAGATTGATCACAACATTTTTTCTTTTGTCAAATCAACTTAAATAATTTATTTACTTCAGATAACTTAATATTTTGAGTTTCTGATGATTACATCAATCTCCTTCATTGTATTAACTCACTTTTTCCATTTCAATCAACTTAAAATTTTAAGACAACCAGGTTACTTCATTTTTTTAAGTTAAACCAACAATGTTTTTTTACAGTAGTTACAGTCACTGTAAAAAATATTGTTGGTTTAACTTAAAAAAAATAAGTAACCTGGTTGCCTTAACATTTTAAGTTCATTGAAATGGAAAAAATGAGTTGATACAATGAAGGAGATTAATTTAATCACCATAAACTCAAAATGTTATGTTATCTGAACTATATAAGTTATCTAAGTTGATTTGACAAACGAAAAAAAATGTTGTGATTACAATTTTTTAAAGTGTATTTACATTTTTCTATTACATTTTCTATTAAATATTTCTGGAAATGTGTGCATTGTGGCATTCTCACACCAAGACCATAGCAGCTAAACATGCCAAGTGTAAATATTCACAATTTTGTGCACCAAAACTATTCACAGCTTATTCAGAGACTAGTACACTCTAAAAAATGCTGGGTTGTTTTAACCCAATTATGGGTCAAATATGGACAAACTCAAACATTGGGTTAAAAATGTAATTTAAAAAATGTAACCCAATGGCTGGGTTTGTCCATCCAATATTGGGTTGAAGCAAACACATTTCACTTGAAGGAAATGTGTTTGCTTTTATTCTTTATGTAGCGATTTGGCAACACATTTATAATTCATCGCTCCTCCATTCTTACATATACCTCCAAAAACTGTTTCTTTACAATTTACTATCTACATTGAGTAGTACATTATTGAGAGTAACACTTGAAGAGTATTATATTGGTGGAATACGATGGATGGATTTTTGTTTGTAAAGTGGGTTTGTCAATCATCTTATGCAATAAAATGCTGTCGGATTCTTCAGAGGCAGTTTTATAGACAGAAACCTGATCATTATTGAGTCTGGATGAGAGACCTCATGATCAGTTGTGTGTGTAGACACAGTGGATGCTGTCTTGAGTTAAGATTCACTTAATTTGTATACATCTTCAACCGAACACACACTCACAGTACTGTGATCTCACAAATGGATTTCATTTAATGTTTTTTTTTTTTTAGATTTGAATGGAAGCAAGAACTTGAGTCATTCTCGATATGAAAACCTGATCTCTGTTTTGTCATGTCTGTCCGGCATCCAACCTCTTCTGCAATATGAAAAACTAATTTATTTTGGATTTTGGATTGAGGGACCCAAGGAACCGATCTCTAAATATCCCGTCAGTGCGCGTTTGACCATGATGTGCTTCTATTGGCCTGGGGCATGACCTATCACATACACACACGACAAGCCCAAACACGGTGACGTAGCCCAGCCACAGGTCCGGTCTCTCGGCTTAGTCTTTTTCAATCATGGGGGGTTTGTATAAAATGTCGACTAATGCAGCGTGTGCTGGCGCCAGCGCAGTGTGTGTATGAGCATATGAGTGTGTGTGTGTCAGTACGGTCGATAATGTGTTTATATAACATCCTTCACATTCCTACACTAAGAGCCTTTCCATTCTCCCACACTCCTTCAACCTAGCGAGACTCCATTCTCAAATAACACACGCACACAATACACACTTCATCATTACATCAACCAAATACACACAGTCTCATTGTTATGGCACTGCTTAGTATATACAGTACGTAGTGCTGTAATGCTGTATAGCTCTCACACACTTTCACTGTATTTACACTTGTGTACCTCCCAAAATGTGGTCAAATCTGTGTCAGCTCAAGAGGTGAGGACTGCTTGTTTTGTGTTTTAATCCATCCGTTGTTCCCTACATCCGTCTTTGTCACATTCTTACTTTCTGCATCCTATCATCAACACCATTTCAGACAGTTCGTAATGCTTGTGTTATATTTGTCTGATTTTTGGCTCACATAAACCATTTTTTTTAAAGAGATCCCTTTAAAATCTATGGAAGCTTGTTTCCGCCACAGAATGAAAAATATAAAAGGTAATTGCGACTTTTTATCTCACAATTCCGACTTTTTTCTCACAATTGCAAGTTTGCTTTTTGCAATTCTGACTTTATTTCTCAGAATTGCGAGATGGAAGTCAGAATTGCGAGATATAAAGTCAGAATTGCATGATATAAAGTCAAAATTGCGAGATTTAAAATGGCAATTGCGTGTTATAAAGTCAGAATTGCGAGATATAACGTCAGAATTGTGTGATATAAAGTCGCAATTGTGAGTTATAAATTAAGAATTGCGTGATATAAAGTCGCAATTGCGTGATATAAAGTCGCAATTGCGAGATATAAAGTCAGAATTGTGTGATATAAAGTCACAAATGCGAGATATAAAGTCAGAATTGCATGATATAAAGTCAAAATTGCGAGATTTAAAATGGCAATTGCGTGTTATAAAGTCAGAATTGCGAGATATAACGTCAGAATTGTGTGATATAAAGTGAGAATTGCGAGATATAAAGTCACAATTGCGAGATATAAAGTCAGAATTGCAAGATATAAAGTCAGAATTTCTTGATTTAAAGTCGCAATTGCGTGTTATAAAGTCAGAATTGCGAGATATAAAGTCAGAATTGTGTGATTTAAAGTCAGAATTGCGTGTTATAAAGTCAGAATTGCTAGATAAAAAGTCGCAATTGCGAGATATAAAGTCAGAATTGCGAGATACTGTATAAAGTCAGAATTGCGAGATATAAAGACGCAATTGCGAGATATAAAGTCAGAATTGCGAGATATAAAGTCAGAATTGCGAGATATAAAGTCAGAATTGCAAGATATAAAGTCAGAATTTCTTGATTTAAAGTCGCAATTGCGTGTTATAAAGTCAGAATTGCGAGATATAAAGTCAGAATTGTGTGATTTAAAGTCAGAATTGCGTGTTATAAAGTCAGAATTGCTAGATAAAAAGTCGCAATTGCGAGATATAAAGTCAGAATTGCGAGATACTGTATAAAGTCAGAATTGCGAGATATAAAGACGCAATTGCGAGATATAAAGTCAGAATTGCGTGATTTAACGTCAGAATTGTGTGATATAAAGTGAGAATTGCGAGATATAAAGTCACAATTGCGAGATATAAAGTCAGAATTGCGAGATATAAAGTCAGAATTGCGAGATATAAAGTCAGAATTGCGAGATATAAAGTCAGAATTGCAAGATATAAAGTCAGAATTTCTTGATTTAAAGTCGCAATTGCGTGTTATAAAGTCAGAATTGCGAGATATAAAGTCAGAATTGTGTGATTTAAAGTCAGAATTGCGTGTTATAAAGTCAGAATTGCTAGATAAAAAGTCGCAATTGCGAGATATAAAGTCAGAATTGCGAGATACTGTATAAAGTCAGAATTGCGAGATATAAAGACGCAATTGCGAGATATAAAGTCAGAATTGCGTGATTTAAAGTCGCAATTGCGTGTTATAAAGTCAGAATTGTGTGATTTAAAGTCAGAATTGTGAGATATAAAGTCAGAATTATGTGGTTTAAAGTCAGAATTGTGTGTTATAAAGTCAGAATTGCTAGATATAAAGTCGCAATTGCGAGATACAAAGTCAGAATTGCGAGATACTGTATAAAGTCAGAATTGCGTGATATAAAGTCGCAATTGCGACATATAAAGTCAGAATTGCGAGATATAAAGTCAGAATTGTAAGATATAAAGTCAGAATTGCGAGATATAAACTCGCAATTGTGAGAAAAAAAGTCAGAATTGTGAGATAAAAAGTCGCACTTCTGTCTTTTTTTCTCAAAACTGCGACTTTATATCACCCAATTCTGACTTTATATCTCGCAATTCTGACTTTATATCACGCAATTCTGACTTTATAACACGCAATTGTGAGATAAATAGTCGCAATTATTTTTTAATTTTTTTTTTATTCAGTGGCGGAAACAAGCTTCCATAAAAATCGATTATTTATCAAAGAACAATCCTGAGTAAAAGAGGAAAGGTCAGATTTCAGTTTAAACTCAAACATTTGGAATATATAAATATTTTTAAATATGTAATTGTTAAGCCCCGTGGCATAATTTAGCTACTTAAAGCTACTTTATTTAAGCTACTTACTTATTTTAATATAATTGAGAGTTTAGAAGATCCATATGAGATGGAAGTTTCCTCAAACTGAATTTTGATATTTTCTGGAAAAGAAGTGATTCACTTATAATTAGCCAAACGTACCACCATGATGCTAAGGTTACCAGAGTGTTGCTATGTGGTTTCTATAGGGCTAATACAATTTCTAGGGTTATTAAAATGAATCAAAGGATAAATGCTTTGGATTAGCGGTTCATTCAAATGTATATACAATATCTTGAATTTACCGGTCCTCCTAAATATGTTACTTAAGGCAAAAAGTTGCAGACACGCACACAGCAAACTCAGGATCATATACTGAATGGCCTTCTTTTCCGGATCTTTGCCGAAGGTACAATACCATACGCTCACTGCCAGGTGCCTCAAGCTGCGAGTGACTGCGCAGCGTCAGCATGCGTTTCTCTGTGCTATGGAGAGGGTCCACTCTCTGCTGTGTGCTGGAGAGAAGGAAGAAGCTCTTTGTGGCAATGCCAGCATTCGACACCGCCCGATTCTGCCAACGTTTCTGCGCCATCTTGCCAGGGTTCCGCTTTGCTTTTCCAAAGCGCTGCCCCATCTGTTGCTTTGCAATGGAGGTCTTGCTCTCTTTTATTCACTCCATTTCAATCCCACACTCTCAGTCTCTGGCAGGAGGAACATTTTTGCTCCATTCTGGTTCTATGGCGGCATGGCAGTCAATGCTGACCCCATCTTAGTACTTCCTGGACTTTAGCCACAACAGAGCGGGAGCCATCTTGGATCATTGGCAGAGAGACAAACGTTGTTTTTTTGAACATCTCAGGGTAAAAATGTTTATTTTATGTGTGAAAAACACCATCTACTCCTCTGAAATGGAATCTTTTTTTTCGTTTAGCAGCGAGTCGTTACTTAGAATTGCTTGTTTAGTGAAAAATTTCAAAGCACTGATCAGCTCTTTTTGAGTAATCTTTAGGTAGCCGAGAGAAACTTTTCTAAGAGCATGAAGTCCATGTGTCATACAAGACTAGAAAACTAGAAATTAACTAGTTATTTCCAGAAACAGTGTTAGTTGTTGCACATTTGTCGTTCAAACCACGTTGGTTTGATGATATAGAACTATCGTTAAGATCGCCATGCAGGTAGTGGAGTAATAACTTCAACTAAATAGGTTTGATATCAAATTAGCGTCAGATTATTGCTGTAAACCATTCACATGGCATCTAAGGGTACGGTTACATGACAACAATATGCTTAAAACTGATGTTTTTCTGTGGAGTTTTTTCAGGTACAGACGACATTATTGTCAAAACAGTCCCCATTCACACTGATCCGCGAAAACGACTACAAACCCTGTCTCTCTAAAAATGCTGGGTTGTTTTAACCCAACTATGGGTCAAATATGGACAAATCCAAAGTTGGGTTAAAAATGTATTCAAAAAATGTAACCCAATGGTTGGGTTTGTCCATATTTGACCCAAAGCAACCCAGCAATTTTTAGAGTCTGCCAGGTCATTAGATGGCGATGAAACACTGTAGACTGAACGTGTAATACGCACGTGCATGATGTCATCGTCTTCAGAGATTAGCATTTTTGTTGTTTACTCGTTTTCAAAAGTTTGCATTTTCTGGCACCCAAAACCGCGTTGTCATGTTAACGAACGACCAAAACGCATAAAAATTCTTCCGTTTTTTTTTTTTTTGAAAACCGTTTCACCGCTAACGATCGCTACTTTTCTCTCCATCGTTTTACTTTACGTACAGATGTTTGTATAGGTGTATGACAGGGCCCATTCTGTTCAAGAGGCACATGTCATGCTAACGAATAGACTTCTAGCCACAGGTCGAGCTGTAGTTCCAAGCACACAACTTTGCAATGCAGTATGCAATTGTTAGAACTGAGGTTTTGGAAAACACTGATGCATAGCTAACAACAAAAGTTGCTACCATACTTTGCTAACATTGCTTTTAGGAAACACCAACGCATTCTCATCCCAAAGCGTTATATTTGACACTTTTGCAAAAGCGTAAAAATGCGGCGCTCACGGCACCCTTTAACGTCTAATTAGACGCTTTCGTTTTGGTTAAGTTTAGGTATGATGTGGGGTAAGGGTTAGAACACTAGGGGGCGCTTTTGGACCTAATATTTCTGCGTCTCATTTGGCGCTAAAGGGTGCCATGTGCGTTCGATATTTACGCTTTTGCAAAAGCGTCGTATATGGCGCTTTGGAATGAGAACGGGCTGGAAACACACCCTAGTGTGGTAACCTGGATGCCAGCCGAGCTTAGCCCCGCCCACAACATTTGAGGATGAGAAGTTCGGTCTGGACTTGATCCGTTGTGAACAACACATTCTCATCCCAAGACGTCATCTAACTGACGCTTTTGACCATACGTCAAAAGCCAACGTTTTAGGGTACCCTTTAGCGTCAGTTAGATGACGCGGGTAGGTTTAGGTCTGGGGTAGGGTTAGGATTAGATAGCGTCATCTAACTGATGTTAAAGGATACCTTAAAACGTCGGATGATGACGTATGGTCAAATACGTCAGTTAGATGACATCTTGGGATGAGAACGGGCTGGTTGTGAAGCAAGTATGCCCGAACCAAAGCTGTTCGGACCAGTCAAATTGTACGGGTGGGCTTTATACGATGATGGACAGATAATCAACCGTAATGTAATGATCCACGTCACCAAATAGGTTTTGGAAAACACTGATGCATTGCTAACAACAAAAGTTGCTACCATACTTTGCCAACGTTGGAAACCTTTTAGGAAACGCACCCTAGTGTGGTAGCCTGGATGCCAGCCAAGCTTAGCCCTGCCCACAACATTTGAGGATGGGAAGTTCGGTCTGGACTTGATCCGTTGTGAACAACACATTCTCATCCCAAGATGTCATCTAACTGACGCTTTTGACCATACGTCAACATCCGACATTTGTATGGTACCCATTAACGTCAGTTAGATGACGATCCCAGGGCGTCATCCAACTGACGATTTACCTTTACGCGGGTTGGTATAGGTCTGGGGTAGGGTTAGGATTAGATAGCATCATCTAACTGACGTTAAAGGGTACCCTAAAACGTCGGATGTTGACGTATGGTCAAAAGCGTCAGTTAGATGACGTGTTGGGATGAGAACGGGCTGTTGTGAAGCAAGTATGCCTGAACCAAAGCTGTTCGGACCAATCAAATTGTCAGGGTGGGATTTATACGATGATGGACAGATGATCAACTGTAATGTAATGATACACGCCACCAAATAGCGCTTGGAACGAATTCGTTTACAACAAAGAATGGCTGCCGCTGGACAATTTACATTTGTAGATTCAGCCATCGCGTCTTTTATAGAAGATGTAGACAGCGTGTTCATTTTAAAAGAGGAACAGAGAACCGCGATCAAGGCGTTTGTCGATCCAATTGAGTCCAGAGGCATTTTCTTTCCTGGTTTGGTTAAAACACACCCCATAATCACACCCCAATCAGACTAGAAACACCTAAATGACAACATTAGGCTACTAGTGTGGTGTTAAACAATCTAACTCAACAGAACGGTTAATTTAACAAACTACAAACACCAGTCAATTGTGGAAACTGATGAAGTCAGAGAGAAGGGTAGACATGTTCAGGATTGTTCACACACACACACACGCGCGCGCTCTAATCCTACCGATCCGCGGCAGGGTTTCAACAGAAAACAGGATGCCAACGTGCCAACCAGATCCACCTTTCATTCCCCCCCTCTGATGTCTCAACAGCACTTCCCCGGATCAGTATTTCACCTGTCACATGCACAAATACACACACACATGGATCCCTTCACCCCATTGTACGTGTGTATTGTAGGAACATCTTTCACACACACTCCTGTCGGCGTGCCTTTTGCCCATAATGAGGTCTTATTAAGCTCCTTTGCCGTTGAGAATGGAAGTTGTCACCGGGACGCAGGTAAGCCAGCCGCCACAAAGGCCGATGTCTGACGTTAAACAAATGGCTGACATCGCTCGCGGCTCTGCTCAGCCACGGTGCCAGAACGAGCGTCACTTCAAGTATTTCTGATGGCGCATTTATCGAATACAACAAGAAAATGTTTTGAGCTGCTGGCAAAATGGAGTGAGAATAGAAAGGTATTTAATAGAAATCTGTTTATTCTATTATTCTGGCTATATCTTATTGTCACCTTGACATGCTTAAAATTCCTGTCAGTGCTGGAGTCAAGCCCACTGAAATGACGGCAGATGGATATGTTTACCTTTCCCTGGGCGTGTGGAATGAATAACCTGCTGAGGGAAAGGTGCCTTATTAAATTTGATGAGGAGAAAAGTGTCTTAACGTTTTATCGAAGTGTATTTGTGCGCTGCTATCAGCTTCGTTACAGATGCCTCTGTATCCCAGGACACACTCGTTGCACCGATAACCAGGCTTCTGCGTGTGTATGCATACAATTTTTTTGTATAAAATGACGATTGTGTGCTTATTGAATCAATGTACGTGTCACAAAGGGAAAAACGTGTCAGTCAGGATGATGGGTTTGGGGAAGGGTGTTGAGAATATATTCTAGAGTAGTCTAATCCCTCATTGTATCCAGGCAGGTAATGTATGGGCTTTGATTTGAGTATTTAGATACATCCGAGGCAATTACAGACAAATATTTTGGCGAAACTTTGATTTAATTGAGTTTTTTTTGTAAAAAGCACACGATTTGTGAAGATGGCAACAGTGCGATGACGTTTAAGTAATTTAACAGCATTTTTCAGTTGCATATCATTATCACTCTTCGATGATTTTTAAGTATCTTACAGTATGATAACTAAAAAGCATTAACATTTTTACCAACTTTTTGTTAGGGATTTTTTATAAGTTAACTATATTTTATAGCTTAAAGGGTTAGTTCACCATTTTTGGTGAACTAACCATTTTTGGTGAACCCATGTTCATTACTTTACAGGGCTCCATACTAACTTTTCCACTAGTTGAACTGGTGTTACCAACTTTCTCATTTGGTCGCACCAGCATTTGATTTGGTCGCACCTTTTTTTTCTCTTTTTTTTTTGCAGAATAGTTTAAATGAAGTGGTTTTAATGGACCAAAGCTTGGAAAGGCCTTCTGGGTTGCAGCGTAAACTCCTGTAGAATATTAATTATCATTGCCAAATTTCAGGATTTTGATGGATTTTGGACAGTAATTTTAATCTGTAATTTTAAGCATTTTACTTTTAAATTGTATATATACATTCTATCTATTTACATTTGAATCATTATCTATCTATCTATCTATCTATCTATCTATCTATCTATCTATCTATCTATCTATCTATCTATCTATCTATCCATCCATCCATCCATCCATCCATCCATCCATCCATCCATCCATCCATCCATCCATCCATCCATCCATCCATCCATCCATCCATCCATCCATCCATCCATCCATCCATCCATCCATCCTTTAAAAATCATTAAACATTCAAATGTATGCATTACATTTTAATCAATTAGAGTATTATAATAAGCTAATACAGATTTTCCGTTATCAAAGTTTAGTTGTAACACAAATCAGAAATCTCACACTCCTTACCTCCTCTATTTTATAATAATTTCCTTTTCCTCAGTCGAGCGATTACTCTCATCTAACCGCTGAAAAGATGTAGGAGGGGGGCACGCTGTTTCGTGAGACATTTTCATTTTTACATGCCTTAATTCGTGAATTCGTAATTGTCACGTTCCACCATCAGTGTGCAATGCGCGTGACGTCTACGTTCGTCAATAAATAAACTGCGCGTGTCTTGCTGAAGAACACTGTATCCGGAGCTACTTCTCTCCATTAATGTCTATTGCAAGTCACGCAGGCACTGGGCAGCTCTGCTTCGAAGTCGACCCTGGGATAAAATAGTCTACGAATATAATATAGACAAATATAAACACCAACACTTAAGCATTTGAAAACCTAAGCATTTGACATTAGCTAAAGACATGCTGATGAATCATGCATTATAGGACCAAGAGTGTGCACATCCGCCTTCCACAATAGTCCGTATGACGTTATTTTCATTACGTAACTTGCGCTATCCGTATGACATAATTTCTGTCATGAGGAGGGTCTACGAATGCCTGCGCACCTCAGTGCATGACCAAATGACTTGAGTGTTTGAAAACTAAGTCTACTGTTTGGACTTACGGCCAAAGGAAAATACTTTGAAAGGCTTGCGCTCAACTGTGCACGAGACGGAGCGGATCGCGCAAAATAAAGAATACCACCCGAGCCAAACCTTGGTAAACTACGTTTTCAAGTTGCTTCTCCTACACTGGAGGTGGCCACATTTAGTTTTTTGCTGGAAAAGTTTGGGATAACCTAAAACTTTGTTAGATTAGTTTTAAACAGACTTTAATCACACCAGCTTTTAATTCTTTAATTCTCATTCCCTTTGTATGAAAGTGTGTTGGAAGCACACGTTCAACAACACAGGCATGTAAAAAGTGGTCAAGTTGTCTTTATGTAAAATGGAAGGAATTGACTGCCCACAAACTTTATCTCAGGAAAACTTAAACTCTTAAAGATGGAAAATGAGAAATCGCAGACACACACTCGTTTGACGCGCACGGTTCTATCTGTGAGATGCAGCGGCCGGGATTGTGTGTATGGTATATAAAAGATTAAAGTGTGTGTATGAGGTGATGCATTGCCATTGTCAGAAAGAAATCCGGCAGGGCGGCCCACCACTATCAGCTCTGAGATGAGAGAAGTCCTTAATCCTACACACACACACACACACACACAGACACACACACATTTACATCTGCAAACAACAAACAATACGCCCACATAATTCATAAAGAGAATGACAGGAGGAGAGAGGAAGAGGAGGAACGGAACTCTATTTTTCCTGCTTCTGTCAGAGATTTACGCTTGAAGACTTTAACTTGATGTGCTATCGCACAGTTTGGGTTTGTAATGGAGGGACGCAATCCCCCCAAGAACAGAAACAACGCCGGAGTGCTAAAAATAAACAGTAAACAATACTTCATAAATCTACCTTGAACCATTTTTTAAGCAGATTTTTACAAGATTTTTTACTATAAAATATGGAATAAGAAAATATATGAGTGGTTTTTGCCCATGCTAAGAATTAATTCATTCAATAATTTGTTCATTCATTCATTAGTTCGAGTCTATCCCAAACCTTTTATACCGTATCCACCTTATTTTTCACGCAAGAAAGGGCACCAGCATTTTTGAAATATAATGTGTTAGCCACTTCTGCTAATCGTAGTTTTATTGTGACTGGACTGTCTATTTTTTGACTGGCTAGCTAAATTTTAATACGGACTATACAGACAGACTGGGGTCCTTTGCCCTTGTTATTTTTAGTTTTTAGTTTATTTTTAGTTTTAGTCTAATAGTGACTGTAAAAAAATGATTGTGATTTTTAACGGTAAAAAACTGTAAAATGCTACAGTGAAAAACTGTTAATTGGTTAACGGAACCTTTCCTTACTATATACGGTAAATAACTGTGATAGATCTAATGGTAAATTTAATGTAATTTTACTGTAAAATACCGTTAAATTTACAGTTTTAAAATGAAAATGAACTACTCATTGTATAATTGTACAGTAAAAAATCATAAATTGACATTCCCAACAATTCCCTGTGTGACACTTCGCATTTGATGTATTTTTGTTTAAATGACTTGTTTCTTCATAGTTTTCTTAGTCTTTTTCTAATCATTTATGTACGTTAGGGTTTTATATGACCTTTAATGTTGTTAAATTAATGTTTATTGCCTTTATACTGCTGTGATTGTTGGTTGTCAGTGTATTACAATGGTACAAAACAGATATTAATGCTTCAGTTAGTCGATAATTTAATATAAATACTAGGGTTGTCAAACGATTAATCGCAATTAATCGCACCCAAAATAAAAGTTTGTGTTTACATAATATATGTGGGTGCACTGTCTATAATTATTTTATATAAAATACACACACATGCTTGTATATAAGAAATATTTTCATGTATATACTGTAGATTTAAATATCATTTATATTATATATAAATATAAATATTTTATATATAAATAATATTTTTTCTTCAATATACATGCATGTGTGTCTATATATATATATATATATATATATATATATATATATACATACAAAATAAATATACACAGTGCACCCACATATATTATGTAAACACAAACTTTTATTTTGGATGTGACTAATCGTGATTAATCGTTTCACAGCCCTAATAAATACGGTTTATTTCTGTAAATTTTAAGTTAAGACTTTAAAACCTTGTTACCGTAAAGTCTTGCTACCATATTTATACAGTAAATTTCTGGCAACCATAGCTGTCGGTATTTTACCGTAAATTTAACACATTTTTTTTACAGTATAACAGTGTCTGTTGCATTAACCATTAAATTGCCATTTGGCGTTCTTTGCACGCTCTTAATGTTTAACGTTCTTAATGTAGGCCTATGACACGCGCAGTACATCTGAAATGGTGCACGTTAAATAACGTTTTTAAACTCAGCAGTAGTTTATATATTTCTCTTGTGTGTATCTGAGAAATGCACCCCCCCCCTTTTTAAAGTGTCGTTCTATCAATTTTATTATTTGATTTGCCCGCTGATTTTCTCCATTCATTTGTCGAATGAGTTCAACTGCATTTTAAGACATTTTAAGACAGCAATTTTGCACACGATAGAGATTTTAGTCCTAAAATCTATACAATCTATATATATAAAATGCATTTATTTTGATCATTTTTTTTGTTTGTTTTTTTATATATTTCTTTTATCCTTCCAAACTCTCTGTTCTTGTTTACCCACATTAATCAGTCTTTCAACCTAAACACAAAACCCTCCATTCCAGATTTTCACTTTCTCCATCATGTTGGACATAGTTGCCTAATATTCACAATTTCTTATGCTTGACCCGCAGAGAATGTAAACTGAAATGCGACCAATCAGAAGATCTGATAAAAAAGCCTCATCACCATCATTCATTCCATACTATACGTACTACAATCTACTTTAATGTATGAGTGTAATATACATATACATTAAAGGACACTCACATTTGACATACAGAGCATTCCCACTCAGATTAGATAGAGAGACACGAGTGCATCACACACACACAGAAACACACACACTTATAAATACGTAGAATCGATAAGACTTCTTCAAATACACTGGACATACCATCAAAGTGCATTAATGGTCTTCCTGCGAGTGTGTGTGTGTTATTTTAATTCCCAGTCCAGACTGCTAGCTCGACACTTCTCTAATTAAAATGTCACTAGGCCGATGATTAGAACCTTCTGAAGTATGAGCCCACGTTACTGTGTGTGCGCTATTATCAGCGTGTTAGTTGGCTTGATCAATGTGAAATGTGTTTAGATGTAATTGAATTGAATACTAATGTCTTTTCAGGATCCTATCTCCATGTGTGGGCTCAGTCAGTTGGTGCCCACTAAATCTCTATGTAAATGAAATTTTTCGTACGAACAATAACATTGACACTTTCCCACACGTATACTTTACAAACCAGTTCCCCGCTCCTCTAAGTGGAACATACAGGTAGTTGGAATCTGTCAATCAGAAGATGCTACCAGAATTTTCATTGGTTGAATTGCAGTGGCCGTGTCATCGTACCGTGAGCCTGAAAAGCTCATCCTCAGGTCAAGCGTATCATAAATGACAGCTGGGAGATATTAACTGCCACACGTGAATGGTGGTTGCTCTACCATTAAACATTTTAACATGCTTATTTATAAATTATTCAATCATTTTGTTTTAAATATTTATACAGTATATTGTATACATAATCATATATATGATACACATATATAAAACGAACAAGCTTAACAGAATATTTTTTTCAAGCATGGTAAATTTGATTAGATATTATGTTATGTTATAATTTACTATTATTAGTAGTATTACTTTTGATTTGATTATTCGTTACATTTAATTCATTATTAGTGTCAAAATACTGCAAAAATAAAACATCAGTAAAATATTGGGTACCTATGTGTCTATGTTGTATTGCAAAACATGGTAACACTTTATTTTACAATGTCTGTTACACATATTACATTTACTTACTATAGTATTATCTGTAAATTATGTATAATCACAAGCAACTAACCCTAAACCAAACCTTAATCCTCCGATACCTAGTCAGTGCATGTTATTAATTAATATCACTCAGTAATTATTGTATAATTACACTGTAACAACAAGGTCACCTTAAAATAAAGTGTAAGCCAAAACACTTGCTGCTATTGAGGTTAAGGAACAGGTTTGGTGGTATAGTAAGGTTTAATTATTGGTTAAGTTGGAGGGTCAACAGTGTAATTTTAGATGTAACTCTAAAAATTATTAGATGTAGTTGCAAGTATAATGTCAAAACCTGTACGTACACAGTAAGTACAATGTATCAAATTATTTAAATTGTCAAATTTGTGTATATTTATGAATTGCAGAGTTTCATTTGACTAAATTAATGTCAGGAATGCATTAATAAGCGTGTAAATCCAATCACTCTCTTGTTTTGCGTTCTCCTGCTACTGAGCCTGCTCGAGATGGAGATATAGTATTTAACCCAGCTTAAAACAGCAATTTATACACACAATTCAGCATAGATTGCAACATGAAGAGATTATCATTATCATTATTTTTTATGGCTGAGGAAAAAAAAAGGGATTATTCAGAGTGATCAGTGGATGAACGCAGAGATAATTGAATATTAAGTACAGTGACTGATGAAGACACAGATTAACTGGCGCTGAAATTGTACATCTGAACCGTGGCATTCTGTACGTGGATGGCGTGTGTTAGCTGTGTATCATAAAATAACTACGCGACTCGTTTCCACTGACCTGGGTCGGCCACTACGATGGCTGCGGTGTTGTGACCGTTGTGGAATGATAGTTATGTGTTTTCTGCATGATTGACATGAGGGTGTATAGACTTTGTGATGTATCATTAGAAGGAAAGGCTTTCACAGGTTTCAGAAGTATTTGGCCGTCTGACATAGAACACGTGTTTGAACTTTCACAGCCACCCGTCTTCGGTACTTTACCCAAATGTCTGTCATTCCTGCTTCACATGGGGTCATGATGAGGTGATCTATTCACTTTAACGTCACTGAATACAGTACACGTTTGAACACGTCGTCTTCACAAAATGCAACGTCCTTTTGGACATTGCAGAGTAACTAAACCCTAAACCAGCTTTTTTGAGTTAATGATCTGTAAGAATGTATCTTTATTAATACCAGTCATTAGTGATGGGAAGTCCGGTTCTTTTCCGCGAACCAGTTCTTTCGGACAGTTCGTTGTAATGAACCGGTTCAAAAAAACGGTTCACCAGTTCTTTTACGTCATCACGTGATGATGACGTCAATTCTGTCATCCCAGCGGATAAAAATACTTTAAATTAAAGGCATTTGTAATCATAACTTCAGTTAAATAATAGTACACATCGTCATAATCATCTTGGATAAGTTTCTTACATTTACATTTTGAAAACGAACCCTGCTGCAGCCTAGGCGATGTGCTAAAGTGGATGTTTTACATGTTTCAAATATATAAAATGCATAAATGGTCTTCATCGTTTTATTTGTTATTAAATGAACTTACATTTCGCCAATTCGCCCTCTCATTTAAGTCCTGGGTTCACCCGTACAGCGTGCTCATGTATCAGCACAAGATCTGCTGGCCGAAAGAAAGTTCTGTTCAGAGACAGTGCTATCGTCACGCATGCGCAGTATCTCCAGCTCATCGGTTCTCCGTATCGAACGTGTCCGAAAGAAACAGTTCTCGGTTCTGTACTGGTGATTTAAGAACTGCAACAACCAGTTCTCGACTCGAGAACCAGCATAGGCCTGTGTGTGCTGACCTGAAACCTGAATATACAGTCAACAAAACTAAAAAATCGATGCATGTCTGTCTCCAATGTAGCCTTCTGTAGCCTATACAGTAGATATACATTAAACATTAATTCGTTATGTTAACACATTATAAACATTTAAGCAGTGCGCCGTTAAAACCTTGGCAAGAGTTTACATCAAAGATTTATATAGTTACTTAGAAATTAAATGAGCTGTTCCTGAAAATATTATTTTGGTATAATAATAAATGTTTAGTTTGACAGTTTTACAATTCAATCATTGTTTCCAAACATTAAAATAACAGTGATAATAATTATGTGATAAACATGTTTCCAAAATGTTTTATTTTGTTACACTTACTGATGTTCAACTAAAGACTTTAGGAAACGTACATTTCGTCCATCAGAAAAAAATTGCACGCATGCTCAGCTCATCAACTCATCAGCTCTCAGTATGTCGAACGTGTCCGAAAGAAACTGTTCTCGGTTCTGTACTGGTTACCCGCATGCGCAGTATCAGCTGCTCGTGCTCATCACTTCTCTCAGCACCAACATATGTCTCCGTTCAGTGAACTTTTTGAGTTACTGGAATAAAATGTACGTCTGGATATTGGTTTATTTCGATTAGGAGGGACTGTCAGGCATGTCTGAAAGTGAGTAACTTTAGTAACTTGTGGTTTAGCGCTGACGCAAGACGCGAACTGTTTCAAACGATTCAGTCCGATTTAGTTTACTGGTTCGACCGGTTCACTAAAAAGAACCGGTTCAAAAGAACGATTCGTTCACGAACCCGCCATCACTACCAGTCATTGATTCGAGTAACTTTTTTTTGACATTTGTGTATAGTGTTTTATTTCTACAATATATGGTGCAAAAACGTCTTAGTGCTGCCCTCTTCAGGTTGAACGGTGGCTGCTGCAGTTGAATTTTCCTAAAAAATATTTTCAAGATTTGTTATCACAACATATTTTCTTTTGTCAAATGAACTTAAATAATTTATTTAGTCCAGATAACTTATTATTGTGAGTTTCTGATGATTAAATTAATCTCCTTTATTGTATTAACTCACTTTTTCCAGTTCAATCAACTTAAAATTTTAAGTCAACCAGGTTACTTACTTTTTTAAGTTAAACCAACCTTTTTTTTTTTTTTTTTTTTTTTAAAGTGTAGCAGTTCTTCTTGACCAACACAGTCTCACCCCAAAAAGTCATATAACTGACGTCTTGGGACGTCTTTTGACCATACGTCAATATCTGCCTTTTTAGGGCCCCCTTAAACGTCGGTAGATGGCGATCCCGGGCCGTCATACAACTGACGCTTTACCTTTAACGTCGGTTAGGTGACGGGTTAGGTTTAGGGTTAGGTTTAGGTCTGGGGTAGAGTTAGGATCCCATAACCTCATCTATCGACGTTTAAGGGGGCCCTAAAAAGGCGCATATTGACGTATGGTCAAAAGACGTCCCAAAACGTCAGTTATATGACGTCTTGGGATGAGACTGCGCTGTCTTGACGTTTCAGCTCACCACGCTCTTGGTACAAGCTACGCCCTTGGCAGTATAAAAACCAGCTTGTTTCATCAAAATCACTGTAGCGAAGTTGGAATTGAGAGTATTGAAAACGTGTTTTAGCATCTGTTTCGTCCCCGCTATCTCCGCTGGGGTTTGCCCACTTTTTCAGCATTTTTCAAATATTGCCAGTGGGTGGAGTCAGGCTCTGACCAGGGGTTTAGTTACCCTTTAACTTTTCTTTGGCCTGTTATGAAAACTTCTATATCTGTTGGAGTGATTAAAACATTTTTATCAATCTTAATGCGTTGCTTCAATTCATTTTAAAACCCGGGTTTATGAAACCTATTAAAAAGGTCTCGAAACGTTCACTCAAAAATAAAAATTCTAAAATTCTGCCATCATTTAGTCACTTCATTGTCATTTATAACCTATCTGACTATCCTACATGACATCCTTTCTTCCTTAAAACAGAAAATAAGTTATTTAGAGCAGAATGTCTAAGCTGCTCTTTCCCATCGAAAGAACGATCAACAAGCATACCTCAGGGGTCTGTATTTGGCCCGTTTGAATTCCAATTATTCATTAATTCGATAATTGTTTAACTACAGATAATAATGGTGATACTTAGTAACATTAAATGTGTGCATCTTTAAGTTCAATTTGTCACCAAGTACTGTAGACAATACATTTTTGAAAAATATATATTTTTTATGTTTCAAATAACAAATAGTGTGTCAGTCTCTTTCAGCCGTTTCCTCTTTTTCCATCTATATATTGTATTATGTGACCTTTCCATTCGAGAGATAAAGAGTAGGGGGGTGGGGGGATACAGAGAATAAAGAAGTGTCAGAGCCTCGCAGAATAGCACAAAAAATAAACAGTTTTAGCTCAAAGGATAAAATATCTGCAGCTTAGAAGAACTAAGTCGATAGGGGAGGGGGGATAAGCCATGTAAATATTCTTCTGTTTACCTGTCTGCATGTCGCAAATTAATCACACACGCACACACATACACAGACACACACACACACACACACTGTTTACCTGTCTGTGCAGCCTACATTAATCATGTGAGTGTACGGAACAGCTTCACTGTAAACAGTTCTAAGCGCTACCAGTTGGCACCATTTTGTTTTGGTTAGGATACAGAATGAGTGATGGGCCCTTAACACTGCACTGAGGGGCTGCCAGCCATGATGGAGGGTTGCGGGACACTAGTGTGCGTGTGTGTGTGTTGTGTCTGTCTTCAGATATCAGTCATTGACTCCCAACTACTCTTGAGTTCAAAAATAATGAGCATAGAGTATGTAACGTGTGTTTAGCTGTGTTTGTGCCATGTGAAACTTTCCAGAGGCAATGTCATTGCTTTTTTCATTACTAAGGGGTCTAAGCTATGGGGGTACCAATTTTGGAACAGATCTTTTCAGAAATCGTGTTTTAGTGTTAGTGTTTAGTACTGAGACAATGAGATCTCCGTTGTGATTTTTTTTCACATTAAGCTTTAGTAAAGGTGTGTGTGGTGTGTTAAGAGAAAGTTAACTGAAATAAAATTAAAGCTGAACTATGAAAAGAAGTCACAGAGGGCCGAGATAGTTAGTTCTGCTTTTTTGCTTTATAAGATTCTTACCTGCTGATTATTTTACATTTAAATCATTTGAATTTGGTTCGGCTTAAATATGCTTTCATATGTAGGGCTCTGGATTACCGCTCAACATATCTTTGCAAGGGGGGCATCTTAAACTCGGCTCATTATCATAGCATTTCTCCTACCTGCCTCATTAATTTCTCCTTTTTTGGGGGGCAGAATGGTTTAATTTAATATATTCTGCGCGTTTAATCATAAGTCGCATGTACTTGCGGCTATGGAAGAGCTGGACGGATCGCAGGCCTTTTGATTTTTTTCACAAATCCAACATCCCTCCGTGGGTTGAGAAGTGCTCATGAAAGAAAGATGCTCTGAAATCGGGGAAAAAAGGGGGGAGTTGAATAAGACGGGAAAGTAAAGTAAGTGTAAGTATACAGAATCACCCTTTCATACCACTTTTTAAACAGTGACATATTTTTAAGTGTTTTGAGAGAATATGCAACTTCGTTTTTATTTAAAAAATCCCATCCCAATTTAATGTTACTGAATGTACATTTGCTGCATTGCTAAGAAACTTTTCAGGCATTTTTACATGCTTTTAATGCTAAGGATTGGCATAAAACAATCTAAAAAAAAATGCTGGGTTGTTTTAACCCAATTTTGGGTCAAATATGGACAAACCCAGCCATTGGGTAACTTATTTAAATCACATTTTCAACCCAATGTTTGAGTTTGTCCATATATTTGACCCAAAATTGGGTTAAAACAACCCAGCATTGGTATTATCTTGCGAGACTTTGACCTCAATAAGTAGCCATTTGTATTTATAATACCTGACCAAAAATGGGTAAAAAAAAAAGATATTAGCATTAAATATTGCTGATTATATGATGTATCTTGTGCATACTATAGGACACTATAACCAGTTAACACTTTAAGCTAGCTGGCTAAGTGGTTAACTTGCTAACTGAAAACAAACAAGTGTGACGTGTTTATTTAACCAGCTTCGGTTATACAACGTGAAATTTTACAGTTTACAACTTTAGAAATGTTCATATATGGATGTTGCTAGGAAGTAGGCCTGTCAATATAATAACATAATCATGAGGAATTAAACGTGAACGTAATTTCTGGCCAGTCTTTACAAAGAAGAATGTAACCGTATTAACGTCAAATTCCGTAAATGTTAACTTTTCTTTTTCCCGGGATTTTAGGGAGCAACCCCTGTTTGACAACCCCCTTCTCTAGATGATCTTTCCACTGAGAAAAAATCAAGAGTTCCTTCCCACTTATTAAAATATTATGTTCATCCACATTTATCCACACAACCTCATTGTCATGAGCAATGGCATTTAATTCCGGTAATAACGTTTTCACGCAGGTTCATTATTAGCATGCGTGTCGGGGGAAGTTTCTCGGGTGAAGTTTATGAATTCCCAGGTCAGCACTTACATTAATGAGAGCGTCGTTGAGAGCTTTCCGCGCTGTTTTTTTTTGCTAATTCCTCTCAAATTGTGACCTGTAACGTGTCTTCAACCCTCCTGTTTGAAACAGAGGCTTTTAACGCTTAGTGCATGTGATAGATGGAGCTTAGAAGGAAGAATGCAGATGATTAGTTTGACGAGTTGAAGAGTGGGAAAAGAAGTGCTCTGTGCTCTCATTGTGTTTCAATAACTTTAAAAAGAAACTAATCCAGTGTACTCTAATTGCATGCCACCTCCCAGATGGGGACCTTTCCTCTTCAGATTCATTGTGGTACAGAATACTGCCGCAACCTCTGAGGATCCTGCTTGCAGTATTCCTGTAGATCCCATAATGAGTTTTTAAAAGATATAATAGTGCTCTATTAGAGATTCTAAAACCCCTAAAAAAAGAGGTTTGTCTTTGCAGGCATCAGATATTACCGTTGACGCTGGATTAAGGTTTCATTTCGTCGTCTTCGTCCATTATTCGGGCCAATCTGTCAGATTGACGGGAACTTTTAATTAAACCGCAGTAATTATGGTGGAAATCTCTCATGGAAAAGAAAGACTCCAAATTCATTTCATCTGACTAATTATCAGCCCACATCCTGATGTCGACGCCGCGGAAGTTTCGAAGCGGCCATCTGAGACGCCACTGGCGCGATTGGCCAAGAGAGGTCAGACAATAAGAGGCCCGATGTTCTTTGTGCAACAAAAACTCATCGGTTGGCTGTCTTCATTAGATCTTTCGGTTCTAGCCAACACAATGAACGCAATCATCTCTTCCTGCGGTGTGGAAATGAATATCGTAAGTTACTTTGAATTTTGCCGAGGAACAATCACACGGAGGAGATAGCGCTGTTGATTTTGCAACCGTGGCTGAGCGAGTCAATGAATCAGAATGTTTGCTGACTCCGCCGAGGAAAGGACGCACGGGACGCTCGGTTTTCCATCTCTACCCCCCCCCCCTCTCTCTCTCTCTCTCTCTCTCTCGTGCGCTCTCTTCCTGGGTTTAGGGGCGAAAAGTAATATAGGAATCGCTTTAGGCGGAAAAGAGCATTGCTATTTAGGCTTAGAGGCTCAATCAGTCTGGCTGGAATGATGGCGATGGTGAGTTACCATTAGGCTGACCTGATTAGGGCCGACTTAGGCACCGCAGTCATATGTGCCATTTCCCTGATAGGGCTGGAATCTGGATTTCCCGCTTGGCTGCGTCCGTACGGCTAAACTCAGCCAAGCGCGGTGTCTCTGAGCGCGCAGAGCGGGAAGGTAATTCTCATTTCAGCCCAGTGCTCCGCACACTCGACAGAATCTCACACCACGGAAATCCGCCGTGGAGGGAAATGTGACGTTTTGCCGATTTCACAGAACTTTGGTGTAATGTTCAGGCCGACATCAATAATATTGTGTTGGGGTGTGGTTGGGGAAGTTATCTAGAAGGACGTTAAGGATGTCTACCTTTTAGTACGCTTCAAAGGCATCCACGTTATGCCTGTAAACTGATGTTCATTCGGTTTGTGAGCCGGGATGAAGTTAGATGTATTTATTTTTTGATATTTGAGAAAAAAAGGGTGTTCTGGGAGGGTGTCCTAGTTAAAGGGTTAGTTCACCTAAAAATGAAAATTCTGTCAGTATTTACTCACCCTCATGTTGTTCCAACCCCGTAAGACCTTCGTTCATCTTCGGAGCACAAATGAAGATATTTAAGATATTAAGATCACTCCTGCATACTAGTCCATAGGCTTCTTGAGAGAATGACTTGCTGTCCTCGAAAAGTCATTAAAGACATCGTTAAAATAGTCCAAGTGACGACAGGGGCTCAATCTTAAGTTTATCAAACGACGAGAACACTTTTGTGCACAAAAAAACAACAAAAATAACGACTTCATTTCAACTATTCGTTTATTTCTCCCTCTGCCTTGAGTCAGGTTACTAGTTTAATTGCATAAGCTTCTGTTATTGTACGTCACACGCATCACACACATGACCAGCGTCGGCCAATAGTGAGCCTACGTGTGACGTAGCTCTACGCAATCACACTACGTTAACTGACGACAGGAGATGGAGAAGGAAGTGAATAGTTGAAATAAAGTCGTTATTTTTGTTTGTTTTTGCGCATAAAAAGTATTCTCGTCGTTTGATAAAGTTAAAATTGAGCCACTGTAGTCACTTGGACTATTTTAACGATGTCTTTAATGACTTTTCGATGCCAGCAAGTTTCATTCCCTCAAGAAACCTATGGACTAGTATGCAGGGGCGATCTTAATATCTTAAATATCCAACACATTCTCACCCCAAGGCGTCACCTTTGACCATGCTTCAATATTTGACGTTTTAGGCGCCCTTTAGCGTCACTTACATGACGCGATCCTACGGCGTCATCTAGCTGACGCTAAAGGAAAGCGTCAGTTAGAGGACGCGGTTAGGTTTAGGTGTGGGGTGGGGTAGGGTACACGCGATCCTAGGGCGTCATCTAACTGACACTAAAGGACGCCTAAAGCGTCAAATATTGAAGCATGGTCAAAATGCTAAGGTGACGCCTTGGGGGTGAGAATGGGCTGAAATATCTTAATTTGTGTTGCGAAAATGAACGAAGGTCTTACGGGGTTGGAACAACATGAGGGTGAGTAAATACTGACAGAATTTTCATTTTTGGGTGAACTAACCCTTTGAAGTCAAAGTCTTGATGTTCTGGTGCTCAAAGTGCCTACTTCAATGTACATTTTATTAAGGAAGGTATCATTCGTGTACTTTACAGGTTCAAATTCCATATGCTAAATAATAGCAATAACTGAATTAGCATTAGCAAACACCACTAATAAAATGGCTGTTGAATTTTAGCTTGTTGTTCAGCATTAGCTGAAGTTTAGGCACGTTTTGTGATATACAGTTGCACAATGTGTGTTTGTGAAAATTCCAGTGGTTTCATCTCGTTTTCAGACCTGCTTCAGCATGATGGACCAAAGTTTCTACTGGCATATTCTCTTTCTTTGTTTCTCTCTCTCTTTCTCGCGGTGGATGGTGTAATGTCAAGTTGGGCACGGAGCCCAGTTCTGCAGCAGCGATGCGCCCCGTACTGACACACGGTTACAGTTCCTCATTCAGCACGTCCAATCCTCATTTCAGCATTATTTCATCACCTGCGTGTGCGTGTGTGTGTGTGTGTGTGTGAGCGTTTAACTGCGGATGGTGACTACAGGTTTCTACCGATGAATCAGCACGAACACAATTGGTCTCTCTCTTTCACGGTCTATTCTCCCGTTCTGTCCGTCTGTCATCGGGCTTCACCCACCCTCTGAGCTGTCACTCCAGAACAGGATGCCCATTTAGGTTGGACACAATTATACACTTATGTGTGTGTGTAGCCCCATGCATATGCCGTAAGACATCGAGCAGGGACCCGGGCCAGTCGGAAATGCGATCCGCCCCATTGGCCGCCCCCTCCCGCTCCGGGTCTGCCCGTCTGGGAGAGGGGAACAGTGGGAATTCTGTGTGGCTCTGGGCAGCCGAAGCCTCTTCCCAACAATTACCTTCAATTAGGGGAGCACAGTGGCACGCAGGCAGAGAAAGGGACCCCATTAGGGGCCAGGCCGGGCGACTGGAGCCGGGCCAGCCCTACTGTCCCCCTCTGCTCTCTTACACTGCCCCGGGGCTAGGGTTACACCACACACACCCTGTCTCTCCACCCCTACCTGTCTAATCTCACTCACTTCTTCGGTCTTCTTCGTCATCCTAATCGTCGTCTTTTCCTTCTTATGCGTTTTCGTTCTTCAAGGGAGGAGAGATGAGCTAAGAAGGGGGATAAAAGAAGTGTTTTGTGAGGACGACAAACCTTTTTGGGGGTCATATTCAGGTGTATCAATCAATATTATGATGAATATTACATTAGTCAACATTTGAAGTGGATCAAAACGTGAATTTTGAACAATACTCGTTCTTGTTTTAGGACTACTTTGATTACTTTTTTTGATTCACTTGAAATGTTGACTACTGTAGTTGGGCACAGCAAAACCTGTGCTGAAATGCATCAAAATGTTTAGGTCTGACTAATGCGGTTAAAGAATTTGTAAACCACTTTTTTTACATTTGGATTATTTGGAAGGATATGAGGAGCTGAAGGTGTGAAACAGCTTACCTACACCCCCACCGACGCACACACAGAGACACACACATTGTACACTTATCATTACTGACTAAAGTGATCTTCTTTTGTCGTTTAGGAGTAAAAATATCTTACGTCCTCCTTATTACCTTACTGTGACTGAATAGACATCTTTGATTTGTAAATGTGACGGTTATGTGTGATGTCACAACCACACTTGACAAACTATATATCGTTGGAAAGACTCCTAAATAGATATTTTAGCACTGTTTTTTTTTCTTACAAATTATGAATGAACAGTAATAAATTAATTTTTGACAACAGTGCGCCTCAAAGAATCGACGTCATTACAGGAGTTTCTGACTTTTGTCACAAAACAGACTGATCTCATGAAGTAGCGTGTGTATGACACGCCAATTCGTATTTGCATTTTTGGCGTGCTATCAAGACGCATAATCGCTTTTCAGCGTGTTTATGAACGCCGTTGACTAAACGTTATATAAATATATGACTTACCTCAACCCTGTCCCTAAACTTAACCATCACTGGGTTTAATGGCATTTATGACTGTTCCCTTACCATCCTAGGGAAAAAAAAAGATATGACTTACCTCAATCCCATCCCTAAACTTAACCGTAAACTTAACCTATCATTTTTCCAAAACCACCCACCTGGCCCGGGTGTGTTTTACCAGGAAAGAGAATCGATCAAGACCGTCATAAATCTGTTGTATTCTTCGTTTAATAAGTGCATGAGTAATTCAGATGGCTCTCACCTGTGCATTTATTCAACTAAGATTTATGAAAGACCGCATTGTGTAACACCAACACACTCAATAGATTATGAGGTCAGTGAATTTGACAGCCAATAAATCAGAATGACACCTTACTCTCATAGTTTCCAAATCTCATACTCACAGCTCACTGACAGTTATTAGTCGTTTTTGCTTTCAACCCTGTAATGTTAAAAAACAAACAAAAAACAAAACAAAAAAACACACTTTGAATGGGACATTAAGCACATTTTAAAAGAGAAATGCCATTTAATGGCAAACTTGAATGCCATGTAGTGTATTTGAACATAACGTAATAATTATTATTACATCGTAACATGGTTGAAATAATAACTATTGCTAGTTGTAAACACATATTAATCAGATATGTCAGCCATTTTAATACAAACACTCTAAAAAATGCTGGGTTGTTTTAACCCAATTTTGGGTCAGATATGGACAGGCTCAAACGATGGGTTAAAAATGTAATTTAAAAATGTAACCCAATGGCTGGGTTTGTCCATATTTGACCCAAAATTGGGTTAAAACAACCCAGCATTTTTTAGAGAGTAGGTCTATTTGATAGCTAAAAAATATGAAGATAAATAATATAAATAAAATAGAAAAAATAGATGTAGTAATAATAATAGAATGACCTATTTATGTTCACTTAACAGCTTCTGCTTGTGTTGTATGAATATTAATGAGAATCTTCTAAATAGATGAGTCTGTCTACTGTGAAAATAAACATTAAGGACACATGGTTCTGTAATGTACACATGGTTTAAAAAAATCCATCACTGGGGTCAGCTGTCCTTTCTGTAAATTAATAGTCAATAACACTAAAGAAGCCAGAACAATATTTATCCGTTTTACAATGTATTACAATGCGATCTGTTTGGTTTCTATGGTTATCATCAATATCATTTGTTAAGGCTGACAGTTTGTTGTTGTAACGCTGTATTTATGATTTAATTCTGCTTTTATTGCTTCACGGCAGGCCTCACCTCTCACCCTGACAGTCAGTTAATACAGATCACACACATTGGGGAAGAAGATGCAGAACACACAAACACACACGCATACTTATGCCCTGGGAAAGCATGGGGAGTGTCTAGACAAATCAAATAAATCATTCGCATTGTCATCAATAAGGTCTCTGAGAAAAAATGCTCTCGGAAAATTAATTGTGAGCCTTATATCTAAGCTGAGCGAGAGGGGAAAAAACAAACTCTGCACTCTTATGTATATCTTCCAATTCAAATACATCAATTCCATTACCCAAACTATAAATCTGAGTTATTGCCTGCTAAAAGACACATCTGTAATTGAAAAGGTTGGCCGCCTTTCTAGTCAGAATGCCAAATGGCTTGCAGCAATACGTTTTGAGCATCTATAAGGGTGATACCTGTGTTGACTTGAACCTGTTTAGTTGCTTTGATCTATAGATGCCTATACAGTCATGCTTTAGTCATTTTGTGCTCATGTGTTTCCTTGTTAGCTAACTAAGGCACTGTTGTTGTTTCAAGTATTTAAGGTTTGGAATTCGAAAAACAAGTACTATTCTTGGGCGTGTTTTCGTTTGCTTTTGCTTTTCAAAGAAATCGATCAGATCAAAACAAGCAAAAAATCCCATTGACTTGCTACTAGCAACAGCCCAGAACAACCTTGCAACACTAACCTATTTAGAATACCTTAGCAACTGCATAGGTTGCCCTGGCAACCGACAACACCTTAGCATCATGAGTTCTGAACAGGCGTTTTCATCCAAAGTCTATTTGGATGTTTTCCCCTTATGAAAATGTGCAATTAATTGTATTGAGTGTGCACTTTTAGTGTACTTCACATCTTCAAAGCATTTTTTTTATAAACGGCCTACAGATAATATAATATTAAATAAAAGGCCACTTAAGCGTACTTAAAGAGAGCACACTTTCATGACTGTTTAACACACTTAAGTACACTTTTAAAAAGTGCGCTATGTAATAATGTCAAATGAAAAGTTTTACTTCAAAGTACATGTGGTATCTTCAGGAGTTATAATGAGTGAGACCGGATTAGCGAACGTAAAGGAGTAGTTCACTTTTGAAAAAAACTTTTGCTGATAATTTATTCACCCCCATGTCATCCATGTTCATGTCTTTCTTTCGAAAGTCGAAAGTCGAAAAGAAATTAAGGTTTTTGATGAAAACATTCCAGCATTTTTCTCCAATGGACTTCAGTGGAAACCAAACAGTTCAAGGTCCAAAAGACACTTTCAGTGCAAACTCTTCAAAGGGCTTTAAACGATTCTAGACGATGAAAAAGGGTCTTATCAAGTCAAACGGTCGCTCATTTAATAAATAAATAACAAAGTTTAAGTTTTATAAGCTCAAATGGTCGCCTTGCTTTGTACTGCGATTCGTGACTCTACTTTTTGAACTCGTTCATCAAAATGAACAAATCTTTTTCTGAGTCATTTGGTTCATTCAACGAACGAAACAAAGGAATTGACTCAGAAAAAGATTCGTTCATTCTGATGAACGAGTTCGAAAAGTACATAACACAAACAGCTGACACGCCGAACCAGCTGGTGGCATTGATTGACAAAACTACAGGTTAACTTAAAGACACGATAAATTACATGATCATACAGCCTGTTCTCATCCCAAGACGTCATATAACTGACGCTTTTGACCATACGTCAACATCCGACGTTTTAGGGTACATTTAACGTCAGTTAGATGACGCTATCTAATCCTAACCCTACCCCAGACCTAAACCTACATATGTCATCTAACTGACGCTAAAGGTAAGGCGTCAGTTGGATGATGCCCTATCGTCATCTAACTGACGTTAAAGGGTACCCGAAAACGTCGGATGTTGACGTATGGTCAAATGCGTCGGTTAGATGACGTCTTGGGATGAGAATGTGTTGGTCCATTCCCCCATTGTATTCAAACAAATGTTGAAATAACCTTGAGGGATGGAATGATCACTGCACAGATGTGTAACTTTATACTGTGAAGGTTGCTTATCTCATCTGGTTAGTGCAACCAATCGCACAACAACTATCTGTAGTGTCATTTACACCTCAAAACACTAACTTTTGTATAAAAACTGGCGACGTCCTGGCAGGATCCTTGGCTAGTCTACTGGGTTTCGTTGCTGGAGAACGGCGTTCTTGCCCGCCAGCCAGTAGTTGTGATGTCACTTGCGAAGTAGGAATAGTACGGCAACAACTCAACGTCCAGTCCCTTTGGTTGAGGAGGACAACCATTAGGAATCTGTGTCCTCAGTTTGTTTCATGCTGGACAAGAAGCACAAGCAGCATCAATACCAGCAGCAGACAGAGAATTACAGGGAGCAGATAGAAAAGCAAAAAATCTCATCATCAACATTATCAGCAGGAGCTGGAGCAACAGCATTATCTGCTAGAGAAGCAGGTTAAGGGCAAACGTGACTGATAATTAGCCAGATCATTTCGAGTCGAGACGCTTGTCTTTATTGAGTTGCAAACCAGCAGCTTCTAGTCTTAGTAAGACTGCTTGAAGTGCTTTGCCATGTTTGTGGATGATAATGTCATCCAGGTCATTTTCAACCCCTGACAAGTCAGGATGATGCTCATCATCTTCTGAAATGCCACAGGTGCTGAAGCCAATCCGTAAGGAACATGAAAATAAAGGCCGTGAGGTTATTAATGGTAGTAAGCATTAGTCTAGTCAATTGTTAGGGAGTGAACACAGTAGAACCTTTTAGAGCAGAGAGTAGTTCATCCACGTGTGGCAATGGAAAAGAGACCATGATCACGGCTTTATTTGGCTCTCTGAGGTCAATGCACAATGTAAGATGGTTTCACCCAGCTTTACATGGTGTATAAAGTTTTGGGCAAATGGGCACAGGAACGTTATTAGGAGGCAGGACTTGGTTGTTTTCAATCTTCACATGCAATGCAGACATTAGGTCTCCCCATGAGTGGTGTCCCTTTGACCACAGTGAAGTACATTGCAGAGACTGAGGGAAACGTTCGGTGACAAACATCCAATTATCGGGATTTGGGCTTTCGAATACAGCACATGCCTGGCTGTGGGTTTCTGAAATGGCATGCGTAAGTGCTGTAGGGCAGAATAGATACGAAAGACTCAGTGTCAACCACTAAATCCACCACACACGTCTATGAGTCAGAAGTAGATGCAGTCACTGTGCTTGTAATGCCGGGAGTAGGAGCTGAATATTCTGTGTACAGTACAATAGTTTCTGGCAAATTCAATTTTCACGGATGTCGTGCATGTTTGATTGAACTGAACTGCACAGTGTATCGTAACGTCCAATCTTTTTACATCTCCCTCATGTTGCAGTTGGGCAGTTCGCGGTGTTCGCTAAGTGTGTGTGCCTCCGGTCCACAGCGAAAGCATGCCCAGCATGCCGTCTTGCCCACCTGAGCAGAATTGTTAGGTGCCATTTCCATGTTGTTTTGCGTTTTACTGTGTGCTACACCGGTTAAACGAGGGTGGTTAGTTATTAAGTAATGAATCCCACGAGACAGGAGTAGCAAACCTTATCCATATTGTTTACTCATTCCATCTTCACACACATTACATTATCATATGATGATATAATATTCATCAAATGAAATGTGTAATGAAAAAATTTATATATATGTATATTATTAAAATATTTAAATACGTGACATTTCAGTAGAAAAGATATTGAAGTGTATTATAAAAGTGGATAGTTTAAATTCTTGATTATGATTGGCGCTGCTGCCTAACAATGTCCCTTAGCTGTTCAAAAGGCGAAGTTAGCAATGGCTTCTTCGGGCTTATTGCTTTTAGTTTACTATAAATGGTTGGCAGTTATTTGGCAGTGCACTTTAACTATATTTCAAAGACAATGGAATAACGAAATAACTTAAGAAGATGTTCTTATGTCAAGTGGGTCAAAACAAACACTCTAAAGTTAATCTAATTGCATTTAATATAAATTGAAACAATAATTTTGATTTAATTGCAATTGTGATGCTTACACTATACAATTGATTTTGTGTCCTTGGTACAGTGTAATTATACATTTAAGTAGTGAGTAATAAAAAAACAGGACTACCTACGCTATCTCACGACCAATTCGTACGAATTCGTACGAGTGATTAAAAAGTGGCTAGTTCGTACTAATTCATACGACCTCACTTGTATGAATTCGTGCGATTTGTCCAAACCCACGTGATGGGTAGGTTTAGGGGTGGGATCAGGGGTAGGTCATTCATACGAATTCATACGAATTGGTCAATTCGTAAAATATGCACGAATTAGCAAAAACGTATTAATTCATACGAGTGAGGTCGTACGAATTTTTACGAATTAGCCACCTCGTAAAATTTGTACGAATTCTCGTGAGATCAGGTTGGAACTACATGTACTAACTATGGGGTTAAGATTACACTAAAAATGCTGGGTTGTTTTAACCCAAGTCTGGGTTAAATATGGACAAACCCAGCCATCGGGTTACATTTTTAAATTGCATTTTTAATCCAACGTTTGGGTTTGTCCATATTTGACCAAAAATTGGGTTAGAACAACTCGAGCTTGGTTTAGGGTTAGTTGCATGCAAATTATGGATAATTTATAGTTATTACTACAGTAACCACATATAATGAGTATAAGGGCACTGTACACTCTAAAAATATTGGGTTGTTTTAACCCAACTTTGGGTCAAATATGGACAAACCCAAACAATGGGTTAAAATGTAATTTAAAAAATTAACCCAATGGCTGGGTTTGTGACCCAAAGTTGGGTTTAAACAACCCAGAAATTTTTAGAGTGTAAAATAAGTTGTTCCTATATATTGTTTGAAAGTATATTATTTCTGTAACTAGCACTTTCACAAGGGCTTTTCTAGTTTTCTATGCTTCATTATTGTTTTATACTGAATTTTTAACTTCACAATGTGTATAATGTTCTCGCAGCGTGATTGTATGTGTTGAGGGAATAAAATCTCACATTGTTATGATTGTGTAAACACGGAGACAATGTATCGAGATATGACGGTATTATCAGATTTCTCATTGTGAGGCGCTGTGTTTGACTCTATCTGTGAAGACATGCCACTGATACCCAGAAAATACCCACAAATGCTTCTATGAGACACAACCTTTGAATTGTGTGTCTGTGTCTGCGTGTGTGTCTGTGTGCTTGACTCAATGAGTGTGCGAGCATGGCCTTTGTGCGTGTTTGCACGCATCAGTGAGACAATGATAACATTTGTGCTGTTTCTAATTAGAAGTTAGTGAAATTGGGATCATTAGTTTTTCAATTAAATGATACAGCATTTCACAAAGCCACTGCAAACCACCAGATTGTAATTAATACAGAGTTGTTTCTTCTTTTTAATGCAGGTTTACTTACTGCTGCTTTTAAGGTGGTATTTATTGAAATGCTTTTGCAGACTATACATGCAGCTTCATTTGGTTTCTGTCACTGTTTTTAAGCGTTATGGGGGGTCTGAGGTACAGCAGAGGGTTAAAGAATACCATTTTTAAATTTAATAATAATTTATTTAAAATAGTATAAGGTTAACTTGAACTTCAAGTAAAAGTTAAACTTTTTTAATTACATTTAGCTATTCTATTCTATTCTATTCTATTCTATTCTATTCTATTCTATTTTATTCCTCTCTTACATTTAAATGTATTAAGTACAATTATATTGCTATGTACCAATATATGACTTTATTATTTTAATTATGTTAATTGCAACAATATGAATTTAAAAGTCAGGATATTTCATGTATTTAATAGGGCATACGTGATACTTGACATCACCTGAATTACACAAATGAGTTTAGACTTACATTATGTCCATTTGATTATGTAAAAACAATTGTGTTTTTGAAGACCAAAATGAGCAAAAATGGACAGTATGAGCCCTTTACCGTGTTAAAAGAAAAAGTGATATAAAGTCATGGGATATCTTTAATGTTTTTGTTTGTGACTTGGTATGTTTAGGCATAAAGTAATCATTTAAAAAATCAAATAATATGGATTATAAATTCAATATTTATGATACTTACTTTGTTCAGAAGATGAGTTTGCTTAACTGAACAGAGCAGCTCACACTTACACTTGCACTCGCATAGTCAGTTAAACTAAAAAGAGAAAAAGACATGATTTGTAGGTTACTTTTTTTTTTACATTTATAGATATTTTAGGAGAAATTATTTACCTCAGTAGAGTATCTTGACAGTCTGTGTAGTTGTATAGCTGAGCTCCAGAACATCAGTTATGAGGAGGATTTGACAGTTAGGCTACAGATTTGAAAACCAAAAAGGCGGGAAGAACCCAAACTCTAACTCAAATAACTATTTCCTCATATATTTTCTTCAGGATGATACAGTTCTAAATAGAACTGTTACTACATGTAAAGAACCTTCTTTTTAAATGTATTTTACTAATTCTAAATATTTTTCTACCACTGTACAACGCTGATTTATTGTTTAAAACAACTGTTTACAATAGAGACCACATTTTATGTCTTTCGAGACTGACAGCGACTGAATACAGATGCACACACACAAACACAATGATCCATAGCAGTGTGCGTCGGGCTCTTGAGCGTGTGAGTGTGTTTGTGTGCGAGTATGATAAGATCTCAATGATGTCAGGAGATTATGCTCTTAAAACCAGGACTAATTATAAGCTCTCTGCACTAAGCACTGGCAAAGTATTAATTAAACCATCTCATTTATCAAAACCTTTGGCATGGGGAGCGTAAAGATGTGGGGAAGTCAGGGAACGTGTTTGTAAACTGCAGACTGTTCAGATCCTCAGGCAACTTTAGCTAGCTAACGTAGCTAGCTGACAAAACACACCTTTTCACACAATTTATCATCGTTTAAGTAGACGAATGGTTTGTCAATTTTCTGTTTACATCTAGAGAAAGCTAGCTGTTCATCTTAAAGCTTGGCTAGCGCAGGACCCACTGGATGTATATGTTTAGCAAATGTTAGCCAAACACCTGATCCCATCAGCGGTTATCCTGTGATGTGACATAGATGGCAGCAGACTGGTTATAATAGGCTCTATGCACGATCGCTTCCATATTTGTCTCAGCACGCCAACCTACTTCCGGTGCTGCGTCAGTCTATGGTCAGAAGCCGGTTTTGCGATAGGTGGAGATAGTGTCAAATTACACTTGCTGTTTATAAAAGCGTCCTCCGGTTAACGTGAATGATGTTAACAACACTGTGAGGCAGTTAGCTGTCACACAAGAGTAAAAAAGAGAAGTTATTTAAATTATATATTTCGAGCCAAATCAACAACTTTGAGTGTTAGTATTCTCTCATATCGTACGAAATTCGACTAGCGAATCAGCGTTTCTGAAATCGTTGTCTCCGTTTGTGAGAAAACGGATTTTATTACAGTTTTGCCGCCTATACACTTGGCCTGCAGAACGCGGTTCCGGAAGTAAAGACGCTGACTGGGATTCGTTCGAACACACGTCAGCAGGGTTCGTGCATAGAGGCTATTGTATGTTTTATGCTTTTAAGAGTTTCCCAAAAAGAACTGGGCACTGGTAAAACATCTACAATAATGTAGCAAATAGACGAATGGTTTGTCAATTTTCTGTTTACATCTAGAGAAAGCTAGCTGTTAGCATTTGCATTCATCTTAAAGCTTTTTATAGCGCAGGACCCACTGGATGTATATGTTTAGCAAATGTTAGCCAAACTGATGCGATCAGCGGTTATCCTGTGTGATGTGACATAGATGGCAGAAGACTGGTTATAATTGTATGTTTTATGCTTTTAAGAGTCTTCCAAAAAGAACTGGGCACTGGTAAAACATTTACAATAATGTAGCAAAATAGCAATCGGATACTAATACTGTATATTAGCATAACACACTGAACGAAAGTGTTAGTAAATTTCACAAAAATCAGCAAGTGACTAAAATCATATTTTCTTGTAAAACACTAATAATATCATGAATAAAGTTATAGGATGGCCCTCTTTTTCATTATTTCATGGCTACACACAACAAAAATCTATTAATTTAGTAAGTCACATGATTAGTTAACAGCTGTCATGTGATCAACCTCTTATGTGAGTAGTATTGATCTAGTTTCCATATTCTCAATATTACAAAACTGAAAAAAACCTACTCTAATAATACTTTATACTAACCTCTAACCTCTCCTTTTGCTCAACCATTTCCTCTTGTTCTCCTCTCACTCATTCTTCCACAAATTTGTTTCTTAATGGTGGAAAGTTTTTACTCTGCCGACATTTTGTGGGCTTTACAATAATTACGTCCATTTTTAATCTAGCACACGTTCTTTTCTAAGCTTGAACAGTACACCATACTGTTTGCTCTCATGTTTTAAGCTAATTTCGAACATGAATCAGAAACGGTACATCAGAGCTTCACATCATACGTCCTATATGAGTTCTGTACACAGCGAGTCTCATTAATGAGCCGCTTGAGTTATTCTGCCTTCATTTATAAATGCATAAATTCATGCTTTTCATATTCCGAGCTGGAATCCCATTACGCTGTGACTGTAATATTTCGGGTATTAAGCTCAGTGACTCTGCGCGGTAATGGCTGAGAGGGGCCTTGCGCGTCAACGCTTCGCGTTACGGACGATATTAATCAGGCTCTCCCCAAAGAAAAGACGAGCCGAGAAGAGAGAGAGAAGCAAGAAAGAGAAACATCAGAAAACCAATTCAGTGAACAAAGGCCCATGTGTTCCCTGGTGGCCCGGGATCGAAGAGCAAATGAAAGAGGGGAACGAGAGACAGAGAATGAAAGAATAGAGGTTTTATCAAGGTGTTGGGTGGAAAGACTTGGAGGGGTGAGGTGGAGCCATTGTGGCGCTTTGACTGAATGAGGAAACCCCGTCAGTCAGGTCAATTCATTTTGAATCTTTTTTTCCCCTCTTTATCAGGTGGTTCTGTGAATAATTGAGATAGTGGGTAGAGGGCATTGTGTCAAGGGGTGTTCCCACTCACTAGCTCTGTGGTTGACGCCAGCACACAGGTAATTTGTCTAGTGTGCGTTGAAGCAGGACTCAGAATTAGGTATAAACGGGGCCAACTGGCATTGTTTTATTGAGTCATCATTGGCTCTTAACCCTCATGATCAGTTTGGGGTTTTAGAGAGCACAAACCCTCCATTACCTCAAAAACACATTCAGATGTAATTGATGGGCGGTGTTCAGGAAAGTTACCTTTAGTAATGAGTTACAATATAGCGTTTGGGGTCAGTAAGAGTTTTGTTTGTTTTTTTGTTTTTTGAAAGAAATTTAAGGTGCAACGTGTAATATTTCTGAGGATATTGACGGAAAAGCAACATAAGATCCATGACTATGTGTTCAGTTGTGTATAAAGACCTTACTCAATGAACTGTAATGTTTTTATTTCCCTAGAATGAGACATTTATACATAACCGCAGGCACCCCCTTCTATGAAGGCTGACAGCGAACACACGGCGCTACAGAGCGCGTTTCGTCACTACCTTGAAAGAGAAGACGCAGAAAGCTAGAAGCTAGCCATAAACACCGTGAGTAGTGACTTTTCCCTTGTCAGTGGCGTAAAATATGTAGTTGGATTGTTTCATGTAACTTAGTTCTTCTCCCTCGCTGGCTTTGACAATCAGCTATTGAACGTACACTCTAAAAAATGCTGGGTTGTTTTAACCCAATTTTGGGTCAAATATGGACAAACCCAGCCATTGGGTTAAATTTTTTAATGACATTTCTAACCCAACGTTTGGGTTTGTCCATATTTGACCCAAAGTTGGGTTAAAACAACCCAGCATTTTTTAGAGTGTAAAACAGTAACGTTACAGGAGTCACCAACCCATCGATCGCAGTCGACAAGTCGATCTTGGAAGCATTTTAAGTCGATCACGAAGAGTTTTCAAAACCAGAGGAAAAAAAAACAATATTTGTATTTATTATTATTTTTTACACTCTATAAAATGCTGGGTTGTTTTAACCCAACTTTGGGTCAAATATGGACAAACCCAAACGTTGGGTTAAAAATGTGATTAAAAAATTTAACACAATGGCTAGGTTTGTCCATAGTTGACCCAAAGTTGGGTTAAAACAACCCTGCAATTTTTAGAATGTAATTTCTGTGTGTAATGAAAACAAGCAATTCTTTTTGGACTAGTTTAGGTCTAAAAAGGTCATTATAATTGGAGTTTTATTGATTATTTACTGTATATGTGAGTGCTAACAACCACCATTCATTAGTTATGTGACTTTTCGGAAAATAGTGACTTTTAAGAATGGATTTGAAGGTGGGTACACAAATAAAATGGTGTAAGATTTACTTTGAAACCATTTCTATTTAGAATTTACTAACAGTAACGTTACAGGAGTCACCAACCCATCGATCGCAGTCGAAAAGTCGACCTTGGCAGCATTTTAAGTCGATCACGAAGAGTTTTCAAAACCAGAGGAAAAAAAAAAACAATATTTGTATTTATTATTATTTATTACACTCTAAAAATGCTGGGTTGTTTTAACCCAACTTTGGGTCAAATATGGACTAATCCAAACGTTGTGTTAAAAATGTAATTGAAAAATGTAACACAATGGCTAGGTTTGTCCATATTTGACCCAAAGTTGGGTTAAAACAACCCAGCAATGTTTAGAGTGTTATTTTTGTGTGTAATGAAAACAAGCAATTCTTTTTGGACTAGTTTAGGTTTAAAAAGGTCATTATAATTGGATTTTTATTGATTATTTATGTCATATGTGAGTGCTAACAACCACCATTCATTAGTTATGTGACTTTTTGGAAAATAGTGACTTTTAAGAATGGATTTGAAGGTGGGTACACAAATAAAATGGTGTAAGATTTACTTTGAAACCATTTCTATTTAGAATGTACTACACTCTAAAAATGCTTGGTTGTTTTTACCCAATTTTGGGTAAAATATGGACAAACCCAGCCATTGGGTTAAAAATGTAACCCAATGGCTGGGTCAAATATGGACAAACCCAGCCACTGGGTTAAAAATGCAATTTAAAAGTGTAACCCAATGGCTGGGTTTGTCCAAATTTGACCCAAAATTGGGTTAAAACAACCCAGCATTTTATATTTAAGTAAATGCATTAAATGAAACATTTTAAAGTAGAAATACTGAAATAGTATTTTCTTGTAAAGCACACTACCATAACCTTTGTTACAATTTCAAAAAAGCTTTTTCACAGTGTACTTTTCACTCTTACTCGAGTAAACTCAGTATTTTTTTGACAATGTACTTTTACTTTGGTATGCTGGCCGGTGTTCTTTCTTGTCACTTTCTTTAAACCTCCATTCTCAAATGAATCACTCTTTTGGGTTGATTCTCCTCAAAGAGCTGAGCAAGAAATTGGCAGAACGGTCTTAATTGGTTATCAAATCGGTTTGAATTATTTTTTACAGAGTTGCGTGAAGTGGTTTCTCACTCGTACAACAGTATCAGGAAACTTAAGAACCTAGAGGAATTAAGTGGACATGGGCATTTCTGAAATTTCGACAAGGGTTATGCATGTCTCTTCTCTGAGTAGTATCTGAGGAGATCTTGCTTTTAATTGAACACTTTTATGTTTATGCTGAGATGCTCATCTGTCGTGTTGCGTAAATGTTGCAACCAGGGAAGATCGGACATGGATTATGCTGAAAAGGCCAGAGTGCATGCAGACCACAGGAGTGTGTGTTTGTGCATTAATCTGATGCAATCAGGCTGATTAGATAAATATACGAACGTTTTTACAACTTCTACGCACATCTCTCAATCTGCCCCTCAAGTTTCCGGCTCAGCATCTCACGACAACATGCTTGACAGGAAAACTAATAATTGACGGGCTCAAAAACTCTTCGGCTAAACACGCACTGGTTTAATTACAACAGTCGCACAATTGTGCAAGCGTGTGACTGATTTTCTAAGTTCTATTTATTTTTCAGTCTCTTTGTAAATTACGATTAAATGCACACCACCTCCAGCAACCCTTATGCTTAGTTCTCAAATGCTTTCGCTTTTTCAAATTAAAAAAAAGAGAAATATATATATAAGGCTATCCACACCTCATATGGTTTAAAAAGCCTCCAATTCATGCTGTCGATAATGCAGAAAGATTCTGCTTAATTAAACTTGTATAGGCAGAGCAAAGTTTAAAGAGAGAGGCGAAATTCACTCATGTCATGCTATGAAAATGTGCAAATTATCAAATACAAATTAATTAATGTTTCGAGCCCATGTTCGGAGCAATGAATTGCATTTAGAAAATTAAAAAGATAGGAGCTGCTCAGCCGTGCTTCGCTAGTGTGTAATTTATTACTGCTAAGTTCAAAAAGCAAAATAAAACCATGTCACAAACACAGCCCGACTAATGTCGAAATGGGGTTTTATAATAGCTATACCCCAAAACACTGGTCTCTGCTGAGTTTTTAATTAGAAGAAAGATGAGCACAAGAGATGATATACATTGCTCTTTGACATCTGTGGGCGAGTGACCCTATATGATACACTCTCTCCTTTTTACCATTACTGAAATGCTCTTTTGTTAAATTGTATTTCTAATTCTTAGGAATTAAAAAAATGTTCCCCAGGTTTTGCTTTCTACTATCGTATTTCAAAATTGCTCAATTTCAACTCTGAAAGTAATGATGAATATGATGAAAACGTGTTTTATTTTTATTTTCTTTTAACACTATTCACTCTACTCCTTATTTTATCATTTATCTTATTAGCCCTAAACCCACTTCTTCAGACCATAAATCAATACTTCATATTTATTAAAACGTATATTAAAGTTAAGATAAGCTAAAATATTCACACATAGTAAACCACTTTTGTCAATATGCCAGATATTTATGAAAACAAAGCAAAATCAAATGAAACCAAAATGTCAAAAATTTAGCTGCAGAAATCTTGTAAATACATTTTTAAATATAATTTATAATATTATTTATAAAGTACTTTTTATTTTTGTTATTTTTTATTATATCATTTTACTTACTTGTGCTTTTTTTTCCAGTCAAACTACTGTACATAAACTCCATCACCACAATTGTAAATAGCTTATCGTTTTAATAACATTTATTTGGACGTGTGTAAATGTATATATGTGTGTGCACATTTTCATAGATATTTATATTAGGGTTGTGAAACGATTAATCACGATTAATTGCATCCAAAATGAAAGTTTGTGTTTACATAATATATGTGTGTGTAGTGTGTATAATTATTTTATATATATAAATATGCACATGTGCATGTTTATATTTAAGAAAAATGTTATTATTAATATATCAAATATTTATATTTTTGTATAATATTCATTTTGTAGAAATATATATAAAGTATTTATATACAAATATTTCTTAAATATATACATGCACGTGTATTTATATTTAGAAAATAATTATACACACTACACCCATATATTATGTAAACGCAAACTTTTATTTTGGATGCAATTAATCGTTTCACAGCCCCAATTTATATATGTAATATATATGTATATATTTGTCTGTATGTGTGAGAGAGAGAGAGAGTCAGAGAGAGAGTCAAGTGTGTGTGTTTGTGCATATTTTATTTTATCACTACCATAAGATCTCAGATACATGATATTTTCATGCTATATTGCTAATTTTCTCTTAGCCCAGGACAACATGTTAAAGGGATAGTTCACTTTAAAATTAATTTTTGATATGTTTTAGCTTACCTCAAGGGCATCCAAGATGTCTGTGTCTTTGTTTCCGGAGTATTTTCAATTTTGATATTTTTAGGTCAAACTGTTTGTGTCTATCAGTCATATAATGGAGGTCTATGATCACAACCTCAAAGAGCATGAACAGAGAAGTCCAAATTTAACATGATTTAATGATGCGTAAATGTAAGTACACATTGATGGCCTAAGACACGAAACGAGCAGTTTGTGTGAGAAAACGAACAGTATTTATATTGTTTTTAAAGCTAAAACATACCAAAAATTAATTTCAAAGTGAACTATCCCTTTAATGGGTGAGCTCCCTTTTATCCAAGCCCAATGAATAGTCTGTACCACAGAGGTTTTTACTGGGCCCTTAATTCTCATTAACGTTCCAGGTTTTCCCCCCTTAAAGACGACCCTGTCTTTAACGCAATGAAGGGCACTTTCAGAAACACTGAGGGCTTTAATCAAAGGGGACAAAGCCAGCCTAAGGGTCATCACATTTTGACCCTTGACCTGACAGAGACCCCCTGCTCCTTGTTTGGTCCCTCAAGGGTCAGTTTGTCTTGAACAAAGACTATATAAACACCAGGCTGTCAGTCACTTAGCATGCTAATGCATCTCAGCGGTCGGGATGGATTTTAAGATTTCCGAGGACACACCAACCTCATAGTCATAGTCGCCGGCCTCAGGGACTCTGAATCCCATATCAAAATGGACACTGAGAAACCTGATCCTAGATCAGCTTCCATACTGTTGTACTGAGAGTGAATGCAAGCCCACAGTTGGAGAAGCACCTGGATGGGTCAGTGTGGGGTAAAATGTGTTAGCGATGGGGGCGCGTGCCCTTTGCCAATGACCTGAGACTCGATTTGCATTTCCTCTTACAATGAGGAAGGCCTGAATATATGTAGAAGAAGCCAGTGTCAGGTATCGTCCAGAAAAGCACATATGCGTCATTGTCTGAAGGCCTGTTTTGGTGTCTGATGAAGTCTAAAATATTCACAAGCAACTTTTTGCCTCAAAACTATTAGTCCAGTTACGATTTTCAATAGTTTCCTGTTGAAACCCGAATTAACTGAATTGGAAAATCACGGTGTAATTCTGTGTACTCAATGTCAAGATTGAGGTTTCGTTAAAAAAAAAAAAACAGGGCCTAAAGCGATTACTCTTTCCTTGCCTCTTGTCCCGACATCTCTGTCTCCTTTTTAAAATCTGACATACATTTGCGTTGAACTCTTTTACTTTTATCTCCCCCTTTTTTTATCATTTTCTACTTTCCTCTTACTCACTTTCTCGTCACCCTCACTTGACAACTTCAACCGAACGGTACATCCGTGACTCGCAGCGAGTCCGCATCCATTGTTCATTGTGAATGAACGTCCGTCAGAAGAGAAAAGAAAGGACTGTGTGGTAAGGATTGGACGAAGGGGAACGCGAGTTAATTAAGTGTGTGTGAGAAACAGAGGGAGCCGTACACCTCCGTTAAAAAGACGACACTCAGATGAGAGGATAACGCATTAATTACTTCTCTCATTGCTACAATGGAGTTGGAGAGTTGAGCGAAGGTCATGGAGTCTTTGGAGTGGGGCACAGCTTTATTACAAGAAAGAGAGACTTAATGAATGGAGGGGGAATGGAAACTGGGAGACAGATGCAAAGGTGAAGGGAAAGAGAAACTAGGAAATTAAACCTGTGCCAAAGTACTAGCCAGACAAGTAAGCTAAAGTAAGCAAGTGTGTGCACGTTTTTAAATGTAAATTGTACTTTGTGGCCAAAATGTAAATATTGGAGGCTGAAATACTCAATGGGACCATACATAAATTGCAAAAAGTAAATGTTTTAGTTGATTTATACAATTTTATACAAGCTTATAAATGTTTGTTGTGTCGAGTAAAACTCGCTGCCACATTGCCAGGGTGTTGCTATGCAGTTGCCAATGGATTTAGAGTGCTTGTCTATTACTAGGCCATGGTGCTTTTTGGGTGGTTGCTAGGGTGTTGTTATGCAGTTGGTAAAATGCTTTGAAAAAGTTAACCAAAGCTCATTAGAAAAACATCCCAGTGACACTTAAACTGGTTAAAAGTGTGGTCAGTTTTATCTGGAAAAAAATGAATGTGAATCTTGCAATGTTTTATTACATTGCTTGTTGTACCATGGCAGTGGTGCTAAAAGGTTAAAGGAGTAGTTTGCTTAAAAAAAAAAAAAAAAAAAAAAAAAAACTTTTGCTGATAATTTCCTCACCCCCATGTCATCCAAGATATCCATGTCTTTCTTTCTTTAGTCGAAAAGAAATTAAGGTGAGATGAAAGGTTTTGATGAAAACATTCCAGGATTTTTCTCCATATAATGGACTTCAATGGGAACCAAACGGTTCAAGGTCCAAAAGATGGTTTCAGTGCAAACTGTTCAAAGGGCTTTAAACGATTCCAGACGATGAATAAGGGTCTTATCAAGCGAAATGAGCGCTCATTTAAAAAAATAATAATAATAAATAAAAAAGTTTATAATCTCAAATGCTCGCCTTGCTCTGTTTCGTGATGGACGTTCGTGACTGTCCTATTTGAACTCATTCATCAAAATGAACGAATCTTTTACAGAGTCAAGTCGTTCATTTTATTAGTTGAATGAACCAAATGACACGAAAAAAGATTCGTTCATTTTGATGAACGAGTTCAAACACGAGAGTCATGAATACGCATCCCAGAACAGAGCAAGGCGAGCATTTGAGCTTATAAAACTTAAACTTTAAAAAAAAAAAAAAACTTTTTTTTTTTAATGAGCAATCGTTTCGCTTGATAAGACCCTTATTTAGCGTCTACAATCGTTTAAAGCCCTTTGAACAGTTTGCAGTTTGCACTGAAACTGTCTTTTGGACATTGAACCGTTTGGTTCCCATTGAAGTCCATTATATGGAAAAAAATCCTAGAATGTTTTCATCAAAAACATTTTTGACTAAAGAAAGAAAGACATGGATATCTTGGATGACATGGGGGTGAGTAAATTATCAGCAAATTTTTTTTTTTTTTTTTTTTTTTTTTAAAGTGAACCACTCCTTTAACAAAAGGAAACATTAAAAACGATAAAAACGTTAAAAACACATGCCCTTAGCTGGTTTCTACAAGTCTTTGAGCTATCGTGACTCATGTATTATGCAACCCGATCTCACGACCAAATCGTACGAATTCGATGAATGATTAAAAAGTGGCTAATTCGTAACAATTCATACGACCTCACTCATACGAATTAGTACAATTTTGCTAAAACGTACATATTTTACGAATTGGCCAATTCGTATGAATTCGTATGAATGACCTAACCCTTACCCCGCCCCTAAACTTAACCGTTACGTGGGTTTAGTTAAATCGTACAAATTCGTACGAGTGAGGTTGTACGAATTAGTACGAATTAAACATTTTTTACTCATTCGTCGTATTCGTACGAATTGGGCGTGAGATTGTGTTGGTATTATGTGACTTGTACCTAAATACTGTACCAGGTGAGCTACGTCAGAGAAGCCATGAATATGGAGCTGGTTATTTGATGTAAACTGCAAATGCCTGGTTTTATATTTAGCCAGGATTAGGCCTTCGTTCAATTAAGGAACATGAAGTGACATGTGAAGGTCAAGTATGGTATAGTCCTCTGCATTTAACCCATCGAAGGTAGTGCACTGAACACACATTAGGAGCAGTGAGTAGTTAACACACACACATATTGCAAACCGTGGACACACGCCATTTGCTATGGCGCCCGGGGAGTGATTGGGGGTTAGGTGCCTTGCTCAAGGGCAACTTAGTCATTTCCTGCCAACATTGAGAATCAAACCCGCAACCTTCGGGTTACCAGTCTGATTCTCCAACAATTAGACCACAACTGCCCCTTAAATTAGGACATTAAAGTAGTTAAAAAACAAACAAACACATGACTGATGTGCATCTTGAGACAAAAGAATGGCACTGATATAGTTGCTTTCATTTAAAACAGCTCAAACATACATTTTAGTTTGAGACTTTGCATTTTGAGGTCATAACATTGTATTGTGCAAGGAAATGCATGATTTTGTTTAAGTCAATAATCTGCCCCAATAATGTGTGTAAAAAAAGTACAAGTTGTAGTTTTGCTGCCACTAGTGGCCATTGAGGCTGTAAACTGAAGTGAATTGTATGTTTTTCCAATTACCCAATGCTGGAAATATGTTTTAAATCATGCTATGCAATTTAATAGGCTGTTGGGTGGTTGGTTGGTTGGTTATCAATAAACTGATGACAGAACAAATGGTGCAAATGACATGTTGAAGTTAAATACTCAAAGTTGCAACTTCCCTTAGTAACAGCAATGAGAGATAGCCATTTAGATTTTTTCTTCTACATGCCAAAAATCAAAGCAATCTGCACACCATGAAGTCTCTACTGTCCTCCACACTTCTTCCACAGGTCCCGCGAGAGAGGGGCGGGCGGCTGTGAGCCGCGTATAATTACGTAGTGGCGATGAGGCCATCCGATAGGCGGGAGAGGGGGAATACGGCGAGATAATTAACACCGATACCCAACGCAAGACCAACGCAGGCGAAAGGTGGGCTCAGAGATAAAGCGCTCATCAGAGCGCGAAACCGCCCCGCGTGCAGATAGTTCCTGGGTAAATAAACGAGACGGAGCGAAAGGGAAGGAGGAAGAGCCAAGGTTAACACAGTTTGAAATAAGGTTACGCCTCCATCAAAGAGCATTCAGATGACATTAAGAATGGGGAGGTGGGAAGGGAGCTATTTTCCAGAGCTGGTTAACTTAACGGCCTTGCAGTCGCCTCAGCGAATTTGAACACCGCTGCATGGAATAGGCCTCTGTTACTAACAATTTCTGACTTGTCAAATCAACGATGATTTATCAAATCAACATTGACCCTGTTGACACATTTCTGGTGACAAAAAGTTTAATTAGTAATTTATTTAACAAAACTGCAAACAGAAACAACTCTATAAGTCCCAATGACATTTTACAGGTTGTAGTTATTTGTTATATACTTACAATATTATTAAGTTTTTTTGGAAGGTTTTACCCATGAGTAAAAACCCATAAAAAAGTTTGTTTTTGTTTTTTACCTTGAAAAATCTCTTTAAAAAATATTCTACAGTAAAAAATATTTTCCTGATTTGTAATCACAACATGTTTTCTTTCTTGTCAAATCAACTTAAATAATTTATGTAGTTCAGATAACATAATATTTTGAGTTTCTGGTGATTAAATCAATCTCCTTAATTTTATTAACTCAAATTTTCCATTTCAATGAACCTAAAATTTTAAGGCAACCAGGTTACTTAATTTTTTTAAGTTAATTTAATTAATACACCGTGTGTAGACATACGGTGTAGACATACACGCGGATAGCTCAAAATGCGTAGAGATAACACGCCACTTGACTTGAAAGTGGCGTGTATGTTTACGCAAAAGTCATGATGTCATGTTGTCATGTAAGTGGACAGATAAGATATTTCCCAATGCTGATTCATTCTAGATGGGGGGAAAAAAGTTTTGCTATCCTCACTTGTTTTCTATGGAATAGTCTGTGTAGTTACAAATGCTTCACATTAAGTACTGTAATTGAAAGGGTTGTGAATGGCGCCTCATGGACGTGACGAACGCAATTACATTAGCATTTATTGTATTAATTGGGTGGGTATGAGTGAATGTCATCTGAGAGGCCTTGATGGTGACCTTCTAAGGAAAAGGAGCCTTAAAGCAAGCAAGTAGCAAGCATTTAGTAGTCTATTTGGATTGGAGATGATGAAGATTACCCGCCATCCCTTTCCCCTTCGGTTCATGTGGGGGCCCGAGATACAAAGCTGAGATACTCTTGGGTTTGGAGATAAAGAAGGCTTCTACGCCACATCCCACACAGACCTGGCACAGGGGAGATGGTTCAGATGCATTGGAACCAAAATGGAGGAAGCAATCTTATCATACTGCCGCAGAGATTAAACATTTCAACGTTACCTCCATTTCGAAGGGAATGTTGGCTCCCTCCTCGCCTGGGCGGACATGGAGATTGGTGCGGCACGGTTATTATTGATTCTGCTGCGCGCTGCGTTACGATAAGGAGGTTAACTACACCTAAGCACTCCGACAACCATTTGCGCTTCGATGTTTAGCATTTGTGTATCGCAACTTGATATGGTGTAGATTTGCGATAACAGCCAACATCCTTTGCTCGTACGGGGATTTTGCTGATTGCTTTGCCGATGCTTTTGTGGTGTACGCAAATTCTGGTTTCTAAAACGTCAATATGCGCTTTCTTCCTTGCGGGGGACGCACTGTGTGTGTCTTTGCATGTACCTGCATGTGTCTGGTGACGACTTTGGCCTGTTTTGGTGGGGATGTTTTGGTTTGTGTGTTTGTGTGTAAGTGAAGTCTGGCAGAAGCGTCTTTATCTAAGATGCTCCATTTGATACCCATCAGGCAGGCTGTTCCACCAGCTCACATTCCTCCAGTTTGTCTTCTCGAGTGTGTGTCTGTGCGTGAGTGTGTGTCTGCTTGACCTGTGGCTTGATATCAGATATGTCTCTCTCTCTCTTGCAACACACTGGAGTTTTCTCTTCTCTTATCACTTTCTCAGTAGCTTTCCTCTTTTTCTTCTTTAGAGTATAGATCAAACATAAAGCTGTCAACCCAAATACACACTCTCAAATAGCCGATGAACACTCACAGGGAGCTGAACTACTTGTGTATGAGGGAAGCGCTTGGTTTTGTTAAAACTGAATAGATGGTAAAAAGGTCCCTTGCATCTGTTAAAAAGCTGTCGTATATCAGTGAGTGCTATTTCTAGGCAGCACGAATTGAAAGTAGAGATTATGGAGTAGTCAGGGAACCCAACTTTGGGTCAAATATGGACAAACCCAGCATTTTTTTAATTAAAATTTTAACCCAAAGTTTGGGTTTGTCCATATTTGACCCAAAGTTGGGTTAAAACAACCCAGTATTTTTAGAGTGTATAGACTACACTTTAGTAGGTGGAACTGTTAAGGATTCACCTATGTATAATTGTAACATTTTATACTTTATTTGTTCATGAAAAATAGCATTGAATTTCTTTATAAAACATTCACTTTAAAACATGTTGGGTTGTATTGACCCAACTTTGGGTTAAATATGGACAAACTTTGACCCAAAGTTGGGTTAAAACAACCCAGCATTTTTAGAGTGTATAGACTTCTAGACACTTTAGTAGGTGGAACTGTTAAGGAATATATACAATTGTAACATTTTATACTTAATATGTTCATGAAAAATAGCATTGAATTTCTGTATAAAACATTCACTTTAAAAATTTCTGGGTTGTTTTAACCCAACTTTGGGTCAAATAGGGACAAACCCAGCAAATTTTTAATTAAATTTTTAACCCAAGGTTTGGGTTTGTCCATATTTGACCCAAAGTTGGGTTAAAACAACCTAGCATTTTTAGAGTGTATAGACTTCTAGGTGGAACTGTTAAGGAATATATACAATTGTAACATTTTATACTTAATATGTTCATGAAAAATAGCATTGAATTTCTGTATAAAACATTCACTCTAAAAATTGCTGGGTTGTTTTAACCCAACTTTGGGTCAAATAGGGACAAACCCAGCAAATTTTTAATTAAAATTTTAACCCAATGTTTGGGTTTGTCCATATTTGACCCAAAGTTGGGTTAAAACAACCCAGTATTTTTAGAGTGTATAGACTACACTTTAGTAGGTGGAACTGTTAAGGATTCACCTATGTATAATTGTAACATTTTATACTTTATTTGTTCATGAAAAATAGCATTGAATTTCTTTATAAAACATTCACTTTAAAACATGTTGGGTTGTATTGACCCAACTTTGGGTTAAATATGGACAAACTTTGACCCAAAGTTGGGTTAAAACAACCCAGCATTTTTAGAGTGTATAGACTTCTAGACACTTTAGTAGGTGGAACTGTTAAGGAATATATACAATTGTAACATTTTATACTTAATATGTTCATGGGTTGTTTTAACCCAACTTTGGGTCAAATAGGGACAAACCCAGCAAATTTTTAATTAAATTTTTAACCCAAGGTTTGGGTTTGTCCATATTTGACCCAAAGTTGGGTTAAAACAACCTAGCATTTTTAGAGTGTATAGACTTCTAGGTGGAACTGTTAAGGAATATATACAATTGTAACATTTTATACTTAATATGTTCATGAAAAATAGCATTGAATTTCTTTATAAAACATTCACTTTGACCCAAAGATGGGTTAAAACAACCCAGTATTTTTAGAGTGTATAGACTACTAGACTCTTTAGTAGGCGGAACTGTTAAGGATTATGTACAATTGTAACATTTTATACTTAATATATATATTTTTTAAACTTAATATAAATTTGGGTTTGTCCATATTTGACCCAAAGTTGGGTTAAAACAACCCAGCATTTTTAGAGTGTATAGATTCTAGACTCTTTAGTAGGTGGAACTGTTAAGGATTATGTACAATTGTAACATTTTTATACATAATATGTTCATGAAAAATAGCATTGAATTTCTGTGTAAAACATTCACTCTAAAACATGCTGGGTTGTTTTAACCCAACTTTGGGTAAAATATGGACAAACCCAAGTGTTGGATTAAAAGTGTAATTTAAACATATAACCCAATGGCTGAGTTTGTCCATATTTGACCCAAAGATGGGTTAAAACAACGCAGCATTTTTAGAGTGTTTGTATGTTTTATTGTAATGTCAATTTATTTAATAAATTAAGTTTGCGCAAGTTCAGAGTAAATGTACACATTCATACCTTGTTAACATACTAAATATTTAATAATTACATTTTTTTTTAAATTCCTCAAATAAGGCATGGGGCAACAATGTTTCAGTTGATTCTCAAGGAATCCAAAACATAAAATGTATACGTTGGATACAATGTGTTTTGGATGAAATCTGCCAAATGCATGTCTAAAGTTGACTTTTCGAAGTTTTGATTTTACCACACACCTGACTCAAAACCACCTCACGACTTCTAAGCTAGCCTGAGAGTTTTGCTTTGCCGTATTTCATTTCTCAGTCAAGACCAATTCAGCGGCGAATGTATTCTTATCCGATAAAACAAATTAATTTATCAAACTGTCCTAAAATAAATGCGGTTGTCATGGCAGTGATGACGAGCTTTGGCGAGCGGTGATGTGGGATTTATTAAAAGCAGGAGTCGGCGTCCCTGCGCTCCCTCGCCTGCATTCATCTTATTGACGCAGGCATTATGACTGAGATGATAATCATAACTCTTCTGGCTTTATTGCGCTTTCCTGCAGTGTGTTGCGGCGCGGGCAGCGGTTTGCCGACCAGGTGTGTCGAACTCAAATAAATAATGTTTTTGTTCCTAGATATGTAAATTAATTTATTTCAGACCGTGCGGTGATTAATCATCACAAGCAATGTGTCCTTTCAGAGATGGGTCCATTTAGATTAAAATGATTATTCATAGAGAGCAGGAGACTGAGAAAATATGGATTGAACTCATATCTGCTCAAACGCAGAAGGGTTTGGATGAAGTAGACGGAGTCTGACATTGATCCAGTAGTTTTCTTCAAGAAAGATCATAGTTACTTGTCTGTTGACCTTCTTGTTAAACAGTAATTTGACGCCGGATATTAATCTCAGAGAGAAATATTGCAACATGATATATGTAGAACATACAACTTTTTTTCAAACTATCTTCAAAGTCACACTCTAAAAATGCTGGGTTGTTTTAACCCAACTTTGGATCAAATATGGACAAACCCAAACGTTGGGTTATAAATGTCGTTAATAATGTAACCCAATGGCTGGGTTTGTACATATTTTACCCAAAGTTGGGTTAAAACAACCCAGCAATTTTCTTTTGAAGTCTTTTGAATAACTTTATTTGTGGATGGGATCCATATTTTCCCCTTTTCTATACACTCTAAAAAATGCTGGGTTGTTTTAACCCAATTTTGGGTCAAATATGGACAAACCCGAAATGTTGGGTTAAAAATGTAATGTAAAAATTTAACCCAACGGCTGGGTTAGTCCATATTTGACCCAAAGTTGGGTTAAAACAACCCAGCATTTTTTAGAGTGTAGCATCCAAATGTTCAATAACTCACAATCTGTCACAAAAAGATGTGTATGGCAGCAGGTTTTCTTTTTTAAATGCTGGGTTGAAATAAAGATGGAAATAAAATTCTAAAATATGCACACAGAGTAAATGCACTCACATTGTGTTAAGGAGACATATTCATAAACTGCCATGGGAACACATTTACCAAATAAATTCTTAATTTGGGTCAATTCATGTGACTTTGTCTCTAGTCATGTGACTGAATAATTAGATGAAAAGAAAAGAAAACCAATCATTGATATTAGCCATTTGTCTTGATCATTAGCGTAGATCATTAGTGTTTTGTCTGCGCTCTTAATCGCAAGTACCATTTACAAGAGCCTCGGTGGCTACAACTTTAATTTCCGTTTCATTTTGCACTAATTTGGCCCTGAAGGTTTTGTTTTTTTGAACATATGGGACGGAAAGCTGCATTATTCACAACTTGAATGGAAACATAGATGCTATACACTTAAATGCAACCCAATTTTGGGTCAAATATGGACAAACCCAGCCATTGGGTTACATTTTCAAATCACATTTTTTAACCCAATGTTTGAGTTCGTCCATATTTGACCCAAAATTGGGTTTGGTGCCAATGACACGTTGAAGTGCCAATTTTGTATAGCAAGATTTCTGCTTTATATAAAGTAAATAGTCATAGGGAGTTAGACATGAAGGTGAACAAATGATGAACATTTCATTCATTTTAAATTCACTCTAAAAATTGCTGGGTCATTTTAACCCAACTTTGGGTCAAATATGGACAAACACAGCAATTTTTTAATTAAATTTTTAACCTAACGTTTGGGTTTGTCCATATTTGACCCAAAGTTGGGTTAAAACAACCCAGCATTTTTAGAGTGTTGTGAGGCTCTAAAAATATGTTTGGATGAGGTCCTGTATTTTTTTTTTTTTTTGCTGTACTTTCAAAAAAAGTCTAATTTGTTGAAAACTTGAAGCATGTGTGTGTGTCGGACCAAGATCATCTATCTATACGATGGATAAACATTGTACTTCTGTGTGTGTCTGTATGTGATTTCCCTACTTTTAACACAACCGGATATCAGGCCCAGATGTGGGAGGGTTTGAAATGTAAAATATCACAACACACACCTACACCTACACACATTTGCACACAAACACAGCTACTAGTGTGTGTTTGTGTGCAAATGTGTGTTTAAATACCCAACAGACGTTCTACTGACTATACAACTATGCACTCTAAAAATTGCTGCATGGGCTGTTTTAACCCAACTTTGGGTCAAATTTGGACAAACCCAGCCATTAGGTTACATTTTTTAATTACATTTTTAACCCAACATTTGGGTTTGTAAATATTTGACCCAAAATTGTGTTAAAACAACCCAGCATTTTTAGAGTGTGTAAACTTATTCTACTAACCCAAACTAATACCAGTCTGCTAACAATCTACTAAAACTCTAATGAGAGTTAGTTGACACATAATTGTAAATGAATGAGAGTAGTTGACATGTAGTTACAACATTACTTGTAGTTAGAATGTCTCAAGTGGACCATCGAAAAAAAAGTGGGACTATTATTTGACCAGTATGCCAAAGTATACGTCTTTTAGTGTTAGGTCCAATTAGCATTAGCCTTAAAAAGAAAAGATGTAAATGCCTGTGCATGTAGTGTGGGAAAGGTGTCATCTAGTCAATGCTAGAATTATGTGTGCGTGTGTAGGAGAGCATGTTAAAGGCGGTGAAGAAAACGTGTTGAAGGTGCAAAATTTTCTGATCTTTAGTAATTATACAAGGCAATGAGTTTAATTCATTAACTCAAAATCATCCTCTCTCGCTTATTTCCAGGCCTTTTGTTTCACTATCCTCCGAGACGTCGGCCCATACCTCTTTTTCAGGCCTTTTCTCGCTTGTTTTTTTAACATTAAACTGAAATGAGTACGATCATTATCTGTGGCGTAATTGCAAGCTAATTATGAGAAGGAATCCTCACGTGGCTCAAGCAAAGGCTGCAAGTGAAACACGTGTGTAGATATGTGAAGTTTGTGTCTATGTGTGTCTTTGTCTAGATAAAAGAGAGAATAAAGGCTAGAATTAATGTTAAGAAGTGATTGTAAACGCTATAGCTATAAATATTATATATTTATATAGAGTCTTGTGAATAAGTTTGGACATCCATGCTAAAGTTGCCTAAAAAGAGGAGTAAAAAATCATTTTTTGGAAATTGATCTTAATGCCTTAATTAGAAAGATGAGGAAAAATCCAACCTTTAAGGACACCAAATTTCTTTTGCGAATGACTAATATATAATAAATAAATAAATAAATGTTCTTCCTTGAAATACAGGGTGCATAAGTTCCCATAGAATCAGGCAATCTCTAGGTATGGTGAAAGGTGTGTGAATATATGGAGATATTTTAATCCCAAAGTCATGGGAACTTTATCTGGATCCATATTATGCTGGATCCATGAAATAACTGGCCTTTAAAAATAAATATCTGCCTGACTCTATGGGAATTTAACATAGGGGTGTCCTGACTTGCACCCTGAAGAACATTTATTTATTTATGATACATTATTCATACACAAAGAAAATCGGTGTTCTTAAAGGTTGGGTTTTTCCTCATTTTTAAAATTAAGACATTAAGAAAAAATTCTAAAAATGATTTTTTTAGTCCTCTTTTTACTCAACTTTAGCATGAACCTTACGCAAATATCCTACATTCACTTGTTAGCATAAATATGCTTTATCTAATCAATAAATTTGTGGCAACAGATAACAATATTATTAATTAAATTGAACAAATTATAATTGAGTAATAATTAATCAAATTATTCCTTAAAAGTTAACCATTTAAAATGAGTAAAGTTTACACAAAAAATAAATAAAATAAAATAATATCATATAATATATATATATATATATATATATATATAATAAATATAAAAAAAAATATCTGAATAACAGACAGACGTCAAAGATTAATTAAGAACCATTTTTTTTAATTGCCAACATTGAAGACACCTGATGTTAACAAGCAGAATCACTGGAGAAAAACGTACTTATAAAACAAACACCGATCACCATAATGGTGACTTAAATGTCGTTTTTTTTGTACGTATTACTCATTTTAAATTGTTTTGTTAAATTGAATTAATAATATTGCTTTAATCTGTTGCCACAATTTTTTGATTAGATAAAGCACATTCATTTTTACAGTGTAACTTTGCAACTACATAACTTATTCTACTAACCTGAACCCTACCAGTCTACTAATACTCTAAAGAGAGTTAGTTAACACGTAGTTCCAAAGTTCCTTATAGTTAGAATGTCTACAGTGGACCATCAAATCAAAGTGTAACCAACAAATTCAAATCAAATACGCTTATTTTTAAGATTTACAGTGACATGTTAGATCATATTTATGACATGTTTTGTATGATTTTAGTGTGTTATATATGCACAGATTTGCATGATGAACTTAGCGCTTTTACTGTGTCTACATGTCCCTTTTTTCCGTAGTGGGCTGGAAACAGGAGATTCAGTCGTTTACTTTCCAATTCTACTTTCTCTTTCTGTTGCTTCCTCCATTCTCTCTCTCTCTCTCTTACTGCCGTTCTCACCCCTCTTTGTCCTTTTCACTCTGAATTTCCCCTCGTTGTCTGGAGGCGTGCGAGTTGGGGAGACAGGTCTTTGGTAACGGTTACATAAAAGCCTCGGTATTGGAAGCGCCTTTTCGGCGTGTGACAGCAGTTGCAGCACGTTATATATCTGACAGGTGCACAGCAGGTGAGAGTCGCCCGTGGAAACAGTGTAACTAGGGGGCGGGCAGGAAGTTTAGGGATGACCACATCTCCTAGCTAGGGGCAGACAGGGCTAAACCACATGCGTTTGAGGACGCATCCTTTTTGTGGGAGGCCCAGACTTGCTTTATGTGCTGGACAGACCAAACCACACCCAGCTCTCCTGCACCGCCTGTGGGCTCAGCGCTGCGTCTGAACCCCCCAGACTCATGTGCGGTGGAACGGTGGTACAACCGACTGCTTGCGCGTATGTGCTTTTATCAAAACCTGCCCTCTTGTAGCAGTTGCAAAAACACCCACACTCGACTTTTTAACCTGACACCTGCTCTCGTTTTTTTTTTTAATTCTTCCTTTCTGTTGTTATTATTAAACTGATTTCACTAGAAATTGTGTTATTTGTGCAACGTATGCAATGGATAGTTACCTTAAAGGATGATGACTGGTCTGAGTGATTTTTCCAGCCATACAACACTCGTGTTTGACGTCTTTACAAAATAAGATATAATACATCCATCACTACTATTTTTTTTAATTACAAATATAAGAAGCCTTAAGCTGCCTTTCTAGTAGTCATTCATTTATATCTATCAGATATATTTTATCTATCAGTATATGATCTTCCAGCCCGTTCTCATTCTTTAGCGTCACATAGAACGCTATATGACAAAACGGCGCTATACTACGCACATGGCACCCTTTATCATTAATATAACACGCGAAACCAAGGCGTCTTAAATTGTTTAGCGTAATATGAGACTACCCTACCCTACCCCACACCTAAACCTACCCCTCACAGCGCGTGTTATATTAACGATAACGGGTGCCATGTGCGTAGTATAGCGCCGTTGTGTCATATTGTTCTATATGACGCTAAAGGATGAGAATGCGTTGGATCTTCGTGGAGTTCCAATCATATACATATGCGAAAAATTCAGATCCGATTTTAGCACAAAGTTAGAATTACCGATATTTCTACGCTATCTCATGACCAATTCGTACGAATTCGACGAATGATTAAAAAGTGTCTAATTCGTACGACCTCACTCGTACGAATTCGTACGATTTGTCTAAACCCACGTGATGGGTAGGTTTAGGAGCGGGGTAAGGGGTAGGTCATTCGTACGAATTCATACGAATTGGCCAATTCGTAAAATATGTACAATTTAGCAAAATCGTACTAATTCGTACGAGTGAGGTCATATGAGTTGTTACGAACTAGCCACTTTTTAATTATTCGTCGAATTCGTACGATTTGGTCGTGAGATCGAGTTTGATATTTTGACACTTTAACGTTATTCTTTAAACACTATTTCTGTAAAAATGGTGGTTATTAATAATTATGGCAGAAATAATTATTGTATAATTATTCAATTTAAAACTATGTTGATTAGTTCTATAAAATCTACTATGTTTTTATTTTAGGTGTATTGAGGGTCATTTGTTTTGCGTGGATATATTCGTAAATGCATACATTCATTAAAATTGTTAATTTTACCATGGCGAATAAGCCAAGGTAATGGCTGCTTCACCGTGCGACTGCCACTAGTTTAATTGTATCCATGTAGGATATATGTGGTTTTATGCAGCACGTTTGAACCAATGAGGTTGACTCCCTTGTGTTACACAGCACGTTTGAACCAATGAGGTTCACTCTTGTGTGTTGTGCAGCACGTTTTTAACCAATAGATGGCCTAAGTCCCTCCCCTTGCGGTCGACCACCATGGGACCTTATTTCGGAAAAAAATTGTATGGTAGTCAATGGCAAGAGACAACAAATATTTTGATCTCGTTTGAATTGTGGCCTGAATTACACATATGATGTTTGTCAATTTAAAAGATACATTTTAAAGTAAAGAAAGTCGCAGTTTGACGTAAAACCGTTGAGGTATAAGACTGTAAATACGTAATTACAAAGACTACAAACCCCCAAGGCGCACATTTTCTCTCAATGAATGAAGCTAACTTTAGTGAGGCTAACGTCTGTCATTGTTTCTATAATCTTACGATTTAATCGCAACGTTACGCCGTCATAACTGAGTGTTTTGTACCAGACTGCACACACACGAGCAGCAGATCTTGCTCGTTGTATCGCTTCCCGGTAGATGTAGATCATTGAGCGATTTTCGCATACAACTAAATGTTACTCTTCTGTTTTTTGACAAATTGCGACGTTTTTGACTTTCAGAATTATCTTTTAAATTGACAAACATCATATGTGTAATTCAGAGCACAGTTCAGACGGAATAAAAAGATAATTTGTCTCTCACCATTGACTACCACACATATTTTTTTTTCCGAAATAAGGTCCCATGAGCCAGAAGCGGAGGGGCGGGGCTTAGGCTCTCTACGAGGTTCACTCCCATGTGTTACGCAGCACGTTTGAAGCAATGAGGTTACATTATAACCTTTTTGATGCGTCAAAGTGGTATTTGTATAGCTGCCAATGGAATCTCACGACCAATTCGTACGAATTCGTATGAGTGATTAAAAAGTGGCTAATTCGTACTAATTCATACGACCTCACTCGTACGAATTCGTACGATTTGTCCAAACCCGCGTGATGGGTGGGTTTAGGGGTGGGGTCAGGGGTAGGTCATTCGTATGAATTGGCCAATTTGTAAAATATGTACAATTTAGCAAAAACATACTAATTCATACGAGTGAGGTCGTATGAATTGTTACAAATTAGCCACCTCGTAAAATTCGTACAAATTCTCGTGAGATCGGGTTGGAGGGACAGAAAGCTCTCAGATTTCATTACAAATAACTTTGTTTGTCTTCTAAAGTTGAACGAAAGTCTTATGGGTTTGGAATGGCGTGTCGATGAGCAATCGATGACAGAAATTTCATGTTTGGGTGAACTAACCCATTGATATTTCATTATTTTATTTCATTTTATTTATGTAGCCTAGATTTTTCAAGGTATTGTTTTTTTATGTTTTATTATTCATAGTATTTGGGGCATTTTTTTGTTGTTGTTGGTTGCAATGACTTTATTCGCAAACCTGAACACCCAAAATAATTGACAGGCAGAGAGAGATTTTAATTCGCCAAGTTTTCTAATTGGCTGAATAGGGAAGGGCCGCTCCATGATGATGTTTACAAGGTTTTCCTTAATATTCTTAAAACATCCTTAATATTTTCAACAGATATTTAATTTTTTTTTCATTTATCTCATTTAAAAAATACATTTGTTAACTTTCAGGTGTACATATACAGAAGATGGCTTCCAAGTTAACAGACAGAGAGTATATGGCATTTCATGGGGTCTTTAAAACACCCATAGATAAATGTTAGTTTGTGTGATTTTCACCTGTTGGGCGTATACTGTTTTGTCACATATTGGCTTTGGCATTTACTTTACAGTATTTTTCTTACAGCCAATTTTGTGTATCATTTCCTGGTGGCAGACATATGATGTGGTAAAAGACTTCCTGAGGCCACATGCATATGCTTTGTACTCACGTACTTTCCGTGTGTGTGAGATCTTGACAATCTACCATGATTTTGAACCATTTTGATTTGTGAACCGATCTGGCCTCTCCTCCGATCGTCAAAATGTCACCATCAAAAGAACCGGTGGTGAATTGCGCTGACAGTCCCTGCTGGAAACTTTGAGGCTGCGCTCCCTCCCCAAGCCGTGTTTCTTCGTATTGAAGAAGGCTTAATTCTTAGAGAGTCTTTTTGATTTTCTGTTTTTGACATGTGAGAATATAGAGAGATGAGGTTATTGCTCATTTGGGGAGACTGAGAGGTCAAATTAGCAGAAAAGTGAATACTGAGAATTCTTTGAATCGTTCTCATTCTGACTGGCCATGCCAGATCATTCAAAGAGAGTGAGAATGAGGGTGTTTGACTCTATGAGAGTTTTTGTCGTTCCCAGGTTACTTAGAAAAGCTGTTCTCATGGTCCTGTTTTCTATCCTTATATACCCCTTGCTTCATCTTCAGTGAGTGTTCTCACATTTATTGAAAGCTGGGTAAAGCCACGCATTAAACAAATGCTGTGGCTTCATGATAGGAAGATGATTAGTAGCAGAAGATGAATAAAATAGAAAGTGCACAAGTTGTGTTTTTATTAATTTTTTCTCTGTGTAAGTACAGTAACAAGGTGGATGTCTTTTTTGGTGAATGTATGATTAGATTCACCATCGTTTTCATATTTCTGAGATTAAAGGCAAGTTTTATGTACAGTAGTCAACATTTGAAGTGGATCAAAAAAGTTTAGCAAAGTTGTCCTAAGACAAGAACGGGTATTGTTCAAAATTCATGTGTAACTTTGATGAAAGGTTTTGATCCACTTCAAATGTTGACTTCTGTGGTTAAACGGATTTAGATGCTTCATTTTATCTTCTATTTCTTATAAATATAAAGGTTCTTCAAAGGTAATGGTGCAATTAATGTATTAATAAAAAGTAGATAGTAGAAATGTATTTGATTTATTTTATTTTATTTAGATTAAAGTTATTTAAAGTGTTCTTCTCAGGTGATGGTATAATTGTTTTATGTATTTTATTATTATTATTATTATTATTATTATTTATTTTTTACTTTTATTTTGTTAAGGGTCTCTCTCAGGGAATGATTATTTTTTCATTTTATTATTTTTTATTTCAAAATTAATGTTGATATATATATATATATAGTTTTGAAAACAATGTGAAACTTTAAAATGGCACAAATTATTATTATATTTAGTAATAATACTACAAAAAAAATATTAATTATTATTAACAAAATTAAAAACATGCTTAATGGTTTACTGCTAAACTTTGAATCGCATGATCCTCTCAGGCGCAAGAACTGATAAATGAATCACTAATTATATCATTTCCTGAGAATTACCCATCAAATTTGCTGCCGAAAATGCTTATAGCTCACAAGCTATATTCACCATCTACACAATATAGTGCAGGTATGCTCTGATTTTAATCTTAAATGTATTTATAAGAATATGCTTTAAAAATCACCAAGTGTATGATCATGCACATTTCGTATGTTTCAAGGCTTATCATCCTGATAATTAAATATTGCATATTTCACACTTACTCTTATATGGTGGATATGCTGCTAATAGCAGTGAGATCGTATAGGGTTGTGTGCTCAATCGCAGGAAGTCATTGTTGACCTAGTTTAGTGACATTGGTAAGATGTCTCTGAGTCTGCAGGCATCAGCCTTATAACCCTGTGCATCAGTCATTCTCTTGTGTTATCAATTTGACTATAAATACACTAATTAACATTGACAATAAGATAGAAATAACAATGTGTATATTGTAATTGTGTAATAGTTGTGTAATAGATGTGTAATAATTGTAACATTTAGCTTAAAAAAACGTTTTTGACAAATTGACAAAAAAATAATTTAAATGACACCCATGCAGAGCAAAAAAGTCATTTTTAACTCACAAATGACCCACGCAGCAAACACACACCTTCACATATACAGTAAAGTGCCATGATTCGGGCATCTCTGCAGATCTGGGCCGATGCACACGATATCAGATGTAGTGCAATGGTTTTAGTGTTCAAAGGACAGAGACAATAGCTGACCTGATCTAGTTTAAATCTAAAAAAAAGAAGAGGAGGAGAAAAAGTCTGTCTCCAGTGTTACTTTCAAAAACATGCATATGCAACACTATGCCAACAAGGGAATGTCAGTAGATTTGCCTGCTATATTTAGATTCTGAAAAAAAAAATACATATATATATATTAGGGCTGTCAAAACGATTAATCGCGATTAATCACATCCAAAATAAAAGTTTGTGTTTACATAATATATGTGGGGGCACTGTGTATAATTATTTTGGATATATAAATACACACACATGCTTTTATATATTTAAGAAATATTTTCATGTATATTCTGTATATGGATTTATATATAATTTATATTATATATAAATATAAATATTTTATATATAAATAATATATTTTTTCTTAAATATACATGCATGTGTGTTTTTATATATATACAAAATTATTATACACAGTGAACCCACATATATTATGTAAACACAAACTTGGATGCGATTAGGGTTTTGACAGCCCTAATATATATATATATATATATATATATATATATATATATATATATATATATATATATATATCTTTAAGCATACTTATATTTCTTTAAGTATGCCGGACATACTGTTTATATATATATATATATATATAAAAAACTATATATATAAAACTATATATATAAAAAGTAATTAATAATAATAATTTAAAACAGTATGTTCGCCATACTTAAAGAAAATGTTCACCCCTGTAATTTCAAACCAATTTGCTATTATTAAGTCCTTAAAAAAATAGCCTTTATGCATAATGTTGATTACCATGATATATATTCAATAATACTCAGTTTCAAAAGCATAGGTGAAAAAAACGGATACTAATGTTTTCTGTGTATAGTTATAGAAATAATGACAACAGTTTTATTGCTCAAATATTACACACATTTTAAACAGAAGAATGAATGTATGTTATTTTATATAATTTTAAGATTCACATTTCTGCTTTAAATCCTCAAAAGACTAATATATATATATATATATATATATATATATATATATATATATATATATAGTTATATATATATAGTTATATATATATATATGTGTGTGTGTGTGTGTATGTACATATACGTATTTCAAATGTATATATACAGTGTGTGTGTATATATATATATATATATATATATATATCTTCAACTGTTGACTACTGTTTGTGTGTGTGTATATATTTCAACATTACGTTTTTCAACATAATTTCAACTCTCTCTCTCTCTCTCTCTCTCTCTATATATATATATATATATATATATATATATATATATATATATATAAATGCTCGGTTGTTTTAACCCAATTTTGGGTCAAATATGGACAAACTCAAACATTGGGTTAAAAATGTAATTTAAAAATGTAACTGAGTTTGTCCATATTTGACCCAAAATTGGGTTGAAACAACCCAGCATTTTTCAGAGTGTATATAGACGCTCACACATTTTGGCTTTTTTTTTTTTTGTTGAGCAACATTATGACAAATCCTTACAAATGTGGTCACTTACATAGAAAAGGGTTGCTTGAATATTCATCCAAAATTCTCATTTTGTGTTTCTCAGAAAAGGAAAAGGCTCAACATAAACGGGTTAGGAACGGCACGAGGGTGAGTAAATGACGCTATCCTTTTCCATTTGGTGATATCCAAATGTGTGCTGCCATTTTGGTGTGTGAGGTGGTCACCTTACCCCACCCTGACCCTCTCCTCTCCTCTCTGAAGGCCTGTCAGTCAGAGGAGGATCTCAGGTGCGCGCTGGTGTCGCCGTATCCCACAGGTGAGATGAGTATCACCGCTTTCTCCAGTCAGGCATTGCGACTGACCCCAGCGCTCAGTGATCCCCCCCACCCAACACACACACACACACACACAGAGTCACTATCAGGGTACGTGTAAAGATGCTTCACCCCCTCCCCGCCCCACCGGGCTGCTCTCCTCACTGCTCTTTGTCCCCGTAAATGAGCGAGAGAAACTTGAGAAACTTCTATCCGTCCTCTCTGCTCTTTCTTTTCTCTCCAAGGCAGAATCTGTCCCTCTATCAGGATCTGTTTTCTATTGACCTTTTAATTCACTTTTATTCTCCTGCCCTGTTATTTAAAGCCTTTCAGCTTCAGGATTAGAAGGTTTCAGCAGTTCTTTCTCAGTTTCTAATTTGACTTTTAGTCAAGACTGTGTGAAGTGTGTATATATATATATATGTATACAACTCTAAATATACATATTTTAAACCCATTATTATCTTAATGTTAGGTCCCGAAGTGATATCAAAATTAACCCCAAAAAACCCCACTTTGCCACCTGTTATTTGAATTTGAGAAAAAAAAGGGATTGTAGAAAAGTACAAAAAAAATAAATGTATGTAGAAATTGCCTTTTACAGTTTGTACGTCGATGAGAAAGGACATTTCTTCCATTAAGTCATGTTTTATGTCTAATGTTTCTGAGACCACAAAGGTAAGTCATGTACTGTTTTCGTCACAGAGGTTTGATGAATGTCATCAAGTGGATATTTAGTGTATAATCCACTTTTTTAAAGCATGTTATTGACTAAAATATGAAGTGTTTAATTGTATTCCTAGTTTAATGTTGATGTTGCAAGATATTTTGTGTGCATCGTTTTTTTAACACCCTTTTGCCTTCTTTTGCAATAGACTTGCGGTGAGAAACTATTTTTTTTAAAGTGTAAATGTTGGATAGCATCTCAAATTATATGAGGTCATAAAAGCTGCATATTAATAATACTATAATAGTTTTAGATACAGTTTATACATGTCACATCATCATCAAGGACTATATTTTAGTGCCAGATACCCACTTTCATTTTATATACACTCGATTTTTGGATCAACTTTTAAACCCGAGGTGAGTTTATTTTATTTTTTTATTTTATTTTTTTTTTCTTGTAAAAGATGAATATAGTTGCTACAGTTATCTGACAGGATCTTAGCCACTGCTTATATCTGTCATATGTGGAAGCCCACTGTAACCATACTCTCTATGAGTCTCACATACAGATCAACTCTGATATATTCACCCCATTTTTAAAAGAAAATTAATTTTTTATATGTGATATTATGATATATATATATATATATATATATGTGTGTGTGTGTGTGTGTGTGTGTGTGTGTGTGCAAAAATCTACCTAATCATTTATCCTGCTATTGTTAACTCTTTATATATACACATGTATATTAATTTCCCGTAGGTAAATCAAGCAATCAATATTTAAAAACCTTCAAACAAGCATGGCATCTAATAAAGCGAACCACAAATTTAGTTGAAGAAAAAAAAAAGAATAAAGTTCTTCACTTCAAATACCTTGATGAGACTTCGCTTCGCACAATAACACAATAACAAATAAATTTGGCCGTATTTCACATTTCTAAATGCGCTTAAACTTCAATAGCATTTTCTTTTTAATGTAGCGATTTGCGTGCAGATTGTCTGATACAGTCTAATGCGCGCACACACACACGTACGCACACACAAGTTGATTTCAATGGAAAATGGTGTGATAATGATCAGCTTTTTGGGGTATAGCGATGAGAGATGTGATATGTGGTCAGGCATTTTCTCAGGGCTCTTGTGCTGCACATGCTGCAAAAACAATGACACAAAATGTCACAAGTTAACCTGACTCTTACAACGACCTTATTAAATGCCTTATAATGACGATTTCATTAGTGAAATGAGTTGAGAAGAATCGAGCACACTAAATGAAATCAAAGGGTTGATTATTATAGCTGACTCAGCTGTGTAATTATTGTAGGTTGACATCATCGTAGGCCGTACCCACACGGAACATTTTGAAGACGCAGCAAAAAAAAAAAAAATTGCGACGTAACCCGTTTAAGGTAACACGCCAATACAATCCAACGGATATGGTAAATGTTTTGGTTTAATATTCCGAAAACATCCCACGCATGCAAGCGTGTGTGAACGTGTACACGTTTCTGATAGGTGCTTCTGTGTCTAGGCCGACCCTGTTTAATTAATGGCTAAGAATCCCTGTCGTTTTAGCAGTAGCTTGTTAAAAGAGCATTCACCCCTCTGAAAGACAAGTCTGATTAATCCCGACTAATCCGTAGGATGACAATATCACCCCCCCCCCACCCCGTTTCCCCTCTCTCTTTCTCTCCAACTCTCTTTCCTTCCATTTGTCATTAGTGACAAATATAATGATTGCTTTTATTGTAGCGATTTTAATCCTAGTCCCAACTAAATCCACTCAACAACATTCTACAATGCGTCGTGTGCATATTTAGTTCAGTTTCGCATTGCTATCACACTGTACAAAAAAAAATCGTGATTTGTTATCACTACTTTATATCGTTTGTCGAATCAACTTATATTTTGAGTTTCTATTTATCGCATCAATTGTTTACTTCAATGAAATCAAAATTGTAAGGAAACTGAGTGACTTACTTTTTTTAAAGTTGAACCGACAATATTTCTTACAGTGATTTTTTTTTTCTTAAATAGTAGCTTAATGTGACAAGTATTAGTAACAAATGAAATGGTTGTTTTTATTATAGTGATTCAAAGTCAACTCATTCTGTTGACAAGTAACATTGCACATACATGTACTAGTAGTAGACTGGTAGGGTTAGAATAAGTTGACATGTAGTTGCAAGTACTTACAATTTAAAAATTTGTTTTAACCCAATTTTGGGTCAAATATGTACAAACCTAGCCATTGGGTTAAGTTTTTTAATTAAATTTTTAACCCAACATTTGAGTTTGTGTGTATTTGACCCAAAATTGGGTTAAAACAACCCAGCATTTTCTAGAGTAAAAAAAAATATTGTTGGTTTAACTTAAAAAATTAAGTAACCTGGTTGCCTTAAAATTTTAAGTTGATTGAAATGGAAAAAGGTGAGTTAATACAATGAAGGAGATTGATTTAATCATCGGAAACTAAAAAAAAAGTTATCTGAACTAAATAGATGATTTAAGTTGATTTGACAAAAGAAAAAAATGTTGTGATGACAAATCTTGAAAATATTTTTTTACAGTGAAAGAGGGCCCATCAAAATAAAGTGTTAAAATAATTTATCGCATCAAACATTTTGATGTGTGTGTGTGCGTGTGTGTGTTTATACAAATAACACTGTAAAAAAATATATATATATTTTCATGATTTGTTATCACAAAATTGTTTCTTTAGTCAAATCAACTTAAATAATTTATGTAGTTCAGATAACATAATATTTTAAGTTTCTGATGCTTAAATCAATCTCATTCATTGTATTAACTCAATTTTTCCAGTTCAATCAACTTAAAATTTTAAGGCAACCAAGTTACTTCATTTTTTAAGTTAAACCAACAATATTTTTTTACAGTGTAGGTTTTGCATGTCATTTGGAGTACTGTATGTACCTGCTTGAGTTTCTCATTGCTTTTTAACTTAAATGAAAATGCAACATTTGCAACCTAAATTTAAACGAAAAAAAGAAAGGATTAATGTAATGCTCGCACTTTTTGGTTAAATGCATTCTTTGAAGATTCGCTCGGAAGGGCAGATTGTTGAAGTGTGCCACAACGGAAAATGCACTACCCGTGCCTTCAAACAGACTTTACGCTGGCAGATTCAACTGATGTGCAGTTTCCTTTTTAAACTTTCTTTTACAAAGTATGCTACAAAACATTAAGCATATATTGTGGTTGTTGTGTCTGAGTTCACAGGAAAAAAATGCTTTACTTACCTTACGACAAATCTTTTTTTGGACATGACAGGTTTGTTATCTACAAATACATTTTGTTTCCTGTGCACCTAAATAGAACGGCTGGTAGTGTGTGAATTCTATCTTCTTATTATTTTTTTAAATATATTCTTTTTTTGTTGTTGATTCTGCTTGTTTTTTGTGTGTTTTGATGATAATTTAAGTGAATAAAGAGAGTTTATGTTAATGCTGCATAGTCAATAAGTGTATTAAGTCTCAGTATGACTCTTGAAGTACAGTTCTAATGAAATTAATTTCTGACAAAAGGTATTTCCTAGTATGAATGAGACATGTTTCGTGTTTCACAAAACCTGAGATTTTGTCAGTTTGCCCTTTCCACCTCTCCACCTTACCTAGCATTGAAATATATGTACTTTTTGTGAGGTTGCACTTTACCACACCTTTTTTTTTTCTCAGACTGACTAAACGCTTTATATTTCAAGTTGTATTATTATTAGTATCACCTATTTTTTAAGACATTAAATAATAAGTTGCTGAACAGCCGTAATCACTCGATTATAATGCGACTGCGGTAAATTATTCATTAGACCAGGCCTTATCTCACGGTTGTTGAAACTGATACCAGATGCAATTGTTCTGAAATTCAGCGTAGGATACATATCTGTTATGAAATGTTTAACCTACAGTAAACGTTAAAAACCTACAGCGAGTTCTTGGAGTAGCAAATGCATGCTCGTATACTGTTAAGCTCCAGGCACAGGTTTGTTTAAGTATTTTTTTAATATTCTTGTTCATTTATTTATTTAAGAAGCGGCGGATTGTAAGTGACATGACCTGCCTTAAATATGTTACAATAATGTGTGTGTTATATTAAAAAGGAATAAGTGGAGCTCATTTCGTAGCTTAACTTTGCACATGGTGTAGATGTCCTCTTTGGCTTGCTTTGCATCCACAGATATTGAAAGCAGACATGCTGTGTGTGTGGGATCTTATCTGTGCTGTAAACATATTTTGGGGCTTTGTGGCAAATAAAGCGATTGGCAAAATTCCAGCTTGTGTGTGTGTGTGCATGCATGTGTGTGAATGTGGTCATTCGACTCTCTATTAAACACCCCAACCCCCCCCCCCCCCCCCCCCTTAACTGAATAAGTATTATGGTGACGCTTAATTTCAATGGTCCACTTTAGACATTTTTAGAAGTAATTTTGCAACTACATGTCAACTAGCTGTCATTAGAGTATTAGTAGACTGTCTGCTTAATATCTGCTAACACTTTATTTTGATGCTCCACAACAGATATTTTACTGACTAAAAGTAACTTTACAACTACATCAACTTATTCTACCAACCTGAAGCTACTAGACTATTAAGAGTTAGTTGACATTAGTTGTAAATGAATGAGAGTTAGTTGACATGTAGTTGTAAATGAATGAGAGTTAGTTGACATGTAGTTGTAAATTAACGAGATTTAGTTGGCATGTAGTTGTAAAGTAACGAGAGTTAGTTGACATGTTTTAAATTAACAAGAGTTAGTTGACATGTAGTTACAAAGTAATGAGAGTTAGTTGACATGTAGTTGTAAATTAACGAGAGTTAGTTGACATGTAATTGTAAAGTAACGAGAGTTAGTTGACATTTAGTTGTAAATTAAAGAGAGTTAGTTGGCATGTTGTTACAAAGTAACAGGAGTTAGTTGACATGTAGTTACAAAGTAACAAGAGTTAGTTGACCTGTAGTTGTAAATTAACGAGAATTAGTTGACCTGTAGTTGTAAATTAATGAAAGTTAGTTGACATGTAGTTACAAAGTAACGGGAGTTAGTTGACATGTAGTTGTAAATTAACGAGAATTAGTTGACATGTAGTCGTAAATGAATGAGAGTTAGTTGACATGTAGTTGTAAATTAACGAGAGTTAGTTGACATGTAGTTGTAAATTAACACAAGTTAGTTGACATGTAGTTGTAAATTAACAAGTTAGTTGACCTGTAGTTGTAAATTTACGAGAGTTAGTTGGCATGTAGTTGTAAAGTAACGAGAGTTAGTTGACATGTTTTAAATTAACAAGAGTTAGTTGACATGTAGTTACAAAGTAACAAGAGTTAGTTGACATGTAGTTACAAAGTAATGAGAGTTAGTTGACATGTAGTTGTAAATTAACGAGAGTTAGTTGACATGTAATTGTAAAGTAACGAGAGTTAGTTGACATTTAGTTGTAAATTAAAGAGAGTTAGTTGACATGTTGTTACAAAGTAACAGGAGTTAGTTGACATGTAGTTACAAAGTAACAAGAGTTAGTTGACCTGTAGTTGTAAATTAACGAGAATTAGTTGACCTGTAGTTGTAAATTAATGAAAGTTAGTTGACATGTAGTTACAAAGTAACGGGAGTTAGTTGACATGTAGTTGTAAATTAACGAGAATTAGTTGACATGTAGTCGTAAATGAATGAGAGTTAGTTGACATGTAGTTGTAAATTAACGAGAGTTAGTTGACCTGTAGTTGTAAGTTAACACAAGTTAGTTGACATGTAGTTGTAAATTAACAAGTTAGTTGACCTGTAGTTGTAAATTTACGAGAGTTAGTTGGCATGTAGTTGTAAATTAATGAGAGTTAGTTGACATGTAGTCGTAAATGAATGAGAGTTAGTTGACATGTAGTTGTAAATTAACGAGAGTTAGTTGACATGTAGTTGTATATTAACACAAGTTAGTTGACATATAGTTTTAAATTAACAAGTTAGTTGACCTGTAGTTGTAAATTAACGAGAGTTAGTTGACCTGTAGTTGTAAATTAAAGAGAGTTAGTTGGCATGTAGTTGTAAATTAACGAGACTTAGTTGACATGTAGTTGTAAAATAATTAGAGTTAGTTGACATGTAGTTGTAAATTAAAGAGAATTAGCTGACATGTATTTGTAAATTAATGAGAGTTAGTTGACCTCTAGTTGTAAATTAACAAGAGTTAGTTGGCATGTAGTTGTAAATTAATGAGAATTAGTTGACATGTAGTTGTAAATTAATGAGAGTTAGTTGACCTGTAGTTGTAAATTAACAAGAGTTAGTTGGCATGTAGTTGTAAATTAATGAGACTTAGTTGACATGTAGTTGTAAATTAAACAGGGTTAGTTGACATGTAGTTACAAAGCAACGAGAGTTATTTGACATGTTGACGAGAGTTAGTTGACATGTATTTGTAAATTAACGAGAGTTAGTTGACATGAAGTTTAATGAGAGTTAGTTGACATGTTGACGAGAGTTAATTGACATTTATTTTTAAATTAACGAGAGTTAGTTGATATGTAGTTGTAAATTAACGAGAGTTAGTTGACATGTAGTTGTAAATTAATGAGAGTTAGTTGACCTGTAGTTGTAAATTAACGAAAGTTAGTTGGCATGTAGTTGTAAATTAATGAGACTTAGTTGACATGTAGTTGTAAATTAACGAGAGTTAGTTGGCATATAGTTACAAAGCAACGAGAGTTAGTTGATATGTTGACGAGAGTTAGTTGACATGTAGTTGTAAATTAACGAGAGTTAGTTGGCATGTAGTTGTAAATGAATGAGAGTTAGTTGACATGTAGTTGTACGAGAATTACGTATATAGAATTAATATCCCTCATAGTTCATTTCTTGCAAAGTAATACAGCACATAAATGGATCAAATATTATTATTTTTTTGTGGAAGTTTACATTTTCTTTGGATATTTATTATGAAACCTTCTATTTCTTTTCTATATATTTTTTCTATTCATTATTCTAGTTGTCTGATAAACCTGGTATTATATATAACGAACGTTGCTGGGTCTTTAACATTGAAATTTGATTTAAAAATCCAACTGCATTTAAAATAAAACCAGTGAATAGAAAAAGAGCAAGACAAGAAAATCTGTAACATCCTGGCAACTTTGTCAGTCAAGAAAGCATCTGTGAAGTATTGCTTTTGCTTCTGTGGGAAACAGCTCAGCTTTCGTGACTTTGGTTAGCACCACAAAGCTGCACATATAGCAAAACATCGGGCCGCAGCGAAACACACTCGCACACACACTCTCAGAGCTAGTGTCCTTTCTCAACCACATCAAGGGTCCACCTCACTAGCTGACCTTAAAGGACAATGTCTGCATCTGTCTAAAGATTTGTCCACCTTCAGATAAACACTCTCTCTTTCCTATGTTTCTCTCTCTCTGTCTATCTCTCTCTCTCTCTATCTTCAATATCTGATTATCTTTGTTCTTTTATTAGCCAGGCGAGTGAGAATGGTTCGAGCTACTTGTCGCCATGGGCACTCTGATTGTATCTTTGCTCTGTGGCTTTAATAACGACAAGAGAATTCATGTTATTTTCCGCTCAGATATGGCCCTCACATGATGTACTTGTGTCCTCTTCATATGTGGTCTTCCCAAGGCAGTCCGTGACTTTAGAGACAAAGGACATGTGTCATTAAAAAATAACATAAATCCCAAGGCATCTAGAGAGACGGACACCTTGAAACGCATGGGACCATCAGATAATCGTCAGATCTTGTCTAACACAAACAAACCAGTGGGCAATCTGGACGTTAGTTTAAAATATATATATATATATCTGTAAAGGATACATCATTTAAAACTGATTTATATGCTTGTTTAATGGTGTGTTTATTTTTTGGGTCTTTTTATTAGTTAATTTTTTTCTTTTTCTTTATTTTTTCAGCTTCAGAAGACGAAATAAGCTTGCATTTATTTATTTTTTTATTTAAAACATTATTTTTTTTCAACAGAAGCATTGATTTTAACATTACAAGATGGATACTAAATGTCAATTAAATTAATATTGTTCAATGAGACATAACTGTACATCTTCTCTAATATAAATATACCATTTTTTGTCTGTTCTCACACATTTTAAAGGTATATTTAAGGCATGAAACAATATAAATATTTGATACTGATATATTTATGCACACACTCATACACAAACATATACATTCATTAGTGCCATCTAGTGCTCAGTGGGACCCTAATATTCAGTACTATATCTAAACCTTCCAGTTTTAGCTTAAAAAAAAGAGTTTGGTCATGACATTGGAGAGCCCTTTTTAGTTCTACAAGCCTTAGTTCGTTCCTGAAAGCAATTTGTGGATGTTACGACAGAAACAGGATAGATTAAGGATCGAACAAAGCTTGATTCATAAAATTTCAGTTTGTGAAAGAGGAACGTTTGTGTAGGTGTGTTGTGGAAATCGTACCATTCTCACTTTTTGGGGTGAGACAAATTGTGTTGGTGCATGTGGTTACTTGTGATGCAGTGCTGGCCTTTAGTGAGGATAAAAATGAATCATGTCACTCAATACCAAGAACGGAGTGAAATGAAATATTGAAAAACATTCTTGGAGCTCACTTGAGACGACGTGTTTTTTTCTGTAACGTGGGGGAGGAAAAGTCAAAGTGAAACAGGACAATGAGCGAGTCATTGCATGGCCTATGCTTCACTTCCTCTGAGTTTGTGTGTGTGTGTGTCGTATAGGAAATATCAAGGCATGTAACAGCACATATGCCACAAATATAGTACTCTTTGGTACAAATTCACCCATTTCTAAATGCATCGTATTAAATCGGACAATTCTTTCATTAATATGATTAATTTTTTACCTTTTTTGTGTAATTGTAAATGTAATTCACCTCTTGAGAATACTGTATCCTCCAACTCACTTTCAGCCGATCTGCCGTCATCCGATCAAGTCCCCACTCTATGTTTCTTATTTTTCGATCATTCGTTTCACTCGGATGTGCGCCACAATAAAGAAGAATAGATGCGTTACATTGCTACTTTAAGTTGATGCCCTATAATTTGCATGGGCCCTGTCAGAATGGCTGGAGGAAAAGTAAATAATCTTAGTCTACTGTCCAGTAGCACCTCAGTGCAGTACACAAGATCCAGGGGGCGGAGTCAGATCCAGATCTGAGGGGTGGAGTTGGGTAGGTTTAGGTTTAGGAGTGAGTTTAGGTATCAGGGGGTGGAGCTGGGTAGGTTTAGGGATCAGGGGGTAGAGCTAGGTAGGTTTAGGGGTGGGTTTAGGGATCAGGGGGTGGAGCTGGGTAAGTTTAGGGTTGGGTTTAGGGATCAGGGGGTGGAGCTGGGTAAGTTTAGGGTTGGGTTTAGGGATCAGGGGGTGGAGCTGGGTAGGTTTAGGGATCAGGGGGTAGAGCTAGGTAGGTTTAGGGGTGGGTTTAGGGATCAGGGGGTGGAGCTGGGTAAGTTTAGGGTTGGGTTTAGGGATCAGGGGGTGGAGCTGGGTAGGTTTAGGGATCAGGGGGTAGAGCTTGGTAGGTTTAGGGGTGGGTTTAGGGATCAGGGGGTGGAGCTGGGTAGGTATAGGTTTAGGGATCAGGGGTTGGAGATGGGTAGGTTCAGGGGTGGGTTTAGGGATCAGGGGGTGGAGTTGGGTAGGTTTAGGGGTAGGTTTAGGGATCAGGGAGTGGAGCTGGGTAGGTTTAGGGGTGGGTTTAGGGATCAGGGGTTGGAGATGGGTAGGTTCAGGGGTGGGTTTAGGGATCAGGGGTGGAGCTGGGTACGTTTAGGGGTGAGTTTAGGGATCGGGGTGGAGCTGGGCAGGTTTAGGGATGGGTTTAGGGATCTGGGGTGGAGTTGGGTAGGCTTAGGGGTGGGTTCAGAGATCAGGGGTGGAGCGGGGTGGGTTTAGGGATCAGGGGGTGGAGTTGGGTAGGTTTAGGGGTGGGTTTAGGGATCAGGGTGTGGAGCTGGGTAGGTTTATGGGTGGGTTTAGGATCAACGGGTGGAGCTGGGTAGGTTTAGGGGTGGGTTTAGGGATCAGGGGGTGGAGCTGGGTAGGTTTATGGGTGGGTTTAGGATCAACGGGTGGAGCTGGGTAGGTTTATGGGTGGGTTTAGGGATCAGGGGGTGGAGCTGGGTAGGTTTAGAGGTGGGTTTAGGGATCAACGGTGGAGCTGGGTAGGTTTAGGGGTGGGTTTAGGGATCGGGGGTGGAGCTGGGCAGGTTTAGGGGTGGGTTTAGGGATCAGGGGGTGGAGCTAGGTAGGTTTAGGGGTGGGTTCAGAGATCAGGGGGTGGAGCTGGGTGGGTTTAGGGATCAGGGGGTGGAGCTGGGTAGGTTTAGAGGTGGGTTTAGGGATCAACGGTGGAGCTGGGTAGGTTTAGGGGTGGGTTTAGGGATCGGGGGTGGAGCTGGGCAGGTTTAGGGGTGGGTTTAGGGATCAGGGGGTGGAGCTAGGTAGGTTTAGGGGTGGGTTCAGAGATCAGGGGGTGGAGCTGGGTGGGTTTAGGGATCAGGGGGTGGAGTTGGGTAGGTTTAGGGGTGGGTTTAGGGATCAGGGGGTGGAGCTGGGTAGGTTTAGTGGTGGGTTTAGGGATCAACGGGTGGAGCTGGGTAGGTTTAGGGGTGGGTTTAGGGATCAGGGGGTGGAGCTGGGTAGGTTTAGGGGTGGGTTTAGGGATCAACGGTGGAGCTGGGTAGGTTTAGGGGTGGGTTTAGGGATCAGGGGGTTGAGCTGGGTAAGTTTAAGGTTGGGTTTAGGAATCAAGGGGTGCAGCTGGTTAGGTTTAGGGATCAGGGGGTGGAGCTGGGTAGGTTTAGGGGTGGGATTAGAGATCAGGGGGTGGACCTGGGTGGGTTTAGGGATCAGGGGGTGGAGTTGGGTAGGTTTAGGGGTGGGTTTAGGGATCAATGGGTGGAGCTGGGTAGGTTTAGGGGTGGGTTTAGGGATCAGGGGTGGAGCTGGGCAGGTTTAGGGGTGGGTTTAGGGATCAGGGGGTGGAGCTGGGTAGGTTTAGGTATATGTAAGGTGGGAGGAGTTGGATCTGGATCCGATTCCTCTCCATGGATTTCATTTTCTGCAGTGAGGACCATCTCCTACTGTTGCAGTTTCTATGCAAATTTTAGTGTGGACTGCATTGTTCAAACTATTCAATCCTGTTACTGGAGTTATTGTGAGAAGTGATTAAACATATATTTGTTCTTAAACTATCAGAAGTACCAGTTTTCTTTAACTACAAACTGACATTTGGTCCCAAAATAGCTAGCACTAAATATAAATTTAGACCTACATTTTGTTAACAGGGTTGAATATTTTCCAAACCTTATAACTCTTTTTTTAACTCTCTGATTCTCTTTTTCCTTGTTTCTCTACCGCCGCATTCTTGAACGGTATAGTCAGAGTCTCTGGTTAGGCCTGGTTCCACTGGTCCCACAGGATTTTACCGTGGTGATGGTGGTTATGTCACCACTTAGCGAAATAAGTGACACTGATGGGTTTGAAATGTACTCTGGGTCCCCGTAGACCTCTCAGCCGCCCATCCACTCCCCCTCCGTGGACCCTCAAGAACCCTCGTAGCCCCTCTGTCATTCAACCGTCTGCTCGGGCTAGTGTTAGGTTTCCACATGGTGAGGGGAAGGCCAAGTTCATCGTCAGGAGCACAGCTTGTGGTGTGTGTGTGTGTGCCACATCCCTTTTGCTTTACGGTGGCCACATTACCACCATCAAAACCTCTTAATCACATTTTAACAACTCTGGCAACACAGCCAGGATCGCCTTTCATTCTGATCAGAAAACCCAACACCTTTTAAAGCAGATACATTTACCAGCATGTTTGCTACATTTGTTTTGCCTTAGAAACTCTGGAAATAATTTCTTTTTTAGAAAAGTTGGTAAACAAACAAAAGGTTTAAGTTTAGTTTCCCAAACTATGGAGTAGAAAGCCATTTGAGGAATTTGGTCCGTAATAATTAAAATTTTGTTCAAGCTTTAGATTAGGGGCCGATTCTCACTATTGACTATTTACTGACTTTTGACTCAATAAACTCATAATTACTGCTTATTAATAGTTAGTGTCGTTGTAAAGTTTATGTATTGGGACGATTAAGGGATGTAGAATAAGACTTAAAGGGATACTCCACTTTTTTGGAAATATTTCATTTTACCACTCCCCCAGAGTTAAACAGTTGAGTTTTACAGTTTTCGAATCCGATTTTCTGATATTTAAAAGAATATCAGTAACCAGACCGTTTCTGGTCTCATTGACTTCCATAGTAGGAAAAAATATACTATACTTTGGAAGTCAATGAGACCATTGACTGGTCTGGTTATTCTTTTAAATATCCAAAAATCGTCTGAATACATTCGAAAACGGTAAAACTCAACTGTTTAACTCTGGGGGAGTGGTAAAATGAGCCTATTTCCAAAAAAAGTGGAGTATCCCTTTAAGGGATGTAGAATAATGTCTTACAGAATAAGACATTAATATGTGGTTTACTAATAAACAGCCAATATCCTAGTGATATGTGCATGCTAATGGCAATTGTGAGGACCATAAACTAAAGTTTTACTAAAACGTCTTGTTCAAGATCAAAAGTCCGCCTTTCAGTGAAACTTGTCATTTGACAATTTTCAAGATGGTGACGAGTACCAAGCATGAAAAAAAGTTAGAAAAAATATTTAATGTATTGTATATTTTCACAGCTTGAGATGAAGAAAATTTTATTAAGTTTTAATTAAATATATATTTTTTAAATATTTATGTTTTGCATTATTATATATTTTATATCAGTTTGGGTAATTTTACTGCTTCAATTATTTGCATTTTTTTTTGAAATTTTTCAGGTTCTAATTTTCATGAAAAAAAAATGTTTGTTTACTTTTTATTCTTTTTACTTTCGATTTCATCTGGAAAGCATCATAAAAACCTCTCGGAACATCAGCCGTCAGCAACAGCCACCCACAACACCTCGTGGTGATAACCATAAACCATACTTTTAGCATGGGAAAGGACTTCACACATTTTGTTACTCTAACCGAAGTAGCTGCTCATTCCTCCCCCTCCTCCGATGATCTTTGATCTTTGTGGGAAGTGACAGTCGATGGGGTCCTCAAGGACCTGGAATCCTCGTGAGGTTAGGTGGCCTATGTGTGCCTGTCCCATATTGTCATTTCCCATTAGTGCCATTAGATACACATATTAGTGACAGATCCATTATGAGCGGAGAGACTGACAGAGTGAGAGGGAGACATATGTGTTTAGTCTATTAAAAGAGACGGAAGGCTAGAGGCTGGGATGTGACCTCAATATCGGCTTACACCAACACATGAGGGCTGTGCGTCACCAGGGGTCTCTCACTGGAACCTTGCAGGACCATAAGGGGTTTCCCCTTAATGCCACCCAAAGCCCACCTGAACAGCCTTTGCATCTCGCACCAGTGCAGAAGGGACTGGCCCTCACTATTGGCATCCTTTGAACAATATTACTGTTAAAACTGCGTATGGTGGAATATATGAATGCCCACTTAAATATCAGTGATTTAAAGGAATCGTTCTTCACACGATTTCCTCTGTATAATATCATCGCTGTCAGGCAATTTATACATCTATATATTTTTACAAATCATTACTATTGGTCACACTGTCTGTAGGTTTTGCAAATATTTATAAATATAATCACCTTATGCATGTGCTATGGTAATTATGTGGTACTTCACTAATACCATGGACATTACCATTGTGAATATTATGAATATTATGTGGTTACACATTTACAACAATTGGTGTATTTCAATGAATTGTATAAAAATTGCATTGTTTTGTGAGAGTAAGTAGCCATTCTTTGTCCATTCAGGAAATAAGGGATTTAAGAAGGTGTCACACAGACAATATGGATATGAAAAATATACCCTCTTATCCCCCAACACACACCCACAAAGTATTGAGTGACAGGATTAGTGGAAACACACTGTAGACATGAAGCAATATCTAACGTTTTTATTATTTTTTTTTAGTCTTGCAATCCAGTGCTGAGTGATTTTCATAGATTACTGGCCTGTGTGTGTGTGTGTGTGTGTGCTGTGAGTTCATGTTTAGATTAATGTTAACAAGAGGAGATTGCCCACAGTGGAACCTCAAGGATCATTTAACAGGGCTACAAACATCAATGTCCATCAGCAACTGCATCACAGAAACCTGATGTACAGATATATGCTTATTTATATAAGTAAATAGGTTTGATATAACAAGTCAATAGGTTTGATGGAGTAAAGATGTGCAACCAAATGCTTTTCATTACATCTGAGCATCAGCAATCTAAATATTCACTTATAGTTATGACTCATACAGTATTTAGACGTTACGTTTCTGCAAAATGACATCAGTGTTGAACCCGTTTCATAATCTTTAGACTAAAGGACAAAACCAAATGTTGGGTTAAAAATGTCATTTCAAATTTTAACCCAACTTCAACTTTCACTTTCAACTGTAACATTTTTAATTGCATCTTTAACCCAATGTTTGAGTTTGTCCATATTTGACCCAACTTTGGGTTAAAACAAAACAATGCTGGGTTGTTTTAACCCAAATTTGGGTAAAATATGAACAAACCCAAATGTTGGGTTAAAAATGTAATTTCAAATTGAACCCAACTTCAACTTTCACCTGTAAAATTTTTAATTGCATCTTTAACCCAATGTTTGAGTTTGTCCATATTTGACCCAACTTTGGGTTAAAACAAAACAATGCTGGGTTGTTTTAACCCAGATTTAGGGAAAACATGGACAAACCCAAATGTTGGGATAAAAAATGTAATTTCAAATTTTAACCCAACTTCAACTTTCACTTTCAACTGTAAATTTTTTAATTGCTTCTTTAACCCAACATTTGGGTTTGTCCATATTTTACCTAATTTGGGTTAAAACAAAACAATGCTGGGTTGTTTTACCCAAAATTTGGGTAAAATATGGACAAACCCAAATGTTGGGTTAAAAATGTGATTTCAAATTTTAACCAAACTTCAACTTTCACTTTCAACTGTAAAATTTTTAATTGCATCTTTAACCCAACATTTGAGTTTTTCCATATTTGACCCAATTTTGGGTTCAAACCAAACAATGCTTGGTTGTTTTAACCCAAATTTGGGTAAAATATGGATAAACCCAAATGTTGGGTTAAAAATGTAATTTTCAAATTTTTACCGAACTTCAACTTTCACTTTCAACTGTAAAGTTTTTAATTGTATCTTAACCCAACATTTGGGTTTGTCCATATTTGACCCAATTTTGTGTTTAAACAAAACAATACTGGGTTGTTTTACCCCAAATTTGGGTAAAATATGGACAAACCCAAATGTTGGGTGAAAAATGTAATTTCAAATTGTAACCCAACTTCAACTTTCACTTTCAACTGTAAAATTTTTAATTGCATCTTTGACCCAACATTTGGGTTTGTCCATATTTGACCCAATTTTGGTTTTAAACAAAACAATGCTGGGTTGTTTTAACCCAAATTTGGGTCAAAAAGGGACAAACCCAAATGTTGGTTAAAAATGTCATTTCAAATTTTAACCCAACTTCAACTTTCACTTTCAACTGTAACATTTTTTAACTGCATCTTTAACCCAACATTTGGGTTTGTCCATATTTGACCCAATTTTGTGTTTAAACAAAACAATACTGGGTTGTTTTACCCCAAATTTGGGTAAAATATGGACAAACCCAAATGTTGGGTGAAAAATGTAATTTCAAATTGTAACCCAACTTTAACTTTCACTTTCAACTGTAAAATTTTTAATTGCATCTTTGACCCAACATTTGGGTTTGTCCATATTTGACCCAATTTTGGTTTTAAACAAAACAATGCTGGGTTGTTTTAACCCAAATTTGGGTCAAAAAGGGACAAACCCAAATGTTGGTTAAAAATGTCATTTCAAATTTTAACCCAACTTCAACTTTCACTTTCAACTGTAACATTTTTTAACTGCATCTTTAACCCAACATTTGGGTTTGTCCATATTTGACCCAATTTTGGATTAAAACAAAACAATACTGGGCTGTTTTAACCCAAATTTGAGTCAAATATGGACAAACCCAAATGTTGGGTTAAAAATGGAATTTCAAATTTTAACCCAACTTCTACTTTCACTGTCAAATGTAAAAATTTTAATTGCATTGTCAAGCCAACATTTGGGTTTGTCCATATTTGACCCAATTTTGGGATTAAACAAAACAATGCTGGGTTGCTTTAACCCAAATTTGAGTAAAGTATGGACAAACCCAAATGTTGGGTTAAAAATGTCATTTCAAAATGTAACCCATCTTCAACTTTCACTTTCAACTGTATTTTTTTAATTGCATCTTTAACCCAACATTTGGGTTTGTCCATATTTGACCCAATTTTGGGTTGAAACAACCCAGTATTTTTAGAGAGATATACCCCAATACCTATATCTTATTTAGTAATGCATTTCTTTTTCATTGCAGTAATGATGGTTGGAGTAATATGCAAGACATAAAAAGGTGGGGAAAAAATGGATACTGTTTGTTTTATTGTGTATGGATATTATTAGTAAGGGCCCTTTAAAATACAGATTGCCAGTTGTGATTTATCATAATTTTCCCACCTAAAAAAACAACACCACTTATCTGACAGACAATTAAAGACTTTGCCTTTCCTTTCTCTCTCTTTCCCTTGCCTTCTCTTTCACTCCGTCCATTTCAGAATATTTACATTAAGCCGAAGTAAAAGGTTGGAAACTCTACCCTCCCAGTAAGATTCGGATTCGGCGCACTGGGAGAGACCACACCGGCATACGCAGTCGCGCGTCGGACATGACATGCCCATTTAGCACCTTTCTGTGCAAACAGAGGTCAAAGAATGCATGTGTGTGTTTTGACTTTGCGAGACGGCTTGTTAGGGCTGTAATGTGGGTGTTGACTAGCGGATTATTCCCTGGACACACCTCTCCTTTTAGTCCGTCACCACTCATTATGACAACAATAAACCTCCGGCGTTCTTAAAGGGCCGCTGACAGCCCTGAGCTAATGACACTCTGGCTTCAACCCTGATGACTTCTACAGCTGGAGGAAACCTCCTTCCTTTCTTTCTCTCTCCGAACGCGTCGTTTCGAGGCGATTGTCCGAGTTTATTACCGTTCGGCGCTTTGTTTTCGCCGCGTCTGCGTTAGCCATCTACAAGCGGTAAACAGATATAGCGGATTTCCAGATGTCATTCCCATGGCCTTAAGGTCTGCATCTCTATCTGAGACCCTAAACGGGAGCTCTACGGTTACAGGTCAGGGGTCGGAGTTCAGAGGGCGACGGCAGGTGACGTTGACAATGATACAGGTGCGCCATTGAGCAGTGCTCACCTGTGGATCACGCTCCCCTTTCCCTCAATTAACAGAACCCACTGACACACACGGTCATGACCACTGCGTGAACTTCATGTAGTGAGGTGATTCACTTTGCTGGGTGTGTGTGTGTGTGTCTTGGTATTACCCCTAATGTCGTTCAAAGCAGCAGGTGCGAAAACAGGGCTAGCTTTGTGATCCTCTCTCCCTTAGCTGAATGTTATGTCTATGTGTGTGTGTGTGTGATCTAAAAATACTGACCCCAGAGTGTTTTTACAGCTCCTCAAGTGTTAATAGTTTAAATCAAACTGTTCAAATATCTAATCACTTCTCTGCATCTCAGTTCTTAAATGTAGCTTAATATTTGCAAACATGGATGTGTATCTTAGTTCAGGGGTTTTTGATGGCATTTTTTGGCACAAACTACTGTTCAAACATTTGGGGGCTGGAAAAGGTTTCTTAAGCTTACCCAGACTGCTTTATTTGCTGAAATACAGTGGGGAAAAAAGTACAAAAATCTTTAATGCATCCGGTAAAACAATAATGCATCCTTGGTGAATAAAAATATGAATTCCTATCCAAAACGAAACAAAAACAACTTATGAACAGGATTCTGTGTTTTCATGTAAAAAGACCTAGTTATGCTTTGGCAAAATATTTTTAGTCAAAGACTTGATTTATGTGCTCAAGTGTTGTATTAGGATTTGTACATTATCGGCCAACTTTACTATGACACTAACTGTATATAGTTCAAATAATTGGTTGTAAAAACACATTTTTATAACTAGGCCTCGATGGAGAAAACTAGAGTTAAAGGAGTTCACTTTTCAAAAAACTTTTGCTGATAATTTACTCACCCCCATGTCATCCAAGATGTCCATGTCTTTCTTTCTTCAGTTGAAAAGAAATTAAGGTTTTTGATGAAAACAATTACAGGATTTTTCTCCATATAATGGACTTCAATGGGAACCAAACGGTTCAAGGTCCAAAAGACAGTTTAAGTGCAAACTGCAAACTGTTCAAAGGGCTTTAAACGATTCCAGACGATGAACAAGGGTCTTATCAAGTGAAACGATCACTCATTTAAGAAAAAAATAACAAAGTTTAAGTTTTATAAGCTCAAATGGTCGTGTTGTGTGATGCACGTTCGTGACTCTCCTGTTCAAACTCGTTCATCAAAATGAACGTATCTTTTTCCGAGTCAATTTGTTTGTTTTGTACGTTAAATGAACCAAATGACTCGGAAGAAGATTCGTTCATTTTGATGAAACTGAATTTGATTTTGCACTGAAACTGTCTTTTGGACCTTGAACCGTTTGGTTCCCAATGAAGTCCATTATATGGAGAAAAATCCTGGAATGTTTTCATCAAAAACCTTCATTTCTTTTTGATTGAACAAGGAAAGACATCTTGGATGACATGGGGGTGAGTAAATTATCAGCAAAAGTTTTTTTTTGTTTGTTTTTTTTTTTTCAAAAGTTCTTTAATTTTAGAAGTGTAAAATATGAATAAGTACTGTAATAGTTTGTAAATTAATACTAAAAAGGGATTTTTTTCAGGTGAGTTTGACTTCAACTGAGGGGATTATTGGAGATCATTCATAAATTATTGTATGTGATTATTATTTAAATGGAAACTAGTCCCCTGCACATCAAAGCAAATCAAAGTAGACATATTTCAAGTATTTCATATTTCAACAGTAATCAGAACAAACTGTAGAACCACTTAGTATGAATTGTAAACTATTTTTTTCCTCATGTGGACTAAACTTCCCTACAAGGACGAGGATTTTATAAATTGGCATTTTGTCCCCTAAATCGACCAGTTCCTGACCCAAACCTTTACCCGAAACCTAACCTAAAAATGCACTCTAAAAATTGCTGGGTTGTTTTAACCCAACTTTGGGTCAAACATGGACACACCCAGCCCTTGGGTTACATTTTTTAATTATATTTTTAACCCAATCTTTGGGTTTGTCCATATTTGCCCCAAAGTTGGGTTAAAACAACCCAACATTTTTAGAGTGAAGTAACTTTGACCCTAAAACCAAGTCTTGGCCTTTGAGTCTTAGAGAGTTACGACCAGCCCAAATGTCCTCACTTTACTCTCTTTGTCCTCCGCTAGTCTAAAACTCACTCACACACACTCCTTGGAAAGGAAACAATCCCACCTGCACCTGATATTTGCATCTGTCTCTGAAATGATTCCCCCAGAACCCAGCCTGGACTCGTGGTTCCTCATGGGATGAAGCCTTGTTTTGCATTTAAATTCGTTATTATAACTGGGTTTAATAAAGACCAGAATCCGAAGCTGATACATCGATAGTGTGTCCTTTAAATGACCCCCGACCTGCAACAACTCACCCCTTAAACTAACACACTCACACACAGAATTTTCATTGCAATTAGGCTATAAGGGATGGGAGTTAGGCTGGTGTCATGATAATGTGTGTGAGATTGGTTGTTCTGCTAAAATATTAAGACTGTCTGTGCATGTTGTCATGTGGACAGTCAATTCTCTGCCCTTACTGTCTGAAATCAGATATGTTGATGAAATGTCATTAGTCTTATTAGATTCTACATAGTCTTTTAAAGATATCTCCTTGTAATCTGCATAACTTCCGAGCATTAATATGAGCAACAGACACTTAAAGTATAAATCTGAGATGTTAGATTGTGAAATTGAAGTCTGGTGTAGACAGACATCTACATATCTGGCCATTTACCAGAGGAAATTGTATTTCTAAGATGATACTTTCATCGGAAGTAGACTTAAATGTCTCGGTTATGTTATCAAGTTGGACAGATTTTTCAAAAATTATTTTATCTTAAATAATAATAATATTTTTTTAATTAAATTCAATTAAATTAACATGTGTTTACAGCCATTTTTAAGACAACCACCAACAATAATAATAATAATAATTTATAAAAAACTTTTAAATTCAGTAAAACTAGATTTTTGTGAAACACGAGATTCCGGGGTGTTTTACTCATGAGAAAAATCCGAGAAGCGAGAGACTTTAGAAAATGTCTCCATTTAATCTCATTGCAGTCTAAGAGAAACATTTGAGAGATTATAGAGATCTAATTTCTGTTTTTCTTTGCTATGGGGTGGACCTGCCATCTCGAGATCTGAGGAAACTGTTGAATGGCAATCAGTCGCAATTCCACCTGCTGTAATTCCCCCAGTGTCATTTCAGAATCCAAATGGTCCTAATAATTTGAATTTGATTGGATAACATCTTGAGTGCCTTTATTGTCAATATATTCCTCGTGCGCATGAACGACTCTCTCTCAGTGCGCTAACTGTGGGTCTCTCGCTCCTAAACCTACTCCCTCCCTAGCATCAATAGTCAACAGAACCTGCCAAAAGAAACAACTCTCAAAGCTTTACTCAGACACACACACACACACCCTCCGACCCCTGAACGGCCCATTCTCTGTCCAAAAGAGAGCTTAAGCCCTGGGTCAAAGTGAGGTTAGCACAATACAGTTGACTGGAGCCTACACACACACACACACACACACACACACACACACACACACACGCACAGTCTATTAACTCTAAAAACATATGTGAGAGTAGTTATGTGTCTGAACAGCACCGTGCTCTGGTAGTCTGTTTGTTGCATTAAGATCTGAACAATGATTCAGCTTGATTAAATGTCGAAGCCACCAAGAGAAGGAAAACAAAAATGTCAAATATATAGAGAGAAATAGAAATGCAAAATATAAATAATAACTTGTAATATTTCCAAAGTGCTATGATTGCTAAAATGCACATTGCTAGGCTGTTATTAGGAATGTTTGGGTGATAGATTGGGCATTTTATTGAGTTTCTATTTGTTCTGGGTGGTTGCTAAGGTGTTTCTAGGCAGTTGTTAGCGTGGTTTTTAGGACATTTAAGATTGCCACGGCATGTTCTGAATAGTTTTAGTATATTTTAACATTTTGGGGTGCGTTTCCCGAAAGTATCGTTAGCCAACTATGGTCGCAAGTTCCGTCGTTGCCAATAGAGTTCAATAGAAATTGCGACCATAGTTGGCTATTGATGCTTTTGGGAAACGCACCCCTGGTTTTTATTGTTTTGATCTGATTTTCATTTAATTTTATGTTTGTTCATTTTTTCGTAAACCAGTCTGCCGCTCAGGCGATTTATTGACCAACTTAACCATGGCTAAGTTATGGATTCAGTTTAGAGTTCATAAAAAAATCGTAGTTCTGATCACGATAAACAGTAGCCCTAACGCCATCAATCAGAATAGCGCCAATGCTATTCTTAGGTTAGGGTGTAGGTTAGGATTTAGGGTTAGCATTTGTTTCAGGGGTTTATAAGCACTCCCAACTGTGATTGACATGGCTAGTTAAATCGTTAGACCAGTTAAATTAAATTATTAGATTACACTGAACTGGTTTGGTAAAATTTACATATAATTTTAGCATTTACATATAAAAGCAGGCGCTTTTATCCAAGACAGTTTCTGGTCTCATTGACTGCCATATTATATATTTTTTCCTACTATGGAAGTCAATGAGACCAGAAACTGTCTGGTTCCTGATGTTCTTCTAAATGTGCGAAAATCGTCTGAATCGATTCGAAAATGGTAAAACTAAACTGTTTAATTCTGAGAGAGTGGTAAAATGAGCATATTTCCAAAAAAAGTGGAGTAGCTATCCCTTTAAGATCTTTGCAGTCCAGGAGAAACAATTGAGATATTTATGTTGATTTATTTATTTAAATATTTGTTACCTTGAATTTCATGGAATCGAACTCACAGGATAGTGGAATATCATACACAGCAAAGGATAGATCGGTAACACTTTATTTCGATAGTCCACTTTAGACATTCTACTAACTATAAGTAACTTTTCAACTACATGTCAACTAACTGTCATTAGAGTATTAGTAGACTGACTGCTTAATATCTACTAACCCTTTATTTTTTTGGTCCCCCAACAGACATTCAACTGACTATAAGTAATTTGGCGACTACAAGTAAACTTATCCTCCTAACCCAAACCCTAACACCTAACCATAACCTGACAGTCTACTATTGTCTACTAATACTCTAATGAGAGTTAGTTGACATGTAGTTGAAAAGTTACTTATAATTAGTAGAATGTCTAAAGTGACTATCGAAATAAAGTGTAACCTATCGCTATGCATTTGCTTAAGGTGTTGCCAACCCCTAAAGCCCAAATACTTCAGTTTTTATGCACAGTTGGATGCATAACCTTTCAAAGTACAATATACTCCATTTAATAGCATGCACAAACATACAGAATACAGTTGACATACGGATATCATCCTCATCCAGTGTCTGTGCTATTTCTTTCCAAAAAGTTCTGAGAGATGAAAGTGTATTTGTAAACGGCATCTCTTAATCCACTCACACAAGTGCCTGTCAGTGCGTACATCTATTATAGTTGCTGTCTCCAGTAGTTTGTTGAAATATCCTCTCTTTCTTTTTTGATTGAAACAAAAGGCCCTGGTCAGTTTTTTTGTGTTCAAGGTATGTTTGGTAACAGAAAAAAGACAAATTGTCGCGTCACATGCACTGTACGCATACTCAAGCCGAGAAGTAAAACTAAAGTATACTTTGGGTTTAAGTCTCTCTAATATTCTGGTCTTTAGATAAGCCCTGTGTCCTTCATTCCAAGTAAGTCCATGGAATTTGTTCCCCAGTAGAAATCCCCAACCCTAAGTTTAAGCAAAAGAAATAGTGATGCTACACTCTCAGGAAAAAAAGGTACAAAAGTTGTCTCCGGAGCAGTACCGTTTCAAAAGGTATACCTTTGTGCCAAAAGACTGCATAAATACTTCAAATGTACATATTGGTACCTAATGTGTATATATTAGTACCTAAATGGTGCAAATTTTTAAATGGTACGTTCCCAGTGACAGCATTTGAACCTTTTTATCTGAGAGTGTACCAAACAGTGTCTTCACATGGTCTCTCTCTCTCTCTCGCTCTGTCCATCTCTCCCTGTGCGCACTTCCGATCGCTGTGTTTTGCAGCCATTATAAATCTGGCTTTGACTTGCTAAAGCAAACAAAGCTGGAGAGAGAGTGATCCCTCAAAAACATTTTGTCAGTTCTAATTAGGGTTGAAATATGGCTCAACTCTCTCTCTCCCTCTCTCTCCAGTATCCATTGCCCTTCCTCAACAAAACATTTCTCCTTTCTTTTCTCGTCTCTCCTCACCCATCTCTCCATCGTATTTCTCTTCTCTTTGAACCAGGCTACAATTGATTAAAGCACAGGGGGCTTCCAGCACACAAATATCTATGAGCCATGCATCTAAACAGCGAGCTAGCGTCAGGCTAACCTACTGTAGCATGTTGGCTTCTTTAAAACAGATAGCGTGTAATTGCGCGTTTGGCCCGCAGTGCTAAAGGCCCCTGCGTCTGCTTTTGTCGGCGGAAGCAAAGTTTACCCCATACACCGCGATCGCATCCTACAGGCTATGCAAATCAATGCTACCTACACACTTACAGCTGAACTGAAACGCAGTCTCGGTGAAACGTTGCACGGTTTGTGCGAGTATGAGAGTGTGTCTTTTGGCATGCATTTTTCACGCTTTGTTTAGTGTTTGTTCAAAAACAAGAGGACCACCTATGCGAAACTGGGCCTGACTTCAAAGACATAGAGGAAATGTTCCCAATTAAACGCTGCATACACAGATCAGAAAGGTGTTTTAAGTGGGAAAAAGTTTCTTACATGGTTGATCTATGAGTTTTTGAAACCTGAAGAACTATTTAGACTGGGCAAGATATTTTTCAGGAACTTGCAACGCATACTGTTCACTACCTGAGGTGGTAGTGCCATCATAATCATAAAATTTATATATTTTTTACATTATTTCTTATATTTGTCTTTTCTTTCTTCTTGGCTGTGTCGTTATTTTGAAAGTTCTTTGCTGGCACATTCAAGTTTTATGTTTATTTTACTTCGAATTTCATTTTTTCCTCACACTGACTATAATGTGTTTTCATTATAATCAAATATAAAGTTGTGTGTATAGTTCTGCTATGCATACATTTTGATTTGTTTGCAAAGATACTGAAATGTACTATATTAGTGAATAGGCAACTATTTTAAAAGCATTTACATTACATACATAATCCTTTTGTAGAATATTCAATATTCAAAACTTGATTTTATAAATGGATGGCTGGTACACTTTATAAATGTGTGATGCATTCATTTATTGATTCATATGTCATATTTGTTGAGCTTTATTGATGAATAAATTCCGTCAGTAAAAAATAGCACATAACTTACCCTTTTTATTGCCATTAAAATGTCTTTCTTTAATAATTCTGAGTTCGTTATTTATAAACAAGAGACCTGCTTTAGGATTTTGTGTTGAACATTAAAATTGGGAGTTGTGGTGCTGATCTCGTAAAGTTTGACTATTCCAATTTGATTAGTTTTTAGAGGAAATTTAATAACCTTTCAAACATTTTTGAAGCTGTACATTTTTTTTACATCTAGGTAATCCTAATGGTGCGTTCACACCGGATGCGAATAGTGCGTCAGGCGCGAATGATTTCAATGTTAAGTCAATGCAAAGACGCGTTATGCACGTAAAAAAATCCTGCGGTGCGAATGAGGCGTAGAGTGCGGCACAGAACATGCGAATACGCCTCATTTGCGCGTCAAGTTCGCGTGAATTGCGCGAATTGAGCGTCTGGCGCCTTAAGCGCGAATGATTTAATTAGTGCCATTTGTTCATTAATGCGTTTGACGCAAATTCGCGTCGGCCGCCCGAGTTGAAAAATCTGAACTTGGGCGTCAATTCGTGCCGCGTTCACCAATCAGGATACTAGCTGCTTGATCATGTGGTGAAGGATCTGGATGCTTCAATAAATTATTTTGTATGACTAAATGCATGGTGGGATTCTTATGCACATCAAAGCAAATATTTTAGCACTTAAAACTTTATTTCAATATACAAGACATGTTCATATTGTATTGAATGTTATTCATTCCATATCTAGATTATATGAAATAGTTTTATGATGTAAAGACAACCAACATACATGTGCATAAGTTTGTGTCTGGACGTGAGAGAGAAAAAAATCACAGGACAGGTTAATAACTTTTGAAGGCTGGCTCTATTTATCATTAAAACAAAAATAAATGACAGCTAGATTAGGTGGATGAGGGCGAGGGTGATCCTCACTCCGATGCGGGACAACAGGTCATCAAACTGGGCGCGGGACAGGCGGAAGTACCGCTGACAGCGGCCGTCATCCAACGCAGCTCCTGGAGCGAGCAAACGGTGAAACTCGCCAAAAAATTCCCCTCTGAAGGGTCCGGTGGACACAAATACGGCGACGATGATCCCCAAGTCACTGTTCTAGCTCTCCAGAGCAAATACAGTGCGGTGAATCTCTCGATTAATACTCGATCAACATAAAAAAAGATGGCCGCCAACGGGTTTCGATTTTGACGCATGAGACGCGCGTAAATTTCACTTCAAACTTACGCGCGAATTAACACAAAGTGGTCAAGCGTCAAACTAGACGCGGTAGACGCGAATTTGACGCGCTATTCACGTCCGGTGTAAACGTAGCATTACCCTGACCCTCATGTTTTAAAAATCAGTGTCTGTCCAAACAAAACTACATAAACTATTGAGATAACATATTTTGTGATCAATTCAGATCAATACTGTTGTTAATTAATATTGTTACATCACCAAAAATTATTTTATAAATTATGTTAATGACAACATTTGGACGTTACCAGTTTGATTTATTGTAAAATGTAAGATATAATGTATAGTCAGCAGGTCATTATTGCAAAAATTAAGCAATTAGTTGAATTACAATGATCAACTGACTGTATCTTGATTAGGTCAACAGTTAATTAAATATGGTAATTACTATATATATATATATATATATATATATATATATATATATTTATATATATATATATATATATATATTTAATTGACCACTGAATGCCATGACAGACCAATAAGAAACAAATATTTCAGAGAGTCGTGTCATTTTCAACCACACATAGTTGAAAACGAGAGCAGAAGCCTAACAGTGTTTGTGTGTGTGTGTGCGTGTGTGTGTGTTTGAGGGTCTTTTGTTAACAGGCGGTACATGAGTTGAAGGAAGGGAGAGGTCAAGTCACATTTCCTAAATGGCTTAAAAAGTGAAAAAAAAAGTCCAAGTACCAAGTAAATGTTGAATAGTGCCCGGGGCAAAGCAAAAGAGAGACGCTAATGACTAGCGCACAGTCACACGCACACAAAACCACGGTCTGACACCTCCACTCAGCACTTGAAAAGCCCCACAATGCACCATTCACGGCACCATTTGTGTAAATAAAGAGAAACGCTTTCAGTAAATACGGCTTATACGTGTGTCTGTATCACTTTTCCCCTGTCCAAACAAAACTTCTGTTCCATCTCCATTTTGCCCTGTGGCGAGAAATAAGGGTGGGGGGGTGGGGGGGGGGTGTGTGTGTGGTGGTGGGGTCATAGTTGTAATCCTGCATATCAATTACAACCTCTCCTCCTCAAAAGAAACGACAGGAAAAAAATGGATGAGACAAAAAAAAAGAAAGAATGAGATGGAGCCGCATGGCGAAGTTGATTTATGGTGAAAAGAGGAACTGTTTATGGACTCTCTGAAGTCAGGGAAGCTTTTAGGGGTCGGGCCCAATGGGGGGTTGTGTCAATGAAGAAAAATCTCCGTGTTATTTTTTGATCAAAATTCAGAGTGGTATTTATACTTCAAGCCTTGTTCCAGGGCTTGAGAAGTAGATGTTTGAACAGTGAGTAGGCGCCGCGTCTCCTCCTACCCACACAGGAGAGGATGAAGTGGGTAGAACGAAACCGCCTGTTCGTTCTACGATCCAACAAACCACAACGTCAGGTCAGTCGCGGTACTTACGTTAAGAGAAGTCACCACACACGTTTGCACCCTTTTGGCCCAGGCAGAAAGCTGTTTAAGTAACCTTTGACCTCTCTAATGCATTAATTAGGGACGGGGTCACATGAGTGCATGTGCAAACTTTTATTTATCTTAAAATCATTTTCATAGTACACTCTCTGAAAAAAAGGTACAAAAGCTGTCACAGGGGCTGTGCCCTTTCAAAAAGATACACTTTTGTACCTAAAGACTGCATATTGGTACCTTAATGGTACATATTAGCACCTAAAATGTACACATTAGCACCTAAAATGTACATATTAGTGCCTAAAATGTACATATTAGCACCTAAAATGTAGTTATTAGTGCCTAAAATGTACATATTAGCACCTAAAATGTAAATATTAGCACCTAAAATGTACATATTAGCACCTAAAATGTACACATTAGCACCTAAAATGTACACATTAGTACCTAAAATGTACATATTAGCACCTAAAATGTACATATTCGCGCCTAAAATGTACATATTAGCACCTAAAATGTACATATTAGCACCTTAAATGTACATATTACCGCCTAAAATGTACATATTAGCACCTAAAATGTACATATTAGCGCCTAAAATGTACATATTAGCACCTAAAATGTACATATTAGTGCCTAAAATGTACATATTAGCACCTAAAATGTAGTTATTAGTGCCTAAAATGTACATATTAGCACCTAAAATGTAAATATTAGCACCTAAAATGTACATATTAGCACCTAAAATGTACACATTAGCACCTAAAATGTACACATTAGTACCTAAAATGTACATATTAGCACCTAAAATGTACATATTCGCGCCTAAAATGTACATATTAGCACCTAAAATGTACATATTAGCACCTTAAATGTACATATTACCGCCTAAAATGTACATATTAGCACCTAAAATGTACATATTAGCGCCTAAAATGTACATATTAGCACCTAAAATGTACATATTAGTGCCTAAAATGTACATATTAGCACCTAAAATGTACATATTACCGCCTAAAATGTACATATTAGCACCTAAAATGTACATATTACCGCCTAAAATGTACATATTAGCACCTAAAATGTACATATTACCGCCTAAAATGCACGTATTAGGTACATATTAGTACCTAAAATGTAAATATTAGCACATGAAATGTACATATTAGCACCTAAAATGCACATATTAGTACCTAAAATGTAAATATTAGCACCTGAAATGTACATATTAGCACGTGAAATGTACATATTAGCACCTAAAATGTTCATATTAGTACCTAAAATGTAAATATTAGCACCTGAAATGTACATATTAGCAGCTAAAATGGACAAAAGTTTACCTTTTGAAAAGGTGCAGCCACAGTGACAGCTTTTGTACCTTTTTTTCTGAGCTACACGTTCGAATTTTGGGGACTAGTGGGCGCCGACGTGTGTGAGGCGTTTGACCTTATGAATGACCTTAAATTGACCTTAGTCTAGCCTCTGTTACCTCACTGAAACGCTAAAGGATTTTCCTCGTTCGTCTTTAAGCTCCCGTTAATAACCCCTTAATATCCTTGTTATAACACGGTAATACTCTCGTGATGACCTTCAGATAACCTCTAAGCAACTTTCCAGCCCTCTGCCACTCAAAAATCTCAATCCCGCAGTAAATTTTTTGGCGATACTCCCTCTGTGTTTCCCGTCCTGTGCTATTGTAGGTCAGATGGGTGACTGACGCTTGTGTATTTAGGCTGACAAATGTTTCCAAAAAAAAAATGTATGCGTTGGAGCGACAGCATCCAACGCACGTCAATGGTAGAAATAGAAATGCAGACACAGAGCCATCGATGACTTTGCTGTTATAGTGCCGTCAGCCTCAAACACAAACAAACATTCGAGCCAATTAATAGTAGTCGTTTTACTTTACGTGATACCATCAAGACTGCGTTTGCTACCTCCCTTTTTCCGATTGGCGCCTGGGTCCTGTTATGAGAATGGCTACGGAGTCCCAAGAGGGCCACTCTTCAGTGCCGTCCCCGAGGGACCTGCTAGAAACGCATTAGTAAATGAATGTCCACCCCGGGAACACTTCTCACGTTAGCAGGGTTATCCTGTTGTCCTAAGGGAGGAATCGTAAGTGGGGGAGAGGGGTCAGTAATTGATAGGTCGTTTTTCGATCGCCATTCCAGTGGCGGCCAAAGAAAGCGGACTTTAAATAGCCATCTAAAGAAAACACCAAACTTTTTGGCTCTGTCTTTAGCCCCTTCTCGTCCTCGTCTTGTCATGACAACCCCAGGTGGATGGAGTTCTCGCATCGCATGTTTCCATTTTCCGGGGACTGAGGGCGTTATAACAACACAATACAGAATGCAAAGTTCAAACAACAGGAAAAGAGTTCCGAGATGGCTGTGCCGATCAGGCGAGCACCAATTCTCTTTTCCATGCGAGGAAAAGGCTATTTAATTTCAGTAATGATTTTTTTTTTGTGCTGCGGTTTGATCCGTGCCGATAGGCCAGTGTTATTGTTGGCGGGGCGGAGAGGTCCATGCATCCGCACGCGTGTGTGTAAAGCGAGGTACATGAGACGGAGGTTGTGTTTTTTGGGAAGTACAACATGTGCTTTGGATTAAACCTGTGTTATAAGTGTTTGACATTAACATGCAGTCATTCACTGGGTAAAAGAGAGGAGAGGGAACTTTTAGAGCAATGCGGCTGTCCTAACACTTTTCAACTGAGCTCAGAGAGAGAGAGAGAGAGAGAATGATAGGTGGAAAACAAGGTACAGATTGACTCAGAGCATTTTTGCCAAGAAGTAAAATGAGTATTACTTCTTAGAATGTGTGTCGGATTGGCATTACTAACCATTAGCTTTAACTCATGACTTTATTTTATTAGCACATTGGTGTGTGGGTTTGTGTTAAACGTGTGGGCCTTGCCCTTATTCACTCGGCGTTTGACATTTTTTCATCTTTCTACCCTCGCAAAATATTCCCAGCTTTCTTTTTTCTTTCTTTCTGAAATAACTTTCATAACTCAAAGCCTTTAGAAATGGAAGAAATGAAGAAAGGTGAAATTCTGTCTTTCTTGCACACTATAAAAAAAATATTTTCAAGATTTTTAAGCACAACATTTTTTTATTTTGTCAAATCAACTTATTTATTTAATTCAGACAACTTATTATTTTGAGTTTCTGATGATTAAATCAATCTCCTTCATTGTATTAACTCACTTTTTCCAGGTCAATCAACTTAAAAATTTTAAGGCAACCAGGTTACTTGCCTTGTTACTTGTTAAGTTAAACCAACAATATTAAACAATATTAATATTTTTTGTATGATGCCATATGTTTTGTATTTTTAAAAGCTGAAATGTGTTCGTTTTTATTTAATTTTGATTTTGCAAAATGTGTACGATTTCTCTTTTCAATTTAATGAGCCTTCACTCCAGATATCGGAAAACCTACACTGTAAAGGAATAATAATATGATCAATAAGTTATGACAATGTTTGATTTTACATTGCTTTAACTCATCAAAATAATGTGAATTTGTATTTTTATTTATAAGTTGTACAAGATTCAACTAACTTACTAACTTTACTAACTTCAGTTTAATGCAATTTAAGTTGAATGTACTTAAACATCCAAGTTGATTGTACTTATAAATATCAAGCAGCAACTTATCTATCTCTATCTACACTGTAAAAATCATGATTTGTTATCAAAACGTTTTTTTTTGTTCTGTCAAATCAACTTAGATAATTAATGTGGTTCAGATAACATAATATTTTGAGTTTCTATTGTATTAACTCAATTTTTCAATTTCAATGAACTTCAAGTTTTAAGGCAACCAGGTTACTTAATTTTTTACGTTAAACCAACCATATGTGTATCTAACAAAGTATAATTTTTGACTTTATACAATAAGTTTCGTTAACAACATTAACAAAACATTATTGAATTATATTATTACATTATACAATATACAAAAAAAAATAAATAAATAAAAATGCTGGGTTGTTTTAACCCAATTTTGGGTCAAATATGGACAAACTTAAAATCTTTCAAAAAAAAAAATCAAACTTAAAAACTTAAATTTATAAATTACATTCTTAAATCCAACATTTGTCCATATTTGACCCCAAAAAATCAAACTTAAAAACTTAAATGTATAAATTGCATTCTTAAATCCAACATTTGTCCATATTTGACCCCAAAAAAAATCAAACTTAAAAACTTAAATGTGTAAATTGCATTCTTAAATCACACATTTGTCCATATTTGACCCAAAATTGGTTTAAAACAACCCAGCATTTTTTAGAGTGTACAATTATTATCTATGCTAAACTAGTTTCAGCCTAGTTTCAGAATTACAGTAACAACCTTCACATCCTTTGCAATGTCCTGAATTTGTCATGCCACTAGTTTGACAAAGAGAAATTAAAAAAATTGGTCAACCGATAGTTTCATCCTCTACACTCTAAAAAAATGCTGGGTTGTTTTAACCCAATTTTGGGTCAAATATGGTCAAACCTAGCCATTGGGTCACATTTTTAAATTACTTTGTTTAACCCAATGTTTAAGCCTGTCCATTTTTGACCCAAAATTGGGTCAAAACAACCCAGCATTTTTGAATCATCACCAATATAACAAGTTGTTCTGACTCAATATAAAAGCAATAAATTAGGAATATTGCCAATGTGCAATTGTACTAATGCATGTAAACCTGTTCCGGCAAGGGAAAAGATGCAGGCGGCTTTCCTCTTTTGCGGTTTATTTTGTAATGTTTGTATTACGCAGTATCATTGCAGGCATTGATTAGAACACGATAACTTTTGGCTTGCGCGCTGCATCAGCACTGATTTTAGATAGCGCAGGAAAGAGGCGGCACGAGCGCCTGTCTGATTGAGGGAACACTTCAAAGCCGGTTTAAGCGGCTTGAGCTGTTTCAGTCAACACCTTTCTGTCATCCTTTTCTCCACTACATCTCTTCCTAACATTATTATCACAGCAGCGTAACTCTGATAAAACACAATGCTGGAATTTCATGCGCCCGGCTGGCCACACACACACACACACACACACACGCACTCTCAAGTAAACACTCATGAGTGTGGATCTCTCCATCTGTGTATAGGTTGCTCTGTATCTGTGATGGCGGAGTTATAGACTCAAATCTTGACTAACACTGGGTGCACTTATCTCTTCAGGGTTTTCCCACAGGGGAATGTGGTTATGCGGAGAGATTTGGCTCTGCTTGTAAAGAGAGCTAGCCAACGAGGGGAAAAGGGAGGAAGACGGGGAAGGAAAAAGGTGTACATGTGTAATAAGTTGATCGTTTCCATGTAGATGTTGATCTTATTACCAAACTCCAAGTTTTGAAACTGAATGACTGTTTGTACTCTAAAAAATTCTGGGATGTTTTGACCCAATTTTGGGTCAAATATGGACAAACCCACACTGTAAAAAATATTTTCAAGATATATTATCACAACTTTTTTTTTTGTCAAATCAACTTAAATAATTTATTTAGTTTAGATAACTTATTATTTTTAGTTTCTGATGATTAAATCAATCTCCTTCATTGTATTAACTCACTTTTTCCAGTTCAATCAACTTAAAATTTTAAGGCAACCAGGTTACTTCATTTTTTTTAAGTTAAACCAACAATATTTTTTTTTACAGGTTACATTTTTAAATAACATTTTTGAGTTTGTCCATATTTGACCCAAAATTGGGTTAAAACAACCCAGCATTTTTTAAAGTATGATTTTAAGTTAGATTTCATTCATAAAGGGTTTAGCTTTTGATTTTTGCCTTACATTGTACCTGTTAATATGGTAGCAGAGCATTGTATAATAAATAATAAGTGTCTATACTTTTATACTTATACTAAAATGGATTTTAATTTCACTTTCTGTGTCCAAATGTATCTATAAAAATAGGCATTTATTTAAAAATATATACAGCAAGTTATATTTTGCATTGATCTTTTATGCAAGTTTATACATTTTAATGGGAAAATGAGTAATACATTGTTATACCAACACTGTAAAAAAATATTGTTGGTTTAACTTACCTTAAAATTTTAAGTTGATTGAACTGGAAAAAGAAATCATCAGAAACTCAAAATAATAAGTTATCTGAACTAAATAAATTATTTAAGTTGATTTGACAAAAGAAAAAAATGTTGTGATAACAAATCTTGAAAATATTTTATTTTTTTTTACAGTGAATCACACTAATATTTTTAGGCTTTTATAACTTTGTTTTCACACTGTAAAAAATATTGTTGGTTTAACTTGAAAAAAGGAAGTAACCTGGTTGCCTTCAAATTTTAAGTTCATTGAAATGGAAAAATTGAGTTAACACAACGAAGGAGATTGATTTAATCATCAGAAACTCAAAATATGATGTTATCTGAACCACATAAATTATTTGTTTTGAGTTTTTTTACGGTGCACTATTACATAGTTTTCCTGTTACTCCATACTACGACTATATTAATTACATGTTGTTCATTATTATTACTAAGTAATTATATTGTAGTATAGGTACACTATACAATCAAGTGCAAAAGTGTGAGCAGGAGTCGATATTGTAATTCATCGTCAGTGTGTTTGTGTATGCCAGAGCAGACTCGGGCCGCAGAGATAGATGGAGGAGAGCGATCGCTCTATCTCCGCTCTTTCACCGGCGCAACCTCGCTTCATTCACCCGTCCCACGGCGCGATAAAACCCTCCGACAGATCCCCGCACTTATTTTCCCTCCTTTTTCTTCATCTTCCAACAAGTCTTTAATACATACATATCACAGGCCGCCTCCTGAGGTTTGGAAAAATGAAAACACTACTTCATCTCGCCTTCCCCCCCTTTTTTTTTTTAATATTCGGTCACAATAAATATTTCCCATTTATATGCAAATGATTATCTACTGACCAAGAATGGATGGAGCTCGTCTCGTTTTCATTGTACTCGGAGAGGTACAAGTGTCTGAGAAGGCGGACGGGGAATCAGCCCGAGTGGGAACGCCTCGCCGTTTCTAGAGTAAATAATCCTGACTCGCCTTCCATTATTTTTTTTTTTTATGGCGGCGCTGAATGGAAGTGTATTAACTTATAAGTTATAAGTAGTTGGAAGTAAGTTACTTAAAACTGGCGGGGGGAAAGTCAAAGAAAGAAAGCTGACGCGTCGCTTAGTTGAGTTCCCCGCAAATTGCTGACATAATTACACGAATGTAATTTTTATGAGTCACGCAAATCTCGGCATTTTCACTGAAGCAGATAATTAGACTTGGAATAAAGCGCAACTGAATAATTAATACATCAAAACTAGATGAACTTTTTCTAATTATTTTTATTTAATCTCCATTCTAATTATTGTTCGAGTCGGCTGAGCGAGATTGCTTCTCATTCAGGGGGTGAAATGCACCCTGGCTGGCGTATTCTCACCCAGTGAAATATTAACTAAGCGTGCAGAGAGGGGATCAGAGAAAAGACCCCTCCCTTTGCCCACCCTCCCATGATTGAACTGTAATTTAAAATTCGCTGCTGCCAACAAACAATTTACATTCACACCTGCCATATTTTAGAGCCACCAAACGCATGACGATCAATATTTTGCCTGCTTTGTAATTAGCCTAATGTGCTTTGCTTTTGGTTTAGATTCAGTCCTCATGTAAACCAAACCTGACCCGTGTGCGTGTTTGTGTGTGTGTGTGGAGATGCTGACCGCAGGGGAAAATTTTCACACTTATCTTTTATGTCTCTGCTACCAGGAACTGGAGCGATTGGAAACCAGCTTTTTCATCTGATAACCTTTATTGCTGAAATAAACATAATGAAAGTGTCCGTACAAAACTCCCGCCTTCGTGAAACGTGAGCATGTTTTGAAGCATCGTGCTCATATATACTTTCTCGCTCGCGCGCTCTTTGTTCCGGGTTTTATTTCCTGTGCGTCTTCCAGGTTCGGGAATTAGGCCCGGGAAATAATGAAGGTAGATAATGGCTGACCTTCTGTTAAATTGGCCGATAATTGCGATGGGAAGGCTCGAAATGTGCCGTGCTGGGTTTCGCGCGCTGATGAGATGAACAAATAATAAAAAAAAGCAGCATTTACAAGCATGAAATGAGCTAATTCTGCGCCTGCACACACATTTCCACATCTCTTATTAGACTGCCGGGGTTTACTAGATTAAAATTGCAGCTTAATTAATGTACAAACACAAGATCAGATTTAATTAACATCTGATTTAATTGCTTGCCTACAATTGCTTTTCACACTGTATGCTCCAATAGAAAATGATTGCAAAATGTAATAATTATACAATGAGAAAGCATTCAAATGGTTTTGATGTAAATCCAAGACTGATCACTTTTACTGAGAGAAGAAAAAATATCACATTTCCATAGTTTTATTAATTCATTTAGATTTTTTTTTTTTTTTTTTGGTGGAGGGGGGATAATTTGATTAAATACCCCTGATTATGTGGAATTATAAAAAAAATAACAATATGTTTTTCATGCAACATCCAAATTGATTCGAAGAGATTTCTGCATCTTTTCTCGCCATTTGTATAGTTTTACACTTCACATCTGTTGTGTGTCGTCAGCTGCTTTTAAAATATGTTTTAAACCATTTGCGGTTTGAGTGTTATGCTGTTTGTCAGAAGTCAGATCAATTCATCTTGTATTATTTTCAAGAGAATATTTGTATCACTATTGTTATCTGGAGTATCTATTTGCTCCAGTGTGCAGTGTTTTGCTTTTACCACTGTATGGAAATACTACCTTCTCAGGCTCTATTTCACATGTATCTAGTGCCACCATGTGGCTAGTACAGAGCGCATTGATCTTGAACATGTGAACATATGAACTTCAGTGGAGCAAATCTGCTGTTGAACAAGTGTGTGTAGTCTCTTGAGTGTTTGTATGCGTACGTGTGTGTCTGGTGTACCGGGACCCAGGTTGGAATGTCGTGCACGATGTGAGAAGACATAACACACGCTGATGGTGATCACTTTCTTTTGAGATTTGTAGTGTTGATGGAAGCTACTGAACACGCACAAAACCTTTTAGATCAGACGTGCCACATCAAAGGATGCCCCCTTTTTGCCTTCCTGTTTCTTATATGAACAATTCATAACAGTTATTTTTTTATAAGAGCATTTTCACCTCCTGGTCTTATATGCTAATAGTCACAAAGTAAATAATGTATTAAATGCATTTTATATAAATATCCACATGCACTAAATAATGGTTTAAAACCCTATATAGCACTAAAAGGTACAAAAGCTGTCACTGGGGCTGTACCTTTTCAAAAGATACACTTTTGTACCCAAAGACTGCATATTGTTACCTTAGTGGTACATTTTAGCACCTAGAATGCACATATTAACACCTAAAATGTACATATTAGTACCTAAAATGGACATATTAGCTCCTGAAATGTACATGTCAGCACCTAAAATGTACATATTAGGACATAAAATGTACATATTAGGACCTAAAATGGTCTTATTAGCACCTAAAATGTACATATTAGGACCTAAAATGAACATATTAGCTCCTGAAATGTATATTAACACTTAAAATGTACATATTAGCACCTATAATGTACATATTAACACCTAAAATGTACTTATTAGCACATAAAATGTACATATAAACACCTAAAATGTACATATTAGCACCTATAATGTACATGTTAACACCTAAAATGTACTTATTAGCACCTAACATTTATATATTAACACCTAAAATGTACATATTAGTACCTAAAATGTACATATTAGGACCTAAAATGGACATATTAGCTCCTGAAATGGACATATTAACACTTAAAATGTACATATTAGCACATATTAACTCCTAACATGTACTTATTAGCACATACAATGTACATATAAACACCTAAAATGTACATATTAGTACCTAAAATGGACATATCAGCTCCTGAAATGTACATATTAACACATATTAGCACCTATAATGTATATTAACACCTAAAATGTACTTATTAGCACCTAAAATGTATATATTATCACCTAAAATGTACATATTAGCACCTAAAATGGACATATAAGCACCTGAAATGTACATATTAGCACTTAAAATGTACACATTAGCACCTAAAATGGACAAAAGTTTACCTTTTGAAAAGGTACAGCCCCTGTGGCAGCTTTTGTACCTTTTTTTTCTGAGCGTGTACACACGCAACAAGTGTGCTGGTTCCGCAAGTAGTGTTATGGTCTGGCTGGCGCCAGCACGGATGATCCAGTCATGCTTGAATGAGGATCACACGTACGGGCTCCCAGAATTCACCCTGTGTGGTGTGTTTATGATCGGCCTGCTTTGCAGGTAGAGGCGGTGGCCTCATACACCTTTATTTGAACCGCTCACCACATGACCCGTGTGTGTTATGCAAGAAAAAAACAACAGCAATGTGCCCAAGCAGACAGACAGGAGTCAGAACAGAATGGACCTGCATGTGTCTCTCACACACACTGACACGCACAACGCTTGGGTAAGTTTGTGTGGGAGTGTTCACAAATTCTAAGCACTGAACTCTAATTCACCGGGTTACGCAGAGGGTGTGTGGAGGCGTCGACCTAGAAGTTGAGTCCGGAAATACGCAGATGAAAAATTGTATTCAGAGGTTGTGCTTTCATATTGATGGAAACTTCCCGGTTCCCAGTTACGTTTGAGTGTCGGTTTTTCTTCTTTCGATTCTTTAAAGGAGTTTTAGGAAAAAAAACAATTGAACGAAGACCATTGTTGACACACAAGCATATCTTGTGAGGTCTTATTTTGAAGTCGTTTGATTGCTTTTTGTGAATCTGAGCACAGTTTGAGATATTATTGAGCTTTCTTGTGGTGAAATATCTGCGAATGTGAAAAGAATCACGAATACGAGACCTCTTTAAAGGGATAGTTCACTTCGAAATTAATTTTTGATATGTTTTAGCTTACCTCAAGGGCATCCAAGATGTAGGTGTCTTTGTTTCCACAGTATATTCAATTTTGATATTTTCAGGTCAAACCGTTCATGTCTATCAGTCATATAATGGAGGTCTATGGGGTCCACCTCAAAGAGCATGCACAGAGAAGTCCAAATTAAACATGATTTAATGACTCGTAAATGTAAGTACACATTGATGGCCTAAGACACGAAACGAGCGGTTTGTGTGAGAAAACTAACAGTATTTATATCGTTTTTACCTCTTGTAATTACAGTCACGTCCAAGTGATCTGAGGGCGCGGGCGCTTTGTGACTGTTACAAGAGGTAAAAATTATATAAATACTGTTTGTTTTCTCACACAAACTGCTCGTTTCGTGTCTTAGGCCATCAATGTATACTTACATTTGCGAGTCATTAAATCATTTTTAATTTGGACTTCTCTATGCATGCTCTTTGAGTTGGACCCCATAGACCTCCATTATATGACTGATAGACACGAACGGTTTGACCTCAAAATTGAAGATACTGTGGAAACAAAGACACTTACATCTTGGATGCCCTTGAGGTAAGATAAAACATATCAAAAATTCATTTCAAAGTGAACTATCCCTTTAATATAGCTATTGTTTCTCCAACACAACACGACTGAATGTCCATGGCTATTTAGCTATCTGTTGCCTTGAGTTTCAGAAGTGATCCAAGATATCGAATACAATTCAAAGATCTCAGTTTGAACACCAAAACTCAAATCAAAGAAAACAAGACCAAATTATCAGAGCTATGGCATCTACCTTCATTTTATTACTCTCTACTCTTAACCCCCCATACCAAGCCATACCATGCAGTGGAAAAGCGCCACAGGTGAACCAAGTTAGAGCAATGAAAGATAATTAAAGGGATACTCCACTTTTTTTTTTGGAAATAGGCTCATTTTACCACTCCCCCAGAGTTAAACAGTTGAGTTTTACCATTTTCGAATGCATTAAGGCGATTTTCTAATATTTAGAAGAATATCAGTAACCAGACAGTTTCTGGTCTCATTGACTTCCATAGTATATTTTTTTCCTACTATGGAAGTCAATGAGACCAGAAACTGTCTGGTCACTGATATTCTTCTAAATATCAGAAAATCGGCTGAATGGATTCGAAAACGGTAAAACTCAACTGTTTAACTCTGGGGGAGTGGTAAAATGAGCCTATTTCCAAAAAAAGTGGAGTATCCCTTTTAGGCTCCAATTGCTCTTCATTCAATCTTCAAGAGCACCAATTGAAATGTTCTCAGTAGCGTTTTAAGGTTTCTTAAGTTATACTAGGACTCATTCAACAAGTGAGCTGCAAATGTGAACGCACCAACAGCAGATTGCTGGAAAGGAATCGTGGAAATGGAAACCGACTCAACGGGCCCTGTGAATCCACAGTCTCAAATCAATACTTGAACTCCCCATTCGTCCCTCTCCTGAGAGAGTTGTCCTCCCTGTGTCTCTCTCTTCCTCCATCTTTCATCCCTCTATCATCAACCCACCTCACACACCCCCAACCGACCTTGTGGGGTCACCTGTCTTTGTCCGCCGAGCTACGAGAGAGCTTTGTGCAAGTGTGTGTGTATGTGAGCGAGTGAGTGTGTGTCTGGGCTTCTTATCTCTCTGGGCTGCTGCCGTTTTAAATTATTCATCCCTACTGCTCCTGCACACACACACACACACATGCACATCTCCATCACATGCCTGCCCGCATCCGCCCGCCCGAGAGGCGGTCTCCGTGGCAACCTTATCAAAGATCGCAGATTTCAGCTCGAGAAATGAAATAAAAGGGGAAATTGGCTGCATTAGCATAAGAGGAGGAAGCCTGGAGTTGAATACACACCCCTGAAGCCGCCCCCTCCGCTTCTCCTTCATCTTCCTCGCTCTTCCTCCTCCTCCTCCTACCCACAGTTCTTATCTCTCCAGTTTGATCGGTCTCTCGCTCTCTTTCTATATATATATATCTTTTTTTTTAATTCCGCACCCCCCCCCCCCCCCCCATTTCTCTCGCTTTTTGTTCCCCCCTGGCTCAGGGGGGGAAGAGAGAATGAAACGAAAAAGGAAATAGATTTGGTCTAAATGACCTTTGACCCTTTCAGAGCGGGTAAACAATGTGTAGTAACCTGGGAGACGGGGCATGGGGATGTCAGGGGCGACTGCTTGACAGGCGACTTGATTTCCTGTGGAACGGGGGTTCGTTTCCTGCATTTTGTGAGGGTTTATTTTGGCAGACTTCGTCTGGTCCATAGAGACCCTCCCCTTTCTGTTTGACTTTGACCTACAGCTGTATGGAATGAAGGTTTTCCTTGTAATTCCATAACCTGTTTCATTCTTAAATAAACGCGATATCAAACATCTTTTCCCCCGAAACCCTTCTCAACGTCTTCAAATGATGGGGATTTGAATGGAGGCAAACCTTTTTAAATCTACTGGATTGTCTTATAAATGTGTTTTTCTCATGTGTATGACATCACCTAGGCCATGAAGGACATTCGGATAATGTTATCCAATAGCCAAATAGCTTGTCAGGTTGTAGGTCATGCAGTCTTTTTTAAAGGGATACTCCACTTTTTTTGGAAATAGGCTCATTTTACCACTCCTCCAGAGTTAAACAGTTGAGTTTTACCGTTTTCGAATCCATTCAGGCGATTTTCTGATATTTAGAAGAATATCAGTAACCAGACAGTTTCTGGTCTCATTGACTTCCATAGTGGGAAAAAAATATACTATGGAAGTCAATGAGACCAGAAACTGTCTGGTTACTGATATTCTTCTAAATATCAGAAAATCATCTAAATACATTGGGAAACGGTAAAACTCGACTGTTTAACTTTGGGAGGAGTTGTAAAATGAGCCTATTTCCAAAAAAAAAAAAAAAAAAGAGTGGAGTATCCCTTTAAAACATTGCCAATAGTTAAGTTGATAGAATCGACAGTAGTAGAAAAATAAATTCACATCCTATCGGAAGTTGTCATTGCATATTCAGTTTCACTCTGAAAAGCGTCAAATTGACGCCATTTCATGTTGAATGCGCAAGTCAATTTATTGGCCCATACAACCCATGGAAAAAATAAGCATGTGTATTTTCTAGCTCTGTTATTGTGTTTAAAGAGTGTGAATGTTTGGCCTTCAGACCTGTAGCCGACCGCAGCATCATGATTTGGAGGCCACTTTACGCAGAGATGCGTAATCACACCCACCCGTTCTCACTTTCATATCCCACACAGTCCCGGTTATTACTTCTGTTTGTTCATTTTAACTTTTTCCAAAACCACAAGGCGGAAAATCATAGAAATCTATCTAATTATTGTCTCAATTTCCACAGAGATCATCTGTCAACATGAACTTCACAGTGCTTTGCTTGGAAAAAAAAGCTACTTTTGAACAGAAAAGCTGGGATTTTTATTTTTTGTGTGTCTTGAATGGTTTTCAAAGACGTGATAAAGATGTTATTTAGAGACATATCAGTTCCAGGCCCTTTGTTGCAGGTCATTATAAAGCTCTTGCAAATGGAATTGTTCTCACAGCGCATTGGTCTTTTTGTATCTGCACAATTGTGAAAGCATTAGCGTACGTTTTAGCTTTTATTCAGCCATTTGTTTGTTTGTGTTCAGCATTCTTGCTTTGCAATGGAGATTTTGCCACAGGGCCCCGAGTTGTTTCGACGTCAACATTTGTAGCCTTTGACGCCGCTAATCTGGTTAACACCAATTAAAGGGAAGTGCAAAGAAAATCACGCAGGGGTGTTGGTCTCGTTGGTGGTCCAGAAAGGCAGTTTTGTTTTGCGACAGAGTGGTTGGAGGCCATTTTGTGTGTTTGTTAACCCCCCCTCTCCGTTTCTTCAGCCTACGTCTGATTTCTCATAGACATAAAAGACTGTAATGCCTCTGGGCTTTAGTCCCGCCCACTCGCCGTCTACGGCGTTAGCATCCAGCGCAAAATGCTGCTTAGCGTCGAAGCTTCCGTAAATAGCCTGTAGAGATGGGGCAGAAAGTGTATGTTTGCCTGTATCTGTGTGTGTAAGGGATACAGTAAAGCCAATTGCACCAAGACCGCACATTCAGCGAGCGATTCCTTCTTTGGCTCGCTTAAACATTGGACACACATGCACACACACATTACATTGATGGTGGTAGCTGTAATGATGAGTGACAGCGAGAGACGGCAGACAAATGTTGATCCCCCACAATCCTCTGCAGTGCCTAACTTCCCCTCGTGCTGTTGTGGCAATGTGAGCAGTGCTGGGCCCCTGATAACCGGTATGGGGCTGACGCCTCAGAGTGCGAATATACGCGGTTCCGGTCAGTGCTGAGCGTGTGCGGAGACTCTGATACTTCACTTGCATCATGGGTATTTGGCCATGGACAAATTACAAGTTTGTGTGTGTTTATGCGAAGCATATTTCTGCAGTCCACTCTGCAGATGTTTCTGTAATTTATATGTGGGATTTAGAAGGACAGAGCAGCTTGGGACACTTTTATGTTGTTTCTGCAGTGAATATATATATATATATATATATATATATATATATATATATATATATATATATATATTAGGGCTGTCAAATGATTAATCGTGAATAATCGCATCCAAAACAAAAGTTTTTGTTTACATAATATATTGGTGCACTGTGTATAATTATTTTGTAAAATATATAAATACACACACATGCATGTATATGTAGGAAAATGAAATATTTTTTATATTTAAAATATTTATATTTTTACATAATATAAATGATATATAAATCTATATACAGTATAAATATTTCTTAAATATATACAAGCATGTGTGTGTATTTATATATATAAAATAATTATACACAGTCCACCCACATATATTATGTAAACACAAACTTTTATCGCGATTAATCATTTGACAGCCCTAATATATATATATATATATATATATATATATATATATATATATATATATAGCACAATTTTTTTTTCCTCTCAGGTAGTCGCTACATTCATTATATGCGGTTAATGCAGTTTTGCTGACATTTTTTTTTTTTACTTCTACTGTCATTCTATTCATTATTTGTGGCTGAAACTGTTAGCTTATGATATGAATCTAAATGTCATTTTTTTGCAACTGTTTTTGTTTTACTCTGCGGTAATTTGATTACGTTGGCTAATGTTATCTTGCATGCTGGCAAAACTGCAAACAAAATATCAATCTAGCAAGAGAACTACCTTGATGTCTTCCCTTGACAGCACTACCATGCAAAATTTGTCATTTGCAATGTATTTGTCCCATTTTCTGTGTTTAGTTCAGTTTTGTGATCTTGTTTCCCCCTGTCTTTTTGATTTTGGTCTTTTGGTCCTGTTTGTGTTTTCCAGTCTGTTCAGTTGACCTATGGCTAAGCCACGCCCTCAAACACGATGAGCCAATCACAGTGCGCAGCTAACCCAATACACTCGGACATTCTCTGCTTCCACGTCCATTGAAATCCATTGTAGTTAGTCAGTTTTCATTAGTTTTTTCTTGCCATTTTAAGTTTAAAATGGTCAAACGGTGTGCATGGGGTACATGCAACCGAGATATGTGTCTGCTCTGGATTAACTTATGCGATTAAGTTATGCGGTAGACCACAACACAAACTAAACGTGGATACATTAAACAAGGATGTCTACATCTATTCTAAGTTAAGTCAACAACATATTTGAACGTTATCTTTAAAATTTCAAAAGAAACTTTAGGCTAACGAAAACTTTAACGTTAGCTTCTAGCTGCGTTGTAGCTAGCTTTATAGCTGCGTTGTAGCTCATTTAGCTTCATTAACGTATATCTGTAAATAATTGACATAACAAACGTTAACAATGTAGTGCTGAATGATTCATGTAAATACTGTAACTTTTTATCATGTTGAACTATATAACATTGATTAGTTTTATATCCAAATTTGCTCACCTGTTTGCTCAAGTAACATGCAACACTCGCGGCTCTGTCTAGTCAAAGTTAGTCGCGGACGTGAAGCTTTCGGCATCTCCAAAGATGTTGATCTTGGTTTTAGTCCTCTGTTTGTCACAAAGTCTGCTTGCCATGGTCTATAATGTTTGAACAAAACCCTAATAGGGACTCTCACGCTGTTGAGTACGCATAACGGGAATAACCGACCCAGTTGTCCACGTCTGTCGCCATGGTTACTATTGCAGTACGAGGTCAAACCTGGCGGAAACCGGGGGTAACTCGGATATGACGTCATTGGCTGGCGACTCCTCACCCCTGCTCACACGCCCCGTTTCCTTGGCTAAAAATCGCAAGTTTCTCACGATTTACAAATAGTTGGAAACATTTGGGATATTGTAAGTAATCAACTAAACAAAATATTTAACATTGGCCTAGTGGTTTTGGGATATTTTACTGCAAAACCCTGCATATTGTACTTTTAATAAGTGATATATTAACATTTTGTAATCAATTCAAGGCAATAAAGTCGTCTTAGATTTTAAGACACATCTGACAACATGGATTCAGCATCATGCAAAATGAAAGGTTCAGATGCCATTGTCAAAAAAATAAAAAATAAGAACAGAGTCAGCACTGATTATTTCCATGAAATGTCACATAACATGAGGGTTACCAATTATAAAGTGCGTGTGTGTGTGCGTGTGTGTGTGTGTGTGTGTGTGTGTGTGTGCGTGTGTGTGTGCGTGTGTGTGTGTGTGTGTGTGTGTGTGTGTGTGTGTGTGTGTGTGCGTGTGTGTGCGTGTGTGTGTGTGTGTGTGTGTGTGTGACCTCAACACAGGCTGTGATTGGAGCCCTCATTTCACCTGCTTATGTTATTTTAGAAATATTTTCCAAAAGTAATGTTAATTTCTTTATCTGTAAATCTATATATATATATATATATATATATATATATATATATATATATATGAACAGTATGAAATTCCAATGTTTGTGTGAAGCTAGATTCTCAAAAACTTGAATCCAGGGGAACAAAAGAAATGATTAAGCCCAGGGTGAAGGGGAGCGGATGAACTCATAAATCTTTGCTATCTCTCTGTTTTTGTGTTTTTATCAGCAGACCCTTGTGTTTTGTTGTATGTTATTGAGGCTGGACGAGACTAGGGAAGATATGTCCCGATCCGAGACCAGAGAGCAAGAGGGGGAGGAAGCTGAGAAAGATGTAGGATGGAAAAATATGAAGAGTGGGTTGGACGATACTACATCATAAAAAAATACAACAACTGGGAAAAAAAATGGACATAAAAGGCCTTTAGCATCAAATATGACCCTGTGAGATCATAAAGCCGACAGTGATGTCATATATAGAGACTGTGTGTTTTGAGAGGGAGGATTATTGTGTATTAGTGGTACACTCATCTGTAATCCCTAAGGACAGTCAGAGATTATCGCAAATAATACACAGCTTGAAATATGGATATAGTATACTGTATGAATCCATGTGCATATGTTTGCTTTTGGGTATCTGTGCAGTGGCTGATGTGGATTTTGTACACAAACCGGTATCATATAGATAAATCATAATGACCAATGACCAAAATGTTATAGATAGGCTAAGCTAAATTGATACAAAATATTTCTATTTTAAATAAATGCTGTTCTTTTGAACATTCTATTCATGAAATAATTATATATATATATATATATATATATATATATATATATATATATATATGCGCAACCATTTGAACCATTGAACCATTATCACATTTGAAAATGGTTGTGCATATATATATATATATATACATATACAGTACATATATATATATATATATATATATATATATATATATATATATATATATATATATTAATATGCACAACCATTTTCAAATGTGATACTATTAATCTAAAATGTTTTTTGAGAACCAAATAATTGCCAAATAATAAAAATGAAATTTTTAATTATAATAGCATTTAAAATAGAAAATGGCTGGGGGAGTTTTACTATATTATTTTTTTTATTTTTTTACAATATTATTATTTTTACTATTTTATTATTTTACTATATTATTGTTATATTGTAATATTACTGTATTTCTATATTTTGATCAGATAAATGCAGACTTGGTGAGCATGATAATACTTTAAAAAAATAAATAATAATAATAATAAGTATCTTACCAACCCCAAATTTTTATATACATACTATAACAAATATATTAGTTTTATTATATTCAAATATATTAGTTTTATTATATAAAATAGATTATTTGCTATTTTTAACCATAATAATTAAATGAAAATTACACACCTGTAAAATGAAAGCTTGTTTCCGCCACAGAATAAAACACTTTTAAGCATCATTTACATTTTATTTAACTTTTTTAAAAAAAATTTTCTTGCAATTGCGAGTTCTCACAGTTCAGTTTTTTTTTTTTACATATAAATGTTAGATATTACTTGTCCAATTCTAAAAAGTCAAATTCTGAGGAAAAAAAGACTGCCTTTTTTTAACTGACTTTATAACTCACAATTGTGAATTCATATCACACAATTCTGTAAAAAGGCAGAATTTATTTTACGATTCTGACTTTTTTCTCTTACAATTGTGATTTTACATTGCATTTTGTCATCTAAACTCACAATTGCGAGAAAAAAAAGTTGCAATTACTTTTTTTATTTTTTATTATGTGGCGGAAACAAGCTACCAGTAACCAAACATGAGCTGATTTTTTTTGAGTTTCTTCATTAATATGAATAATTATGAACACAATATCATTGTTGTATGGGATATGTTACCACACAGCCCATCCCCGTGAACACTTACGACATGTGAGTCTTTCTGTTGTGAAGTTTTGCGTCGTAGGAGTGTATGAGAGCTTGTGGCCATCGGCGATCCCTGTTTTTATGAGTTTTACAATTACATATCCGTGTGTTGGGAAAGTCCTATGAAGTTGAGTATGAGTGGGTGTATATCTGGGACTGGCCGTGCTGGTATGCTTCTCTTTGTTGGTAAATCACACACACACACACATGGTCGGGTGGAGAGGCAGATTGTGGTTCCAGTGGGGTTTTCTTAAACAGGTTTTTCGTCCGCTCTGCTTTTAAAACTCCTCTCTCAAATTCACCCCATTCTCCACCCTCTCCTCTCTTTTCGCCCCCTCTCTACCTCCTCTCCTCTCCTCTCCTCTTATACCCGACTGCCACCCTGATGCAGTCTCATGATGCTTCCCGGCCATCTTTTGCCTTCCATCTGTAAATCGAACCTGTTTACTTCACTCCTTAATGGTGTTTTTGTTTAATTAAACACTGTGTGCTTAAGAGGCACACAGTCTTCTTTCGCAAATAACAAAGTTGTACGTATAAGGACATGGGATAGGCTACTTTTTAAAATGATACGTGCATGTACAAGGTATTAAGACTCCAGTCACATCAACAGCCTAATAATAAAAGTTATTTTACTTTACATAAAGGGGGTCACCTTATGGAGGCAGACATGTTGAGATCACATTTGAATTCTGTAACTGTCCCCTGTTACTTAACACCATTGTTAATAAAAAATCAATGGATAAATTAGCACATCCGAATCCAGACCTTAAAGGAGTAGCTCACTTTAAAAAAAAAACTTTTGCCCTGATGTGTCTTCTTATGATACGAAAGGCTTATGATTCGAAAATTTGCGTAAATGTCCAGTCTTAATAAAAAAGTCATTGAAGTAGTTAGACTATTGATGACTTCAGAAGAAGACAGAAAACCTGAAGGACATTTCAATTTCCTCAAGGTTCATTTTCAAAATCTAAAGTGATTTTCTTCTTTTTTTTTCCTTGTTATTTAGAATAGGTATAGAGATGGGATAGAGATAGGTATAGGACAAGAGATGGATTACTTTGGGTTCAATTCATTGTCTTTTTTTCCTTCTTATCCTTCCCAGTTATGTCCTCTTATTGTTGGGTCAAGTTTTAAGAAGCCAATTAATCGTGGCCCAGACAAGGTCACAGTAACAGTCAGCAAGAGTGTGTTTTGTGTCTGATCACCCACAGCATGTTAGAGTTGATCTGAATTGCTAAAACACATTTCTTGAAACCTTAAACACGAAACCAAATCTTCAAACTGCATTCAGAAGCTCTTCTGGAAAAATCCAACAGTTGCCTCAAAAGCGTTTCACCTGTACACAAAATCAAATAATGCTTTCAGATCTCACAAAGCCAGTCAATGTATGAACACTACAGATCATTTATGATCACAGGGGTGATACTGGAAGAAGCTAATATCGGTACATATTATTTTCCAAATAATATTAATAATAATAAAATTATGAATTTTTTACTCAAACTCTTAGAAGATCAGCAGGGTTCTGTTTGGGTTCTTGAGTCAATTTTAAACACTTTATACCAAAAAGATTCTATGTAAGGAGATATGTTTTCAATGATTGCATAATACTTTCATATTTCACATGACATGTCTTTCTAGAAAAAGCATGTTTACAAGCAGTTTAATCCACAATTAAATTAAAATTAACAAAGAATAAAAAATGGGAAATGGGAACCAATAAAAGGTTCTAAATATGAAGCGCCAGACAGAATCCTTTTAGGTTATATATGGATAGTAGTTGTAATAGTTGTATTATATATTTCTTCTAAGAGTGCACTCAATCAATATTTCATGTCCATGTAAGTAGTTGTCAGAAACGGTAATTCATGATATTTGCAAAAACGATTTATTATTTTAAGATGTGCACTCACATGCCATGACATGTTTAGTCATAAAATGTAACCTTTTTTGAAAGTAAAAAACAAAAAAGTACATTTCTATGAACATGCACATGCTTTGCATTGGACTTTTCAAATATATCTAGCTTTTTCCTTTTTTTTTGTCTCAGTTATGGTCGATACTGAGTTTTTATTTAACAGTATTATTTATATACCAGGGTATTTATTAATATTTTGATTTAGTTTTGTTTAGTGCATTTCAAGTTTTAGCAATTTTTATATGGATTTCTATTTTTTTGTCTTAGTTTTAGTAGTTGTTTCTTTGACTTATTAATTTTCAGGTTTTTTAAATTAAGTTTCTAAAGCTTTTTTAAGTTTGAGTTTTTCATTCTAATATTTATATTTCGTCTTATTTGTATTAATTTCAATCACAGAAAGTCATTTTGAATGGTTGACGTTTTCGTTAACAATAACAGCACTGACATTTAAAGTGTCATGAGGAATAATGAGGAATGTTTTTGTGAAGGATACATAGACATTGTTGAGTGTGTGTGTGTGTGTGTGTGTGTGTGTGTGTGTGTGTGTGTGTGAACAGGGTTCTTCATCACAGTATGGCAGACTAAACGGAACGTGACCAACATCAAAGTGGCACAACACATGCGCACTTATCACATCATAAACAATACCGGCATTGTGGGTCCCATGTACCACTCATAATCCAATAAACACCTTTTATCCGCTCCATCTTTATCTATCTTTCTCACTCTTTCCTTCATTTTCACAGATGGGGCACTCTTGGGACGCACGCAAGCACGATCCGTCTCTCTTCCGCCCTATCTTTGCTCCGTAGGGTCTTTTGACAGGTATGTTCTCTTCACACTGTCACTCTGATTCTCCTCTGGCGTTCACTACGCTGTTAATTGCTTATGGAAAACAAAAAAGGGCCATCGGAAGATGGGATAAAACACCCTACGCCCCCGATCCCCCACGGATTCCATCTGCATGCCTGCATTAAGCGTTTTAATACATTTAAAGGGGCCTGAAACATCTCTGTGTTGTCAGAATGGCATGGCTTGGCCTCATCTGCCCATTCTCTCTCTCCCGTGTCAGAGTGGCATTATTTAGAGCTTATCTTCTTGACGCACCGCCTGCCGTATTTGTCACGCCGTGCCGTAGCGTGTCCCCCTCCTCCCCCCCCCCTCGAGTCTCTGTAGAAAATTCCACTGATGACTTTGGCCGATAGAGAAGAGCTCAGGCCTCCGACAGAGGCTGAAAGCTTGTTATCGTCATCGTCGCATTGATTGGGACGCAAAAGAAATGTCTTCTGAAGGCTTAGTGTACGTGCGTTGTTCTGAGAGATTTTCGCGTTGACGGTGTTGTGCCGTTCTAGCCGCTCACATCGGTGTGTCACTCTTGAACTTTTTGTTTTTAATGTTTCGATTCATTCTGGTTGCTCTCCTAGACTCAGATTATCACAAGTCCCGGACAATGGATTAATACCGAGGCTAATTTTTAAGCCACTTTTCAATTGAATCTGGATCTTGCGTGCAAATATCTCTTAATGTGATGATGCAAGTTTAAAGACAAGCAGGCAATCGTTCTCGTTTTATTAGCGGTGTTTAAGGCAAGCATCACTACTACTAATCTTTGCTTATTCTTTTGCTTGAACTAAAATGAAGAAATAAAGGAATATTTGAAAATACCAACAAATAAAAATTCTGACATCATTTACTCGCCCCCATGTTGTTCCAAACCAACTATTATTACAGTGTATTAATTGGTAAATGAGTTATATTGCTGTATTTCAGCAATTGTGAGAAAAAACTAAGTTTTGTGTTCCCTATTAGCAAGTTGGCATATATTGAATCAGCTTAAAGTAGCCAAGTTTCCACTACTAAAAATATTTAAGTTCAAAATTACAAAAGTTTAAGTTGAATTAGTATTGTATGAATTAGCTTACTCACATAGTTAAAGTTGCCCGTAGTCAGTCATTTACCCCTTAAAACTCATCTTTGATCACCAAACGGACATTTTTAAAAGTGTTTCCTTGAAAAAACAATATTCATGCCTTAAAATAGCTTGAATGCAACTCAACATCGTTGCTTTATTTAGTATATGCGGTTCTATGAATATGCAAATTAGCCCCGCCTCCACTCACCCACACCAGCTCAGAGAGCCACTCGTTGACGATCCCATGATGACGCGATTGGTTGCAAAGTAGTTTGTGACGTCAGAAACACCAGCGTTTTTGGTTCACTGCAAAAAAATAGCCAAAGCATATTGCAAACACCACACAAACATATACAACATTTAAAAGCTTGATTTTCACCACAGGGGAACTTTAAGAGTAATTTAAAACGTGAAAGTACAAAATAGCAATCTGCTTACTTAGTTCTGCTACTTAAACTTTGAATTTCTTAATTTAAAAATGTTGATGTTGCTGATTACCTCAATTTTTTTTGAGTTTTGCCAACTTATTCTGGTTTATAGTTTATGGATGGGGGGAAGACCACCAAGATACTTTTCAAAATAGCTTCTTAGTCCACATACTGTAATGGTGCGTTCACAGCGGACGTGAATAGCGCGTCAGGCGCGAATGATTTCAATGTTAAGTTAATGCAAAGACATGTTATGCGCGCAAAAATTCCTGCGGCGCGAATGAGGCGTAGAGCGCGGCGCGGTAGACATGAATACGCTGCATTCGTGCGTCAAGTTCGCGCGAATTGAGCGTCTGGCGCGTTAAGCATGAATGATTTCAATGTTAAGTTAATGCAAAGACGTGTTACGCGCGTAAAAAATCCTGTGGCGTGAATGAGGCGTAGAGTGCGGCACGGTGGACACAAATACACCTCATTCGCGCATCAAGTTCACGCGAATTGAGCGTCTGGTGCTTTAAGCGTGAATGATTTCAATGTTAAATTAATGCAAAGATGTGTTACGCGCGTAAAAATTTGTGCGGTGTGAAGCCATTCGCGCGAATTCGACGCGCCAATGAGGCTTATTCGTGTCTACCGCGCCGCACTCTACGCCTCATTCGCGCGTCAAGTTCGCACAAATAGCTCTGGCGCGTTAAGCGCGAATGATTTAGTGCTGTTTGTGAATTGATTTAGTGCTATTGTGCAATTCGTGTCTGCCGCCTGAGTTGAAAAATCTGAACTTTGGTGTCAATTTGCGCCGTATTAACCAATCAGGAGCCTACTGTAGCTGCTTGCTCATGTGGTGAAGTATCTGGATGCTTTAACAAATTATTGTGTAAAATGACTAAATGCCTGGTGTGGTTCTAATGCACAACAAAGCAAATATTTTAGCACTTAAAACTTTATTTCAATATACGAGACATGTTCATTTTGTATTGAATGTTATTTATTCCATATCTAGATTATATGAAATATTATTATGATGTAAAGACAACCAACATACATGTGCATAAATTCGTGTCTGGACATGAGAAAGAAAAAAAATCACAGGACAGGTTAATAACTTTTGGAGGCTGGCTCTATTTATCATTAAAACAAATGATAGATTAGATGGATGAGGGCGAGGCTGATCCTCGCTCTGATGCGGGACAACAGGTCATCAAACTGGGTGCGGGACAGGCGGAAGTACCGCTGACAATTCACCAAACGGTTTGCCTCCGAAGGGTCCGGTGGACACAAATACGGCGACGATGATCCCCACGCCGCTGTTCTGATCTCCAGAGCAAATACAGAGCGGTGAATCTCTCGATGAATGCTCGATCAACAGAAAAAAAGATGGCCGCCAACGAGTTTCGATTGTGACGCGCGTAAATTTCGCTTCAAACTTTTGTTTTTACGTGCCTCAGTTTCACTCTTGACACGCGAATTAACAAGTGGTCAAGCGTCAAACTAGACGCGGTAGACGCAAATTTGACATGCTATTCGCGTCTGGTGTGAACTCACAGTAAGACCGATTTGTAATTTCTAGATATATGGACAGAAATGATCTCTCAAATGTAAAAAAAAAAAAAAAATAGTTTTATACTTTTTTATATAATGGGGGTCGTTCTAAAAGGCTAAAAAGGCCAACAAAAGTGGCCTGTAATGTGTTGTAATAGATGCTATATGTGTTCAAAGCTTATGAAAAACACATGCATACTGTATATCGAACTGATGTCAACCATGTAAAAATTCAGCTTCCTGATCTGTTCTTTTAATTTAGGATGAATGCAACTTACTGTAAATATCCTGCCTAACTGTAAATCCTCATGAATCACCTCCATTCTGACATCACAATGAGCAGGCCAGACCAATCAAGTTACTGGTTTCCAACACTCCAATTTATTCTGCGGTATTTACAGAACACACCCACTCTGTGGCAAATGCATGAAGAAGTGATATAATAACGTTATTTTCAAGCAATAACGACAACGGACATGGCCATCATTAAATTGTAATTACTATCACAAACAAACTCTATCGGCTGAAAGCGGAGCATGAGAGGCCCGCGGAAATGGCCTTGAACAGAAAAAAAAACAAAAAAAAAAACTCATCAGATAGCACGGCGGCGGCGTAATTCTCCTTCCCCTATTGAATAATGTCATTATCAGCGACTAATGATGATGTGAGGAGAAGCAGTTATGGAATAAACCGATTATGACAGAGAAAAATGATTGAGGAGCCAGGAAGCTCCATTTATATCGTTTCCATTTCTGCCTTTCCGTGCGTGATGGAATAGTCCCGTCTCTGCTGTCTTTCTTTAGCACGTACACTCCTGCCATCACTTCTCTCTCTCTCTCGTTCTCTCTCACTCACTCACTCTCTCGTTCTCTCAGTTCTTTTCTTTAACTTTTATCCTCTCCTTGCAATTAATCGCTGTAACATCCAGTGTTGGAGAAGCTACTTTCAAACTTGTAGCTTGTCATACTTACTCGAATCAGAATTTAGCTCTACAGCGAAGGCTTTTGATAAGGAGTTAGCTATACATAAATATACAAATAAGCAATTAGCTAAAGGGCAGCTTGACTGTGGTTCATTTAAATTAATCATTTCAAAAATGTTATCCTTATTTTATAAGTTAAGAAGTAAAAACCTTACTTTTTCAGCAAGCATTTTTTTCTTCCCGGTTTTTATCTTTGTTTATTATTATTATAATAATGTTAGTTAGTTATAGTTAGTTAGTTAGTTATAACTAGGAACAAATTTACACTAAATACCACCAATGAAACTACAATGCAGCGTAATTTACGTTACTATAAAACTATAATGAACAGCAGCATTTAACAAAATATTATTGTAAATTACTAAGATTTTTAATAATTATTAATTAATTAATTAATTAATTGTTTAATAATACTACTAATAATTAGTAAAAAATAATACTAATAGTTGTAGTATATTATCTGTTTGGAATTTTTGTGATAAATAAGTAGGTCACACTTTAGATTAGGGTCCAATTCTTCCTAATAATGAATTAATAACTGCGACTTTTGCCTCAATAAACTCCTAATTATTGCATATTAATAGTTAGTAAAGTAGTTTTTAAGTTTAGGTATTGTGTAGGATTAAGAGATAGAATATGATCATGTAGAATAAGGCATTAATATGTGCTTTTTAAGTACTAATAAACAGCCAATATCCTAGAGATATGCATGCTAATATTTTTTATTTTATTATTTATTTCATAAACATAGTACAAAACAGGTCTGTAACTGATGCTATGCAAAAAAGAGTTTATAGCTATTGCTAATTTTCAACTCCAGTCCATGGTTGGGCCTTACTGCAACTTAATAAACAACTTAATAGTAACAATTGGACCCTAAACTACAGTATCATCAAATATTATTTCGCTATTTTGTAAAATGCTAGAAAAAAAAGCATAAAATGTAGTATTTTAGGGAGTCAGTCCACTGAATCATTGTCTGAATCAATTCCTCTAAATGAAACGTTCTACCACAATTCACTAAATTCAGAATGCGATCAGATTTCAGAGAACTTCTGACCTCAGTTTGTTTGTTTGTAAAGCTCTATGTGCAATAAAAGTAATATATATATATATATATATATATATATATATATAGAGAGAGAGAGAGAGAGAGAGAGAGAGAGAGAGAGAGAGAGAGAGAGAGAGAGAGAGAGAGAGAGAGAGAGAGTAATGTAATTTTTTGCCAATAGACTGTTTGCTACTTGTTACCAGAAAGCTACACTCTAAAAAATGCTGGGTCATTTAACCCAATTTTGGGTCAAATATGGACAAACCCAAAGGTTGGGTTAAAAATGTAATGTAAAAATTGAACCCAACGGCTGGGTTCGTCCATGTTTGACCCAAAATTGGGTTAAAACAACCCAGCATTTTTAGAGTGTACCTGTACACTGTTTTGAAAAATCTTGGTTAAGCTACAATTGCACATCTCCACCTGTAGTTAGTAACTTTCTTACACGGGTCACATCTTTCCTCTTATTTTATAAATGTTCGAAAGCATCATAATGCATTTGATTCTGGTCTCAAATCAGTTGATCGTGAGTGTGTGTGTGTCGCGAGTACATTTGTGCACTATAAATGTGTGTAGGTACTGGTTGTGGAAGGGAAGGGCCCGTGGCCCTTATCAGTCTATAACATCTGGCTGTGTGTCAGGTGATGAGATGGGTAGAGAGAGAGAGACAGAGAGAGTGAGACAGGACGCTTTAATGCGATGTGGGGGGATAGAGCGAGAGAGGGGTGGTGTGCAAACAAACAGTGGCTGATATGGTCTATGCTTGTCACAATCATTCAGGACGCTCATATATCTTCCCCTCCGCTCCCCGCTTCAGCGGCCCTTGCCTCTCTCTCCCTCCCTTTTTAATCTTGTTCCCCCTCTCTCTTCCTCCATCTCCCCTTCTCTCGCTCTCTGTCTTCCTTTCTCCCCATCTCTGCTTCCTTCCTGTTGTCTTCTGTTGGATTGGATTCTTTCTGGGTCTTCATTTTGGCGTGCATCTCATTTTGGGCAATTTTTCTGAATGCACGCAACCAAAATTGAGGTTTTGTGGGCCTTATAATGTCAACAATGCATTAACTAACATGAACTTACAAGGAGCAATGTGTTTTTTAACAGCATTTATTAACCTTAGTTAATATTAATGACTGCAAATGTTCATATTTATTAACTAATGTTAAAGAGACAACTTTTGGCCTTAACATGGTTTAGCAAATGCTGACATTAACTAAGATTAGTAAATACTTTAGAAGTACTATTCACGAGTTCATGTTATGATTTAGCTAATGGTTACCAGCCAAAACTTGACCCATTGTCTGACACCATCTAGCAATAGGAGGTAGAATATAATGGTTTTGTGGAGATTATTCTAAATGTCCTGTACCACATTGCTGTTTCAATAGGATACATTGGGGGGGGGGGGGCTGCTAGCTGTGAGCACCACATGAAACAAGTGTGGAAAATGAGTTTTTATCTTTTCATATCTAAAGAGCTAGTTTCCCTCTACAAACTAATCTGATAGGTGACTTTTTACACTTTGAAAAAGGAATATTGAAGATCACATGGTTGTGTTTAAGGCATTTCACTCTTGAATGCCTTTGAATGATTCAATTCAAGTCAACATGAATTCAATTGCTTATAAACAAATAAATACATGATTACATTACTTATGGTAAGACTTCATTTCGATAGTCCACTTTAGACATTGCAACTACATACGTCAACTAGTTGCAGTCATGAGAGTATTAGTAGACTGTCTGCTTAATATCTGACTTTATTTTGATGCTCCACAACATACATTCTACTGACTATAAGCAACTTTACAACTACATGTCAACTTATTCTACTAACCCGAAACCCTGCCAGCCTATTAATAGTCTAATAATGCTCTAATGAGAGTTAGTTGACCTGTAGTTGTAAATAACTAGTTAGTTGACATGTAGTTTAATGAGAGTTAGTTGACATGTAGTTGTAAATTACTGAGTTAGTTGACATGTTGTTTAATGAGAGTTAGTTGACATGTAGTTGTACATTACTGAGTTAGTTGACATGTTGTTTAATGAGAGTTAGTTGACATGTAGTTGTAAATAACTAGTTAGTTGACATGTAGTTTAATGAGAGTTGACATGTAGTTGTAAATTACTTAGTTGCCATGTTGTTTAATGAGAGTTAGTTGACATGTAGTTGTAAATAACTAGTTAGTTGACATGTTGTTTAATGAGATTTAGTTGACATATAGTTGTAAATTACTGAGTTAGTTGACATGTTGTTTAATGAGAGTTAGTTGACATGTAATTGTAAATTACTGAGTTAGTTGCCATGTTGTTTAATGAGAGTTAGTTGACATGTAGTTGTAAATTACTGAGTTAGTTGACATGTTGTTTAATGAGAGTTAGTTGACATGTAGTTGTAAATTACTGAGTTAGTTGCCATGTTGTTTAATGAGAGTTAGTTGACATGTAGTTGTAAATTACTGAGTTGGTTGACATGTTTAATGAGAGTTAGTTGACATGTAGTTGTAAATTACTGAGTTAGTTGACATGTTGTTTAATGAGAGTTAGTTGACATATAGTTGTAAATTACTGAGTTAGCTGACATGTATTTTAATGAGAGTTAGTTGACATGTAGTTGTAAATTAATGAGTGAGTTGACATGTAGTTTAATGAGAGTTAGTTGACGTGTAGTTGAATGAGAGTTAGTTTACATGTAGTTGTAAATTAATGAGTTAGTTGAAATAGTTTAAGAAGAGTTAGTTAACGTAGTTGTACATTACTGAGTTAGTTGACATGTAGTTTAAGAAGAGTTAGTTGACATGTAGTTGTTAATTACTGAGTTTATTTGACTTGTAGATTAATGAGTGTTAGTTGACATGCAGTTAAATGAGAGTTAGTTAACGTAGTTGTAAATTAATGAGTTAGTTGACATGTAGTTTAATGAGAGTTAGTTGACATGTAATTGTAAATTACTGAGTTAGTTGCCATGTTGTTTAATGAGAGTTAGTTGACATGTAGTTGTAAATTACTGAGTTAGTTGACATGTTGTTTAATGAGAGTTAGTTGACATGTAGTTGTAAATTACTGAGTTAGTTGACATGTTGTTTAATGAGAGTTAGTTGACATGTAGTTGTAAATTACTGAGTTAGTTGCCATGTTGTTTAATGAGAGTTAGTTGACATGTAGTTGTAAATTACTGAGTTGGTTGACATGTTTAATGAGAGTTAGTTGATATGTAGTTGTAAATTACTGATTTAGTTTACATGTTGTTTAATGAGAGTTAGTTGACATGTAGTTGTAAATTACTGAGTTAGTTGACATGTTGTTTAATGAGAGCTAGTTGACATATAGTTGTAAATTACTGAGTTAGCTGACATGTATTTTAATGAGAGTTAGTTTACATGTAGTTGTAAATTAATGAGTGAGTTGACATGTAGTTTAATGAGAGTTAGTTGACGTGTAGTTGAATGAGAGTTAGTTTACATGTAGTTGTAAATTAATGAGTTAGTTGAAATAGTTTAAGAAGAGTTAGTTAACGTAGTTGTACATTACTGAGTTAGTTGACATGTAGTTTAAGAAGAGTTAGTTGACATGTAGTTGTTAATTACTGAGTTTATTTGACTTGTAGATTAATGAGTGTTAGTTGACATGCAGTTAAATGAGAGTTAGTTAACGTAGTTGTAAATTAATGAGTTAGTTGACATGTAGTTTAATGAGAGTTAGATGAAGTAGTTGTAAATTACTGAGTTGGTTGACATGTAGTTTTATGAGAGTTAGTTGACATGTTGTAAATTAATGAGTTAGTTGCCATGTAGTTGAATGAGAGTTAGTTGACATGTAGTTTAAGGAGAGTTAGTTGACGTAGTTGTTAATTATTGAGTTTATTTGACTTGTAGATTAATGAGTGTTAGTTGACATGTATGAGAGTTAGTTTACATGTAGTTGTAAATTAATGAGTTAGTTGACACGTAGTTTAATGAGAGTTAGTTGACATGTAGTTGTTAATTACTGAGTTTATTTGACTTGTAGATTAATGAGTGTTAGTTGACATGTAGTTGTAAATTACTGAGTTGGTTGACATGTAGTTTAATGAGAGTTAGTTGACATGTTTAAGGAGAGTTAGTTGACGTAGTTGTAAATTACTGAGTTGGTTGACATGTAGTTTTATGAGAGTTAGTTGACATGTAGTTTAATGAGAGTTAGTTGAAGTAGTTATAAATTACTGAGTTGGTTGACATGTAGTTTTATGAGAGTTAGTTGACATGCAGTTGTAAATTACTGAGTTAGTTGATATGTAGTTTAATGAGAGTTAGTTGACATGTAGTTGTAAATGACTGAGTTTGCTTACATGTAGTGTAGTTTAATGAGAGTTAGTTGACATGTAGTTTAAGGAGAGTTAGTTGACATGTAGTTGTAAATTACTGAGTTTGCTTACATGTAGTTTAATGAGAGTTAGTTGACATGTAGTTTAAGGAGAGTTAGTTGACGTAGTTGTTTATTACATAGAGTTTATTTGACTTGTAGTTTAATGAAAGTTAGTTGACATGTAGTTGAATGAGAGTTAGTTGACATGTAGTTTAAAGAGAGTTAGTTGATGTAGTTGTAAATTACTGAGTTGGTTGACAAATAGTTTAATGTGAGTTAGTTGACATGTTGTAAATGAATGAAAGTTAGTTTACATGTAGTTGCAAAGTTATAAGTAGTATGTCTAACGTGGACTATTTTTTCTCATTAAACATCCTGTTTCACCTAGAAATACACAAATACACATTATGGAAGTAAAATGGGATGAGAACAACATGAATAATTTCAAATTGACTTCATGACTGTGGCTATTAAAGAAACTCATATCCATGTTGTATCATTTCAGAAATTCCATTAACATTATCATCAAAAGATCATGATAATCTGGATAAAGTCATAACATCAGTAGAGAGAGCATCATGACATCAGCACATTAGATCGTTGTGACAGTGAGACATTGTAGGACAATGTGAGATTGCGCCACGAACTAGTAAATACATACGGAGAAAGCGCTCGCAATCAAAAATCTCGAACAATCAGAAAACAAGCAGTCAGTTTACATTTCTCACAAAGGGAAACCCTGATAGAATAAATCTTGAATAGACAAAAAAGCCCAGAAAAGCGGTAGTGGTAAGTAAATCAATATGGCATATTCTTGTGTTTGACCCAGTCTGCGTTGAGGGCTTTCTGGGCCTGAAGCTTAAATATCCGCTAATGGAAGCTTGTGTAGATCTAATCACGCCTGTAATTGAAGTTAACTTTGAAGCTCTCAGTCTTGAGGAATATTTAAAGACAGGAGAGAGGGACTGAAACTCAATATGGCGCACCGGAGACCAGGCTATTCATCACGCATCAATAATAAATGAACACTCCACGCATAATTCTGCTCACGTTGTTTCTTTTTGTTTTTAATATTTCCATCTTCTGCATGCTAATGCTTCATGTTCTTGTGGTCGTTATGCCATTCAGTCCAGTTCAATTTCAGGTCTGCCACACCATTGATAAGACTGATAGTTCCAATATTACAATATTAATGTAGATGTGAATATGTAGATATATCAGTTTGGACTTGGAGAGTGTTTACGATCTTAAAAATGTAGAGGGCCTACCTGGACATTATGCTCTCATATTAAGTATACAGTATGCAGCTCATTGACTGCAAGGCTGTGCAAGGGGGTCTGCAAAAAATAAATAAATATATTGTTAGCCGTTATATTATAAATATAATATTAGCCGTTATGTGGTTTGTAGGGTGCCATTTGTGGTATTACTTACTGGCCCAAGTATAACGAGCCCACCTCTTGTTTCTTTGAGATTTTGCATCCTAGATACTATTCAATAGATGATGATTTACATAAAAATCAATCCATTCTGCTTCTAATGAATAATTTAAGCCCTATAATCATAGCAATTATTGTGTTTTGACAGATTTTTTTTAAGCAAGGTTTATACACTCTAAAAAATGCTGGGTTGTTTTAACCCAACTTTGGGTCAAATATGGGCAAACCCAGTCACTTAGTTACATTTTTTCATTATATTTCTAACCCAACGTTTGGGTTTGTCCACATTTGACCCAAAGTTGGGTTAAAACAACCCAGCATTTTTAGAGTGTATCATTAGCTAAATTGTAAGTTTATCACATAGCTAACTATGGAAGCTAATTTCCGCTACAACAAAAAAAATAAAATAAAATAAAATAAATAAATAAAATAAAAATAAAAAATAAATAAAAAATAAAATAAAAGATAAAAAGAAAACTGATTAAGTTAGCATTATTACACACACACTAAGGCAAAATTGCGAGAAACTTATGCACAATACCTAAAATCATAATTATGCCATAATAAGTTTTAATAATTACACAATAAGGTCTAAATTCTGATTTAAGTCAATATTATAACAGATCAAAATAATACTAAGTTAATATCAATATTATGAGATATAAGTCAAAATGCAAGACTCAAAGTTATACGATTAAATCAAATCTCATACATTATTTTCGAAATTATGACAAACAAAAAATAAATTACAGTACACTTTAAAAAATAAATGTGCTTTATCTAATCAAACAAATTGTGGCAACAGATTACAAGCAATGTTATTAATTCAATTCAACAAATCAGAGTTAAGTAATAATTCATAAATTAATTCCTTAAAACTTAACCATTTAAAATAACCAAAAATGTTCATTTAAGTCACCATTATGTTGATCGGTGTTAGTTTTATAATTACGTTTTCCCCCAGTGATTCTGCTTGTTAACATCAAGTGTCTTCAATGTTGCCAATTTAAAATAAAGAGTTCAGTAATGTTATTCAGTAATTTTTGCTTAATTTTTTTGGTGTAAACTTTACTCATTTTAAATGGTCACCTCATTATGATTAATTATTACTCAATTCTAATTTTAATTAATAAGATTGCTTGTAATATGTTGCCACAATTTTATTGATTCGATAAAGCGTATTCATTTTTACAGTGTATGATATTGAAATTGAAATGCTAAACTTTGAGATAGAAAGCCATAATTACAGCTAAATAATAATTTCCCTTTTATGTTAGAATTATGATTCATTTGTTCTTGTCTGGCGGCCTTTCATCGCTATCAAAATGAATTATAAAACCCCATGCAGTTGTTTTATTAAATCCATTTGAGGTTGGTCTTTATTGTTGACCAAAACCACACACAATTACTAAAATATTGCTCAATGGCAACACACCAATGACATGTTTGCAGCACTGTTTAGTGTTAGCCAGCGCGACGATGTTAGCTAGGTTAGCGCTGTTTATGGTACAGTGATTGATGGCGGAGGCCGTTCCAGAGCGCGGCGTGAGTTGTAGAGGCTCCTGATATGGACGCCTCAGATGCTCTGAGATCTCCTGCGTGTCAGATCCCGATAACGCTTTACTGAGAATGCTACACTCAGGACTGCAGCCGCCCGCTGGCCATCTGTAGCCAATCCACCATTTTATTACCACCAACAACAACACACAACGCTTCCTCTCCGGCCTGCTGCGAATGCCCTTCCAACGTTAGTAGGATTTAGCTGGAATGATTTGGGAGCGTGTTAGAAACACTGGGATGTGGTCAGTGGGTGGACCCAGTGGTCAGCAGTGGTAATAATGAATGTTTTTGAGATAAACCCAGAGGAAAAAATGGTCCATTCCCGCCCATCCCCGGCTGCTGTCTCCTGTTTCAGCGCATCGATGAATTACCCCTCTCCACAACTCTCTCTTTACTTATCAGCTCCCCCTTCTTTTATCAGTCCGTTTTATCTGTGCCATTTCTCCCTCTCTTCCCCGCGCCGCTTGCCGCTGTGATGTCATGGGACTGTCTGTCGCCCAGTCTTTCCTCCCCTCCATCGCTCTGACTTTCTCCCTTCAGATCAGATCGACGTCGGCGATCCACTACCGGAGAACAAGTAAACACACTCACTCAGCGGCCAAAAAATGCTCAGACGCCTGCAATGTCACGCCTCATTTAGCCATCAGGCCTCGATCAGAGACGCGCACATCTGATCAATCGGTAACAATGCAAGACGATTCAACACATGCCACAAACAGTTTCACTCGACGTGTATTTTTTGACCGACCCCGAGCTTTCCAGTTGGCCTCTAGAATTATTCCCCCACATCTTTATTGCCGCAGCTTAAGCATCCTCGGCTGCTCATCCCACCCCATTCGCTGCTCATCGCCATTCTCACTTTAAATAGGAACACGTTGGAGCCTCTCTTCTGGGCTTTTAAGAATAAATGAATGCATTTGTCTGGATTTTTGTAAAGTACTTTTAAAAGAGGATTCTGTGCTATAGATTATCTTGACTAAAAAAAAAGAAAAAAATCCTTGGCTGAGAGAACATCTCAGAGATACAGTGCACAATCAGCTCTGCTACTTCTGTATTCGTTGTTTTTTTTTTTTTGAGACCTAGCCATTTTTTGGTACGTTTTTCTAGCGCCGAGGCTTAAAGGATGAATCCATATAGACAAAAAAGTTGGATAGTTGGTTTGTAATTACTATGATATTAAAGAATCAGATTTAAGAGGGGAATGTATGTGGTGTTGCCCATACAAAAAATTTGAATACATGATTGTGGGTGGTTGCCAGGGTGTTGCTATGCTGTTCCAAAGATGTTCTGAATTATTTTAGTGCATTGCAAGGTTTTTTGGGTTGCCCCTGTGATAGAAGGCCTATGATTTTCTGAAACTTCATGGACTAACAATAGGATTGGTTTGCAGCCCGTTCTCATCCTTTAACGTCATATAGAACGCTATGCAAAAACGGCGCTACATGGCACCCTTTATCGTTAATATAACACGCGAACCCAAGACGTCATAAATCCTTTAGCGTGAATATGACACGCAGACCCTACCCCCCACCTAAACTTAGCCCTCACAGCGCGTGTTATATTAAAGATAACGGGTGCCATGTGCGTAGTATAGCGCCGTTTTTGCATATAGCGTTCTATATGACGTTAAAGGATGAGAATGCGTTGGTATTTCTTTGAGCCTGTTTAATGCTACGCTATCTCACAAACAATTCGTACGAATTCGTATGAGTGATTAAAAAGTGGCTAATTCGTACTAATTCATACCACCTTACTCGTACGAATTCGTGATGGGTAGGTTTAGGGGCGGGGTCAGGGGTAGGTAATTCGTACGAATTCTTACGAATTGGCCAATTCGTAAAATATGAACGATTTAGCAAAAACGTACTAATTCGTAGTTTGAGTACGTTTTGAAACGTACTAATTCGAGTGAGGTAGTACGAATTGTTACGAATTAGCCACCTCGTAAAATTTGTACGAATTCTCGTGAGATCGGGTTGGTTTAATGCCTTTTCTTTACACTGTGCTACTTCACACTTTAAAGGATACGGATGGCTTTACAACAACATTGATTACGTTTAGTGGTTTAAAGCTCCTACTTTTTTTTTTGTGGAATACTTGCAAAACTTCTCTTGGAAAACCAGGCTGTCTTTTTCACAGCATTTGATCACTGGATTTACGGAAACCATGTCACTTTTAAGAAGTGTTTATTCACCATTGCCACATACTGTATATCTAATCAGTTCCTGACGAACATTATTATTATTTAAATTATCCATTTCAACCATTTAACTAGTCATTTAACCATGTATTACTGACTTTGGAAGGCTTTTGTCTTTCAAACACATTAAATGAAAGTAGAGTTCACATACATAGAGTTGCCACATCATAGCAACACATATGTATAAATTATTAAAGCCTATTAAATGTTAAAATTGCTAGCTTTTGATTTTGCTGTAATGGCTAAAATTGAGAGAGAAAAAAAACATGTAATAGAGACTGATATCAGTGATACTGGCCTTCATTTATAGTACAAATATGCCATTAAACAAAATATTTCAAATATTCCATCTTGTTGTTTCAATATAGGTTTGGAGTTTCAATGTGAAAGTATTACAATATTAAAATATACAAAAAAATAATAATAATAAATAAAACTTTTAGGTTTGGTGCAATCAATCGTGATTAATTACAGAAAAATTAGGAATTAATTTTTTTTTAATTTTTTGCAGCACTGGTTTTTCATTTTACTGTAAATCAAGGCAAAATACAGGCAAATAATAATAATTTTGTAGTGTTGGTCACTGTATATTTCTTGTTTGCATTTAGAATTGTTGTTTTTTCACCAACACCATACCTGACCCAATCAGAACAGACGTGACCCATAGGCAGCAGCCCGAAAGATGAGAACTACCTTCATTTACGTTTCCCTATTTAACACTGATCATCCAAAATTCACTTCCCCCTTCTGTCTGAGATGATCTAATTGATGTAATGAATTGGATTATCTAATCTCAGGGATCGGGGCGGATCCCCCACCCAGCTTTTATCTGTACACGGCTTCCTGAGCTGCTTGCTTACCACCTGCAATGCATCATGGGCCACGAAGACAGCTTTTACTTATTTGACACAAATCGTAATGGGTGATGGGTCCCTCCTCAACCCACATTCTACAATTTGCAGTTCCCAGTGGAAGTGTACTGAAACGTTTTTCTTTTCTCCATTTAATTTACTATGGTCAGGGGTTTACACCACTGATATAGAATTATATAGATCAGTGGTTTACACACTTTAATGCTGATTTTTAATGAAAATAAAAACCAATAGCTATTTCAATATATATTTCTAAAATAAAAACTTGTCTCAAAAGTAATAGTTCCTGCTAGACAGATGTTTGTCGCCATAAAATGTACCTTGTTGTGGACTTTTTTAAAACATGGTATCCTGATTATTTCCTCAGAAGGCAAGGCTGAATATGAACTTTTTTTTTTTGGGGTTGAGCAACACTGCCATCGAGTGGAACTTAGATCAAATAGCCTATATTTCAACAATTTCCAAGGCTCTTCAGAGGAAGAGAGCTGATGATGATGATTATAATAATAATACAAATGTAAATGTTTTAGATTATTCAACTGGTAACACTTTACAATAAGGTTCATTTAGTTAACATTAGTTAACTACATTAGTTAACATGTACAATATGTGAACAATACTTCTTCAGCATTTATTCATCTTAGTTAATATTAATTCCAAAATTTACTAATACGTTATTAAAATCAATTTGGATTTTTTGCATTGGTGTTTGATGCTACTGTTTTTCCTCTCAGTGTGTTCTGAGTGACAGTGTGTGTTATCTCAGTGAGGGTTGTGCATAGTGCTGTGCACACTGAGCCTGTTTTGAGCCATGTGTTAAGAGTTGTGCTCAGGTGACTGTTGGTAATGCAGACTGTAGTTAGAGTTTTGCTCATTTAGCTCCAGTCGTGCTCACTGTCGTTTAGCAATTGGAAAAAACTGTAAGAGCTGTCATCTTCTCATCTGCAGGATCTGCATGTGTTGTTGTGATTGTCATCAAGCGTCATGTTATCAAGCAGCAGAAGCGTGAGACTGAGGAGCGGAGGAAAACTGCACTTTACTCTCGTCGGGTTATAGTGGCGAGATCACATCTGAGACTTTGGATTAAAGTTCCTGTAAAATTGCAGCAGCAACACGTTTGACAAGCTCTTTTGTGCAGAAAATAATGATTTGCCTTTGAATGAGAAAGTCTAGTTTTTTGTATTTGTATGTGTGTGTGTGTGTGTGTGTGTGTGTGTGTGTGTGTGTGTGTGTGCGACGGAACAGAAGGACAGAACAGAGAGGACAGAAGAAATTTGCAGCGGAGTAATTCACACAAATCACCACAGGAGGGCGAAACACTTATGTTTATTAGACTCGATCGGACTCAGTTTGCAACGGTGTGATTCACACGAATCATCACTTTTCTTTTACTCTCTATATGTAATTCACACAAATCACCACAGGAGGGCGCACCACTTGTTTTTTTAGACTCCCTTTGCAATGGTGTAATTCACACAAATCACCACAGGAGGGCGACACTATTTTATGTTTATTAGACTTGATTTGCAATGGTGTAATTCACACAAATCACCACAGGAGGGCGACAATAATTTTAGATCTGACTTTTTTTGCATATACGTTTATATAGACAGACGATAGGACACAACACACACACTGATACAGTTGATACAAAGAATAACTTAAATGATAATACATTTATTTTAAAGTTTGTTTAGAGAATACATCAGTTTGCAAATTTAAATGTCAAATAGAATTTTGCACATGACTCTTATAGAAATAAAAACATTTTTTATAAGAATAGATCTGAGGAGTCAATGAATTATTAGTCAATGATGATAATCTTTCATCTAGTCTAAACACAAGAAGAATGTGGAATAGAACCCACGACCACTCGCTACAGAGCCAGTATTGCTACCACTGAGCCACTGAAGACGACACAGTTCTATTGGTTCTCTTTGTAGATTTAACTTTCGTCCAATGACGGGGGTGCCAAATCCGGAGAATTCGGGAAAATTGGGGGAAGTTTTCGGGGATTGGCACACAGCTTCCAGGAACCTGGGGGCCGCCAAGTCCCTGAATTCTCCGCAAATTCTCCCCGAAATCCCTGAATTCTGCAGGATTTACTCCTGACTTGGCGCCCCCTCAGGAGTGAATTGATATATGCAGCATAGACGGATACACAGCTACATCTATGCTGCATATATATATATCTATGCACCAATGAAGCCGGAAGCCGGGAACTAAAAGCTCCAAGTGGCTCAGTGGTTTGAGCGTTGCTTCATCATGTGGAGGATTTAGGTTCAAGTCCCACTCTTTGCATTAAAATGCTTTTTTTATGGTTTTGTCCAAATAAAAAAAAGACATGCCTCCAAAATAAAGTGAAAGAGTGGAAGCTCGAATGGCTCAGTGGTTTGAGTGTTACCCTATCATGCGGAAGATTTATGTTCAAATCCCATTCTTTGCATTAAAATGCTTTAATTTGAACAGTTTTGTCAAAAATAAAAACACATGACCCGAAAATAACGAGCAAGCGTGGAAGCTCCAGTGGCTCTGTGGTTTGAGCGTTGCTCCAGCATGTGGAGTATTTGGGTTCAAATCCTGCTTTTGCAGTAAAATGCTTTATTTTCACTGGTTTTGTCCAAATAAAAAAAAAAAGAGCAGAAGCTCCAGTGGCTCAGTGGTTTGAGCGTTGCACCATCATGTGGAGGATTTGGGTTCAAATCCCACTCTATGCATTAAAATGTTGAACAGTTTTATCCAAATAAAAAAGACATGCCCCCAAAATAACGAGCAAGAGTGGAAGCTCCAGTGGCTCAGTGGTTTGAGTGTTACCCTACCATGTGGAGGATTTGGGTTCAAACCCCATTCTTTTCATTAAAATACTTTATTTTCACTGTTTTTGTCCACAGAAAAAGACATGCTCCCAAAATAAAGAGCAAGAGTGGAAGTTCCAGTGGCTCAGTGGTTTGCGTGTTGCTCCATCATGTGGAGTACTTGGGTTCAAATTCCACTCTTTGCGTTAAAATGCTTTATTTTCACTGGTTTTGTCCAAATAAAAAAGACATTACCCCAAAATAAAGAAGAGCAAGAGAGGAAGCTCCAGTGGCTCAGAGGTTTGAGTGTTACCCTATCATGTGGAGAATTTGGGTTCAAATCCCATTCTTTGCATTAAAATGCTTTATTTTCACTTTTTTTTCCAAATAAAAAGACATGCCCCCGAAATAAAGAGTAAGAGTGGAAGTTCCAGTGGCTCAGTGGTCTGAGTGTTGTGATTACATGTGGGAATCCCAGGTTCGAGCCTTGCTCTTATGCTTCTTTAGTTTTGTTGAGTTTGTCCGAAAGAAGACATGCTCACAATAAAAGAAGTGCATGAGTGAGTACGGTCCTGTGGCTTAGTGGTGTGAGCTTTGCAGTTCCATGTGGGAAACATGAGTTCAAGCCTCACTCTTATGATGCTTTGCTTTAGTTTCCTCGGGTTTGTTGAAAAGAAAAAAAAGACATGCCCCCCCCCAAAAAAAGGTGAGTGAGGGTTGAAGGTCCAGTGGCTCAGTGGTGTGAGTGTCACTCTCTCGTGTGGAGAATCCTGGAATCTTGAGACTCTTGATGGTAAAAGTCTTTATTTTCACTGGTTTGGTCCAAATAAAAGACCAATCTTCAAAAAGGATACCCAACCATAAGTGGTTCAGTGGTAAAAGCGTTGCTGTTCTGTGTTGAAAATCCTGGTTCAAATCTCACTTTTTTGGTGGAAAATACTTTAGTTTGATTGTTTGAGACAAACAGAAACGGTGAAATGAAGAAGGTCCTGTGGCTCAGTGGTCTGAGTGTTGTGATTCCATGTGCGACTCCCAGGTTCGAGCCTCATTCTTCTGAAGCTTTAGTTTCACTGGGTTTGTCCAAGAAAGACATGTTCCCAAAAAAGAAGCATGAGTGTGTATGGTCCAGTGGCTCAGTGGTCTGAGTGTTGTGATTCCATGTGGGAATGCCAGGTTCAAGCCTTGCTTTTCTGCGTCTTTAGTTTTGCCGGGTTTATCCGAGAGAAAAGAAGACATGCTCACAATAAAATAAGTGCATGAGTGTGGACGGTCCAGTGGCTCAGTGGTGTGAGTGTTGCAGTTCCATGTGGGAACATGGGTTCAAGCCTCACTATTGCGATGCTTTGCTTTATTTTCGTCGGGTTTGTTGAAAAGAAAAAAAAAAGACATGCCCCCCAAAAAAAGGAGTGTGAGGGCTGAAGGTCCAGTGGCTCAGTGGTGTGAGTGTCAATCTCTCGTGTGGAGAATCCAGGTTTGAGTGTCTTGATGGTAAACATTTTTAGTTTGAGTGGTTTGGTCCAAATAAAAGACCAATCTTCAAAAAGGACGTTCAACTGTAAGTGGTTCAGCGGTAAAAGCGTTGCTGTTCTGTGTTGAAAATCCTGATTCAAATCTCACTTTTGTGGTTGAAATTACTTTAGTGTGATTTTTTGAGACAAACAGACACATTGAAATGAAGAAGCTCCTGTGGCTCAGTGGTCTTAGTGTTGTGATTCCATGTGGGAAACCCGGGTTCGAATCACACTCTTGTGATGCTTTATTTTCACTGGATTGTCGAAGTAGGACATGCTCCCAAAAAAAGAAGAGTGAGTGTGCAAGCTCCAGTGGCTCAGTGGTCTGAGTGTTATGGCTCCATGTGGGAAACCAGGGTTAGAGCCTCACTCTTATGATGCTTTAGTTTCAACGGGTTTGTCCAAAAGAGAAAAAGACATGCTCCCAAAAAATTAAATATGAGTGTGGATGGTCCAGTGGCTCAGTGGTGTGAGCGTTGCACTCTCGTGTGTAGAATCCTGGTTCGAGTCTCTTGTTGGTAAAACTCTTCTTTCACCGGTTTGTTCCAAATAAAGAAGACATACTCCCAAAAAAAAGAAGTTTGAGTGTGGATGGTCCAGTGGCTCAGTGGGTGAGCTCACACTCCCCAGTCGGGAGGTTCCTGGTCATGTTGTCAAACAGCAGAAGCGTGAGACTGAAGGAGAACCCGCTTCTGCCGCCTTGAGGAGCGGAGGAAAACTGCACTTTACTCTCGTCGGTTTATAGTGGCGAGATCACATGTGAGACTTTGGATTAAAGTTCCTTTAAAATTGCAGCAGCAACACGTTTGACAAGCTCTTTTGTGCAGAAAATAATGATTTGCCTTTGAATGAGAAAACCTAGTGTTTTTTTTTGTGTGTGTGTGTGTGTGTGTGTGTGTGTGTAACGTACTGACTCGATCGGACTCAGTTTGCAACGGTGTGATTCACACAAATCATCACTTTTCTTTTACTCTCTTTTTGTAATTCACACAAATCACCACAGGAGGGCGCAGTTTTTAGACTTTATTTGCAACGGTGTGATTCATACAAATCACCACAGGAGGGCGACACATTTATGTTTTTTAGACTTTATTTGAAACGGTGTAATTCACACAAATCACCACAGGAGGGCAAAAATAATTTTAGATCTGACATTTTTGCACATACATTTATATAGACAGACGATAGGACACAACACAATTCACAACACACAGTGAGATACAGTTGATACAAAGAACAACTTAAAAATAAAAAACATTTTTTTTTATAAGAATAGATCTGAGTAGTCAAGGAATTATTAATCAATGATGATAATAAACTTGAAATCTTAAAAAACATGATTGACTCAGCGGATAGTTGTCAACCTTACCAACCAGAAAGTCCTGGTTCAAATCCTAGGTTCCAATTTTGTTAAAGTTATTCATCGTTTAACACGAAACTCTGGATCAAACCTGTTGAAAACGCTCATCATCTCAGCAGACTCAGTGGCTCAGGAGAGAAAGAGTTGAGTTTCAATCACAGCGTCCTGAGTTCAAGTCCCACTATTGCTGACTTTTAATAGTTCTCATTAGACAAGGAGCGCCAAAAACCAGCCCTCAATGTGAAATCCAGCAAGAGATCTGTGGCTCACAGGTATGAGCGCCGCCTCATGGGTTCAGAGGTTGCTGGTTCGATCCCAGCCGGGTCTCTGCAATAGAAGTGAGTGATTAAGTACACACAAAGGCTTTCCTTTAGTAAATGAGATTTGAGTGTTAAATTGATGTGATTATATCAAACAAAGTGGCCAAAACACCACTTCTCAGTGAGAAAACCACAGTGGTGCAGTGGTTAAACAAATGTTCTCAGGTTATGGGTTGCACCGGAGACATGGGTTCGATCCCCACCTCAGCATGATTTATTGTAAAATCACAGGGCTTGAAGAGTCAAATATAAGTTCCAGCACATGTCTCAGCAAGAGATCTGTGGCTCACAGGTAAGAGCGCTGCCTCACGGGTTCAGAGGTTGCTGGTTCGATCCCAGCCAGATCTCTACGATATGAGTGAATGCTGTATGTGTGAAGGGGTGGGGATGATTCGGGTCCCCCCCCGAGCCCCGCCACAATGAAAAGCAGTGGTTATGCTGTTTTATACATTCAAAATTCAGCTGTCTAAAAATTTTGCCCCGCCGTACCTTCCCCACCTATTTAGGTTCCCATCATTTGCTTTTTAAAGGGGTCACCCTCCAAAAAGAAAATGATGGGAACCTACATGGTTAGCACAGTAAAACAAGCGTTTACATTACCTGTCCATCAGCAGACGTCCATCATTACAGTCAATGTCTGTCCACACGTCCCACAGCTCTGCTTCTGATGACTGGATGTAATGGTCCAAACACATGCCTTCTGTAAGGAAAGACATGAAAAAAAAAATAGTTTTAGAAATACTCAATATTCTACATCTATAAATGGCAATGTGAAAGTTAGTCTAAAGACTAGTTAAAGTAAAAGAGACTAGAAACAATTGCTTACTATTCTACTTCACTACACATAAATCAGAGGACGATTCATTTGAAGCTTATACATGTAACAACAACTAGAGATTCAACTTAATCACTGTCTTACAGGGCCACACAATTATAAAAACACTGAACACACAGAACTAAAATCGAACTCCCCATTCACAGAAAGCCAAACCTACAAAACATCAGAGCAATATTAGAAATGCAATGCAAAGAAAACCAATTGAAAAGTGTCTAGTCACTGCTCTCTACTTGTATTGTTTCATGCTTGAATGACATTTTAATTAAATACCAGTTTAAAGGCAGTTTTCACTCTCAGATCCCAGTCATAACAGGAAGTAGAATAGAAGAAGGAAGCAACAGGAGAACATCAGAGCTTCACACAAGACACAACTCCTGCTGACTCTCACATACACCCAGAAAACACTGCAATATCCACTTAGTCCTTCTTATTACACTTTACAGTGTGAATATCAGAGGGCGATTCATTCAGAGATTAAAAAGGTAACGCTACAACAGCGACTGACAAGAGAACTTGACTTCATGCTAAAGGAAAAGTTACTTACAGGTGAGTCTTGTGCCGTACTCGGTTCCCTCATTGATGTGTCGTTTGATTGCGTCTGTGTGTCGGTTTTATTTGCTGTTGAGCTGTAATATGTGCTGTTAAAGTGACATTAAGAGCTGTCATCTTCTCATCTGCAGGATCTGCATGTGTTGTTGTGATTGTCATCAAGCGTCATGTTGTCAAACAGCAGAAGCGTGAGACTGAAGGAGAACCCGCTTCTGCCGCCTTGAGGAGCGGAGGAAAACTGCACTTTACTCTCGTCGGTTTATAGTGGCGAGATCACATCTGACACTTTGGATTAAAGTTCCTGTAAAATTGCAGCAGCAACACGTTTGACAAGCTCTTTTGTGCAGAAAATAATGATTTGCCTTTGAATGAGAAAACCTAGTGTTTTTTTTTTTGTGTGTGTGTGTGTGTGTGTGTGTGTGTGTGTGTGTGTGTGTGTAACGTACTGACTCGATCGGACTCAGTTTGCAACGGTGTGATTCACACAAATCATCACTTTTCTTTTACTCTCTTTTTGTAATTCACACAAATCACCACAGGAGGGCGCAGTTTTTAGACTTTATTTGCAACGGTGTGATTCATACAAATCACCACAGGAGGGCGACACATTTATGTTTTTTAGACTTTATTTGAAACGGTGTAATTCACACAAATCACCACAGGAGGGCAAAAATAATTTTAGATCTGACATTTTTGCACATACATTTATATAGACAGACGATAGGACACAACACAATTCACAACACACAGTGAGATACAGTTGATACAAAGAACAACTTAAAAATAAAAAAACATTTTTTTTATAAGAATAGATCTGAGTAGTCAAGGAATTATTAATCAATGATGATAATAAACTTGAAATCTTAAAAAACATGATTGACTCAGCGGATAGTTGTCAACCTTACCAACCAGAAAGTCCTGGTTCAAATCCTAGGTTCCAATTTTGTTAAAGTTATTCATCGTTTAACACGAAACTCTGGATCAAACCTGTTGAAAACGCTCATCATCTTAGCAGACTCAGTGGCTCAGGAGAGAAAGAGTTGCATTTCAATCACAGCGTCCTGAGTTCAAGTCCCACTATTGCTGACTTTTAATAGTTCTCATTAGACAAGGAGCGCCAAAAACCAGCCCTCAATGTGAAATCCAGCAAGAGATCTGTGGCTCACAGGTATGAGCGCCGCCTCATGGGTTCAGAGGTTGCTGGTTCGATCCCAGCCGGGTCTCTGCAATAGAAGTGAGTGATTAAGTACACACAAAGGCTTTCCTTTAGTAAATGAGATTTGAGTGTTAAATTGATGTGATTATATCAAACAAAGTGGCCAAAACACCACTTCTCAGTGAGAAAACCACAGTGGTGCAGTGGTTAAACAAATGTTCTCAGGTTATGGGTTGCACCGGAGACATGGGTTTGATCCCCACCTCAGCATGATTTATTGTAAAATCACAGGGCTTGAAGAGTCAAATATAAGTTCCAGCACATGTCTCAGCAAGAGATCTGTGGCTCACAGGTAAGAGCGCTGCCTCACGGGTTCAGAGGTTGCTGGTTCGATCCCAGCCAGATCTCTACGATATGAGTGAATGCTGTATGTGTGAAGGGGTGGGGATGATTCGGGTCCCCCCCCGAGCCCCGCCACAATGAAAAGCAGTGGTTATGCTGTTTTATACATTCAAAATTCAGCTGTCTAAAAATTTTGCCCCGCCGTACCTTCCCCACCTATTTAGGTTCCCATCATTTGCTTTTTAAAGGGGTCACCCTCCAAAAAGAAAATGATGGGAACCTACATGGTTAGCACAGTAAAACAAGCGTTTACATTACCTGTCCATCAGCAGACGTCCATCATTACAGTCAATGTCTGTCCACACGTCCCACAGCTCTGCTTCTGATGACTGGATGTAATGGTCCAAACACATGCCTTCTGTAAGGAAAGACATGAAAAAAAAAAATAGTTTTAGAAATACTCAATATTCTACATCTATAAATGGCAATGTGAAAGTTAGTCTAAAGACTAGTTAAAGTAAAAGAGACTAGAAACAATTGCTTACTATTCTACTTCACTACACATAAATCAGAGGACGATTCATTTGAAGCTTATACATGTAACAACAACTAGAGATTCAACTTAATCACTGTCTTACAGGGCCACACAATTATAAAAACACTGAACACACAGAACTAAAATCGAACTCCCCATTCACAGAAAGCCAAACCTACAAAACATCAGAGCAATATTAGAAATGCAATGCAAAGAAAACCAATTGAAAAGTGTCTAGTCACTGCTCTCTACTTGTATTGTTTCATGCTTGAATGACATTTTAATTAAATACCAGTTTAAAGGCAGTTTTCACTCTCAGATCCCAGTCATAACAGGAAGTAGAATAGAAGAAGGAAGCAACGGGAGAACATCAGAGCTTCACACAAGACACAACTCCTGCTGACTCTCACATACACCCAGAAAACACTGCAATATCCACTTAGTCCTTCTTATTACACTTTACAGTGTGAATATCAGAGGGCGATTCATTCAGAGATTAAAAAGGTAACGCTACAACAGCGACTGACAAGAGAACTTGACTTCATGCTAAAGGAAAAGTTACTTACAGGTGAGTCTTGTGCCGTACTCGGTTCCCTCATTGATGTGTCGTTTGATTGCGTCTGTGTGTCGGTTTTATTTGCTGTTGAGCTGTAATATGTGCTGTTAAAGTGACATTAAGAGCTGTCATCTTCTCATCTGCAGGATCTGCATGTGTTGTTGTGATTGTCATCAAGCGTCATGTTGTCAAACAGCAGAAGCGTGAGACTGAAGGAGAACCCGCTTCTGCCGCCTTGAGGAGCGGAGGAAAACTGCACTTTACTCTCGTCGGTTTATAGTGGCGAGATCACATCTGACACTTTGGATTAAAGTTCCTGTAAAATTGCAGCAGCAACACGTTTGACAAGCTCTTTTGTGCAGAAAATAATGATTTGCCTTTGAATGAGAAAACCTAGTGTTTTTTTTTTTGTGTGTGTGTGTGTGTGTGTGTGTGTGTGTGTGTGTGTGTAACGTACTGACTCGATCGGACTCAGTTTGCAACGGTGTGATTCACACAAATCATCACTTTTCTTTTACTCTCTTTTTGTAATTCACACAAATCACCACAGGAGGGCGCAGTTTTTAGACTTTATTTGCAACGGTGTGATTCATACAAATCACCACAGGAGGGCGACACATTTATGTTTTTTAGACTTTATTTGAAACGGTGTAATTCACACAAATCACCACAGGAGGGCAAAAATAATTTTAGATCTGACATTTTTGCACATACATTTATATAGACAGACGATAGGACACAACACAATTCACAACACACAGTGAGATACAGTTGATACAAAGAACAACTTAAAAATAAAAAAACATTTTTTTTATAAGAATAGATCTGAGTAGTCAAGGAATTATTAATCAATGATGATAATAAACTTGAAATCTTAAAAAACATGATTGACTCAGCGGATAGTTGTCAACCTTACCAACCAGAAAGTCCTGGTTCAAATCCTAGGTTCCAATTTTGTTAAAGTTATTCATCGTTTAACACAAAACTCTGGATCAAACCTGTTGAAAACGCTCATCATCTCAGCAGACTCAGTGGCTCAGGAGAGAAAGAGTTGCGTTTCAATCACAGCGTCCTGAGTTCAAGTCCCACTATTGCTGACTTTTAATAGTTCTCATTAGACAAGGAGCGCCAAAAACCAGCCCTCAATGTGAAATCCAGCAAGAGATCTGTGGCTCACAGGTATGAGCGCCGCCTCACGGGTTCAGAGGTTGCTGGTTCGATCCCAGCCGGGTCTCTGCAATAGAAGTGAGTGATTAAGTACACACAAAGGCTTTCCTTTAGTAAATGAGATTTGAGTGTTAAATTGATGTGATTATATCAAACAAAGTGGCCAAAACACCACTTCTCAGTGAGAAAACCACAGTGGTGCAGTGGTTAAACAAATGTTCTCAGGTTATGGGTTGCACCGGAGACATGGGTTCGATCCCCACCTCAGCATGATTTATTGTAAAATCACAGGGCTTGAAGAGTCAAATATAAGTTCCAGCACATGTCTCAGCAAGAGATCTGTGGCTCACAGGTAAGAGCGCTGCCTCACGGGTTCAGAGGTTGCTGGTTCGATCCCAGCCAGATCTCTACGATATGAGTGAATGCTGTATGTGTGAAGGGGTGGGGATGATTCGGGTCCCCCCCCCGAGCCCCGCCACAATGAAAAGCAGTGGTTATGCTGATTTATACATTCAAAATTCAGCTGTCTAAAAATTTTGCCCCGCCGTACCTTCCCCACCTATTTAGGTTCCCATCATTTGCTTTTTAAAGGGGTCACCCTCCAAAAAGAAAATGATGGGAACCTACATGGTTAGCACAGTAAAACAAGCGTTTACATTACCTGTCCATCAGCAGACGTCCATCATTACAGTCAATGTCTGTCCACACGTCCCACAGCTCTGCTTCTGATGACTGGATGTAATGGTCCAAACACATGCCTTCTGTAAGGAAAGACATGAAAAAAAAAAATAGTTTTAGAAATACTCAATATTCTACATCTATAAATGGCAATGTGAAAGTTAGTCTAAAGACTAGTTAAAGTAAAAGAGACTAGAAACAATTGCTTACTATTCTACTTCACTACACATAAATCAGAGGACGATTCATTTGAAGCTTATACATGTAACAACAACTAGAGATTCAACTTAATCACTGTCTTACAGGGCCACACAATTATAAAAACACTGAACACACAGAACTAAAATCGAACTCCCCATTCACAGAAAGCCAAACCTACAAAACATCAGAGCAATATTAGAAATGCAATGCAAAGAAAACCAATTGAAAAGTGTCTAGTCACTGCTCTCTACTTGTATTGTTTCATGCTTGAATGACATTTTAATTAAATACCAGTTTAAAGGCAGTTTTCACTCTCAGATCCCAGTCATAACAGGAAGTAGAATAGAAGAAGGAAGCAACGGGAGAACATCAGAGCTTCACACAAGACACAACTCCTGCTGACTCTCACATACACCCAGAAAACACTGCAATATCCACTTAGTCCTTCTTATTACACTTTACAGTGTGAATATCAGAGGGCGATTCATTCAGAGATTAAAAAGGTAACGCTACAACAGCGACTGACAAGAGAACTTGACTTCATGCTAAAGGAAAAGTTACTTACAGGTGAGTCTTGTGCCGTACTCGGTTCCCTCATTGATGTGTCGTTTGATTGCGTCTGTGTGTCGGTTTTATTTGCTGTTGAGCTGTAATATGTGCTGTTAAAGTGACATTAAGAGCTGTCATCTTCTCATCTGCAGGATCTGCATGTGTTGTTGTGATTGTCATCAAGCGTCATGTTGTCAAACAGCAGAAGCGTGAGACTGAAGGAGAACCCGCTTCTGCCGCCTTGAGGAGCGGAGGAAAACTGCACTTTACTCTCGTCGGTTTATAGTGGCGAGATCACATCTGACACTTTGGATTAAAGTTCCTGTAAAATTGCAGCAGCAACACGTTTGACAAGCTCTTTTGTGCAGAAAATAATGATTTGCCTTTGAATGAGAAAACCTAGTGTTTTTTTTTTGTGTGTGTGTGTGTGTGTGTGTGTGTGTGTGTGTGTGTGTGTAACGTACTGACTCGATCGGACTCAGTTTGCAACGGTGTGATTCACACAAATCATCACTTTTCTTTTACTCTCTTTTTGTAATTCACACAAATCACCACAGGAGGGCGCAGTTTTTAGACTTTATTTGCAACGGTGTGATTCATACAAATCACCACAGGAGGGCGACACATTTATGTTTTTTAGACTTTATTTGAAACGGTGTAATTCACACAAATCACCACAGGAGGGCAAAAATAATTTTAGATCTGACATTTTTGCACATACATTTATATAGACAGACGATAGGACACAACACAATTCACAACACACAGTGAGATACAGTTGATACAAAGAACAACTTAAAAATAAAAAAACATTTTTTTTATAAGAATAGATCTGAGTAGTCAAGGAATTATTAATCAATGATGATAATAAACTTGAAATCTTAAAAAACATGATTGACTCAGCGGATAGTTGTCAACCTTACCAACCAGAAAGTCCTGGTTCAAATCCTAGGTTCCAATTTTGTTAAAGTTATTCATCGTTTAACACGAAACTCTGGATCAAACCTGTTGAAAACGCTCATCATCTTAGCAGACTCAGTGGCTCAGGAGAGAAAGAGTTGCGTTTCAATCACAGCGTCCTGAGTTCAAGTCCCACTATTGCTGACTTTTAATAGTTCTCATTAGACAAGGAGCGCCAAAAACCAGCCCTCAATGTGAAATCCAGCAAGAGATCTGTGGCTCACAGGTATGAGCGCCGCCTCATGGGTTCAGAGGTTGCTGGTTCGATCCCAGCCGGGTCTCTGTAATAGAAGTGAGTGATTAAGTACACACAAAGGCTTTCCTTTAGTAAATGAGATTTGAGTGTTAAATTGATGTGATTATATCAAACAAAGTGGCCAAAACACCACTTCTCAGTGAGAAAACCACAGTGGTGCAGTGGTTAAACAAATGTTCTCAGGTTATGGGTTGCACCGGAGACATGGGTTCGATCCCCACCTCAGCATGATTTATTGTAAAATCACAGGGCTTGAAGAGTCAAATATAAGTTCCAGCACATGTCTCAGCAAGAGATCTGTGGCTCACAGGTAAGAGCGCTGCCTCACGGGTTCAGAGGTTGCTGGTTCGATCCCAGCCAGATCTCTACGATATGAGTGAATGCTGTATGTGTGAAGGGGTGGGGATGATTCGGGTCCCCCCCCGAGCCCCGCCACAATGAAAAGCAGTGGTTATGCTGTTTTATACATTCAAAATTCAGCTGTCTAAAAATTTTGCCCCGCCGTACCTTCCCCACCTATTTAGGTTCCCATCATTTGCTTTTTAAAGGGGTCACCCTCCAAAAAGAAAATGATGGGAACCTACATGGTTAGCACAGTAAAACAAGCGTTTACATTACCTGTCCATCAGCAGACGTCCATCATTACAGTCAATGTCTGTCCACACGTCCCACAGCTCTGCTTCTGATGACTGGATGTAATGGTCCAAACACATGCCTTCTGTAAGGAAAGACATGAAAAAAAAAATAGTTTTAGAAATACTCAATATTCTACATCTATAAATGGCAATGTGAAAGTTAGTCTAAAGACTAGTTAAAGTAAAAGAGACTAGAAACAATTGCTTACTATTCTACTTCACTACACATAAATCAGAGGACGATTCATTTGAAGCTTATACATGTAACAACAACTAGAGATTCAACTTAATCACTGTCTTACAGGGCCACACAATTATAAAAACACTGAACACACAGAACTAAAATCGAACTCCCCATTCACAGAAAGCCAAACCTACAAAACATCAGAGCAATATTAGAAATGCAATGCAAAGAAAACCAATTGAAAAGTGTCTAGTCACTGCTCTCTACTTGTATTGTTTCATGCTTGAATGACATTTTAATTAAATACCAGTTTAAAGGCAGTTTTCACTCTCAGATCCCAGTCATAACAGGAAGTAGAATAGAAGAAGGAAGCAACGGGAGAACATCAGAGCTTCACACAAGACACAACTCCTGCTGACTCTCACATACACCCAGAAAACACTGCAATATCCACTTAGTCCTTCTTATTACACTTTACAGTGTGAATATCAGAGGGCGATTCATTCAGAGATTAAAAAGGTAACGCTACAACAGCGACTGACAAGAGAACTTGACTTCATGCTAAAGGAAAAGTTACTTACAGGTGAGTCTTGTGCCGTACTCGGTTCCCTCATTGATGTGTCGTTTGATTGCGTCTGTGTGTCGGTTTTATTTGCTGTTGAGCTGTAATATGTGCTGTTAAAGTGACATTAAGAGCTGTCATCTTCTCATCTGCAGGATCTGCATGTGTTGTTGTGATTGTCATCAAGCGTCATGTTGTCAAACAGCAGAAGCGTGAGACTGAAGGAGAACCCGCTTCTGCCGCCTTGAGGAGCGGAGGAAAACTGCACTTTACTCTCGTCGGTTTATAGTGGCGAGATCACATCTGACACTTTGGATTAAAGTTCCTGTAAAATTGCAGCAGCAACACGTTTGACAAGCTCTTTTGTGCAGAAAATAATGATTTGCCTTTGAATGAGAAAACCTAGTGTTTTTTTTTTGTGTGTGTGTGTGTGTGTGTGTGTGTGTGTGTGTGTGTGTAACGTACTGACTCGATCGGACTCAGTTTGCAACGGTGTGATTCACACAAATCATCACTTTTCTTTTACTCTCTTTTTGTAATTCACACAAATCACCACAGGAGGGCGCAGTTTTTAGACTTTATTTGCAACGGTGTGATTCATACAAATCACCACAGGAGGGCGACACATTTATGTTTTTTAGACTTTATTTGAAACGGTGTAATTCACACAAATCACCACAGGAGGGCAAAAATAATTTTAGATCTGACATTTTTGCACATACATTTATATAGACAGACGATAGGACACAACACAATTCACAACACACAGTGAGATACAGTTGATACAAAGAACAACTTAAAAATAAAAAAACATTTTTTTTATAAGAATAGATCTGAGTAGTCAAGGAATTATTAATCAATGATGATAATAAACTTGAAATCTTAAAAAACATGATTGACTCAGCGGATAGTTGTCAACCTTACCAACCAGAAAGTCCTGGTTCAAATCCTAGGTTCCAATTTTGTTAAAGTTATTCATCGTTTAACACAAAACTCTGGATCAAACCTGTTGAAAACGCTCATCATCTCAGCAGACTCAGTGGCTCAGGAGAGAAAGAGTTGCGTTTCAATCACAGCGTCCTGAGTTCAAGTCCCACTATTGCTGACTTTTAATAGTTCTCATTAGACAAGGAGCGCCAAAAACCAGCCCTCAATGTGAAATCCAGCAAGAGATCTGTGGCTCACAGGTATGAGCGCCGCCTCACGGGTTCAGAGGTTGCTGGTTCGATCCCAGCCGGGTCTCTGCAATAGAAGTGAGTGATTAAGTACACACAAAGGCTTTCCTTTAGTAAATGAGATTTGAGTGTTAAATTGATGTGATTATATCAAACAAAGTGGCCAAAACACCACTTCTCAGTGAGAAAACCACAGTGGTGCAGTGGTTAAACAAATGTTCTCAGGTTATGGGTTGCACCGGAGACATGGGTTCGATCCCCACCTCAGCATGATTTATTGTAAAATCACAGGGCTTGAAGAGTCAAATATAAGTTCCAGCACATGTCTCAGCAAGAGATCTGTGGCTCACAGGTAAGAGCGCTGCCTCACGGGTTCAGAGGTTGCTGGTTCGATCCCAGCCAGATCTCTACGATATGAGTGAATGCTGTATGTGTGAAGGGGTGGGGATGATTCGGGTCCCCCCCCCGAGCCCCGCCACAATGAAAAGCAGTGGTTATGCTGATTTATACATTCAAAATTCAGCTGTCTAAAAATTTTGCCCCGCCGTACCTTCCCCACCTATTTAGGTTCCCATCATTTGCTTTTTAAAGGGGTCACCCTCCAAAAAGAAAATGATGGGAACCTACATGGTTAGCACAGTAAAACAAGCGTTTACATTACCTGTCCATCAGCAGACGTCCATCATTACAGTCAATGTCTGTCCACACGTCCCACAGCTCTGCTTCTGATGACTGGATGTAATGGTCCAAACACATGCCTTCTGTAAGGAAAGACATGAAAAAAAAAATAGTTTTAGAAATACTCAATATTCTACATCTATAAATGGCAATGTGAAAGTTAGTCTAAAGACTAGTTAAAGTAAAAGAGACTAGAAACAATTGCTTACTATTCTACTTCACTACACATAAATCAGAGGACGATTCATTTGAAGCTTATACATGTAACAACAACTAGAGATTCAACTTAATCACTGTCTTACAGGGCCACACAATTATAAAAACACTGAACACACAGAACTAAAATCGAACTCCCCATTCACAGAAAGCCAAACCTACAAAACATCAGAGCAATATTAGAAATGCAATGCAAAGAAAACCAATTGAAAAGTGTCTAGTCACTGCTCTCTACTTGTATTGTTTCATGCTTGAATGACATTTTAATTAAATACCAGTTTAAAGGCAGTTTTCACTCTCAGATCCCAGTCATAACAGGAAGTAGAATAGAAGAAGGAAGCAACGGGAGAACATCAGAGCTTCACACAAGACACAACTCCTGCTGACTCTCACATACACCCAGAAAACACTGCAATATCCACTTAGTCCTTCTTATTACACTTTACAGTGTGAATATCAGAGGGCGATTCATTCAGAGATTAAAAAGGTAACGCTACAACAGCGACTGACAAGAGAACTTGACTTCATGCTAAAGGAAAAGTTACTTACAGGTGAGTCTTGTGCCGTACTCGGTTCCCTCATTGATGTGTCGTTTGATTGCGTCTGTGTGTCGGTTTTATTTGCTGTTGAGCTGTAATATGTGCTGTTAAAGTGACATTAAGAGCTGTCATCTTCTCATCTGCAGGATCTGCATGTGTTGTTGTGATTGTCATCAAGCGTCATGTTGTCAAACAGCAGAAGCGTGAGACTGAAGGAGAACCCGCTTCTGCCGCCTTGAGGAGCGGAGGAAAACTGCACTTTACTCTCGTCGGTTTATAGTGGCGAGATCACATCTGACACTTTGGATTAAAGTTCCTGTAAAATTGCAGCAGCAACACGTTTGACAAGCTCTTTTGTGCAGAAAATAATGATTTGCCTTTGAATGAGAAAACCTAGTGTTTTTTTTTTGTGTGTGTGTGTGTGTGTGTGTGTGTGTGTGTGTGTGTGTGTAACGTACTGACTCGATCGGACTCAGTTTGCAACGGTGTGATTCACACAAATCATCACTTTTCTTTTACTCTCTTTTTGTAATTCACACAAATCACCACAGGAGGGCGCAGTTTTTAGACTTTATTTGCAACGGTGTGATTCATACAAATCACCACAGGAGGGCGACACATTTATGTTTTTTAGACTTTATTTGAAACGGTGTAATTCACACAAATCACCACAGGAGGGCAAAAATAATTTTAGATCTGACATTTTTGCACATACATTTATATAGACAGACGATAGGACACAACACAATTCACAACACACAGTGAGATACAGTTGATACAAAGAACAACTTAAAAATAAAAAAACATTTTTTTTATAAGAATAGATCTGAGTAGTCAAGGAATTATTAATCAATGATGATAATAAACTTGAAATCTTAAAAAACATGATTGACTCAGCGGATAGTTGTCAACCTTACCAACCAGAAAGTCCTGGTTCAAATCCTAGGTTCCAATTTTGTTAAAGTTATTCATCGTTTAACACGAAACTCTGGATCAAACCTGTTGAAAACGCTCATCATCTTAGCAGACTCAGTGGCTCAGGAGAGAAAGAGTTGCGTTTCAATCACAGCGTCCTGAGTTCAAGTCCCACTATTGCTGACTTTTAATAGTTCTCATTAGACAAGGAGCGCCAAAAACCAGCCCTCAATGTGAAATCCAGCAAGAGATCTGTGGCTCACAGGTATGAGCGCCGCCTCATGGGTTCAGAGGTTGCTGGTTCGATCCCAGCCGGGTCTCTGTAATAGAAGTGAGTGATTAAGTACACACAAAGGCTTTCCTTTAGTAAATGAGATTTGAGTGTTAAATTGATGTGATTATATCAAACAAAGTGGCCAAAACACCACTTCTCAGTGAGAAAACCACAGTGGTGCAGTGGTTAAACAAATGTTCTCAGGTTATGGGTTGCACCGGAGACATGGGTTCGATCCCCACCTCAGCATGATTTATTGTAAAATCACAGGGCTTGAAGAGTCAAATATAAGTTCCAGCACATGTCTCAGCAAGAGATCTGTGGCTCACAGGTAAGAGCGCTGCCTCACGGGTTCAGAGGTTGCTGGTTCGATCCCAGCCAGATCTCTACGATATGAGTGAATGCTGTATGTGTGAAGGGGTGGGGATGATTCGGGTCCCCCCCCGAGCCCCGCCACAATGAAAAGCAGTGGTTATGCTGTTTTATACATTCAAAATTCAGCTGTCTAAAAATTTTGCCCCGCCGTACCTTCCCCACCTATTTAGGTTCCCATCATTTGCTTTTTAAAGGGGTCACCCTCCAAAAAGAAAATGATGGGAACCTACATGGTTAGCACAGTAAAACAAGCGTTTACATTACCTGTCCATCAGCAGACGTCCATCATTACAGTCAATGTCTGTCCACACGTCCCACAGCTCTGCTTCTGATGACTGGATGTAATGGTCCAAACACATGCCTTCTGTAAGGAAAGACATGAAAAAAAAAATAGTTTTAGAAATACTCAATATTCTACATCTATAAATGGCAATGTGAAAGTTAGTCTAAAGACTAGTTAAAGTAAAAGAGACTAGAAACAATTGCTTACTATTCTACTTCACTACACATAAATCAGAGGACGATTCATTTGAAGCTTATACATGTAACAACAACTAGAGATTCAACTTAATCACTGTCTTACAGGGCCACACAATTATAAAAACACTGAACACACAGAACTAAAATCGAACTCCCCATTCACAGAAAGCCAAACCTACAAAACATCAGAGCAATATTAGAAATGCAATGCAAAGAAAACCAATTGAAAAGTGTCTAGTCACTGCTCTCTACTTGTATTGTTTCATGCTTGAATGACATTTTAATTAAATACCAGTTTAAAGGCAGTTTTCACTCTCAGATCCCAGTCATAACAGGAAGTAGAATAGAAGAAGGAAGCAACGGGAGAACATCAGAGCTTCACACAAGACACAACTCCTGCTGACTCTCACATACACCCAGAAAACACTGCAATATCCACTTAGTCCTTCTTATTACACTTTACAGTGTGAATATCAGAGGGCGATTCATTCAGAGATTAAAAAGGTAACGCTACAACAGCGACTGACAAGAGAACTTGACTTCATGCTAAAGGAAAAGTTACTTACAGGTGAGTCTTGTGCCGTACTCGGTTCCCTCATTGATGTGTCGTTTGATTGCGTCTGTGTGTCGGTTTTATTTGCTGTTGAGCTGTAATATGTGCTGTTAAAGTGACATTAAGAGCTGTCATCTTCTCATCTGCAGGATCTGCATGTGTTGTTGTGATTGTCATCAAGCGTCATGTTGTCAAACAGCAGAAGCGTGAGACTGAAGGAGAACCCGCTTCTGCCGCCTTGAGGAGCGGAGGAAAACTGCACTTTACTCTCGTCGGTTTATAGTGGCGAGATCACATCTGACACTTTGGATTAAAGTTCCTGTAAAATTGCAGCAGCAACACGTTTGACAAGCTCTTTTGTGCAGAAAATAATGATTTGCCTTTGAATGAGAAAACCTAGTGTTTTTTTTTTGTGTGTGTGTGTGTGTGTGTGTGTGTGTGTGTGTGTGTGTAACGTACTGACTCGATCGGACTCAGTTTGCAACGGTGTGATTCACACAAATCATCACTTTTCTTTTACTCTCTTTTTGTAATTCACACAAATCACCACAGGAGGGCGCAGTTTTTAGACTTTATTTGCAACGGTGTGATTCATACAAATCACCACAGGAGGGCGACACATTTATGTTTTTTAGACTTTATTTGAAACGGTGTAATTCACACAAATCACCACAGGAGGGCAAAAATAATTTTAGATCTGACATTTTTGCACATACATTTATATAGACAGATGATAGGACACAACACAATTCACAACACACAGTGAGATACAGTTGATACAAAGAACAACTTAAAAATAAAAAAACATTTTTTTTATAAGAATAGATCTGAGTAGTCAAGGAATTATTAATCAATGATGATAATAAACTTGAAATCTTAAAAAACATGATTGACTCAGCGGATAGTTGTCAACCTTACCAACCAGAAAGTCCTGGTTCAAATCCTCGGTTCCAATTTTGTTAAAGTTATTCATCGTTTAACACGAAACTCTGGATCAAACCTGTTGAAAACGCTCATCATCTCAGCAGACTCAGTGGCTCAGGAGAGAAAGAGTTGCGTTTCAATCACAGCGTCCCGAGTTCAAGTCCCACTATTGCTGACTTTTAATAGTTCTCATTAGACAAGGAGCGCCAAAAACCAGCCCTCAATGTGAAATCCAGCAAGAGATCTGTGGCTCACAGGTATGAGCGCCGCCTCATGGGTTCAGAGGTTGCTGGTTCGATCCCAGCCGGGTCTCTGCAATAGAAGTGAGTGATTAAGTACACACAAAGGCTTTCCTTTAGTAAATGAGATTTGAGTGTTAAATTGATGTGATTATATCAAACAAAGTGGCCAAAACACCACTTCTCAGTGAGAAAACCACAGTGGTGCAGTGGTTAAACAAATGTTCTCAGGTTATGGGTTGCACCGGAGACATGGGTTCGATCCCCACCTCAGCATGATTTATTGTAAAATCACAGGGCTTGAAGAGTCAAATATAAGTTCCAGCACATGTCTCAGCAAGAGATCTGTGGCTCACAGGTAAGAGCGCTGCCTCACGGGTTCAGAGGTTGCTGGTTCGATCCCAGCCAGATCTCTACGATATGAGTGAATGCTGTATGTGTGAAGGGGTGGGGATGATTCGGGTCCCCCCCCGAGCCCCGCCACAATGAAAAGCAGTGGTTATGCTGTTTTATACATTCAAAATTCAGCTGTCTAAAAATTTTGCCCCGCCGTACCTTCCCCACCTATTTAGGTTCCCATCATTTGCTTTTTAAAGGGGTCACCCTCCAAAAAGAAAATGATGGGAACCTACATGGTTAGCACAGTAAAACAAGCGTTTACATTACCTGTCCATCAGCAGACGTCCATCATTACAGTCAATGTCTGTCCACACGTCCCACAGCTCTGCTTCTGATGACTGGATGTAATGGTCCAAACACATGCCTTCTGTAAGGAAAGACATGAAAAAAAAAATAGTTTTAGAAATACTCAATATTCTACATCTATAAATGGCAATGTGAAAGTTAGTCTAAAGACTAGTTAAAGTAAAAGAGACTAGAAACAATTGCTTACTATTCTACTTCACTACACATAAATCAGAGGACGATTCATTTGAAGCTTATACATGTAACAACAACTAGAGATTCAACTTAATCACTGTCTTACAGGGCCACACAATTATAAAAACACTGAACACACAGAACTAAAATCGAACTCCCCATTCACAGAAAGCCAAACCTACAAAACATCAGAGCAATATTAGAAATGCAATGCAAAGAAAACCAATTGAAAAGTGTCTAGTCACTGCTCTCTACTTGTATTGTTTCATGCTTGAATGACATTTTAATTAAATACCAGTTTAAAGGCAGTTTTCACTCTCAGATCCCAGTCATAACAGGAAGTAGAATAGAAGAAGGAAGCAACAGGAGAACATCAGAGCTTCACACAAGACACAACTCCTGCTGACTCTCACATACACCCAGAAAACACTGCAATATCCACTTAGTCCTTCTTATTACACTTTACAGTGTGAATATCAGAGGGCGATTCATTCAGAGATTAAAAAGGTAACGCTACAACAGCGACTGACAAGAGAACTTGACTTCATGCTAAAGGAAAAGTTACTTACAGGTGAGTCTTGTGCCGTACTCGGTTCCCTCATTGATGTGTCGTTTGATTGCGTCTGTGTGTCGGTTTTATTTGCTGTTGAGCTGTAATATGTGCTGTTAAAGTGACATTAAGAGCTGTCATCTTCTCATCTGCAGGATCTGCATGTGTTGTTGTGATTGTCATCAAGCGTCATGTTGTCAAACAGCAGAAGCGTGAGACTGAAGGAGAACCCGCTTCTGCCGCCTTGAGGAGCGGAGGAAAACTGCACTTTACTCTCGTCGGTTTATAGTGGCGAGATCACATCTGACACTTTGGATTAAAGTTCCTGTAAAATTGCAGCAGCAACACGTTTGACAAGCTCTTTTGTGCAGAAAATAATGATTTGCCTTTGAATGAGAAAACCTAGTGTTTTTTTTTTGTGTGTGTGTGTGTGTGTGTGTGTGTGTGTGTGTGTGTGTGTAACGTACTGACTCGATCGGACTCAGTTTGCAACGGTGTGATTCACACAAATCATCACTTTTCTTTTACTCTCTTTTTGTAATTCACACAAATCACCACAGGAGGGCGCAGTTTTTAGACTTTATTTGCAACGGTGTGATTCATACAAATCACCACAGGAGGGCGACACATTTATGTTTTTTAGACTTTATTTGAAACGGTGTAATTCACACAAATCACCACAGGAGGGCAAAAATAATTTTAGATCTGACATTTTTGCACATACATTTATATAGACAGACGATAGGACACAACACAATTCACAACACACAGTGAGATACAGTTGATACAAAGAACAACTTAAAAATAAAAAAACATTTTTTTTATAAGAATAGATCTGAGTAGTCAAGGAATTATTAATCAATGATGATAATAAACTTGAAATCTTAAAAAACATGATTGACTCAGCGGATAGTTGTCAACCTTACCAACCAGAAAGTCCTGGTTCAAATCCTAGGTTCCAATTTTGTTAAAGTTATTCATCGTTTAACACGAAACTCTGGATCAAACCTGTTGAAAACGCTCATCATCTCAGCAGACTCAGTGGCTCAGGAGAGAAAGAGTTGCGTTTCAATCACAGCGTCCTGAGTTCAAGTCCCACTATTGCTGACTTTTAATAGTTCTCATTAGACAAGGAGCGCCAAAAACCAGCCCTCAATGTGAAATCCAGCAAGAGATCTGTGGCTCACAGGTATGAGCGCCGCCTCACGGGTTCAGAGGTTGCTGGTTCGATCCCAGCCGGGTCTCTGCAATAGAAGTGAGTGATTAAGTACACACAAAGGCTTTCCTTTAGTAAATGAGATTTGAGTGTTAAATTGATGTGATTATATCAAACAAAGTGGCCAAAACACCACTTCTCAGTGAGAAAACCACAGTGGTGCAGTGGTTAAACAAATGTTCTCAGGTTATGGGTTGCACCGGAGACATGGGTTCGATCCCCACCTCAGCATGATTTATTGTAAAATCACAGGGCTTGAAGAGTCAAATATAAGTTCCAGCACATGTCTCAGCAAGAGATCTGTGGCTCACAGGTAAGAGCGCTGCCTCACGGGTTCAGAGGTTGCTGGTTCGATCCCAGCCAGATCTCTACGATATGAGTGAATGCTGTATGTGTGAAGGGGTGGGGATGATTCGGGTCCCCCCCCGAGCCCCGCCACAATGAAAAGCAGTGGTTATGCTGATTTATACATTCAAAATTCAGCTGTCTAAAAATTTTGCCCCGCCGTACCTTCCCCACCTATTTAGGTTCCCATCATTTGCTTTTTAAAGGGGTCACCCTCCAAAAAGAAAATGATGGGAACCTACATGGTTAGCACAGTAAAACAAGCGTTTACATTACCTGTCCATCAGCAGACGTCCATCATTACAGTCAATGTCTGTCCACACGTCCCACAGCTCTGCTTCTGATGACTGGATGTAATGGTCCAAACACATGCCTTCTGTAAGGAAAGACATGAAAAAAAAAAAATAGTTTTAGAAATACTCAATATTCTACATCTATAAATGGCAATGTGAAAGTTAGTCTAAAGACTAGTTAAAGTAAAAGAGACTAGAAACAATTGCTTACTATTCTACTTCACTACACATAAATCAGAGGACGATTCATTTGAAGCTTATACATGTAACAACAACTAGAGATTCAACTTAATCACTGTCTTACAGGGCCACACAATTATAAAAACACTGAACACACAGAACTAAAATCGAACTCCCCATTCACAGAAAGCCAAACCTACAAAACATCAGAGCAATATTAGAAATGCAATGCAAAGAAAACCAATTGAAAAGTGTCTAGTCACTGCTCTCTACTTGTATTGTTTCATGCTTGAATGACATTTTAATTAAATACCAGTTTAAAGGCAGTTTTCACTCTCAGATCCCAGTCATAACAGGAAGTAGAATAGAAGAAGGAAGCAACGGGAGAACATCAGAGCTTCACACAAGACACAACTCCTGCTGACTCTCACATACACCCAGAAAACACTGCAATATCCACTTAGTCCTTCTTATTACACTTTACAGTGTGAATATCAGAGGGCGATTCATTCAGAGATTAAAAAGGTAACGCTACAACAGCGACTGACAAGAGAACTTGACTTCATGCTAAAGGAAAAGTTACTTACAGGTGAGTCTTGTGCCGTACTCGGTTCCCTCATTGATGTGTCGTTTGATTGCGTCTGTGTGTCGGTTTTATTTGCTGTTGAGCTGTAATATGTGCTGTTAAAGTGACATTAAGAGCTGTCATCTTCTCATCTGCAGGATCTGCATGTGTTGTTGTGATTGTCATCAAGCGTCATGTTGTCAAACAGCAGAAGCGTGAGACTGAAGGAGAACCCGCTTCTGCCGCCTTGAGGAGCGGAGGAAAACTGCACTTTACTCTCGTCGGTTTATAGTGGCGAGATCACATCTGACACTTTGGATTAAAGTTCCTGTAAAATTGCAGCAGCAACACGTTTGACAAGCTCTTTTGTGCAGAAAATAATGATTTGCCTTTGAATGAGAAAACCTAGTGTTTTTTTTTGTGTGTGTGTGTGTGTGTGTGTGTGTGTGTGTGTGTGTGTAACGTACTGACTCGATCGGACTCAGTTTGCAACGGTGTGATTCACACAAATCATCACTTTTCTTTTACTCTCTTTTTGTAATTCACACAAATCACCACAGGAGGGCGCAGTTTTTAGACTTTATTTGCAACGGTGTGATTCATACAAATCACCACAGGAGGGCGACACATTTATGTTTTTTAGACTTTATTTGAAACGGTGTAATTCACACAAATCACCACAGGAGGGCAAAAATAATTTTAGATCTGACATTTTTGCACATACATTTATATAGACAGACGATAGGACACAACACAATTCACAACACACAGTGAGATACAGTTGATACAAAGAACAACTTAAAAATAAAAAAACATTTTTTTTATAAGAATAGATCTGAGTAGTCAAGGAATTATTAATCAATGATGATAATAAACTTGAAATCTTAAAAAACATGATTGACTCAGCGGATAGTTGTCAACCTTACCAACCAGAAAGTCCTGGTTCAAATCCTAGGTTCCAATTTTGTTAAAGTTATTCATCGTTTAACACGAAACTCTGGATCAAACCTGTTGAAAACGCTCATCATCTCAGCAGACTCAGTGGCTCAGGAGAGAAAGAGTTGCGTTTCAATCACAGCGTCCTGAGTTCAAGTCCCACTATTGCTGACTTTTAATAGTTCTCATTAGACAAGGAGCGCCAAAAACCAGCCCTCAATGTGAAATCCAGCAAGAGATCTGTGGCTCACAGGTATGAGCGCCGCCTCATGGGTTCAGAGGTTGCTGGTTCGATCCCAGCCGGGTCTCTGCAATAGAAGTGAGTGATTAAGTACACACAAAGGCTTTCCTTTAGTAAATGAGATTTGAGTGTTAAATTGATGTGATTATATCAAACAAAGTGGCCAAAACACCACTTCTCAGTGAGAAAACCACAGTGGTGCAGTGGTTAAACAAATGTTCTCAGGTTATGGGTTGCACCGGAGACATGGGTTCGATCCCCACCTCAGCATGATTTATTGTAAAATCACAGGGCTTGAAGAGTCAAATATAAGTTCCAGCACATGTCTCAGCAAGAGATCTGTGGCTCACAGGTAAGAGCGCTGCCTCACGGGTTCAGAGGTTGCTGGTTCGATCCCAGCCAGATCTCTACGATATGAGTGAATGCTGTATGTGTGAAGGGGTGGGGATGATTCGGGTCCCCCCCCCGAGCCCCGCCACAATGAAAAGCAGTGGTTATGCTGATTTATACATTCAAAATTCAGCTGTCTAAAAATTTTGCCCCGCCGTACCTTCCCCACCTATTTAGGTTCCCATCATTTGCTTTTTAAAGGGGTCACCCTCCAAAAAGAAAATGATGGGAACCTACATGGTTAGCACAGTAAAACAAGCGTTTACATTACCTGTCCATCAGCAGACGTCCATCATTACAGTCAATGTCTGTCCACACGTCCCACAGCTCTGCTTCTGATGACTGGATGTAATGGTCCAAACACATGCCTTCTGTAAGGAAAGACATGAAAAAAAAAAATAGTTTTAGAAATACTCAATATTCTACATCTATAAATGGCAATGTGAAAGTTAGTCTAAAGACTAGTTAAAGTAAAAGAGACTAGAAACAATTGCTTACTATTCTACTTCACTACACATAAATCAGAGGACGATTCATTTGAAGCTTATACATGTAACAACAACTAGAGATTCAACTTAATCACTGTCTTACAGGGCCACACAATTATAAAAACACTGAACACACAGAACTAAAATCGAACTCCCCATTCACAGAAAGCCAAACCTACAAAACATCAGAGCAATATTAGAAATGCAATGCAAAGAAAACCAATTGAAAAGTGTCTAGTCACTGCTCTCTACTTGTATTGTTTCATGCTTGAATGACATTTTAATTAAATACCAGTTTAAAGGCAGTTTTCACTCTCAGATCCCAGTCATAACAGGAAGTAGAATAGAAGAAGGAAGCAACAGGAGAACATCAGAGCTTCACACAAGACACAACTCCTGCTGACTCTCACATACACCCAGAAAACACTGCAATATCCACTTAGTCCTTCTTATTACACTTTACAGTGTGAATATCAGAGGGCGATTCATTCAGAGATTAAAAAGGTAACGCTACAACAGCGACTGACAAGAGAACTTGACTTCATGCTAAAGGAAAAGTTACTTACAGGTGAGTCTTGTGCCGTACTCGGTTCCCTCATTGATGTGTCGTTTGATTGCGTCTGTGTGTCGGTTTTATTTGCTGTTGAGCTGTAATATGTGCTGTTAAAGTGACATTAAGAGCTGTCATCTTCTCATCTGCAGGATCTGCATGTGTTGTTGTGATTGTCATCAAGCGTCATGTTGTCAAACAGCAGAAGCGTGAGACTGAAGGAGAACCCGCTTCTGCCGCCTTGAGGAGCGGAGGAAAACTGCACTTTACTCTCGTCGGTTTATAGTGGCGAGATCACATCTGACACTTTGGATTAAAGTTCCTGTAAAATTGCAGCAGCAACACGTTTGACAAGCTCTTTTGTGCAGAAAATAATGATTTGCCTTTGAATGAGAAAACCTAGTGTTTTTTTGTGTGTGTGTGTGTGTGTGTGTGTGTGTGTGTGTGTGTGTGTGTGTAACGTACTGACTCGATCGGACTCAGTTTGCAACGGTGTGATTCACACAAATCATCACTTTTCTTTTACTCTCTTTTTGTAATTCACACAAATCACCACAGGAGGGCGCAGTTTTTAGACTTTATTTGCAACGGTGTGATTCATACAAATCACCACAGGAGGGCGACACATTTATGTTTTTTAGACTTTATTTGAAACGGTGTAATTCACACAAATCACCACAGGAGGGCAAAAATAATTTTAGATCTGACATTTTTGCACATACATTTATATAGACAGACGATAGGACACAACACAATTCACAACACACAGTGAGATACAGTTGATACAAAGAACAACTTAAAAATAAAAAAACATTTTTTTTATAAGAATAGATCTGAGTAGTCAAGGAATTATTAATCAATGATGATAATAAACTTGAAATCTTAAAAAACATGATTGACTCAGCGGATAGTTGTCAACCTTACCAACCAGAAAGTCCTGGTTCAAATCCTAGGTTCCAATTTTGTTAAAGTTATTCATCGTTTAACACGAAACTCTGGATCAAACCTGTTGAAAACGCTCATCATCTTAGCAGACTCAGTGGCTCTGGAGAGAAAGAGTTGCGTTTCAATCACAGCGTCCTGAGTTCAAGTCCCACTATTGCTGACTTTTAATAGTTCTCATTAGACAAGGAGCGCCAAAAACCAGCCCTCAATGTGAAATCCAGCAAGAGATCTGTGGCTCACAGGTATGAGCGCCGCCTCATGGGTTCAGAGGTTGCTGGTTCGATCCCAGCCGGGTCTCTGCAATAGAAGTGAGTGATTAAGTACACACAAAGGCTTTCCTTTAGTAAATGAGATTTGAGTGTTAAATTGATGTGATTATATCAAACAAAGTGGCCAAAACACCACTTCTCAGTGAGAAAACCACAGTGGTGCAGTGGTTAAACAAATGTTCTCAGGTTATGGGTTGCACCGGAGACATGGGTTCGATCCCCACCTCAGCATGATTTATTGTAAAATCACAGGGCTTGAAGAGTCAAATATAAGTTCCAGCACATGTCTCAGCAAGAGATCTGTGGCTCACAGGTAAGAGCGCTGCCTCACGGGTTCAGAGGTTGCTGGTTCGATCCCAGCCAGATCTCTACGATATGAGTGAATGCTGTATGTGTGAAGGGGTGGGGATGATTCGGGTCCCCCCCCGAGCCCCGCCACAATGAAAAGCAGTGGTTATGCTGATTTATACATTCAAAATTCAGCTGTCTAAAAATTTTGCCCCGCCGTACCTTCCCCACCTATTTAGGTTCCCATCATTTGCTTTTTAAAGGGGTCACCCTCCAAAAAGAAAATGATGGGAACCTACATGGTTAGCACAGTAAAACAAGCGTTTACATTACCTGTCCATCAGCAGACGTCCATCATTACAGTCAATGTCTGTCCACACGTCCCACAGCTCTGCTTCTGATGACTGGATGTAATGGTCCAAACACATGCCTTCTGTAAGGAAAGACATGAAAAAAAAAAAATAGTTTTAGAAATACTCAATATTCTACATCTATAAATGGCAATGTGAAAGTTAGTCTAAAGACTAGTTAAAGTAAAAGAGACTAGAAACAATTGCTTACTATTCTACTTCACTACACATAAATCAGAGGACGATTCATTTGAAGCTTATACATGTAACAACAACTAGAGATTCAACTTAATCACTGTCTTACAGGGCCACACAATTATAAAAACACTGAACACACAGAACTAAAATCGAACTCCCCATTCACAGAAAGCCAAACCTACAAAACATCAGAGCAATATTAGAAATGCAATGCAAAGAAAACCAATTGAAAAGTGTCTAGTCACTGCTCTCTACTTGTATTGTTTCATGCTTGAATGACATTTTAATTAAATACCAGTTTAAAGGCAGTTTTCACTCTCAGATCCCAGTCATAACAGGAAGTAGAATAGAAGAAGGAAGCAACAGGAGAACATCAGAGCTTCACACAAGACACAACTCCTGCTGACTCTCACATACACCCAGAAAACACTGCAATATCCACTTAGTCCTTCTTATTACACTTTACAGTGTGAATATCAGAGGGCGATTCATTCAGAGATTAAAAAGGTAACGCTACAACAGCGACTGACAAGAGAACTTGACTTCATGCTAAAGGAAAAGTTACTTACAGGTGAGTCTTGTGCCGTACTCAGTTCCCTCATTGATGTGTCGTTTGATTGCGTCTGTGTGTCGGTTTTATTTGCTGTTGAGCTGTAATATGTGCTGTTAAAGTGACATTAAGAGCTGTCATCTTCTCATCTGCAGGATCTGCATGTGTTGTTGTGATTGTCATCAAGCGTCATGTTGTCAAACAGCAGAAGCGTGAGACTGAAGGAGAACCCGCTTCTGCCGCCTTGAGGAGCGGAGGAAAACTGCACTTTACTCTCGTCGGTTTATAGTGGCGAGATCACATCTGACACTTTGGATTAAAGTTCCTGTAAAATTGCAGCAGCAACACGTTTGACAAGCTCTTTTGTGCAGAAAATAATGATTTGCCTTTGAATGAGAAAACCTAGTGTTTTTTTTTGTGTGTGTGTGTGTGTGTGTGTGTGTGTGTGTGTGTGTAACGTACTGACTCGATCGGACTCAGTTTGCAACGGTGTGATTCACACAAATCATCACTTTTCTTTTACTCTCTTTTTGTAATTCACACAAATCACCACAGGAGGGCGCAGTTTTTAGACTTTATTTGCAACGGTGTGATTCATACAAATCACCACAGGAGGGCGACACATTTATGTTTTTTAGACTTTATTTGAAACGGTGTAATTCACACAAATCACCACAGGAGGGCAAAAATAATTTTAGATCTGACATTTTTGCACATACATTTATATAGACAGACGATAGGACACAACACAATTCACAACACACAGTGAGATACAGTTGATACAAAGAACAACTTAAAAATAAAAAAACATTTTTTTTATAAGAATAGATCTGAGTAGTCAAGGAATTATTAATCAATGATGATAATAAACTTGAAATCTTAAAAAACATGATTGACTCAGCGGATAGTTGTCAACCTTACCAACCAGAAAGTCCTGGTTCAAATCCTAGGTTCCAATTTTGTTAAAGTTATTCATCGTTTAACACGAAACTCTGGATCAAACCTGTTGAAAACGCTCATCATCTCAGCAGACTCAGTGGCTCAGGAGAGAAAGAGTTGCGTTTCAATCACAGCGTCCTGAGTTCAAGTCCCACTATTGCTGACTTTTAATAGTTCTCATTAGACAAGGAGCGCCAAAAACCAGCCCTCAATGTGAAATCCAGCAAGAGATCTGTGGCTCACAGGTATGAGCGCCGCCTCATGGGTTCAGAGGTTGCTGGTTCGATCCCAGCCGGGTCTCTGCAATAGAAGTGAGTGATTAAGTACACACAAAGGCTTTCCTTTAGTAAATGAGATTTGAGTGTTAAATTGATGTGATTATATCAAACAAAGTGGCCAAAACACCACTTCTCAGTGAGAAAACCACAGTGGTGCAGTGGTTAAACAAATGTTCTCAGGTTATGGGTTGCACCGGAGACATGGGTTCGATCCCCACCTCAGCATGATTTATTGTAAAATCACAGGGCTTGAAGAGTCAAATATAAGTTCCAGCACATGTCTCAGCAAGAGATCTGTGGCTCACAGGTAAGAGCGCTGCCTCACGGGTTCAGAGGTTGCTGGTTCGATCCCAGCCAGATCTCTACGATATGAGTGAATGCTGTATGTGTGAAGGGGTGGGGATGATTCGGGTCCCCCCCCGAGCCCCGCCACAATGAAAAGCAGTGGTTATGCTGATTTATACATTCAAAATTCAGCTGTCTAAAAATTTTGCCCCGCCGTACCTTCCCCACCTATTTAGGTTCCCATCATTTGCTTTTTAAAGGGGTCACCCTCCAAAAAGAAAATGATGGGAACCTACATGGTTAGCACAGTAAAACAAGCGTTTACATTACCTGTCCATCAGCAGACGTCCATCATTACAGTCAATGTCTGTCCACACGTCCCACAGCTCTGCTTCTGATGACTGGATGTAATGGTCCAAACACATGCCTTCTGTAAGGAAAGACATGAAAAAAAAAATAGTTTTAGAAATACTCAATATTCTACATCTATAAATGGCAATGTGAAAGTTAGTCTAAAGACTAGTTAAAGTAAAAGAGACTAGAAACAATTGCTTACTATTCTACTTCACTACACATAAATCAGAGGACGATTCATTTGAAGCTTTTACATGTAACAACAACTAGAGATTCAACTTAATCACTGTCTTACAGGGCCACACAATTATAAAAACACTGAACACACAGAACTAAAATCGAACTCCCCATTCACAGAAAGCCAAACCTACAAAACATCAGAGCAATATTAGAAATGCAATGCAAAGAAAACCAATTGAAAAGTGTCTAGTCACTGCTCTCTACTTGTATTGTTTCATGCTTGAATGACATTTTAATTAAATACCAGTTTAAAGGCAGTTTTCACTCTCAGATCCCAGTCATAACAGGAAGTAGAATAGAAGAAGGAAGCAACAGGAGAACATCAGAGCTTCACACAAGACACAACTCCTGCTGACTCTCACATACACCCAGAAAACACTGCAATATCCACTTAGTCCTTCTTATTACACTTTACAGTGTGAATATCAGAGGGCGATTCATTCAGAGATTAAAAAGGTAACGCTACAACAGCGACTGACAAGAGAACTTGACTTCATGCTAAAGGAAAAGTTACTTACAGGTGAGTCTTGTGCCGTACTCGGTTCCCTCATTGATGTGTCGTTTGATTGCGTCTGTGTGTCGGTTTTATTTGCTGTTGAGCTGTAATATGTGCTGTTAAAGTGACATTAAGAGCTGTCATCTTCTCATCTGCAGGATCTGCATGTGTTGTTGTGATTGTCATCAAGCGTCATGTTGTCAAACAGCAGAAGCGTGAGACTGAAGGAGAACCCGCTTCTGCCGCCTTGAGGAGCGGAGGAAAACTGCACTTTACTCTCGTCGGTTTATAGTGGCGAGATCACATCTGACACTTTGGATTAAAGTTCCTGTAAAATTGCAGCAGCAACACGTTTGACAAGCTCTTTTGTGCAGAAAATAATGATTTGCCTTTGAATGAGAAAACCTAGTGTTTTTTTGTGTGTGTGTGTGTGTGTGTGTGTGTGTGTGTGTGTGTGTGTGTAACGTACTGACTCGATCGGACTCAGTTTGCAACGGTGTGATTCACACAAATCATCACTTTTCTTTTACTCTCTTTTTGTAATTCACACAAATCACCACAGGAGGGCGCAGTTTTTAGACTTTATTTGCAACGGTGTGATTCATACAAATCACCACAGGAGGGCGACACATTTATGTTTTTTAGACTTTATTTGAAACGGTGTAATTCACACAAATCACCACAGGAGGGCAAAAATAATTTTAGATCTGACATTTTTGCACATACATTTATATAGACAGACGATAGGACACAACACAATTCACAACACACAGTGAGATACAGTTGATACAAAGAACAACTTAAAAATAAAAAAACATTTTTTTTATAAGAATAGATCTGAGTAGTCAAGGAATTATTAATCAATGATGATAATAAACTTGAAATCTTAAAAAACATGATTGACTCAGCGGATAGTTGTCAACCTTACCAACCAGAAAGTCCTGGTTCAAATCCTCGGTTCCAATTTTGTTAAAGTTATTCATCGTTTAACACGAAACTCTGGATCAAACCTGTTGAAAACGCTCATCATCTCAGCAGACTCAGTGGCTCAGGAGAGAAAGAGTTGCGTTTCAATCACAGCGTCCCGAGTTCAAGTCCCACTATTGCTGACTTTTAATAGTTCTCATTAGACAAGGAGCGCCAAAAACCAGCCCTCAATGTGAAATCCAGCAAGAGATCTGTGGCTCACAGGTATGAGCGCCGCCTCATGGGTTCAGAGGTTGCTGGTTCGATCCCAGCCGGGTCTCTGCAATAGAAGTGAGTGATTAAGTACACACAAAGGCTTTCCTTTAGTAAATGAGATTTGAGTGTTAAATTGATGTGATTATATCAAACAAAGTGGCCAAAACACCACTTCTCAGTGAGAAAACCACAGTGGTGCAGTGGTTAAACAAATGTTCTCAGGTTATGGGTTGCACCGGAGACATGGGTTCGATCCCCACCTCAGCATGATTTATTGTAAAATCACAGGGCTTGAAGAGTCAAATATAAGTTCCAGCACATGTCTCAGCAAGAGATCTGTGGCTCACAGGTAAGAGCGCTGCCTCACGGGTTCAGAGGTTGCTGGTTCGATCCCAGCCAGATCTCTACGATATGAGTGAATGCTGTATGTGTGAAGGGGTGGGGATGATTCGGGTCCCCCCCCCGAGCCCCGCCACAATGAAAAGCAGTGGTTATGCTGATTTATACATTCAAAATTCAGCTGTCTAAAAATTTTGCCCCGCCGTACCTTCCCCACCTATTTAGGTTCCCATCATTTGCTTTTTAAAGGGGTCACCCTCCAAAAAGAAAATGATGGGAACCTACATGGTTAGCACAGTAAAACAAGCGTTTACATTACCTGTCCATCAGCAGACGTCCATCATTACAGTCAATGTCTGTCCACACGTCCCACAGCTCTGCTTCTGATGACTGGATGTAATGGTCCAAACACATGCCTTCTGTAAGGAAAGACATGAAAAAAAAAAAATAGTTTTAGAAATACTCAATATTCTACATCTATAAATGGCAATGTGAAAGTTAGTCTAAAGACTAGTTAAAGTAAAAGAGACTAGAAACAATTGCTTACTATTCTACTTCACTACACATAAATCAGAGGACGATTCATTTGAAGCTTATACATGTAACAACAACTAGAGATTCAACTTAATCACTGTCTTACAGGGCCACACAATTATAAAAACACTGAACACACAGAACTAAAATCGAACTCCCCATTCACAGAAAGCCAAACCTACAAAACATCAGAGCAATATTAGAAATGCAATGCAAAGAAAACCAATTGAAAAGTGTCTAGTCACTGCTCTCTACTTGTATTGTTTCATGCTTGAATGACATTTTAATTAAATACCAGTTTAAAGGCAGTTTTCACTCTCAGATCCCAGTCATAACAGGAAGTAGAATAGAAGAAGGAAGCAACAGGAGAACATCAGAGCTTCACACAAGACACAACTCCTGCTGACTCTCACATACACCCAGAAAACACTGCAATATCCACTTAGTCCTTCTTATTACACTTTACAGTGTGAATATCAGAGGGCGATTCATTCAGAGATTAAAAAGGTAACGCTACAACAGCGACTGACAAGAGAACTTGACTTCATGCTAAAGGAAAAGTTACTTACAGGTGAGTCTTGTGCCGTACTCGGTTCCCTCATTGATGTGTCGTTTGATTGCGTCTGTGTGTCGGTTTTATTTGCTGTTGAGCTGTAATATGTGCTGTTAAAGTGACATTAAGAGCTGTCATCTTCTCATCTGCAGGATCTGCATGTGTTGTTGTGATTGTCATCAAGCGTCATGTTGTCAAACAGCAGAAGCGTGAGACTGAAGGAGAACCCGCTTCTGCCGCCTTGAGGAGCGGAGGAAAACTGCACTTTACTCTCGTCGGTTTATAGTGGCGAGATCACATCTGACACTTTGGATTAAAGTTCCTGTAAAATTGCAGCAGCAACACGTTTGACAAGCTCTTTTGTGCAGAAAATAATGATTTGCCTTTGAATGAGAAAACCTAGTGTTTTTTTGTGTGTGTGTGTGTGTGTGTGTGTGTGTGTGTGTGTGTGTGTAACGTACTGACTCGATCGGACTCAGTTTGCAACGGTGTGATTCACACAAATCATCAATTTTCTTTTACTCTCTTTTTGTAATTCACACAAATCACCACAGGAGGGCGCAGTTTTTAGACTTTATTTGCAACGGTGTGATTCATACAAATCACCACAGGAGGGCGACACATTTATGTTTTTTAGACTTTATTTGAAACGGTGTAATTCACACAAATCACCACAGGGGGGCAAAAATAATTTTAGATCTGACATTTTTGCACATACATTTATATAGACAGACGATAGGACACAACACAATTCACAACACACAGTGAGATACAGTTGATACAAAGAACAACTTAAAAATAAAAAAACATTTTTTTTATAAGAATAGATCTGAGTAGTCAAGGAATTATTAATCAATGATGATAATAAACTTGAAATCTTAAAAAACATGATTGACTCAGCGGATAGTTGTCAACCTTACCAACCAGAAAGTCCTGGTTCAAATCCTAGGTTCCAATTTTGTTAAAGTTATTCATCGTTTAACACGAAACTCTGGATCAAACCTGTTGAAAACGCTCATCATCTCAGCAGACTCAGTGGCTCAGGAGAGAAAGAGTTGCGTTTCAATCACAGCGTCCCGAGTTCAAGTCCCACTATTGCTGACTTTTAATAGTTCTCATTAGACAAGGAGCGCCAAAAACCAGCCCTCAATGTGAAATCCAGCAAGAGATCTGTGGCTCACAGGTATGAGCGCCGCCTCATGGGTTCAGAGGTTGCTGGTTCGATCCCAGCCGGGTCTCTGCAATAGAAGTGAGTGATTAAGTACACACAAAGGCTTTCCTTTAGTAAATGAGATTTGAGTGTTAAATTGATGTGATTATATCAAACAAAGTGGCCAAAACACCACTTCTCAGTGAGAAAACCACAGTGGTGCAGTGGTTAAACAAAGGTTCTCAGGTTATGGGTTGCACCGGAGACATGGGTTCGATCCCCACCTCAGCATGATTTATTGTAAAATCACAGGGCTTGAAGAGTCAAATATAAGTTCCAGCTCATGTCTCAGCAAGAGATCTGTGGCTCACAGGTAAGAGCGCTGCCTCACGGGTTCAGAGGTTGCTGGTTCGATCCCAGCCAGATCTCTACGATATGAGTGAATGCTGTATGTGTGAAGGGGTGGGGATGATTCGGGTCCCCCCCCGAGCCCCGCCACAATGAAAAGCAGTGGTTATGCTGTTTTATACATTCAAAATTCAGCTGTCTAAAAATTTTGCCCCGCCGTACCTTCCCCACCTATTTAGGTTCCCATCATTTGCTTTTTAAAGGGGTCACCCTCCAAAAAGAAAATGATGGGAACCTACATGGTTAGCACAGTAAAACAAGCGTTTACATTACCTGTCCATCAGCAGACGTCCATCATTACAGTCAATTTCTGTCCACACGTCCCACAGCTCTGCTTCTGATGACTGGATGTAATGGTCCAAACACATGCCTTCTGTAAGGAAAGACATGAAAAAAAAAAAAGTTTTAGAAATACTCAATATTCTACATCTATAAATGGCAATGTGAAAGTTAGTCTAAAGACTAGTTAAAGTAAAAGAGACTAGAAACAATTGCTTACTATTCTACTTCACTACACATAAATCAGAGGACGATTCATTTGAAGCTTATACATGTAACAACAACTAGAGATTCAACTTAATCACTGTCTTACAGGGCCACACAATTATAAAAACACTGAACACACAGAACTAAAATCGAACTCCCCATTCACAGAAAGCCAAACCTACAAAACATCAGAGCAATATTAGAAATGCAATGCAAAGAAAACCAATTGAAAAGTGTCTAGTCACTGCTCTCTACTTGTATTGTTTCATGCTTGAATGACATTTTAATTAAATACCAGTTTAAAGGCAGTTTTCACTCTCAGATCCCAGTCATAACAGGAAGTAGAATAGAAGAAGGAAGCAACAGGAGAACATCAGAGCTTCACACAAGACACAACTCCTGCTGACTCTCACATACACCCAGAAAACACTGCAATATCCACTTAGTCCTTCTTATTACACTTTACAGTGTGAATATCAGAGGGCGATTCATTCAGAGATTAAAAAGGTAACGCTACAACAGCGACTGACAAGAGAACTTGACTTCATGCTAAAGGAAAAGTTACTTACAGGTGAGTCTTGTGCCGTACTCGGTTCCCTCATTGATGTGTCGTTTGATTGCGTCTGTGTGTCGGTTTTATTTGCTGTTGAGCTGTAATATGTGCTGTTAAAGTGACATTAAGAGCTGTCATCTTCTCATCTGCAGGATCTGCATGTGTTGTTGTGATTGTCATCAAGCGTCATGTTGTCAAACAGCAGAAGCGTGAGACTGAAGGAGAACCCGCTTCTGCCGCCTTGAGGAGCGGAGGAAAACTGCACTTTACTCTCGTCGGTTTATAGTGGCGAGATCACATCTGACACTTTGGATTAAAGTTCCTGTAAAATTGCAGCAGCAACACGTTTGACAAGCTCTTTTGTGCAGAAAATAATGATTTGCCTTTGAATGAGAAAACCTAGTGTTTTTTTTTGTGTGTGTGTGTGTGTGTGTGTGTGTGTGTGTGTGTGTGTGTGTAACGTACTGACTCGATCGGACTCAGTTTGCAACGGTGTGATTCACACAAATCATCACTTTTCTTTTACTCTCTTTTTGTAATTCACACAAATCACCACAGGAGGGCGCAGTTTTTAGACTTTATTTGCAACGGTGTGATTCATACAAATCACCACAGGAGGGCGACACATTTATGTTTTTTAGACTTTATTTGAAACGGTGTAATTCACACAAATCACCACAGGAGGGCAAAAATAATTTTAGATCTGACATTTTTGCACATACATTTATATAGACAGACGATAGGACACAACACAATTCACAACACACAGTGAGATACAGTTGATACAAAGAACAACTTAAAAATAAAAAACAATTTTTTATAAGAATAGATCTGAGTAGTCAAGGAATTATTAATCAATGATGATAATAAACTTGAAATCTTAAAAAACATGATTGACTCAGCGGATAGTTGTCAACCTTACCAACCAGAAAGTCCTGGTTCAAATCCTAGGTTCCAATTTTGTTAAAGTTATTCATCGTTTAACACGAAACTCTGGATCAAACCTGTTGAAAACGCTCATCATCTCAGCAGACTCAGTGGCTCAGGAGAGAAAGAGTTGCGTTTCAATCACAGCGTCCTGAGTTCAAGTCCCACTATTGCTGACTTTTAATAGTTCTCATTAGACAAGGAGCGCCAAAAACCAGCCCTCAATGTGAAATCCAGCAAGAGATCTGTGGCTCACAGGTATGAGCGCCGCCTCATGGGTTCAGAGGTTGCTGGTTCGATCCCAGCCGGGTCTCTGCAATAGAAGTGAGTGATTAAGTACACACAAAGGCTTTCCTTTAGTAAATGAGATTTGAGTGTTAAATTGATGTGATTATATCAAACAAAGTGGCCAAAACACCACTTCTCAGTGAGAAAACCACAGTGGTGCAGTGGTTAAACAAATGTTCTCAGGTTATGGGTTGCACCGGAGACATGGGTTCGATCCCCACCTCAGCATGATTTATTGTAAAATCACAGGGCTTGAAGAGTCAAATATAAGTTCCAGCACATGTCTCAGCAAGAGATCTGTGGCTCACAGGTAAGAGCGCTGCCTCACGGGTTCAGAGGTTGCTGGTTCGATCCCAGCCGGGTCTCTGCAATAGAACTGAGTGATTAAGTACACACAAAGGCTTTCCTTTAGTAAATGAGATTTGAGTGTTAAATTGATGTGATTATATCAAACAAAGTGGCCAAAACACCACTTCTCAGTGAGAAAACCACAGTGGTGCAGTGGTTAAACAAATGTTCTCAGGTTATGGGTTGCACCGGAGACATGGGTTCGATCCCCACCTCAGCATGATTTATTGTAAAATCACAGGGCTTGAAGAGTCAAATATAAGTTCCAGCACATGTCTCAGCAAGAGATCTGTGGCTCACAGGTAAGAGCGCTGCCTCACGGGTTCAGAGGTTGCTGGTTCGATCCCAGCCAGATCTCTACGATATGAGTGAATGCTGTATGTGTGAAGGGGTGGGGATGATTCGGGTCCCCCCCCGAGCCCCGCCACAATGAAAAGCAGTGGTTATGCTGATTTATACATTCAAAATTCAGCTGTCTAAAAATTTTGCCCCGCCGTACCTTCCCCACCTATTTAGGTTCCCATCATTTGCTTTTTAAAGGGGTCACCCTCCAAAAAGAAAATGATGGGAACCTACATGGTTAGCACAGTAAAACAAGCGTTTACATTACCTGTCCATCAGCAGACGTCCATCATTACAGTCAATGTCTGTCCACACGTCCCACAGCTCTGCTTCTGATGACTGGATGTAATGGTCCAAACACATGCCTTCTGTAAGGAAAGACATGAAAAAAAAAATAGTTTTAGAAATACTCAATATTCTACATCTATAAATGGCAATGTGAAAGTTAGTCTAAAGACTAGTTAAAGTAAAAGAGACTAGAAACAATTGCTTACTATTCTACTTCACTACACATAAATCAGAGGACGATTCATTTGAAGCTTATACATGTAACAACAACTAGAGATTCAACTTAATCACTGTCTTACAGGGCCACACAATTATAAAAACACTGAACACACAGAACTAAAATCGAACTCCCCATTCACAGAAAGCCAAACCTACAAAACATCAGAGCAATATTAGAAATGCAATGCAAAGAAAACCAATTGAAAAGTGTCTAGTCACTGCTCTCTACTTGTATTGTTTCATGCTTGAATGACATTTTAATTAAATACCAGTTTAAAGGCAGTTTTCACTCTCAGATCCCAGTCATAACAGGAAGTAGAATAGAAGAAGGAAGCAACGGGAGAACATCAGAGCTTCACACAAGACACAACTCCTGCTGACTCTCACATACACCCAGAAAACACTGCAATATCCACTTAGTCCTTCTTATTACACTTTACAGTGTGAATATCAGAGGGCGATTCATTCAGAGATTAAAAAGGTAACGCTACAACAGCGACTGACAAGAGAACTTGACTTCATGCTAAAGGAAAAGTTACTTACAGGTGAGTCTTGTGCCGTACTCGGTTCCCTCATTGATGTGTCGTTTGATTGCGTCTGTGTGTCGGTTTTATTTGCTGTTGAGCTGTAATATGTGCTGTTAAAGTGACATTAAGAGCTGTCATCTTCTCATCTGCAGGATCTGCATGTGTTGTTGTGATTGTCATCAAGCGTCATGTTGTCAAACAGCAGAAGCGTGAGACTGAAGGAGAACCCGCTTCTGCCGCCTTGAGGAGCGGAGGAAAACTGCACTTTACTCTCGTCGGTTTATAGTGGCGAGATCACATCTGACACTTTGGATTAAAGTTATTGTAAAATTGCAGCAGCAACACGTTTGACAGTGTCTGAGTGTTTGTCAGTGGTCTGAGTGTTGGGATTCCATATGGGCAACCCGGGTTCCAGCCTCACTCTTATCATGCTTTAGTTTCACTGGCTTTGTCCAAGAAAGACATGTTCCCAAAAAAGGAAGTGTGAGTGTGTATGGTCCAGTGGCTCAGTGGTCTGTCTGTTGTGATTCCATGTGGGAAACCCGGTTTCGAATCACACTCTTGAGATGCTTTAGTTTCACTGGATTGTCGAAGTAAGACATGCTCCCAAAAAAAGAAGAGTGAGTGTGCAAGCTTCAGTGGTCTGAGTGTTATGGCTCCATGTGGGAAACCAGGGTTTGAGCCTCACTCTTATGATGCTTTAGTTTCAACGGGTTTGTCCAAGAGAGAAAAAGACATGCTCCCAAAAAATTAAGAATGAGTGTGGATGGTCCAGTGGCTCAGTGGTGTGAGTGTTGCACTCTCATGTGGAGAATCCTGATTCGAGTCTCTTTTTGGTAAAACTCTTCTTTCACCGGTTTGGTCCAAATAAAGAAGACATGCTCCCAAAAAAAGAAGTTTGAGTGTGGACAAACCCAACAAAACTAAAGAAGCATAAGAGCAAGGCTTGAACCTGGGATTCCAACATGAAATCAGAACACTCAGTCCACTGAGCCACTGGACCATCCACACTCACATCTTTTATTCATCTTTAATTCAAAAGTCTAAATGACAAATTAGGATTTACAGTTATTATACAAAACAGTTATAGTTTTGTCAAAAATAAAAAGACATGACCCCCAAATAACGAGCAAGAGTGGAAGCTCCAGTGGCTCAGTGGTTTCAGTGTTGCTCCAGCATGTGGATTATTTGGGTTCAAATCCTGCTTTTGCAGTAAAATGCTTTATTTTCACTGGTTTTGTCCAAATAAAAAAAGACATGCCCCCAAAATAAAAAGCAAGAATGGAAGCTCCAATGGCTTAGTGGTATGAGTGTTGCCAGCATGTGGCAGTTTAAAGGCAGTTTTCACTCTCAGATTCCAATCATAACAGGAAGTAGAATAAAAGCGGGAAGCAACAGGAGAACATCAGAGCTTCACACAAGAGACAACTCCTGCTGACTCTCACATACATCCAGAAAACACTGCAATATCCACTTAGTCCTTCTTATTACACTTATCAGAGGGCGATTCATTTAGAGATTAAAAAGGTAACGCTACAACAGCGACTGACAAGAGAACTTGACTTCATGCTAAAGGAAAAGTTACTTACAGGTGAGTCTTGTGCCGTACTCGGTTCCCTCATTGATGTGTCGTTTGATTGCGTCTGTGTGTCGGTTTTATTTGCTGTTGAGCTGTAATATGTGCTGTTAAAGTGACATTAAGAGCTGTCATCTTCTCATCTGCAGGATCTGCATGTGTTGTTGTGATTGTCATCAAGCGTCATGTTGTCAAACAGCAGAAGCGTGAGACTGAAGGAGAACCCGCTTCTGCCGCCTTGAGGAGCGGAGGAAAACTGCACTTTACTCTCGTCGGTTTATAGTGGCGAGATCACATCTGACACTTTGGATTAAAGTTCCTGTAAAATTGCAATTGGGTTTTCTCCCCACGTTCAGGGGGCCTCTGGTGAGAGGAAGGCTAAGTTCAGTGTCAAAACCACACTCTGTTCCCTTCTCTCCTTCAATAAAGGCTTCGGCCCCAGTGTTTGCCCAACACAAAACACAAAAAATACAAATAAAAACGAATCAAATGAATTCGTTTCGGAGGGAATATCTCTCTCCGAAGAGAGAGAAAATCCCTCCGAACCCCCGCATGTCGCCTCTAGTGTGCCCACTGGATGGCGCCATTGCTCCACAAATGAACCTGTTGGTCTCAAGACACAGCTCCGCTCTGGCCCGAGCGGGGACACTCGCGAGTCACGAAGCGGCCTGGCGAACCGTTTCAGCTCCCGAGTGGGTAATGCGTACAATAACGCAGGGTTACAGATTGCAATTCGCAGTAAAACCCCCTCATTTCAACGGCATTCTCTATTCTCACACGGAAGAGAAAGCCTCTCAAATTCTGGAAGAGGAAATTTCATCTCTCTTAAACAAGGGAGCGATTCAGGTGGTACCCCCCAATCTGATGAACCAGGGTTTTTATTCCCGGTATTTTCTGGTTCCAAAGAAAGGCGTCTCTCTCCGCCCTATTTTGGACCTTCGAGTGTTGAACAAACATTTGAGGAAATACAATTTCAGAATGCTGACACAAGGCGCACTTGCCCGTGCCATAAGACAGAACGACTGGTTCACATCAGTCGATTTGAAAGACGCTTTCTTTCACATAAGGATTTATCCTCCACACAGGAAGTTTCTTCGTTTCGCCTACCAAGGCATATGTTACGAGTTCACAGTTCTTCCGTTCGGGCTCAGTTTGAGTCCCCGGTCTTTCTGTCTGTGTGCGGAGGCGGGCTTAACACCTCTGAGAATGTCAGGTCTGAGAATCCTGACGTACATAGACGATTGGCTCATCATAGCCGAATCGAAGGAGAAGGTGTTGCAGGATACCGGCCGTGTGCTCGCTCACACCACATCGCTTGGGTTCCAAGTGAACGTGGGCAAGAGCAATCTCACACCCAGTCAGAATGTGATTTTCCTGGGTTTGGAGTTGAACTCGGTTGCCATGCGGGCGCGTCTCTCTCTGGAGCGCGTTCGCTCTCTAATGAACTGTCTGTCACAGTTCAGAGAAGGGGCGAAAGTGCAATATCGCACATGTCTCAGGATGCAGGGTCTCATGGCGTCATCCACCCAAGTTGTGCCATTAGGACTCCTGAGGATGAGGGTGTTCATGAAATGGGTTTTGTCGCTACATTTCAGCCCGATTCGCGACCTTTGCCGCTCGGTTACAGTGACGCGCGCGTGCTCTGCAGCCCTGCGCCATCGGAAGAACGCAGACTTTTACGCACGGGGAACCCCTCTCGGGGCGGTTACGATGCGGAAAGTGGTGACGACAGATGCATGCTTAACAGGCTGGGGTGCCACCCAGGAGGGCAGAACGGTGAACGGTCTGTGGCCAAACAGACTACGTTCAGCACATATAAATTATTTAGAGCTTTTAACCATTTGGAAAGCTCTGAATCATTTTCTGCCTCGCCTGCAGGGACATCACGTGCTGGTACGGTGCAACAATACCACGGCTGTGGCATATGTCAACCGTCAGGGCGGCTTGCGCTCGTCGAAACTTCACCTTCTAGCTCACAAGCTCTTGGGGTGGAGCAGACGGGTCTTCTTGTCGCTACGCGCGACTCACGTCCCAGGCATTTTGAACGTCGGCGCAGATCTGCTGTCAAGGGGAAACCCAATCTACGGGGATTGGCGTCTTCATCCGCAGATAGTGGAAATGCTATGGATGAGATTCGGACGGGCGAGCGTAGATCTATTCGCCTCGCGCGAAAACTGCCATTGTCCTATGTTCTTCTCTCTAAGGGACATGGACGCGCCCCTCGGGGTAGACGCACTGGCCCACCCATGGCCCAGAGTGCTCCTGTATGCTTTTCCTCCCCTGTGCCTGATAATTCCCACATTGGCCAGGGTGAGAGAGCAGGGCCTGTCTCTCATTCTGATAGCACCCAGATGGCCCAAAGCACCGTGGCTGGCGGAGATAATTCCTCTGTTATACGCCGAGCCACTGTGCCTTCCCGTTCGCACGGATCTATTATCCCAAGCCAACGGGGAGATTTACCACCCCCACCCGGACAGGGTGGCTCTCTGGGCCTGGCCCGTGAGAGGACGAACCTGAACGCACTTGGGCTTTCGCCTCGTGTGGTCACCACTATTCAGAATGCCAGGGCCGTCTCTACGCGGTCCTTATATGGCTGTAAGTGGCAAGTGTTCGAGGGGTGGTGTGATGAGCGTGGTATCACATCTTATCAGTGTTCAGTTCCTGATATTTTGTGTTTCCTTCAAGACCTCATGGATAAAGGCAGGTCTTTTTCCACCATTAAGGTCTATTTGGCTGCTATTTCAGCCTGTCATGTGGGTTTTGAGGGCTCGACCGTCGGTCAGCACTCTCTAATCCGCAGATTTATGAAGGGTGCACGCCGCTCTTTGCCAGTCGTCAGGAGAACTGTCCCGGAGTGGGACCTCTCCATGGTGCTGGAAGCTCTGTCTCAACACCCTTTTGAGCCTTTGGATAGTATATCCCTCAAGCTGCTGTCTCTCAAGACAGCTTTGCTTTTGGCCTTGGCATCTGCTAAACGTGTCAGTGAGCTACATGCACTCTCGGTTCATCCCTCGTGCTCTAAGTTCTCTCTTAGTGGAGATAAGGTCTTCCTTAAGCCTAACCCGGCCTTCATGCCGAAGTGCTTCCCTGCGTTCACTTCGGAGGTGTTGGAGCTGTCCGCTTTTCACCCTCCACCTTTTACCTCTCTAGAGGATCAGAGGCTGAACGCTCTGTGTCCAGTCCGTGCCCTACAGGCATATATGACCAGGACGAATGCTTTCCGGAAGAGCGACCAACTCTTTGTTTCATGGGCTCCCCCTCACTTAGGGAGTCCCATTTCGAAGCAACGCCTCTCACATTGGGTTGTGGATGCTATTACCATGGCTTACAAAGCAAAGGGAGTGCAGCCCCCTAGGGGCATCAGAGCTCATTCCACAAGAGGTTTAGCCACCTCTTGGGCTCTGTTTAGAGGAGTGTCACTACAGGACATCTGCTCCGCTGCCAGTTGGGCTTCTCCTCATACCTTCGTGCGCTACTACCGGCTGGATGTCACCGGTACCTCGGTAGCACATTCAGTTCTAGGGGTGGGGTCGTCTTAGCCCCTCCCTGTAACCCTGTTGGGATATATATATATAACCATTAAGAGTGAATGGGCTGACTGGCCATGTTCATTCCTGTCACCAATCATTTCTCCCCCTTTCGGGTATAGTTTATGTCTTGGTGGTTTGGGGTTACTATCTCGCATGTGTCCCATGCGTATTTCATGTCCTGCTTATCCACATTAGTTAGATGTGGTTTTCACCATCGCAGGCTCATGATTAAGGGACGTGTCAGGCACCGCCTCCCCGAGGTGACCGTCCTTCTCTGGCTTCAGAACCTCACTGTGGGTGTATTGGGCAATCGGGGAGCTGTCCATGTCTCTCCCATAGGTGGATCTCGAACACGAGATGATGAAAGAGAACAATAGGTTACTGTCGTAACCCCGGTTCTCTGAAACATCGAGTGGAGAGATCCACCAGCTTTGCCCCGCTTGCCGCACGAGAAGCGAATATACTTACTGAGGAATAGCAGCGCGCCCAGATGTTATATGCCCGTGGGTGAGGGGTGTGGCCTCATCGGGCATTGGCCGCGCGCTTCTGTCTGTCTAGCCAGACTTGGTGCAATTGGATGCTTCTGCAGAGGTCAGGTACGGATGCCCTTCCCATAGGTGGATCTCTCCACTCGATGTTTCAGAGAACCGGGGTTACGACAGTAACCTATTGTTATTGTAAAATTGCAGCAGCAACACGTTTGACAAGCTCTGTGGTGCAGAAAATAATGATTTGCCTTTGAATGGGAAAGTCTAGTTTTTTGTATTTATATGTGTGTGTGTGTGTGTGTGTGTGTGTGTGTGTGTGTGTGTGTGCGACGGAACAGAAGGACAGAACAGAAAGGACAGAAGAAATTTGCAACGGTGTAATTCACACAAATCACCACAGGAGGGCGAAACACTTATGTTTATTAGACTCGATCGGACTCAGTTTGCAACGGTGTGATTCACACAAATCATCACTTTTCTTTTACTCTCTATATGTAATTCACACAAATCACCACAGGAGGGCGCACCACTTGTTTTTTTAGACTCCCTTTGCAATGGTGTAATTCACACAAATCACCACAGGAGGGCGACACTATTTTATGTTTTTTAGACTTGATTTGCAATGGTGTAATTCACACAAATCACCACAGGAGGGCGGCAATAATTTTAGATCTGACTTTTTTTGCATATACATTTATATAGACAGACGATAGGACACAACACACACACACTGATACAGTTGATACAAAGAATAACTTAAATGATAATACATTTATTTTAAAGTTTGTTTAGAGAATACATCAGTTTGCAAATTTAAATGTCAAATAGAATTTTGCACATGACTCTTATAGAAATAAAAACATTTTTTTTATAAGAATAGATCTGAGGAGTCAATGAATTATTAGTCAATGATGATAATCTTTCATCTAGTCTAAACACAAGAAGAATGTGGAATAGAACCCACGACCACTCGCTACAGAGCCAGTATTGCTACCACTGAGCCACTGAAGACGACACAGTTCTATTGGTTCTCTTTGTAGATTTAACTTTCGTCCAATGACGGGGGCGCCAAATCCGGAGAATTCGGGAAAATTGGGGGGAGTTTTCGGGGATTGGCACACAGCTTCCAGGAACCTGGGGGCCGCCAAGTCCCTGAATTCTCCGCAAATTCTCCCTGAAATCCCTGAATTCTGCAGGATTTCTCCTGACTTGGCGCCCCCTCAGGAGTGAATTGATATATGCAGCATAGACGGATACACAGCTACATCTATGCTGCATATATATATCTATGCACCAATGAAGCCGAAAGCTTCAAGAGGCTCAAACCACTTTGCCACGGGAGCTGAAAGCTCCAAGTGGCTCAGTGGTTTGAGTCTTGCTTCATCATGTGGAGGATTTAGGTTCAAGTCCCACTCTTTGCATTAAAATGCTTTTTTATGGTTTTGTCCAAATAAAAAAAAGACATGCCTCCAAAATAAAGTGAAAGAGTGGAAGCTCGAATGGCTCAGTGGTTTGAGTGTTACCCTATCATGCGGAAGATTTATGTTCAAATCCCATTCTTTGCATTAAAATGCTTTATTTTGAACAGTTTTGTCAAAAATAAAAAGACATGACCTGAAAATAACGAGCAAGCGTGGAAGCTCCAGTGGCTCTGTGGTTTGAGCGTTGCTCTAACATGTGGAGTATTTGGGTTCAAATCCTGCTTTTGCAGTAAAATGCTTTATTTTCACTGGTTTTGTCCAAATAAAAAAGAGTAAGAGCGGAACCTCCAGTGGCTCAGTGGTTTGAGCGTTGCACCATCATGTGGAGGATTTGGGTTCAAATCCCACTCTATGCATTAAAATGTTGAACAGTTTTATCCAAATAAAAAAAGACATGCCCCCAAAATAACAAGTAAGAGCGGAAGCTCCAGTGGCTCAGTGGTTTGAGTGTTACTCTACCATGTGGAGGATTTGGGTTCAAATCCCATTCTTTTCATTAAAATACTTTATTTTCACTGTTTTTGTCCACAGAAAAAGAAATGCTCCCAAAATAAAGAGTAAGAGTGGAAGCTCCAATGGCTCAGTGGTTTGAGTGTTGCTCCATCATGTGGAGTACTTGGGTTCAAATCCCACCCTTTGCATTATAATGCTTTATTTTCACTGTTTTTGTCCAAATTAAAAGACATGCCCCCAAAATAAAGAGCAAGAGTGGAAGGTCCAGTGGCTCAGTGGTTTGCGTGTTGCTCCATCATGTGGAGTACTTGGGTTCAAATTCCATTTTTTGCGTTAAAATGATTTATTTTCACTGGTTTTGTCCAAATAAAAAAGACATTACCCCAAAATAAAGAGGAGCAAGAGAGGAAGCTCCAGTGGCTCAGAGGTTTGAGTGTTACCCTATCATGTGGAGAATTTGGGTTCAAATCCCATTCTTTGCATTAAAATGCTTTATTTTCACTTTTTTTCCAAATAAAAAGACATGCCCCCAAAATAAAGAGTAAGAGTGGAAGCTCCAGTGGCTCAGTGTTCTGAGTGTTGTGATTACATGTGGGAATCCCACGTTTGAGCCTTGCTCTTGTGCTTCTTTAGTTTTGTTGAGTTTGTCCGAAAGAAGACATGCTCACAATAAAAGAAGAGCATGAGTGAGTACGGTCCTGTGGCTTAGTGGTGTGAGCTTTGCGGTTCCATGTGGGAAACATGAGTTCAAGCCTCGCTCTTATGATGCTTTGCTTTAGTTTCCTCGGGTTTGTTGAAAAGAAAAAAAAGACATGCCCCCCCAAAAAAGGAGAGTGAGGGTTGAAGGTCCAGTGGCTCAGTGGTGTGAGTGTCACTCTCTCGTGTGGCGAATCCTGGTTTGAGGCTCTTGATGGTAAAAGTCTTTAGTTTCACTGGTTTGGTCCAAATAAAAGACCAATCTTCAAAAAAGATACCCAACCGTAAGTGGTTCAGTGGTAAAAGCGTTGCTGTTCTGTGTTGAAAATCCTGGTTCAAATCTCACTTTTTTGGTGGAAAATACTTTAGTTTGATTATTTGAGACAAACAGAAACGGTGAACTGAAGAAGCTCCTGTGGCTCAGTGGTCTGAGTGTTGTGGTTCCATGTGCGACTCCCAGGTTCGAGCCTCATTCTTCTGAAGCTTTAGTTTCACTGGGTTTGTCCAAGAAAGACATGTTCCCAAAAAAGAAGCATGAGTGTGTATGCTCCAGTGGCTCAGTGCTCTGAGTGTTGTGATTCCATGTGGGAATGCCAGGTTCAAGCCTTGCTTTTCTGCGTCTTTAGTTTTGCCGGGTTTATCCGAGAGAAAAGAAGACATGCTCACGATAAAATAAGTGCATGAGCGTGGACGGTCCAGTGGCTCAGTGGTGTGAGTGTTGCAGTTCCAGGTGGGAACATGGGTTCAAGCCTCACTATTGCGATGCTTTGCTTTATTTTCGTTTGGTTTGTTGAAAAGAAAAAAAAGACATTCCCCCCCAAAAAAGGCATGTGAGGGCTGAAGGTCCAGTGGCTCAGTGGTGTGAGTGTCAATCTCTCGTGTGGAGAATCCAGGTTTGAGTCTCTTGATGGTAAACATTTTTAGTTTGATTGGTTTGGTCCAAATAAAAGACCAATCTTCAAAACGGACGTCCAACTGTAAGTGGTTCAGCGGTAAAAGCGTTGCTGTTCTGTGTTGAAAATCGTGGTTCAAATCTCACTTTTGCGGTTGAAATTACTTTAGTGTGATTTTTTGAGACAAACAGAAACATTGAAATGAAGAAGCTCCTGTGGCTCAGTGGTCTGAGTGTTGGGATTCCATATGGGCAACCCGGGTTCCAGCCTCATTCTTATCATGCTTTAGTTTCACTGGCTTTGTCCAAGAAAGACATGTTCCCAAAAAAGGAAGTGTGAGTGTGTATGGTCCAGTGGCTCAGTGGTCTGTCTGTTGTGATTCCATGTGGGAAACCCGGTTTCGAATCACACTCTTGAGATGCTTTAGTTTCACTGGATTGTCGAAGTAAGACATGCTCCCAAAAAAAGAAGAGTGAGTGTGCAAGCTTCAGTGGTCTGAGTGTTATGGCTCCATGTGGGAAACCAGGGTTTGAGCCTCACTCTTATGATGCTTTAGTTTCAACGGGTTTGTCCAAGAGAGAAAAAGACATGCTCCCAAAAAATTAAGAATGAGTGTGGATGGTCCAGTGGCTCAGTGGTGTGAGCGTTGCACTCTCATGTGGAGAATCCTGGTTCGAGTCTCTTTTTGGTAAAACTCTTCTTTCACCGGTTTGGTCCAAATAAAGAAGATATGCTCCCAAAAAAAGAAGTTTGAGTGTGGACAAACCCAACAAAACTAAAGAAGCATAAGAGCAAGGCTTGAACCTGGGATTCCAACATGAAATCAGAACACTCAGTCCACTGAGCCACTGGACCATCCACACCCACATCTTTTATTCATCTTTAATTCAAAAGTCTAAATGACAAATTAGGATTTACAGTTATTATACAAAACAGTTATAGTTTTGTCAAAAATAAAAAGACATGACCCCAAAATAACGATCAAGAGTGGAAGCTCCAGTGGCTCAGTGGTTTCAGTGTTGCTCCAGCATGTGGATTATTTGGGTTCAAATCCTGCTTTTGCAGTAAAATGCTTTATTTTCACTGGTTTTGTCCAAATAAAAAAAGACATGCCCCCAAAATAAAAAGCAAGAATGGAAGCTCCAATGGCTTAGTGGTATGAGTGTTGCCAGCATGTGGCAGTTTAAAGGCAGTTTTCACTCTCAGATTCCAATCATAACAGGAAGTAGAATAAAAGCGGGAAGCAACAGGAGAACATCAGAGCTTCACACAAGAGACAACTCCTGCTGACTCTCACATACATCCAGAAAACAATGCAATATCCACTTAGTCCTTCTTATTACACTTATCAGAGGGCGATTCATTTAGAGATTAAAAAGGTAACGCTACAACAGCGACTGACAAGAGACCTTGACTTCATGCTAAAGGAAAAGTTACTTACAGGTGAGTCTTGTGCCGTACTCGGTTCCCTCATTTATGCGTCGTTTGATTGCGTCTGTGTGTCGGTTTTATTTGAGGTTGAGCTGTAATAGGTGCTGTTAAAGTGACATTACAGTTTTTTTCGATTGCTAAACCACAGTGGAGCACAACTGGAGCTACATGTGCAAAACTCTAACTAGAGTCTGCACAGCAGCAGTTCATGTGGACTAAACTCTAGATTGTTTTTCATTGCTTGAAAACAGTTTTCAAAACTCTACACACTTATCCCGACTTTAACCACAACCTGCACAACTCTGTGGATTTACAACACTTTGTTCAAACGCTAACACACTGCTGTCAAAACTGTGAACCACTCATTCAAAAAAGAATAAATTTCAGCCTTGTGCTTTTCACACACTGCTGATTTTCAAACAATTTCAGCTGAAAGGCTGAAAACTTGTGGCCTAATGCTTGAGAGAGGCAGGGTTACAGTATTACGTACTTTTAGTTTCTACTTTTTTTTCTCATTACTGTAATTCTGTAAATTACAGACTATTGAAGCAAACTGCTAATTTTCAAATGTTATGTTCTAAAAATGTAAATATATCAAAAGAATGTCACTCTATTCTTTGAAGAATATATTACTTTGTATGAAGTCACTGAAATTATTTAAACTGTAAAGATGAAATTTCATCTTTACAGTTTAAATAATTTCAGTTATTTAAACTAACATGAACGCACAATGAACAGCTGTATTTGTATTAACTAACATTAACAAAGATTAATAAACACTGTAACGAATGCATTGCTCATCGTTACGTTCATGTTAGTTAATGCATTTACTAATGTTAACTAATGAACCTTATTGTAAAGTGTTACCATTTAACTTTTCAGCCGATTTTCTGATATTCAGAAGAATATCAGTAACCAGACAGTTTCTGGTCTCATTGACTAGTAGCCTGTAAAAAATATACAAGTCAGTGAGACCAGAAACTGTCTGGTTCCTGATATTCTTCTAAATATCCAAAAATAGGCTGAATGGATTCGAAAACGATAAACCCAACTGTTTACCTCTGGGGGAGTTGTAAAATTAACCTATTTCCAAAAAAGTAGAGTATCCCTTTAAAGCCTATTAAATGTTAAAATTGATAGCTTTCGATTTTACTGTAATACCTAAAATTGAGAGAGAGAGAGAGAGAGAGAGAGAGAGAGAGAGAGAGAGAGAGAGAGAAAAAACATGTAACAGAGACTGATATCAGTGATTTTGGCCTTCATTTACAGTAAAAATATCCAACTGAATCCAACTTTCCAACTGAAACAGGTGCACGCGCCAGTCAGGTGATCGTAATTAACAGCGCATTCTCATCCCAATTCGTCATATAACTGACGTTTTGGGACGTCTTTTGACCATTCGTCAATATACGACTTTTAAGGTACCCCTTAAACGTCGGTAGATGACGATCCCGGGTCGTCATACAACTGACGCTTTACCTTTAACGTCAGTTAGGTGACGAGTTGGGTTTAGGGTTAGGTTTAGGTATGGGGTAGAGTTAGGATCCCATAACGTCATCTACCGACGTTTTAAGGGGTACCTAAAAAGTCGTATATTGACGAATGGTCAAAAGACGTCCCAAAACGTCAGTTATATGACGAATTGGGATGAGAATGTGTTGTAATTAACGGTAGCAGGTAGTAGCGTTTGGTAACATCCTTGTGGTTCTTCACAAGTACTGAATAGGCTACAAATGCCCTTTTTCGCAAGGATATTGAGTTGCTCAATCGAGCATTTGAATAGTTTTCTACTCCTGCATAAAAATAAATAAACGAAGAAACTCCCAGCTGGAATTCGTCTACTTTGGGCGTTTCTTGGTGATCACCGGTGACGCCATCGACGCAGGGAAATCCGAAATGTAAACAAGTGATATTTAAGGTAGGACTATTTTCTTTATAGCTAGCCTCAGTGTAACTGCAAGCTGGTAACTTTCCAAGTTGAGACTTGTTTTGTGAACTCTGCGTTGGTTGTTGTTTTATAAATAGCGATATTATATGTTATAAGGTGCGTGTCAGATAGCGAGACGGCCATCTTGATTTTTTTATGTAGTTTTACAAGTTTTAATGTCAGTTTTTTTGTGTTACATGTTTCCAAATGTAGTTAAATTACATCACGAGCAATAGTTCGTCTACTCACTGGATCCCATCACACACATACGAATGGACTTTATGTAATGCTACATCAAAGCCACTAGGTGTCAGTACAAGACTATGATTGCCAGTGAAATATTACAGATATTAGAACATACTGTTCTGTTGAATTTCTTTTCAGCGTCTTATATGCACTAAGTAATATCATCTACATAGATTAAGATTAATCAGTGTAATCTTTAATTTGAACGCTGAATAAATGCACTCAAAATGTATGCGTCTCTAATAACAGCAGCTGTATATTTGAGTACAGATTAGAATATCCAAAAATGCAATATTAATTAGTGAAAAGGGGTGCTGAAGGCAGAGAAAAGAGAAGACTGGTTATCTCTCTTAGTGGGAACATTTACCATTCTGTTTAAATTAATAGTGCCTAAAAAACCCACAGGAGTGAAGTGAAGTCACATTCTACTCCGAGATTGATCAATGTGGATTTATTTTTTACAAAAAATGTAATAACTCACACATTATACATATCGGGATGAAAGCACTGTAATGAATTCATCAAAATTGTGCTGAACTGGCAGTCTTATTGTTGAAGACATGAATGTGAATTAACGATTTGATTATTACTTTAAATAATTGCAAATAATTAGCAAAATCAATGGCAAGATTAGGCATTTAGGCATAAGTTAGGCAAATAAGGACATAAATGTGTAAATGTGTGGATATGCTGACTATAATAGCCATAACTAGTACTGTAAGTTTAGGTATTCATTTGTTTTCTGCAGTCTTGTGTATTCAATTGCATTAGAATGTCATATATATATATATATATATATATATATATATATATATATAATACTCAAATATACAAAGCATGTGTAGTGCCCTGTAATGCTTTTCTTTTTTCGAAAAATGACAAAGGGCACATTAAAGGTGGTCAACGTGTCTTGAAACCATATTATATAGTAGCTTAGCTCTATAAAGTAGTATCTATTGTTGGTTTAACTTAAAAAAAGTAACCTGGTTGCCTTAAAATTTTGAGTTCATTGAAATGGATAAATTGAGTTAATACAATGAAGGAGATTGATTTAATCACCATAAACTCAAAATATTATGTTATCTGAACTACATAAATTATCTAAGTTGATTTGACAAAAGAAAAAAAAATGTTGTGATTACAAATCATGAATGAATATATATATATATATATATATATATATATATATATATATATATATATATATATATATATATATAATTTTTTTTTTTTTTACAGTGAGTAGGTAACAACAGACCAAGGTTATGAAGGCGACACTACACTTATCAGTGGATAACAACTTTGGTCTCGCATACAAATTCAGTGAACTACTTTTAAAGTGCTTTTTGTTTTCCTTTTAAATAATTAGAAACATCCATTTAGATTTTGGTTTCCAATGCACCTGCAATTTGATTGTTTACTTTCCCTGGAAAGCTGCTGCTTTGTAAACAAAGGTCTGCATAAAGTGCTAATTGTTTCTGGCATCAAACGTTGGCAACCAGACTAATATGATTGTCATTCACCTTTGCAGCTGCTTTTCTCTAGACCAATATGCCGCAGCTTCGCTTCTAAAAAGCACAGCCGACATCTAATGATTTAATGACTGGTTGAGTATTAGCATTTCCTGTCATGCTAGCCGAATTATCGTAAATACGAGTTTCCTTGTTGGAAATTGGACACGAACGCCCTATTAAGTCAAATGGTAAATGTAAAAAAACAACTAATCAACTAATCATGCATAGTTATGTAAAAAAGGCAAACTTTTATAATAGAGGAGAAAATGTCAATCCTCATAATATTTTGGCCCAAATTAAACAGTCAATTGGAAGAAGCATGCCCAAATTGTCACATGTGACATGCCCTCGTCCTTAAACTTTGAACAAAACTAGATTTATTTATGAGACAAGAATACACAATGAGTCTAAGTATGATCTGTGCCAAACGCTAAGTGTTTTTTTGCAGTCACTTAGTGCCTGCCTAGAGCATAAATCTATTGAAATTCAAGAAACCAAACATTTTACACTATAAGTGCAGTTTAACCTTTGCTTGTTTCGATTGTGAAATGGCTTAAACCCTTAAACTCACAGTCTGTTCCAAACATCATAAATGATTCATTTGAAGGGTCAACACTCATGGCAGCTATACTGTTGTCATTCCAAATAAAAGTGCTGAACAACATAACTGCTTGAAAAACCCCTTGAAAATAATGTTTTTTATATTAGTTTGAGTTTATAATACTATAAATAACTAGCCTGTTTGTTTACATTCATGCACAACCATTGGCTTCATGGCTTGAAAAGACATTTAAAGTACAGTTAAATGCAAGATTTTTTTTATACCTACACTTCTTGAACCTTTCAGTCTCATTGAGGAGAGCATACTCAGAATTTGACCAAATTATCTAATGTTCAAATTGTACTTTTCAGTTCACTTGTTGATATGTGTTACAAAGTTCAGACTGGAGTCAATAATACACGACAGCCTCACAATTCAGCAGTGTATCACGAAAGGTTCTGGTTCAGGGCCTCCTGTGGCGTTAGATCATAAACAACATTAATCCTCTGTTAAGCAAATTAATCTTTGTCATGGATTAAACAGTATTTTGAAAGAAAAGTACAAAGACCTGCTTTGCAATTTGGGAATCAACCATTGAAGCAGGTGCCTTTCACGCAAAACAGAACATTAATTGCATGAAAGCACATTAAATCAAGGGCAGCCCCCATGGAGCAAAGTAACTTGAGTTGAGTGGTTTACTCAAAGGCAAGGAGCCATGTTGACAAATGTCTTTTGTTTGCATGAGATACATTTTATAAACCCCATCTGCTTTTATAAATACTTTGAACAATGGTCTTGGATTTGCAATGGGAGGGGGGAAACATAAGATGGGACTTTTTTACTCAGTATAAGGGCCAGGCAGTATTAAAGTCAACATAAAACCAACATTTCACCCACAAATAGTGGTGGGAGGGAAAAAATAATATTTTTTTTTTCTTTAACGATTCTGGCTTTGGCAAGGCAAGTTTATTTATATAGCACATTTCATACCCAATGGTAATTCAAAGTGCTTCACATAGAATAAATTAATCAAAACTAATAACGGTACAATAAAACAGTCGGACTAACAGTGGCGCAGTGCTCATTCAGTAATTGCATAGCTGAACAGATGTGGTTTGAGTCTGGATTTGAATGTGACTACTTTAGGAGTATATCTGATCTCCAATGGAAGCTGGTTCAGCTGCGGCTGGCATAATAGCTAAAAGCAGACTCGCCGTGCTTAGAGTGAATCCTTGGTATTTCTAGCTGATGTGATCCTAATGATCTGAGTGATCTGAGAGCATATCTGTAATATATTGAGGTCCTAGCCTATTAAAGGAGAACTCTGGCGCAAAATGAACCTTTGGTCTAATAAAACATCGGTACCTAGTTAACCGTTCTCTGAGATTTGTTTTCATGATAATCGAATGTAATGAGTTTAATCTCTAAAAACTGTTTAGTGTATAACGCTATATGGGGGCATTTAATAAGTAAAAAGAAATCACTAGTTAATACCAGGAACAAGGCTCAAAATAGCCCCACACTAACACAGTAACATAATGAGGGTCCATACATGCAAAACAAAGCATTGAGAACTTTGTACAGACCGTTTAATAAGAAGATAGGCCTAGGCCTACTTAATAAAGACAGTACACTTTGTGTATACAGGCGGCGCCATCTTTGGAAAACAGTCTTGACAAGTCGAACCACGAACAACGTGCTAAGTGAGCTGAACTGTATGAAGTTCAGGGAACTTCTGAACCAGATGAACAGTGTTCGTGGTTCGACTTGTCCAGACTGTTTTCTCCTGCCTGTATACACAAAGTGGACTGTCTTTATAAAGTATCGTCTTATTAAACGGTCTGTACACTTATATAAGTCTCCAATGCTTCATTTTGCATGCAGGGACCCTCATTATGTTACTGTGTTAGTGTGGGGCTATTTTGAGCCTTGTTAGTGGTATTAAATCGTGATTTCTTTTTACTTATTATATGCCCCCATATACTAGCATTATACGCGAAACAGTTTTAGAGATAAAACTCTTTAAATTTGATTATCATGAAAACAAATCTCAGAGAACGGTTGACTAGGTACCAATGTTTTATTCAGTGCAGTCTCATCTCAAGACGTCATACAACTGATGCTTTTGACCATACGTCAACATCCGCCATTTTAGGGTACCCTTTAACGCCGGTTAGATGACGCTATCTAATCCTAATCCTACCCCAGACCTAAACTTACCCGCGTCATCTAACTGACGTTAAAGGTAAAGCGTCATTTGGATGGCGCCCCAGGATCGTCATCTAACTGACGTTAAAGGGTTCCCTAAAACGTCGGATATTGACGTATGGTCAAAAGCGTCAGTTGTATGACGTCTTGGGATAAGACTGTGTTATTTTATTAGACCAAAGGTTCATTTTTGCGCAGGGGTTCTCTTTTAAATGATTTATATACCAGTAATTATACTTTAAAATCAATCCTAAATGTAACTGGGAGCCAGTGTAAAGACCTGAGGACTGGTGTGATGTGTTCATATTTTCTGGTCCTGCTCAGAATCCTGGCAGCTGCGTTCTGTATGAGCTGCAACTGTCTTATGTTTATTTTAGGAAGGCCAGTGAGGAGGCCATTACAGTAATCCACCCTAATTGTGATAAAAGCATGAACAAGTTTCTCTAAGTCTTGATTGGAAACAAAGCATCTAATTCTTGCAATATTTTTCATTTATTCAAATTATTGCTTTGACATGACTACTGAAACTAAGATCTGACTGTAGAGACACACCAAGATTCCTGACTTGATTTTTAGTTGTTAGACCCTTAGCGTCAAGGTATGCATTCACCTTGAGAACTTCATCTCTGTTTCCAAACACAATGACTTCAGTTTTGTCTTTAACTGATCGTCAATGACTGATGATCAATGCATTGACAGAGGGAATCAATGGGGCTGTAGTCGTTAGGTGATGTAGTCGTCTGCAAGAAATTTGGTTCTTTCTCATTATTTGGCTCATTGGGAGCATACATGTTGAATAGGAATGGCCCAAGAATTGAGCCTTGTGGGACTCCACAAGTCATGGATGTCCACTCACACTCAAGGTCTCCTATACTCACATAATAACCTCTCCCTTCTACTTTAATTTTTAACCACAGCTGCATAATGGCACTTCCATGCGTATTCGATAGACATATTCTGCTCATTGTTTCCAATATTCCCATCCGTAACCGTGAGGAATGACACTTGCGGCATAGTAGTTGGACTTACTGTACAATTTAATTAAATTTCATTAATACAACTGACAAGCCTCGGGCAAAAACTTGTTACAGAATAGTGTTGGGGAAAAAGTGCTAATTTGAATGTCAACACTTTCATTAAATGGTTGCACATGAGCTGTGAACTGTGGTTTGAGTACCAAGACTCTAAAACATAATGATGATGACCTATTTCAGTCTCTCTCATCCCTGCGTGTGACACCACTACTTGGGACCAAAACACTGACTAGTCTATTGTCACCATCTTAACTAACCTTTTCAATGGCAAAGTGACAAGAAGTTTTTTTTTTTAGCCAAAAGGTCAGATACTTGACGATATCTAGTGTGAATGCACCTTAAAAGCAAGCAACAATCCTAATCCATCGCAACAGAAATGAAGCACGCAACACTACAAGATGTTAACCCTCCCCGTGACAAATTGCGTCCCCATTATATGTAGATATGTCAATCTAGTCTGTCGACTCCCTGTTTACAGCTTGCCTCACAGCTTCGATTGAAGGCTGAACAATGGGTTAACAATATTTACTCAAGCTAAGATAATAGCCTACATCTCAACAGCTACCCAGACATGCAGTTTTATGCTTTAAAACATAAGACAAATCAGATGATACCTGTCTGAAAATGGTGCCAGTGGAACCATTCTAATGTCCAGAATCCACACTCATTGTTCCGTAGTAGAAGAACAAGCTTTCAAACTAAGCTAAAGTAAACTAAAATTTCTGATACATGAGTAAATATATTTAGTCAAAATGTGGCTAGGAAGCCTTCTTAGTCCATTTCAGTTGGTGCCATGCTTCCTTTGCATTGTGGCATTCCAACCACTAGATGTCAGTACATCGTAAGAAATGTCCCAACAATGAAATTACATGGTCTCTTTTCATTAGCAAGTATCAGATGGTTTGAACTCACATTACATTTAAAATTCAAATCAGTCTGAATTCATTGAACCTCTTACCAGCTCTGTTGAACTGGTGAATCATGTAGATTTAATAAGGGCTCATTTCCCTATACCCAATTCCGTTTTTAATGAGCAAAAAGGTAAAAGTGCCCTAATGAGGACATTTTCATACAAAAGGAAAAAATCAGGATTTGACCATGGCGACCGGTGGTTGTCTAAAAATCCACTCCTAAAGTGATATTGATTTTGTCTTTATTGATTCACTACCCCATTCTCCTGCGGCCACGCTAAAATCTCTCCTGCTCCGTGCAACAATTCAACAGCCTGTGGTTGATTGTTCAACACCTTGCCAAGAGTTGGGGTCAGGGAAGACTGTTGAGGAGGGAGGAAAAGGCAGAGTATGAGAAAGAGGACATGGGAGGTGGAAACAAGGAAAGTCTGAGAAGCATTAACGAGCATGTGCTCTTCAAAGCTATCTGCTCCTTTGAGACCTTCCTTAGGCCTGCTCCCTATGGCATGCAAGTGTGTGTACAGATACGCGCACACACAGGAAGAATGTCTTTAATAAGTGAGCCATTGATCCAACTCCCACCACCAGGCAATTAAGAGTCCAAACTCTCTAATAAGCTCCGATTGGCTGGCCAGCAATTACTGTGGCAATGGCTGGAAGAGTGAGCATGAGGCGGCTAGACTGATTGGTTTCACTGGCCCTAATGCGATTGCGGTTCATACCTTGCCGACCGCTCCACGGGTGAGCCGCGTTTGAGGAGTAATGGGCGCCCGGCTACAGATATATCTCTGCGAGGCCTGATTGTACCCTGCTGTCTATAAGCAGTCACACTTTAATGGGGATGAAGGGTATGTGTGTGTGTATGTGTACTTAAGGGTCAAGATAGTGTCATGGAATGCTCCCATTACACCAGGGGAATATGGATTTTCAGTAATGAAGCGAAGGGACAGAGGTGGTTTATGACAGTAAAGAAGGCCTGGTCTCCTGCCGCAGCTGGGATACGTGGGCTAAGAACATTCTTCTCTTCGACAACCAAAATATGAATTCGTATATGCTGTGTCCATAACACATCGAACCTTACTGACCTTCCTGGCCTTGTGAGGGCTTTAAGTTTTTAAAAATTAGGCCTTTAGGGGTAAAGGGACAACTTTGTACCTTACATATAACATTTACCTCTAGAAGGTACATGGGTAACGCTTCCTTTTATAGTACAGTACTTATAGGGTAAGTACAGTATACGTGAGTACAGGTAAGTACGTGGAACAGGGGTAGGTTCAGGGTTAGTACTAGTTATTACCCAGTAATTGTAGTTACTAAAATAAGTACATGGTATTTACATGGGTAACTGGACTGTAAAGGGAAGCGTTACCGGTACATGTTAGTACCTTGGAGTAGTAATGTACTCATAAAATACCCCAATGAGTGAACCTTTTAGGGTTAACTAAGGTACAAAGATGTCCCTTTGTAACATACTGTGACAATTGTACCCCTAAAGGGACAATTTTTATAAATTACCCCTCCTTTGAGTGTGAGGTTACCGAACCAGCCATAAAATGAAACTCTTTAAAGACAACTTTCTTTATACACGTCCCTGGGTTATTGTGAGCAACTGATTTAGTCCATGTTTCATACATCACATTACATAAGTTGTCAACTCTCTTTCATGTCGACTTCAAAGTCTCATGGAGCCTTACACTATTCTGCATTTTTCCCAGAATAACTCTCGTTCTTTATTGTGTCCTAAACACATTAACAATGCAGATTTTCATCTGCGGCTCTACTGTACCATCTTGCTGTTGTTAGATCATAATGTTCTTGCACTGGAGGCATACTGAGACAGTCTGTACTATGAAAGTTCCCAGACGCCTAGCAACAGCTACCAGCGCTCCCTTAGTCAGCTGCTTATACTAATATCGACATAGCAACACATAGAGCCTTGTGAACAATCTTGTTAACCCTGTTGCAGTGCCATTACTGGTAAAGCAGCATTTGACATCACTTGCGGCAAAGTTGATTTTGTAACAAGTAAAGGATAACTGATCTTTGTCACTTGTAACATTCTAAATAACAAGAAGTCAGGTTTTAGCTGGTTACTTTCTGCAGTTAGTTCTTGGTGCATGGATATGAAATGGCTTTTTTCCCCCTGGATTACTGCTCATGTTCCAACAGTCATGTTCTAGGGGTGTCTTCAGGCAACGGGATGTGACTGTGTCATTTTCTTGTGGCTCCAGAGTTCTCTGTCCATGTCCAATGTCCATGTTTATAATTCTTTAGGGTGACCAACTGTCCTTTTTTCCCAGGACATGTCCTGTTTTCATATAACAATATAACCATTTTCTATCCATACAGAGGAGGCATAACCTACTTTAAATGTATTGAAATTAATAAGGTATCTTTGAGTAAACTTCGAGTATCATTTGTCAGTCCATCTGTTTGCCGGGCCGAGTGTCCTTAGGGTGACCAGTCAAAATAGTCACCCTAAATTCTTAGACCATATGTAGTGAATGTAGAGGGCAACTATGTCTTAACCAAGAGAAGCACTGTCCATTTGTACTTTATTGATTTACTTAAGGGAGCCACTGATTCCTATTCTACAAGTCTACAAAATGTCCCATACCAAGGCTTAAATCATCAAATTACTAAGGGACAATAAGACTTCACCCTCAGCTAAGCTAATCCTAGAGCCGTGTTAACGTTTCCATTGTAATGTTGAAGGTTACCAGCAGGTTAGAAGCAATTTCCTCTCAAAATAAGGCTTATATGGCATGGAAAATCGAAAACACAAAGAACAATTCTGCTATACTCAACTGAAATCCTCGCAATTTTCTGTAAATCCTTCACGGCTACTCATAATGTTATGGTCTTTATAGATCCTGGAAGTGTTTATTGAGATCATACATTTCTGGGACTTCAGTACTTCAAGTCATGTGGTTAAGAGTACTTCTTAGTAAACTTCTATTAACCTGCTGCGACTACAGACACGTTTATAAGATATTTTATAAAGACAGTCCTCTTTGTGTGTACAGGCAAGAGCCATCTTTGGAAAACAGTCTCGACCAGTTGAACCACGAACACCGTTCATACAGTTCAGCTCACTTAGCACAGCGTTCGTGGTTCGACTTGTCGAGACTGTTTTCCAAAGATATGTGAAGTGGACTGTCTTTATAAAGTATCTTCTTATTAAACGGTCTGTACACTTACAAAGTTCTCAATGCTCCGGTTTGCATGTAGGGACCCTCATTCTGTTACTGTGTTAGTGTGGGGCTATTTTGAGCCTGGTTAATGGTATTAACGCGATTTTTATTTTCATTACTCTATGCCCCATAGACTAGCGTTTAGAGATTGAACTCTTTACATTCGATTATCATGAAAACAAATCACAGAGAAAGCTTGACTAGGTACCAATGTGTTATTAGACCAAAGGTTTATTTTGCGCCTGAGTTGTCCTTTAAAGAGATACTGCACCCAGAAATAAAAAAACAGTCATTTACTCACTCTAATGTTGTTCCAAATCTGTTTAATTTCTTTGTTGTGCTTAAATATACTATGGAAGTCATTGGAGCACATCAACTGTTTGGTTAGCCAGCTTATTCCAAATAACTTTTATTTTCAACAGAAGAAAGACTTTTATTTGGGTTTAAAATAGGTTGAGAGAGTAAATGATAATTTAAACTTTTGGGAGATTTATCTAATGCTAATAAAACAACAAAACACAAAGAGGAGATCACTTTAACTTTAATAGAAGCACTTTTTTTGCACTTAAAAAAAAAATTATCGGTATCGGCATCACGCAAAATTAGTTTGAAAATATCGGCATATCCAAAATCGGTCAAAATCCACTATCGAGTCCCTGGATGTCGTTTTACCTTTAGCTTTCATTTATCACCACACAACTAGAGCTGGTGGGCTTTGACACTGTCACCATAGGCACCATGAACTTATCACAGACACAATATGGTTCTGTCTCAAATGCTGCCCTTTAAGACCCTTTCCGCTTCACACAGGTTGACTGTTGGTTGTAGTCGGCTGCACAGGTTTGCAAAATAGTGCATCGAAACTACAAAGCAGGCACTTGTGAGCACCGTTCTGTATGATATGATGACAAATGAGTCACCCTGTGGTTTAGTGGACTTCATGGATGCCTAGGCTCCTGGTTCATGTCGTGTGAGGCGAATCAGAAACCTATAGTTACCTGCCCTGGGCCTAAAATACCCCATTATATCAAAATTGGAGTGTCTTTTCCTCATTATCCATAGCTTGTTAACACATTTTTACCTGATAAAAAGTACAGTCTTTCTCTTCCAAGAAAATAGATGAAGAAATGAGAATGACTCCACAGTTACTTCTACTTTGATTATGTGATGTAGCAAGTCATGCTATTAACATAAACTAAAGGTTATTGGCTATTGATTTTTTTATAGATTTTTTTCTGTGATGTCATTGATTTGTCCCAATTTCCTATTCAACGGAACATTTACACAACATGAAGTTATAGCCCCCCAAACCCCCACCCCTTTGCTCTCTTTTCTTGTATTACTTTTCAGTCATGTCCATGCTCATTTGTTGTTTATTCTATTGCAGTTCTATTTGTTGCAACAAGCATCAGCATTTCCAGGTGCTCTACCGGTATGGCTGTATGTAGATGTTAACGGAAATGACAGATTACATGGGCAAAGCGCTGCTTCTTGGTGTCCCACTGAAAGGTCAACATTCATGTCCACATTAGAGTTCTCATTGCTTCTCAGTATGGACCACACACACACACACACACGAGAGAGAGAGAAATAACTAGTGGATATGTTCTCTCCTACTAGTCTACTTTAAGCTCTCAGTCTCTTTAAAAATTAAGTATCTAGTCCTTCTGTGGGGAAATCTTTCAAGCAGTGACCTCGTAATGTTGGATGATCCCCCTTTTGCCATTGAGAGAGAGAGAGAGAGAGAAAATAGGGTTTAGAAAAGAGGGGAAAGAAAGCCCCAAAGCCAAGAAGGGCCCCAAATATATATATATATATAAAAAAAATCCAGAGTACAGTTACAATCTTCTTTTATCCTTTCCGGACCATGTGACTAAAACCCAAATGTGAGACATTCAAGCTGACCAATCAGATAGTTACAACTTCCCCCGTTGTACTAAAGGTGTGACAATTCACTAATGGTGAATCACCTAAGGTGTGACAGTTCATCAACCCCCGAAGTACACGCCCTACAGGCCTTGATCACTACTTGCCTTTAGGAACTCCAAATGGCCATTATTTTCAATCCTACAACGACACTGACTGGCTGTTGATCATGCCAGTTTGCAAGCCTTAAAGGGATAGTTCACCCAAAAATAAAAATTTGACCGATGTTGTGCTGAGATTTGTATGGCAAGAACCATTTTTTTTTTCATAAAATTTTAATTTATAGGAGCAGTTTAAAATCCCAATTAGCGATAATACTTACAAAGGAGAGGGAGGAACAAAAATGAATCTTGGAAGAAGTGAAATGATGTTATCTGCTTTTCAGTATCCCTTTCTTGTTTTGTCCCACATCTCCAAAACACTAGTAGTAACATTTTTTTTTTACGCTGTCTATAAGTGTGTGTGTGTGTGTGATCATCATAGGATCAATAGTGCAGTGTGATATGTTTGTTGGATGTTCTGCCCTTTCACCCCTCTTTGACAGTTCTGGGACATGCTGATATTATTTATAGCTCTCTTATTTTTAATAGGGGATGCGTTTCTGTTTGTCTGCTTCACCAAGAGCTGTGCTTTGAGTATTGCAGGATTGAAGGATCACAGCACAAAGGGTTTAATCACACTGTGACGGTGATTGGTGTTCAATGTGCCATTGTTTCAAAAGTGAAATAAGGATATCAATATATATATTTTCTTTGCCAATATCCTATATACTCTTGGCCTGTCAACAATTCAAGTTTCAAATCCAAAAAAATTTGGTCACAAATTGAGATACTACAAATCTATATGTGATTTTTTATCCATCCATCCATTCATCCATCCATCCATCCATCCATCCATCCATCCATCCATCCATCCATCCATCCATCCATCCATCCATCCATTCATACATAAACACATCCATCCATCCATCCATCCATCCATCCATCCATCCATCCATCCATCCATCCATCCACCCATCCATCCATTCATTCATCCATCCATCCATTCATACATAAACACATCCATCCATCCATCCATCCATCCATCCATCCATCCATCCATCAATTGCCTACTCTATCCATCCATTGCCTACTCATTCCATCCATCCATCCATCCATCCATCCATCCATCCATCCATCCATCCATCCATCCATCCATCCATCCATCCATCCATCCATCAATTGCCTACTCTATCCATCCATTGCCTACTCATTCCATCCATCCATCCATCCATCCATCCATCCATCCATCCATCCATCCATCCATCCATCCATCCATCCATCCATCCATCCATCCATCCATCCATCCATCCATCCATTTATTTTATGACTACTTTAAAGTGACATATTTTGTAAAATGAATAAAAACTCTGAGGAGTGACCTTTGCTTATTAACAAACAAACTAACTAACTAAAAAAATAAATCTAGCGAAACCTGTTGCTAACTGAGACGTTGTCTGTTCTGTATTCTCTTTTTATATATACAAAAATTACATATACATACCTCATTTTAAACCCCAGAAATGCTCAAAGACAACAATGTTAAACATGTCAGTGCGGGAAGCAGTGGCCCAAAAATAGCCAGCGGGGCATATCCCAGCAGGCAATGCTGCGAACAAAACAGGTCAGCACTGAAAGAGGTATACCACCGCTGGCCCACTCTCTCTGCTCATCCAATCCTCCACTCCAAAACACCTATGAACTTAATTATCAAATGAATAAATAATGTTTGATTGCACAATTCCCCCCGGCTGTCAACAGAGGATCGTTTATCATAAGATTATAATTTATTACTAATTGGTTTGGCATGAGGTTTTTTTTTATTAATATAATTTGCTTATTAAATGTGCAAATTTTGTTAGCTGGAAACTTTTCCGTTGATGGCATTTGTTTTGATCATGTCGCCCACAATGGCTTAAAACAGTTAAGTGTGCATTGAATCAAATACGAGAGCTAAAAATATGCCTTAACTTCATAACAATAAAAGAGGTCTTTTACTTAAGTGGGTTAGTCAAAGCTGATTAATAGGTACATGTCCCTGTGATCCTGGGTTACAATCAATCAAATCACTGCATTGTGAGACGTGTATAAAGGGGAGTTTATTTTTAGAAATGAAGACACCTTTGGATGGATCATAGTCCACTAGTTTGTCCAACAGCTGATTTTTTTTTTTTTTTCATAGTCATTTTGCTTTAACATTTTGAAAGTGGTAGTGGTTTAGATAGATGACAGGATGCAAAAGAAATGGCACTTTTTCCTTGCATTTTGGTTCACAGCTGTTGCAAGTCTTTAATGAAATTACTTTGACCCTCTTTAGGCTTAATGGTAATAGAAATAGCAAACAAAACCCTCGACAACCCAAGCAAAGCGTCCGTTAAACCAAGCTCTGGGCTATGCAGCACAATGTGTCGGCATGTCAGTCACGGGAGAGCAGGGTCAGTGTTTAGTGTCCGGCCACTGTGCTCTATGTGGCCTGGCTATCCTGAATTAATCCTAGAGTGAGATACTGGCCTAGACATGCCCTACTGGGGTGGTGGGGGGTTTGGGGGGAGAGGTGGAGTGTTTGTAGGATGTCAGCTGACCAGATGGAAGTAGACAGACACAGAGTGCTAAAGGCTTGGGAGAGTCCGGTTGCATAACATGCATCTCAGAGTTGAATTGTCACTGTTGTTTAACACATGCATGCACACGGACACACACAGGCCACTGGGCTTTTGAGAGGGCTCAGTGACTTTATAACTGTACAGATGAATGCACTTTGAGTAAGGTGGGAGGGGGGTGTAATTTTGTTTTCACATGCACATTTATTATATTAATGTCAAACAGGTTTCCTAAACAATCCCCTATTGGTATATTATTATATATATATTAATATTAGGGAAATAATGGTTTACATATCTAAAAAAAAAGGATTCGATGGCTGAACAACCATTACTTATAAAACTAATTAGATTAAACACGAAAAATTAAGTATTCAAAACTTGAGTTCACGCAACATTCTTTACTTAAAAATATATGCACATTGAGTGAACTCAAATCTTTAAGTACATATAACAAAGGTTTTCTTGTTAATTTTAAGGAAAATTATTCCAAGTTGGGATTACTTAAAAAGTGTGATGCAAAAATGGTGCATATATATTTTAAGTAAATCCAACACATCATTTTTTTAGAGTGTATAATAATAATAATTTAATTGCATTTTGATACTGAAGTAATGATAAAATTATAATAACCATATCAATGATAACAATTCAGTTGCCTTTATAAATAAATATATTGATACTTGTTAATGTTAATTATTATTAGAAATTAATGGGGAAAAAGGAAACAATCAATTAGTATTGCAATCAGATCTTTATCCAGACTAAATGCAAATACAATCAAGCTAAAAATAACAAGGTTTTGTTCAGATGCAAATTTTATATGATTATTATTATGTGGACTGTTATTGGTAAATAAAGGCCGATAGGATGGAAACAAGCAGGAACATTTGGCAAATCTTTTACAAATAAAAATGACACCTTTTTACTTTGTTGTTAACAGAACACTGCAAAAAGTAGATTGAAACTTCTTTGCTTGTGCATCTGTTGAACAGTGTTACTTAAATAAAAAAAAAAAAAATAATTAAAAAAAATAGGTGCTTATACATTTTTATTTCATAATATTTGCTTTATTCTGTTTCTGAACTCTGTTACAATATTTTTGGAAGAGACACTACCTCCTTCGCCTTCTTGAACAAAACAACCTTGCTGTACACATGTCATAACTTTCACAATTTCCTGTAAAGAGATTTAAGATTTTGTTTTTCATTTTGTTTTCAATTGAATCGCATGGGTAATTGCAAAAGGCAAATACTCCAAATGTGTGATGAAACGGCACTACCCTAACTGTTCTTTCGCCCGCCACAGCATGAAACCAGATCAAATGATAAACACTGCACACATCGCTTGATCTATTCTGATTTGACATATGTTTTATAACTATATGAACTTATATGGATATTTGATAAATGGAATATATATGTCAAAATATGTATTATACATATTTAAACATATATATTTATATGGGGCATATGTGTCAATATATGGAATCATTCAAATTTCTAAAGTTTCCATATATATTTTTACTTTATATTCTGTAATTATATTTCATACATTTATGTTACATATCCGCATGGACACACACTCACACATCACAGTTTCTCGACAAAAGCATGGTCACAGACACACCAGCAGTGACTGGCGAGACACAGAGCCAAAGATCGACAATGGCAATGGCACTGCAAGTGACCCATAGTGTTATCAGCTCAAGCCATCCTCCCCCTGACAAAGAGATAGACTGAAGAGTGAAAACACAGCGAGAGACAGACATTATGGGACCAATGAGAATCTTTCACAATGGAGCTTTTTAAACTGTTTTAAGGTGCTTATTATTTTTTGAGAATCTATTCTTTGATGCTAGTGCCGCAAAAATTACAGATATGCCTCGGCAAGGTATATATAACAATGTCACAGGTTTTATAATGCATAACATGATTCAATAATTCAAATTTAATTGAGTTTGAATAGGCAATATTATTAGGTGAATAATATCTCTGGGATGATTTTTGTGTGCGTGCGGAATAACATTGATTGAATCGGAGAGCTTAGGAGTGCGGAAAGCTATATTAATTTGATTATGTTGCTTCAAAAAACATCTGTTTTAATCATTTGTGAAAAGCAAGGAAATAAGAAAAACAAGGACTGAGACAGCACTTTATTTAGTAATTTAACTTGTTAATTGAATCCATTTTGGACAACAATCATTTGAATAAGTCAGTCAACTTATTCACTGTAATCAAATTATGCTTAGGCCTGTTAGGATTTTTTTTTTTACAAATTTTGCTGGACGATACATTTTCCAAGAAATCATTGTGATAAATGATAATAATGTCGTTCTGAGCCCATTTACATGTAATTGAATGATAATTGCATAATAATGCTGGTACAGCTTTTTAAAGATCAATACACATTTATTTCTAAAGACTATTTAACACTGAAAATGGAAAGTTTTCATTTTAAATATCCAGAATAAATGAACAAAACAACCAAAAACAATAAAAGCAATGGACTCTCAGTGTCTGTTAACAAAAAATGCACCAAAAACATTAAATAAAATGGATGTAAACAAACCCCGACCCTACCCTATGATAAATTATTTGTAATTAAAGCATTAAAGCACAGATCACTGTTAATTTAACATAAAAGCAAGCAGGCTACTGCGTGAATGGTTTGACATGACTGAATACACACAAAGTGTGCTCCCTAATTCCTAAAAAGCTTGACAGTTCAACGCAATCTCACACATCTCTGTTATTATCAATGAAGCTGACTGGCTGCACAATGAATCTTTCATAATATCCTCACTTTGTTTATTATAATACAACTTTAGTTGTTCCATATTTAACATATTGTACTGAAGTGTGGGGTAATGCATGCAACAGTTATACAGATAAGTTGTTTGTACTCCAGAAGAAAGCTATAAGAATTGTGACCAACCAAGGTTCACGAGACCACACAAATAAAATGTTTATAAAACTGCAGACTTTGAAATTTAAAGAGTTGGTCAGCTTCAAAATACTACAAATTATGTGGAGAGTGAAAAATAATTTAGTACCAACACATATTAAAAATAAATTTATGTTAATCACAGAAAATAACAACAGAAGAAAAGGCAATTTTAGTGTACCATATTCACGTACCTCAAAAAAACAAAAGGGGTTTCTTGTAACTGGGATTAGCTTATGGAACTCTTTGGACAGAGGTCAAAAATCATGTAACACTATTGTTCAATTCAATAAAATGTACAAAAAATATGTACTTGAAAAATACGAAGGAAGTGAAGCATAAAAACAATGTTTTATTTACTTATGTATTTTTTTTTTTGTCTGTTTTGTTTTGTTTTTCTTGTTGTTGTTGTTTTTTTTTTCACCTTTTTGAAAGGAAAAAAAAAAAAAAAAAAAAAACGGCGAGCCATCTGTTCTGTGTCAGCTTAGAGTATTGAAAAAAAAGGGGCATTAATTTATAAGACTATGTCTTCTTTATGCTCCTATTCAGTAATGAATGTTATTATTGGGTTGTTGTGGAGATTATTGTGTCTATAATAACATCATGACTGAATAAAGAAATTTGATTGATTGATTGATTGATTGATAATTAGAGGATTTATAATTCAGCACTGAACACAATGTCCATTTTGAGCGGTAAGCAGATTCTATCTTAAATGCTTCTGATTGGCCATTGGGTTCAAGAAATCAACACATATGTTTGTGATTGGCTACATCGCTCAACGCTGCAAACATGTTATGAATAGAAACTCGGGCCTGTAAATCATTTCTATTTTGTTTTAGTTGTTGTTGCTTTTCTGCAACAGATTAATAAAAATCTATATGGGGCCCTATGATTTCCGCGATCATGGAATCGAGGACGGAATTGCGAAGTTGGCCAATTAACGCGGCAACTAGTGTTAACACAGAATTTCGTGGAATTTTACATATTTGGTTTGAAATTCTGTTTTTGTGTGTGAGAAGAATGTCTGTCTGGTGAAAATGCAGACTGGGGGAAGCAAATCTGGGCGACACAACCTCCCAACCCGGCTCCAACGACGAAATCAAAACAATGAAAGCATGGCGAAGCGGCTCTCCACGGCTCTCCTTTCGTCGGCAAAAAGTTAAGAAACTCAACGCTAAGTCGTCAATGGCGAGCCGAGAAGTTCGCACGTTACTTATGCAGTGTTTCCCACACACCACCACATACTGCGTTTCGTTTTTTTAAACACTATTTAAAACTCGCAGCGTATTCTTTCAGTTGTATTTCCTTTCCCAGTATTTCCCATGCAGTATTTGTCCTGAAAAGACTACAGAGTAAATGTCTGTATTAGCCTACCTCAATAAATTTAAGGTCATTCCTAATTTATTTGTGTTTTTTAATAAATTCTAATTATTAACTTTAAAAACTCACTCTTTGTACGACTGAATTCCCAAAAATTAAAACGGAAAAAACTGAATTTGGAAAAAAATAAAATGAAATTTGGGAAAAAATACAACTGATTTCATAGGGCCCTATATTTGTTTTTAAATGTTTTATTCATAAATATTTCTAGTTTGCAGGAGTCCCGCGAATCGTTGTATTCTCCGCAACCTGCACACAGAGTGAGTGCATTACCACCCGCGCTCACACTTGACCATCAAATCTAGTGCCGCCCGTACTCAATTGCATTGGGAGTGCGCGTCTAGATCAAGGGCCATAGTGTCGGGAAATATCGTCCCGACAGAGGCCATGTCCTCACGGACACAGGTATTTTTATAACCGTAGTTTTTCCCTCCTGTGTTTAAAAAAACCCCTCCGTCCACATGAAAATGCAAAAACAAGACATCAAGCGCCGTCGAGAGCATGCAATACCAGCAGGCGGCGATATAAACCAAACTGTAAAGCCATGTTAGCCAATCAGAAGCCGTCAGCGGTGCAAAAACTCCGGTTTCGCTGTCTACACGACAACACTGCAACCGGCATTTCAGAAAATACTCGCCCTGGCAGGGGTTTTCAAAAATGTTCGGTTTCAGTGTACTGATACTGCGTTTCCGTGTGGACGAACGGCCGAACCTCGTAAAAAAATTCACGGTTATAAAAAATACCCGTGTCCGTGTGGACATGGCCAGAAAATCTAAGTTCTAGTTCACGCTAAGGAACCGAGAGTTGTCATCCAGTCTCTTTGTTAGAGAGAGAGAGAGAGAGAGAGAGAGAGAGAGAGAGAGAGAGAGAGAGAGAGAGAGAGAGAGAGAGAACAAACAAGCATGCAAATGGAAATTATCGCGGCCTGAAAAATTATCAAGCGCATTTTTTTTGTCGTGCGATTAATTGATTTATTGGCTATCACGACAGGCCTAATTGCTGTTAGTTGGATTAGTTTCACCCTGGTCTTCGCTTTTGCATCTATTTTGTGTTTGTGTGTGTGTAACTGCTGACATGAAAGCAAATGCAGTGATTTTTTTGTTGCAGACGACTTATTCATTGGCCATGAGCATCTTGGTTTAGCTCCTGTAAAATATGATTAGTTGACTTTGCAACTTTGATGTAAAGAAAATAATTGCTTTCACTAGTTTGACTGCTTGATTTTGAGCATACAAGCAACCAGAGACACAAACAACATGAAAACAAACCAATTTGGGTATTTAAATAGTACAAGATGAGTCATCAATATTTTAGATCCATGTTCACGAAAGAGAAACTACATTTTAAATGTGTATTTGTTAAACATTGTTTGCTCAAATTATCCGAATATGCTAGAATATTGATTAGCCTCAAAAGTAACAGATGTGATTACAAGCAACACATCTCTAATGTGGATTTCGTGGCATTTGAACTGAATAGCTGGGTTTTCTTCTCAGTGCACTGCTGTTATCTTCAACAACATGACATGATTTAACAGTGTTCTGCCTTTTGTCAAACACACTCGTGTGAGGGTCAAATCGATAACTGTAGGCCTTAATCTATCATTGACATATGTTCACTGTTGCATGTGTAGATCAAGTCACCTCCTGTGGGCCAGATTGACCATTGAAGGGTAGTGGAATAGCTGTTAAATGGTTTGTAAATCTGTTGTCTGTAGGGCAGGCCAGTGTCCTCTGCGGGGCACGTTTCTCCCTCGTCAATTACAGGGGCAGTCACCGCGAGACAGGGGAATAGATGCTGCCCATCACTCAGTGTCTAAAAGACTCGCTTATAGAGAGAGATGTGCAGGAATGGAAAACAGAAGAGTCACCAAAGAATGAAAAAACACAGGGTGACGAGGCCCGACACAGAATCTGTGCCCCATGAACACGATTTTGTAAAATTTCCATAAAATCAATTAAGGAAAAATGTGGAAAAAACACAGATTATGTCTGTTCCAAAATGTAAATGTAACCCCTACACCCGGGTCCCACTCGACCCGCTCCGAGCGGGCCTCGAACCCAGGTCTCTAGCATGAGAGTCAGGTGCTCTAACAAGGAGGCTAAAGACTGCAGCCTCTAGCGTCTGTCGCTAGAGCACCTATTGAGATCAGGGAAGTGAGGTTTACCCACAGAGCAACTACTAGCTGGCCTCCGTTACACTCACCCCCTAAACCTCACTCTCATCCGGGTCACGGCACCAATGTAACCCCTACACCCGGGTCCCACTCAACCTGCTCCGAGCGGGCCTCGAACCCAGGTCTCTAGCATGAGAGTCAGGTGCCCTAACAAGCAGGCTAAAGACTGCAGCCTCTAGCGTCTGTCGCTAGAGCGCCTATTGAGATCAGGGGAGTGAGGTTTACCCGCACAGCAACTACTAGCTGGCCTCCGTTACATAAAGAATGGAGTATTCTCTGATGCTTCAGAAAAAGGGCTGTCTCAGAGGAATGGAAGCAACCTCCGCAACTGTGTTGGTCACGTTTTTTCTTTTTTCATAAGGCTATGCCCTTCTTGTTTTACACTTCATGCCTGTGTAGGGCTGTCCGACAGCAGCACTAATTTCATTCCGTCCCTGACCCGTTTGACAAAGACTGCGTACCCGAACTGCACCCGCGTTAAATCTGCTACATCAGGTAGTCAAAAATTAGCCTGACTTCGTCATACTCATATTCTAATGAGAATATGAGTCTGAAACTCCTCCGTGTGGCTTTGATTATGAGGCGTGTCGTAACCGAACCAGGAAAAACAAACAAACTCTGCACTCAATTGGATAGTCGGTAGACCTACAACCAATCAGAGAAACGCAGTAAGTCAACTACTTTGCATAGCGCAGTTTTCAACTAACTTACTTATTTTAGAAGTAAAATAACGAGTGTTGCTTCTTACTTGGTCCTTCATGAGTGCCACCAAAGGAGAAATCACAACGAGCACAGGCTTTTCATTACGTCCCATCTTCTTTGCGACCGTCAGAGCCAGCTGATAAGTTACACCTTTCCCGAATCATGTAGGAGAGGACGGCAAAAATATCTTCCCGATCGACAAATGCCTTGATTGCAGTTTTCTGTTCGACAAACATTTTACAACAGACGCGACAGCGGAATCTATACATCTCAATTCTCCAGCTGCAGTCATCTCTGAGGGAAACCAGTTAAGCGCTCGTTGATAACGTGATGATTACGTCCCTTCAGATCATCTGTCTATCATCGTTTAAAACCCGCCCTGGCAATTTGATTGGCCCGTTCATTTTTTGACTGATCATAATTTCTCCTCAATGGATCGAGTCCAGAACGAACTTCCCGACCAGAAAATGTTGTGGGCGGGGTTCGGGCTGGAATTCAGGCTAGACAAAAATGTTCATCAACCCAACATTAGGCATTCGGAGTTGATGCATTTTAGAAAAAATGCCCGATTTACACCTGGTATTAAGTTGCAGTTTGGTTGATCGGATCACAAGTGGACAATGTCAAATACATACAAGTGTAAACTAGGTCTAAAACGTTTTGAGCTTGTCAACTTTCGAGTAGGAAAGGTCGAAAACGCATTCGACCTGATTGCTTTCATAGTGTGGACTAGCCTGGTTAAAACCAGACCATTCTCAGTTGGAACCTGGTTGTAACTGAGTTATGGTCTGGCAAAGCGTCATAGACAAATCATTTCCAGAGGGGCGTCACCAATGGACGTCGCGGGTAGATCTGAAACCAATCAGAGCGATGAAGGAGATGACTGATGCAGAGCGGCGGCCGGCGGAGAAACATCTCCGAGTGTTGTTCTTTTGCTCGGTTTTTAACAAAGGAAACGTTCAAATCGCTTACTTCAAGACCATCAAGACACGATTGCTGATTCGAACGAGTGATGTTCGACGGCGGCATCCAACTTTGTAATGTAGGCTATTTTTTTGACTCCTGTCAAATGTGTAAAATTTCGTGCAGATCTGGGCATTTATAGAGAAGTTATTACAACTTCCTCTTTCATGGCGAATCATCGACGCCACGGACACGCCCATCGACGGAAACGCGCAGATAGCACAACTTTACATCGTCAGTGCCTTTAGAAGGCACAGCAGAAATTTGAAGTCGATCCGACTAAATCCCTAGGAGGAGTTCGTTAAAGTACGGAGTGTGTAAATCGTCCCAAAATGGCCTCCAAATTCAAAATGGCGGACTTTCTGTCGAGTTTAGGGTATGGGTTCTTGAGGCTTTTTTGTGCGTCTTGATATGATACACATCCCCACCAAATTTCGTGCATGTAGGTTGAACGTAGCAAGCCATTTTGCCCCGCCCATCCGTGAAATTTTTCACCAGTCCTGACACGCGTGCCAAATTTGGTGAGTTTTTGACTGTAGCGGCCCCGAAAATGGCGCTTACTTTGCAGAAAAAATAAAAAAAAAAATAAAATAATCCCAACAGTTTCAATAGGGCCTCACACAGTTAGTGCTCGGGCCCTAAATATGAGCCTGTACTGTCATATCGTATATATATATATATATATATATATATATATATATATATATATATATTGTAGTGAAATCACTCTCCATTTAAATTGTCTCTCTTTAAATTGTCCTCTCAATTGTCTCTCCTGAAATTCTGCAGTGTTTGGTACACGTGAATAGATACAGAAAGCAAGTCAGGTAAAGAGTCCTCCCTTTATAATGACGGAAGCTGTCAATAGCAATTGGCTACAATTCTCAACAGTGTAAACCAAGCTGTAATTAGTAACCTTTGACCGTCTTGAACCTTTGAGCGCACAACTGTTTGAAAGCAGCTGCCTATCAGTGGGTACCGAATTGACTCAAAAAAGTCTTGGCTATTGGACTGACAGACAACGCAAATGACAACATAAATATTATTCCATCCATTACGTCAAATATAAGCGGTTCACCCGTCGGGTACCTGCCCACGTGCAGGACTCTGCTGTGTACCATTGTGATTTGTACAGAGGCTCTGTTGATTTGCACAAAACAAGCCTAAACAGATGAGAGACAGTGAGAGAGATCGACAGAGCACTTGCGATAAACTGCGCCCGTCCTTCTTTAGGTCAAGTTATATATTTGCGAAAAATACGTTTGTAATCTAAAATCAAAATAGGGAAAGCAATCTTTGTCGTAGCATCCTTTCTACAGGGTGTTTCCCATGAATAGCTTCAGCGCTTTGAATTAATGCCATGGTCTCTATGAAGTGAAGCATTAGCTTCAGCATTACCCTGACGACGGACTAGTGGTGTCACGTAACGTTTAAACTAAACTGAAGAGGAGGACTCAATTGCAGGGAAGGGAAGATTTATTTACAGAAATAAAACATAAACACAAAGCAAAGCCCACGAGGGGGAAAAACAACTCGAATCAAACATAACTTTAACATACATGGTTTTAGGAACAAACTGACCAGATCCAGAAACACAAAAAGGAACAGGGGTGACAAAACAACGATCCGCCAAGACAGCAAACACAAGGAGACTTAAATAGGGAAAAAATCAAGAGGGAACAGGTGGGGGAACTCAAACGCTAATCAGGAAACGAGGTGGGAGGGTCTAACAATGACAGAAGCACATGGCAAAACAAAACAAACACCCATGCGCTACAAGACAGGACTGACACGTGACACTACCCCCCCTCTACGGAGCGGCTACCAGACGCTCCATCCCACAGGACGGGAGGAACAAACCAGGGCATGACAGAAGGAACAGACCAGGGCGGGGTGGGAGGGACAGACCAGGGCGGGACGGGAGGGACAGACCAGGGCGGGACGGGAGGGAGAAACCAGGGTGGGACGGGGGGGAGAAGACCAGGGCGGGACACAGACATCAGGGGACCGGGCAAAACAGAAAGTCCATAAAACAGTGAGGGAGAAACACAGAGTCCATTGGGCGAACAGGGAGAAACACAGAGTCCATCGGGCGGCCAGGGAGGCGAAGAACCCTCGGGCGGCCAGGGCGGCGAAGACCCCTCGGATGGCCAGGGCGGTGAAGACCCCTCGGGCGGCCAGGGCGGCGAAGACCTTTCTGGTGGCCAGGGCGGCGAAGACCTTTCTGGTGGCCAGGGCGGCGAAGACCCCTCGGGCGGCCAGGGCGGAGCAGACCCCTCGGGCGGCCAAGGCGGTGCAGACCTTTCGGGTGGCCAGGGCGGTAAAGACCCCTCGGGCGGCCAGGGCGGAGCAGACCCCTCGGGCGGCCAAGGCGGTGCAGACCTTTCGGGTGGCCAGGGCGGTAAAGACCCCTCGGGCGGCCAGGGCGGAGCAGATCCCTCGGGCGGCCAAGGCGGAGCAGACCCTTCGGGCGGCCAAGGCGGAGCAGACCCTTCGGGCGGCCAAGGGGGAACAGACACCGGCTCTGGAGCAGACACTAGAACAAACACAGTTACAAAAACAGACACAAATGCAGACACAAACGCAGGGTCCGGGACTGATATGAACTCCTGCTCAGGGACAGGCACTGGCTCCAGGACCGGTTCAGGAACCGATTTCGGCTCAGGAACAGACACCAACACAAACACAGCCACAAAGACAGACACAAACGTAGACACAAACATAGGGTCCGGCACCGGTATGAGCTCCAGCTCAGGGACCGACATAGGGACCGGCTCAGGGACAGGCACCGGCTCAGGCACCGGCTCAGGGACAGGCACCGGCTCAGGGACAGGCACCGGCTCAGGGACAGGCACCGGCTCAGGGATCGGCACCGGCTCAGGCATCGGCTCAGGGACCGGCTCAGGGACCGGCTCAGGGACCGGCTCAGGGACAGGCACCGGCTCAGGCACCGGCTCAGGGACCGGCTCAGGGACCGGCTCAGGGACAGGCACCGGCTCAGGGACAGGCACCGGCTCAGGGATCGGCACAGGGACAGGCACCGGCTCAGGGACCGGCTCAGGGACCGGCTCAGGGACCGGCTCAGGGACAGGCACCGGCTCAGGGACAGGCACCGGCTCAGGCACCGGCTCAGGGACCGGCACCGGCTCGGGGACCAACCCCGAAATATCGAACCCCGAACTCCCCAATATACGAGCCAGACGCTCCCGGTAGTCTTGGCTCAGGAATCCTGTGTCCGTAACCGGCTTGAACCCCAGCTCAGGGACAGCCACCGGCTCAGGGATAGACGCCGGCCCAGGGACAGGCACCGGCTCAGGGACCGGCTCAGGGACCGGCTCAGGTTTAGGGACAGGCACCGGCTCAGGGACAGGCACCGGCTCAGGGATCGGCACCGGCTCAGGCATCGGCTCAGGGACCGGCTCAGGGACCGGCTCAGGGACAGGCACCGGCTCAGGGACAGGTACCTCCAACGTCTCAATCAGACGCTCCAGATAGTCCCAACTCAGGAAGGCAGACGGGACGCGAGCAGTCTCTTGCTGGGCCGACGGAACGTGAGCGTTCTCTCGCTGGGCCGACAGGACGTGAGCAGTCTCTCGCTGGGCCGACGGGACGTGAGCAGTCTCTCGCTGGGCCGACGGGAAGTGAGCAGTCTCTCGCTGGGCCGACGGGACGTGAACCGTCTCTCGCTGGGCCGACAGGACGTGAGCAGTCTCTCGCTGGGCCGACGGGACGTGAGCAGTCTCTCGCTGGGCCGACGGGACGTGAGCAGTCTCTCGCTGGGCCGACGGGACGTGAGCAGTCTCTCGCTGGGCCGACGGGACTCTCCTCCTCCTCCGTCCATGACGTGGAGAACCCTGCTCCGCGCTGACCTTCCCCGAATCTGGGTTAAGGACAGCCCGGACTGGAGAGTGATGTTGATTCTCCCCTCGACTGTATCCTCCTCCTCTACAACCTCCCCGGGTTCCGCGAAAAATCGCCAGACGAGACCCCCGAAATGCACTCCTCTCCCGATCCGCGACCGGGGAAGAGAACCTCGAACCTTCCCCGCTGGATCCCGGCCTGAGCTGAATCTCCCGGTCATCGTCGATGGGCGATAACCTGGCTGACCCGAATGTGGCGATGAAGTATTTTGGGCAATCCAAATGATCGTCATCATAATCCACACTCTCCCAGTCAAAATCCTCGACCTCCATCCCGCTGAGTCCTCAGTTAGGCGGATCGTTCTGTCACGTAACGTTTAAACTAAACTGAAGAGGAGGACTCAATTGCAGGGAAGGGAAGATTTATTTACAGAAATAAAACATAAACACAAAGCAAAGCCCACGAGGGGGAAAAACAACTCGAATCAAACATAACTTTAACATACATGGTTTTAGGAACAAACTGACCAGATCCAGAAACACAAAAAGGAACAGGGGTGACAAAACAACGATCCGCCAAGACAGCAAACACAAGGAGACTTAAATAGGGAAAAAATCAAGAGGGAACAGGTGGGGGAACTCAAACGCTAATCAGGAAACGAGGTGGGAGGGTCTAACAATGACAGAAGCACATGGCAAAACAAAACAAACACCCATGCGCTACAAGACAGGACTGACACGTGACAAGTGGTTGGTTTGGACTTAAAGTGATTGCGCGCTCACTTAAAACTTGCGACATCTGTGGCATTTTGCGGTGTGATAAAACTGATCATTTTAGAGTGACCATTTTATTGTGGCCAGCCTAAAGCACAGCTGTGCAATAATCATGCTGTCTAATTAGCATCTTTATATGACACACCTGTGAGGTGGATGGATTATCTCGGCAAAGGAGAAACAGATTTAGACGAATTTGTGTACAATACATAGTAAAAGTCTTAGATCTTAGAGTTCAGCTCATGAAAAATGGGGGCAAAAATAAGTGTTGCATTTATAATTTTGTTTAGCAAAAAAATAAATAAAGACAGCCCTATCCACACCAACTGTTCTGCTCTCTGTCAGAGACGGTAAATGCACTGAGTAGCAATTAGAATGTGCTGGACTGCGATACACATGATCTCTGTATTTACCCTCTAATCTAACTCTTTCTCTCTCTGTCTCTTCCCCTATGCTTCACTAATTAAAGTCCATTAAGAATGACATTAGTGACCAGGAGCTGCCTCATGCACAGTGAGGTAAAAATAACCCAATTAAGCTCAAGAGTCAGTCAGACATGATCAAATACTGGAAGTTTGGTTTCGGTATCTAAAGTCTCTCTCGGGTTGCTTCCGTTCTGTAGAAAATGTTTTAGTGTTTTTTTACTGCTAATGCCCCTGAATTAAAGTATGCAAAATGAATTGGAGAGGGCCAAAAATATACCCCAGGGGTACACCTTGCTTATATGGGTCATTCCTACAACAATGTTCTCACAATATACATTATAATGTTCTCTTAATATTTTAGATAAAACATTGAACTATTTTTTTTTTTACAAATGGTAATCATATTAATTTCTTTAATCGCAAAGACACATTTAAGTGAATTTTGTTTCAGCTTAATTTCTGATGCACTAAGAAAAACTTGGTTTTAAATTTCAATATTTTTATTTATGTAATTTATATTACATAATATTTTTTATTAGTCAACCAACATTTTATTAGTCATTTTACGTTGGAAAATTTTTATAAGGAAGTGTTTTTTTTCCCCCAGAATGTTAACTGTTTATTACATAAGGACTGGTCATAAGGAGGTACAAGTACAATAATAGTGTATGGTTTATTGAACAAGCATGAATATTTAGTTTAATTTAATCATTTCCATTGTGTCTATAAAGCTTATTTGGATTTTACAAAATTATCTTTAAAATGCAGTATACTGAAAAGAGACATTTCTTTTTTTTTCTTTTTTTTTTTTACTGAAAATAGCTGCAGTATTATTTTCTTCCCTACTGTGACATATATCCAAGTGAAATGGCTTCTTGAAGTCTTATTTCATGATAAGAGTCATTTTATATAATCGGTCAAATTTGACAATAATCAATACTTCAGCAAAAACTAATAGTAGGTTAATGTAAGTAAAAGTCCTCAAAACAGTTACACAAGACGTAAACAGCCAGCAATACAATAATAAATTACAAACAGATCCAACAAAATATACAACTGAACAAAAATAAGATAAATGCATATGCTTCAGGTTCTTCATGAAGATGTACAGTGGTATTCAGATAAGCAATAGCCTACAACAGAAATTGAATTACGTAATCAAATGTAAAATAACTCTGCTCTATAGACTGATCCTTATTAAAACTACAGTTTATTTATTCAGTGGCTTTTTTCATAACACACTTTTAATAACACTATTTACAGTAATATCAAGCACATCCTGCAGTTTGGCAACAATTGACTGCATTTTACAACACTTGCGTATTTGGCTGATTTGGATTTGTTTCTCAAGTTTGGGCTTTAAGGGAGGAACGAAAGTGCACCGTAATTGTTTCACACCGATTATCTTGTTTCCTTAATCATTGGAAGCCAAAATCGAAAATGATATGAAATGATAATCTGAATTTACTTTAATGTATTGCCTAATATTTTAATAAACAATACAGATATAGTTGTGGTATTACATTATAGAAAAACTTTAGAATGCAGAAATAACCTAAGTTTCATGGAACACTCCTGAAATTCAGTGTATCCATTTTCCATGTTCTGAAACCCAATATGATTGAATTCCGTTAACTCAGTTGGTGACGAAAAGCAGAAGCCCTCAATCTTGTAATCTGGTCTTTTCAGCGACTTTAAAGCTTTCAGCCCTTCTACAATTGATGATCTCAACATCAAAGTTATCTTCAAAGTGAGGCCTTGTTACCGAGTCTTTGTTATTAAGGCTAACAGAAAAACCCTCCAATAGTACCTTATGATGAACACAAGTAGAGAACAAAGCACTGTAATGTTCACTTTGTTAAATTCAAGTAGCCATTACTCGATCACTAATCTGTGCTTGGGAGAAAACATAGACCTGATGGGTATTTACATGAATTTCCTACCAATCAAAACTAAGAACCATTTTCAGTAGCCTGACGTTATCTATTTTCATAATACTTTCATATACAGTTTTCATAATCTTTTGGTTACCTGTAGTACAGACGGTGATGAAAGTCATGTAAGAAAGATCGTATATGTAATCTGAACGCACATAAACGCCTCTATAATGTTGTAATATGAGTGGAAAACACAGGATTTTCTTTGAGCCCAGAGTTTCCGAAAATGTTGAATTTGAAGAAAGCTACAAAACACCATAGCATTGTACAATTACACTAGATTATATTACTATTTAATTTATAGCATCTTCATGAATTGAACAAAAACAGTTAAAGGTGTTAGATTTCTCTATATTTGGACGAGCTATTGTATGCCAATGTATTTCTCTAATAGGCTACATAAAATAAGTAAGCTTGACCAGAGTTATTTTGGGGAGAATCATTTATTGAAGGTGGTGGTGTAGCACAGTCATCCTTTAAAGAATCTTAACCCAAAGCTATGTCTGTTTGATAGAACTTTATACATGAAGACAAGAGAACTATATACATTAGAAAACTGTTAGGAACTCCCAAAGGAGATTTATGTACATTGCAATCTCTGAACAATGATGTTGTCTTGTCATTCTATGAGCCATATGTGAAAGTAAAAAAAAGCATAATAGGAGCCCTTTAAAAAGTAGAGTAAAAAAAAAACTAGTGCTGTCAAACGATTAAAATATTTAATCGCCATTAATTGCATTAATGTCATAGTTAACTCGTGATTAATCGCACATTTTTATCTATTTTAAATGTTTTTTTTTCTCATTTTTATGCTCTCATCAACGTGGAAAAGTGGATCGTCTTGCTTTTTGCAAATGTTTTTTTTTATTTTTTTATTTAAAACAACATTGGCATATACTGTGTTCAAATTCACACTAGAATTCTCACTTGGAGCAAATAATCTCTCACACAATGTAACACTGTTAATCAATAAAAGGGTGAAAGAAATACTGACAAGGTCCTGATATTGATGAGAAGTTGCATCAGCTGTGTGTGTGTGTATGTGTGTGCTTGGCCATGATCAAGCGGTATTTCAGACTGGACGTGCTGCGATGATAGCTCAGTTCACAACGACAAAACACACTGATTACTTTGGTCTTGTCAATGGAACCATTTGGCAACTTTTTAAAAGTAAACTTTCCATTCAGAATCTTATTGGCATCCATTTCGGCGTCTCGCGCTCGTCATCCACTCAAAACATAACGTTAACCAACTATTTGCCCAGCTCGCAAGCCCAAATGAGTATGTGCGGCGTGCCTATTGTTTTGTTAACGGTCTAGCTAAATCCGCTAGAAGCAACAAAACATCCTCACACGGTGCCAGCCATTGAAATGAATGGGTATAATAGCTCAGTGCTGTCCTGTTGCAACAACCCGGTCTCATCCCAATTCGTCATATAACTGACGTTTTGGGACGTCTTTTGACCATTCGTCTATATACGACTTTTTAGGGCCCCCTTAAACGTCGGTAGATGACGTTATGGGATCCTAACTCTACCCCATACCTAAACCTAACCCTAAACCCAACTTGTCACCTAACTGACGTTAAAGGTAAAGCGTCAGTTGTATGACGACCCGGGATCGTCATCTACCGACGTTTAAGGGGGCCCTAAAAAGTCGTATATTGACGAATGGTCAAAAGACGTCCCAAAACGTCAGTCATATGACGAATTGGGATGAGACTGTGTTAGTTGCAAAAGCATGTGAAAGAGAACTACAAAGTTTGCTAGGACAAAAAGGCCCTTAATCGCGCGATAAAAAAAAATTGACACGGTTAAAATGGGTTTGCATTAACGCCGTTAATAATGCGTTTATAACAAGTATTACAACTTCAATATCTACTGTACCATAAAGTGTCTCTCCAGTGTATTCATGGTTGAACTCATAAGCACGTAACTGACAGACTGAATAGTAGAAAAGGAACCTGAAAAGATTTCCACGTTGGAGCCTTATCACACACTTACCTACAAAATCACAATGGACCAATGGTAGCCCAAGGGTGTTTACCAGCCAGAGCAAACTTTTCTGGAAAGTTTCCTTTGGCAAGCGGTTTCAAACTGTCACACCACTAATTCGTCAACTTCACTGAAAGTATATTGGGGCCTTAATACCAACAATACCTAGTGATAATCAAGCATTCTCTTCTGAAATGTTTGCTCAGAGTGTAGTTAGTGCTTTTATTCAACAGAATGTTTTTAACTTCAATGTTTCAACCCTGTCTCTGAATGGTCGTATCAATTTGGCAAAAAAGATGGCAAAATCGTACAAAATTGTAAGAGTTGCGACCAATTCCAACCATTTATCCTATATCTTACAATTCTGCCGTCTTTAAAGGGATACTCCACTTTTTTTGGAAATAGGCTCATTTTACCACTCCCCCAGAGTTAAACAGTTGGGTTTTACCGTTTCCGAATCCATTCAGCCGATTTTCTGATATTTAGAAGAATATCAGTAACCAGACAGTTTCTGGTCTCATTGACTGATTATTTTTTTCCTACTATGGAAGTCAATGAGACCAGAAACTGTCTGTTTAATGATATTCTTCTAAATATCAGAAAATCAGCTGAATGGATTCGGAAATGGTAAAACCCAACTGTTTAACTCTGGGGGGAGTGGTAAAATGAGCCTATTTCCAAAAAAAAAAAAAAAAAAAAATGGAGTATCCCTTTAATGAATTATTTAGCTTCAATGCAAAAAGCTACTTATCGTTAGCCTGGATTTAGTTGAACCTCCAGTTTCAGAGTAGCTTTCCCCAACACTGTTATGGACAAAGTAATCTCTAATGTGCTGCCTAGATGAAGTGTTTTATGTGTGTGTGTGTGTGTGTGTGTGTTGGGGTTTGGGTGGGCACTTCTAAATGTCACCAGGTGCATTAGCATTTAGCTGGACTAGCAGCCCGTCAATCCTGTTTTATCTTTCCCCACCCTCTCCCCCCCCCCCCCCCCCACACACCCATTTTCTTTTTGACCCCTTGATAAGCCAGAAAGAATGAGTGCATTATCAGAGGCCAGCCACTCCAAGTGATGAGTAATTACTCATCTTTAGCCAAACACATGGCACACACTCTTAATTACAGGCCACACCATCCACACGTCACTCACTCGCCTGTGATATTAAGCGTCTGCCTGCCATTTAGAGCTCATAGGTCTAATCCGTCGCTTTGAGCAGTATCTGTATTTGTACTCCGAGGGTTCTTTGTCTTTAGCCACGCTTCAATTAGTACAGGGTAGCTATGTTCACTCTGAAAGTGTATTCAGTTCACAGCATAATAGTTACATCTGAAAAATAGACCTCATTAGTATAATAATTCCAAAAACTGTCAGTCTGCTTTCCTGAGGCAGTGGTGGTTTAAAATCTGTTCGGCTGCTATTACCGAGCAAGTCGAATGGAATAAACTCGCTTGGCAAAGGTTTGGAAAAATCACTGCTTTTTGTTATTTATCAATCATGCATTTGCACTCAAATGCCATACATTATATAGGGATTAGTGAATGAGTGAACGGTTTCAGACACAGCTTGGGTAAAATCAATTGTTGAATGAAATTTATTACAATTATTTACAATTTCGGTAACACTTTAGAATACGGTTCCTTCGTTAATGAATAACACAAGAACTAATGAGCAACACAATATTAACAATCTAGTAACTATTATTAACTAACAAGAAACTCTGATTAACGATCGAGTAAGTAATAGCACAGAGAATAAAGTGGTAGTTCACTATTAAGTAATCAATAACTACTATTTTTTAATACTTCCCAGAGAACTACTTAAAAAGTTTATTAACAATCTAGTAACTGCTATTAACTAAAATAAATTCTTATTAACGAATTAGTAAGTTATAGCTCACAGATGAAAGTGTTACTAGATACTTCTGTGGGAATTACTAATTATTTGGATTCGTATTATAAAGTGAAGATCATTAGAACTAACTAGTAATTACTCAAGTGTTACTAAAGACATTTTCTAAAAGTATACTTTAAAGTTCACCAAAAATCTCAAACGTTTGCACAAATCATGTCTAGATCATGTAACACTTGAGTAATTACTAGTTAGTTCCAATGATCTTCACTTTATAATACGGATCCAAATAATTAGTAAGTAATGGCTCACAGATGAAAGTGTTACTAGATACTTCTGTGGGAATTACTAATTATTTGGATCTGTATTATAAAGTGAAGATTATTGGAACAAACTAGTAATTACTCAAGTGTTACTACATGATCTAGTCATGATTTGTGCAACCGTTTGAGATTTTTGGTGAACTTTAGTAGGTAATGCTTCCTTTGTCCAGTTACCCATGTAAATACTATGTACTTATTTTAGTAACTGCAATTACTGGGTAATAACTAGTACTAACCCTGAACCTACCCCTAAACCTAACCCTGTTCCATGTACTTACCTTATATTAGCCAGTACTTTCTAGGTATACTTTTTGAAAACGTCTTTAGTAACACTTGAGTAATTACTAGTTAGTTCCAATGATCTTCACTTTATAATACGAATCCAAATAATTAGTAATTCCCACAGAAGTATCTAGTAACACTTTCATCTGTGAGCTATTACTTACTAATTTGTTAATAAGAATTTCTTTTAGTTAATAGTAGTTACTAGATTGTTAATAAACTTTTTCAGTAGTTCTCTGGGAAGTATTAAAAAAATAGTAGTTATTGACTACTTAATAGTGAACTACCACTCGTTTGTGCGCTATAGTTCGTTAATCAGAGTTTCTTGTTAGTTAATAATAGTTACTAGATTGTTAATATTGTGTTACTCATTAGTTCTTATGTAGTTATTCATTAACGAAGGAACCGTATTCTAAAGTGTTACCGCAATTTCTAGGAATGGCAGTGTCGCATCAAATTAAACCTACTATAATCGTACTTGTTTTCTTTTAAAACATTGTACTCCGAACTTTGTTTTACTTATAATTTACTACTTTGGAAAAAAAAATGTCATTGACTTTTAATCTAATTGAATGTTGCTATTACTTAATTGATAATAATAATGTGCAAAATTATCTGTTGTTGGTCATGAAGGACTTTTGTTGCCTTTCAGACAGCTTTTGGCTATCAAATAGACACTTGTGGATGCCGTTGTGTGTACTTGGGATCAGACAGCACTGTGTGTGTCAACAGTGGTTTGCGGGGAGTGAGTACAGTGCCGTCTTGCAGTGTATTTTTCTAATGGCATTAGT